>NW_004624765.1:6461845-6664555 GCF_000247695.1 Heterocephalus glaber | reverse complement strand
AGAGTATCATGTCATCTGCAAATAATGACAATTTGACTTCTTCATTTCCTATCTTTATTCCTTTTATTTCTTTCTCTTGTCTAATTGCCGTGGCACAAGGACCCGAGTTCGATCCCCGGTACCAAAAGTAAACAAACAAAAAACTTTTTTATTTTCATAGATTTTACATCTTCTCTTAAGAAGTGAGGTTAAGGAAGATCTTGAAACTATTATTATAAAAACTTCCAAATACATAAAAGAAAGCTTATTAAACTGATTGGAAAGTAATTTCTTTATACTCTGTTGAGTGATATTAAGTCTTGTAGTAAAGCAAACTAAGTAGTATATTGCTCAAATAAACCGATTTCTACCAAAGGAAGTGTAGAAAATTCCAATGCTTTAATGAAATCAGGAGTGGGGAGAGAGGATACCCTTTATGTTTTCCTAGTAAGCATCAGTGCTTTGAGCTGTCCAAAGACAAGGCAGTATTTTAACCAGCTGCTTAGTCAATCTTGTAGCACTATCTTAGGGAGAAGTTGTATTTCTCTTCCAGTTTGTTTCATATTGCTTCACACATCTCTTATAGCATATATTCATGCTTTATTATAATTGCTTCTGTCTGCTGTCCTGCCTCAGCAGCACCGATAGGCCCATTAAGGAGAGCTGAGGTCTACCTTTTTGTCCTGTCCTAGTAGGACCCTAAAAACAATGTCTATGATGAATTATTGAGATCTTAAACACTGAAAAAGCTTATTATGTACCTGTAGACTAAGTATAGAGCTATGTATATGTGTTTATATGTATATATTATACCAATAATTAAACACTGTATTCTCTCCTTTTGTGATGAAAAAAATTGAGCAAAAAAAGGACTTTAAATAGTAATTGTTTGAAAGTTATTTGAAATAGCACTTGTTGTTAAGTTTAATTTGGGGACTTTAGAAAAATAAGGGTAAAGAAAAGGTGAATTTTTTATTATATTTTATTTCTACATTTAGTTAATGCCTGGGGTTTTTGTGTGTTTGTGTTTGTTTTTGTTTTCTTCTGCCAGTGTTGGGGATTGAACCCAGGGCCTCTTCCATGCTAGGGAAGCGCTCTGACACTGAGTTATATCCCTTTATTTCTACATTTAGCCTAATAGAATAATATTCTGGTAGAATTTGCAAAATTCTAGTTACTAGATTGGCATAGTGGCACAGAAAGACTTGGATATTCTGGAAAAATTTATAGAATACTCAATTATTTGCTCACCACTTTCAGGAGAGCTATACAGTTACTAGAATCATATTTCAAACTGGAAACGCTAGTTAGTCCTAGGAGAATTTACTTTCCTTGTTTAGCTTTCTGAAATATAAGCTATCAAAAATAAGGATTTTCTCTTCTTTGTAAAAAGTGATGCTTTCCTGCTTTAAAAAAACCTTGAAACTAAGAAATTACCTCATGATGTGTCTTGAAATGGGCCAGGTAGGAGGGGATGAAGGGGCTGGTAGGCAGACTTGCCATTGCTTCTCATTTCCGCACATGACTAATGGAGAACCTCAAGAATATGTTTTTAGAAATTGCTCCTTTATGTGGACGATCTTACAATACTGAGGAAGGAAGCTTGTTGATTCCAGAGACACATATGAAAACACTACCCATTGGAAGTATATTAAAGAATAACTATTGGGTCCCCATTTAAAGAATAATTATTGGATCTAGTCACCCATGCAAAAAGAATATTCTAGCTGAGTCTTTTTCTTTAATTAACTGTAGTATCAAATTGCTACAAGACAACCCCTTGGGTCTGTTTTCATACAAACCTCATGCTTATGAAATCAGTCCTGAAGATTTAATTCACCAATCAGCTAATCTTTATTACTTTCCTGAAATCATCTGAAAGAATGCCATTTCAAAGAATAATGCAGCTGATCTTTGTGCATATCATTTATATCATTAAAGAATATTCAGACTTAAATTTGAGCTTTATATCTTGTTAAGGCAGGTTGGGTGATTTTTAAAACAAAAGGAGTATACTTCCTTCTTATCTAAGAAGTAGTCCATTCATTTTTAAATCTTTTATGTTCCATTTACTGTAAAGTAACAACTTTATATTATTAAAAAGAGATATGCTTTGCTGTTCCTCTGCTTCTATAATCAACATTAGACTTGTTAAGCTTTATTAGTTACCCACCTAAGAATAGAGAATCAATGATTGTGTATAAAAGTAAGGAATAAAAATATATGTGTATCATTTGTAGTTAGCAAGATAGACAGGTGTGCTGGTTTTAGGTAAATTTGCCAATGAACAATACCAAAGCTTTGCTTTGTGGTATATTTTCTGTATCATTTCCACAAAGTGTGAAATTATCTGCCTTTTCTGAACTATTTCTTCTGGTTATTTAATAATACAAAAATGTTTGTTAAAAAATAATCATTTGTTATAAAAACCAATGCAGATGGAGTTTTGTCCCATATCACTCAGAGTCTTGTTCATGTTGCACTAGAAGATTGTTTTATACTTTTCCACTATTTCAGATATAATGAGTGAAGAGCCTTGAGCCTTGGCTGGCCTTGAACTCACAGTGTAGGCCAGGCTGGCCTGGAATTCACAGAGATTTTCCTACCTCAGTGCTGGGGTTACAGTTGTGTGCTCCTCTCGTCTATCTTATAGTAAGACTTGTGTCTCTCCAATAAAGCTTGTAGTTCAAAGATAGATTTCACCATGAAGCCAAACACAATTTTTATAACTGATTATTCTATGAGTTGTAAACAGTTAAAAATATGGAAAAGGCTCTTTTGGAATAAAAATAGCTGAAAAGACCACTTTAAACCAACTGCAACTCTTTGCTTATAATATATATGTATGCATCATTGAGGGATGGCTTAAATGAACAGATGTTAATCTTGAGAATAACAAATAAGAAGGATATTCATATCTTTTGTGTGAAGATGTTTCACTATAGAATGAAATCCTTTTTTAGCCTTTCCTTCAAATCTATTGCCATGTATTTGTGTTCTGCCAGAAGTAGCTCTGTGGTACAAAAGCTAAGGTACAAGTGTGCTAGCTCACATTTTAGAAACATCTATGGCGATATCTTAAAGGTCTCCTAAGCAAGCTAAGGAATGTTACCCCCCAAAAGGAGAATAAAGAAAACAAGTTTTTTCAAAAGTGTATTTATAGAGGAACTGAGGGTCTCATATCTGAGACCATTAGTGAAGATAAAATTACAAGAATTCCCTCCTCTGGTTGTGATTTTTATTTTCCTTCAGATTTTTCTCATTGTCTAGAAATTTTAGATAAATTTGAAATATGAAAAAAATTACCAAGAGGGAAAAATGTTTAACCTGCTAAAGAACTTCATAGATAGAAGTCCTTTCCAATTTCATTTTGAATTTCCAGTATCTCTTGGTGATTCGGAGACCTAATTTAGGCCATCTGGCTATGATATTAAAGGGAAAAGACCTTTGTACTTAGTGAAGTATTCTTTTTAAATTCTTTTTTTCTTTTTCAATTTTTTATTCTTTTTTATCTATTTGGAAATTAAAGGATAAATCTTTTAGTATTGATAGTGTGCTCCAGGCATATGTGATCAGCCAGGTAGGCTAAGTGAAGTTAATGGGCAGAGAAAAATTAGACTCAAATACATACAAGCAAGGCTATTATTCCACGCATTTCAGTGGAGTGTAATTACCTTTTCTTCTATTTCATACAAGTGTTGTACAACCTAAAATATACATATTAGCTGGGCATGGTGAAGCAGGCTTGTAATTCCAGCATTCTGAGAAGCCAAAGCAGGAGGACTGCAAATTTGAGCCCAGCTTGGGCCACTTAAGAAACTTGGTGAGATCCTGTCTCAGAAAAACAAAACAAAACCGTGCTGTTCCATGTTAATAATTACTGAAGTTACCTTAACATTTTCCACTATGTGGATGATCATACCTGTACAAGGAATGTAAATTCCCCAGAGTATTTGAACAGTTTTATTGTCTTCAATCAGACATCTTCCTCCCTCTTCCACCACACCTGGAACCGCTGTTGTGTTTCTTTTACTTTGTAGAGACTGAGTAAAAATTTATAAATTTCCTTATGCATCCTGGGCAGGTTTTATAAACCTTGTTGATTACTACTCTGCACTAGTAGCAAAAGTTGTTTTAAGTATGTGTTTAGAAAATAAACACCACAATGTATGGCAGAACACCAGTAAATGGTTTCTCTTTGCATTGAACTGTTATGTTTTCCACTTACAGGTCCTGGTTTGTTTAGAGACATATCTATAATTTCATTATCTACCTATAAAGCCCACACAGTTTTGGTTTTTGACACTTATTAATTCATCATTTTGGCACAGCCATGAGTGGTTTTACACTTAGATGTATTCAAACAGTTTCATTTACTTGGATGTAGGAGTCATTAGCTATCTAAAATACAAAGTTTCATAAGGTTGAAGGAAACAGAGAGGAGGGAGAGGTATGTCCAAGGAAGAAAAAAGTTTATATAAAAAATCCCAGCCACAAGGTGAATAACTGATAGCTAAACAAACGAACAAAAAAATTAAAAGGAAAGAAATAGCCCAGTTATAACACATTTTTGTGTGGTCCAGATTTTGGAAAATTAAATCGTGTTCTTCATCTCACAATTTCATAAATATGCAATTTTACTGAGGAAAGATAATTTATAAGTTATAGTCTTTCTAAGTCATTGTTAGCTGTCTGTACTCTTCAGTTAAATCTTTTCAAATATGAAGTGAGCCTAGATAAGGTTAGATTTCCGATGAAGAAGAAGTTATTAATAAATCAGGTATTGGGAATCATTTGAGAGGTAGAGTCTGTGAATGCTTTAAGAATATTACAAATGATTCCCTTGCTCTTCAGTAGCTTATGCTCCAGTGGAAGAATACATGGAAATTAATACTAAATACACACATAACTTTGTTGACAGATCAGGAGGAGACATAATTCACTCTGATTGATTAGGGTCACAGTTATTAAAAGGAATTTCAGCTGCACTTAAAGGTGAATAGAATTTAAATAGGGACGTAGCAAGGGAGGGAGAGTTTGAGAAAGAATGATGTTCCTTTAAAAGGTCTTTAAAAGTGAAGGCACACACTGGACATGGTGGCGCATGCATGTATTCCTGGCACTTGGGAGGCTGAGGCAGAATTGCCACAAGTTCAAGGCCAGCCTGGGCTACATAGTGAGTTCAAGGCCAGCCTGAACTGCATAGTGAGACCCTGTCTCAAAAAAAACCCCACCAAACAAACAAAGAAATAAAGTAAAGGTACAGAAAAGGAAAAGAAGACTGGGAAGTTGGCACACATGAAGACAGAATGCAGGACAGGTTGACTTTGGACCAGCATTCTGCCTTTTCCCTTTCGATCTTTGGTCTTTTCTTTTAACAAATACCTACTGAACTACTTCTATGTATACTTAATTTCTAAAACTGTGAGTAGATAGTCAATCCTTTCAGAAAATTTTTCATGTCTTCCTGCACACATAGAATATTTCAGTATATAGAGAAATACTGATGAGTTTCTGTTTCAACAGCCTCCTTCAATAAAGTGGCTTTTTTGTCTTAGGTTTTGTGAAAAGAAAAAACCCCACCAATGTCTCAATACATGGGAAACAATTGTTCTAACTAACACTTTGGAGAGCTGTATTTATTTTATTTTGTTATTAATATTACCATGTTTGTTTAAATTAAAAGAAATGAAGTAGTAAAATAAAACTACCATAACTCTTTATTAAAATTTCAGATGAGAATATAGAATTTTAGCATTTAAATTCTTTACAGAATATCTACAAGGGCTCCAGTGTAGAAAGATGGATTAATTGGAATACAAATTGTTGGGGGAAATTTAAAAAAAAAAAAACCTCTCCAGACCCAGAATTCCTCTTCAGGAAGGTAGCAGAGAAGAGAGAGAACACACTTGTATTGTTTAATAAGCATTAAACCAGAATGTGATTCACATTACAAGCATCTGCCAAGTCGTAAAGACTAAAAGAAATCTCACCCTTTAATTCAGACAAATACAACCCATTTCATTCATGTGTGCATTCAGTAACAATAATTAGTCCTCAAGAGGACTTGCAGAATCATCCTAAATTCACCTCGTAATTGGGTGACCATCTGTTAGGTAATTGGCTTTATCTACGGAAAAACAAATATCTCCTACTTTTACGATAGGAAATAATTTAGCAACTTGGATCAAGAAGCCAACTAAGATTAGGCTCTTGCCCTTCCCCAGGAGCTGGGAAACCCAGGAGCTCTCTCCCTAGATGTTTGCTTTTCTAAAAGATTGATCTGAGGTTCTTAGGGAAACATTCCTGAGTTGTCCCACTGAGGAGAGGCTTATTTGGTCATTACCAAGATTTACATACATTTGAAAAGGGCAGAGAGAAATTCTCAAAGAAAAGGGAGGAGAGAGGTCTCTACCTTTGTTTTTACTGGGAAGAAAGAAATCTGTCCCTTTTTAATTAATATTTGCCCTTCCAATGTAAAATGAGTAAAATTCTTGTTTCTTAAGAAAAGTAGTCAGGGTGTTTTTGTTCCTCTGAATATTTTATCAGTGTATTCTAAAAGAAAGGTAAAACAGGCTTTTCATTGAAAGATTTAAGTAAAACAGTCACTACCCCTTCTTCCCACTTACCTGAGTGTTGGGTAAATTATTGGGAGTGTTACTGGCCTGCTTTAGCTTTGAAAGAGAAGGCAGACCTCCTTATGGAAAGCAAGAATGGACAACATAAAAAGCAGTGAAATTACTCTTTCAAATGTATTGGAGAATAGACATTGGCAGCTTTCTGGTGCCTTTAAACTATGCTCAATTCCAAGATCCCCAGTTCTCATTCAAATGCTAATGGTTGGCCATCTGCCCCTTCTTTAAAAAAAAAAAAAAGCAGGAACATTCTGAAGGTCATGTGACCCTAATTACCGCAATTATGAGCTTTCTGGGAGTAATCACTCAGGTTGCACCCAGAGTGAACATCTGCTGATGATGAATAGATCAGGAGATTGCTAAAGACAGGCTTCCCTATAAGACTGCCAATGATTCATGTCTTATATAGCAACGTATACACAGCCAGAGTCCATGTGCTCTAATAATAGCACTCTTTCCCCCATACTTTGTCTTTATAATTCCTCTTTAAAATTTAGTAGGAACTGTTTAAAATGCATATGTGTGTGAATAAAATTGGAATTATAATGGAGGATGTAAATTAAACATTCTAATAATCACCAATGATGAAAAGGAGCCTTCACCTACACAAGTTGTAGTTCTGTGTGCAAGGAGAAAAGAATTTCACAAGGTCTCAATCTTTCCACTAGAAACATTACTTCATATTTCTTTTCTGTTTTGTCTTAGTAATATGAAAGTGAAAATTTCATAAAGGTATGTATGTAAGGGAAAATTCTTCAGATCACTTTTGAAAGTCATTGTGGTAGAAAGTCAAATTTTTTTCCCTTTCATAAGCCATTTACTCATTAAAATGTTAATGTTTCTAATATATTTTAATAATATTATTTATGTTACTCATTATTAAACTCCATACTGTGGAGGACCTATGGTTTGGTATGGTTTGTTTTGTTGGTTTATTTTTAACCCCTTTCTTCTCATGCAATGACTTCTGAATGAAACCCTGTCTATACTAAATTCCGGGGGAGCGGGGTGGTCTGTGGCAGTATCTTTCATTTCCATTTTTGGTGGATCCATGTTAGTTAACAACAAAGAGATTAAAGGAAATGCATGACCTCTTTCTTCTTTTGAAAATCAATGACTATGCCAACATGCTTCCAAAGTAAAGTTTAGAGCTTCTTAAGATTCTGTATTTTATTATCAGGGCAGGTGAAGTTGTTCCCAGTCTGTGTGAAATGACTGAATGAATGAATTATTCATTAAACAAATGCTTTTTCACACATCACTTGTACCCCCAAGTGTGCTGGAGGAGCACAAGTGGGGACAGTCTTGTTTACTCTTACTCAGTAGTAACAGCCTTCAAGGAACAGTACATGGACTTTACAAGATGTCTGTGTGATACACCAAAATATAATGTATCATTTGCTAAATAATCTGTCTTCAGTTTTACACAACTTTAAAATGCAACGATTGGAGTTTTTGAAAGTTGTTTTGTGGTAACAACTGTCCGGCCCTCCCTGCCCCTCTGTCATTCTAGGAAATGACACAAATAAAGGACATTTGGTTGGATTATAATTTTTCTCTCTTCTTCATCTTTTTTATACATCCTCTTTGATTCTTATAAACTCTTTAATCTTAAAAGAAGGAGGAGGAGGAATAAGAGAAAGAGGAGAAAGAAGAGGAGAAGAGGAAGAAGAGGAAGAAGGAGAAGAGGAGGAGGAAGGGGAGGAAGAAGAAGAGGGAGAGGCTGCTTCAATTGTAAGGACTGCTATCGCTCCTTCCTAACTTCTCATCGGAAGAACAGTGGAGTTGGAATTCTGTGAGCTGATGCTCAGAGCCTTTCAAAGACAGTATTGGAAGCACATGCGTAATCCACCTGATGTATTAGGAAATGGGAATTGTGAAATCCTTTATGTAGTCCATTCTGTAGCATGTTTTAAAGAAGTTTTGCATGATAAACTCTCTTACTATTTTTGTAAAGTACCAGAGCCCCATGATATCGTTCCTTTCAGTAAAGTGATAAATGACAATATATGACAATGTAGTTCTGTTGAGCTTTGTAAGACTTTATATCAAGTCATAATTCATCCTCAGAAACCTTTTGACAGACCATATATTTAGAGTTTTGCTTCAAACAATGTTGTCTTCAAAATGAAATTTAAATGGAAGGAGTTTTTCCATTCCCTTCTAAAGAGATATCAAAAGCTGTGCTGAGTTACTTCTTGCACCAGACAGAGGACCAGGCAGCTCACTTTGGCATCCTGTACGCCTGAATCCAATTAGGAGTGAGGGGCTTGCCTTCGCTGACCAGATCCAGCCGTGATATGAAAGATAGCAGGAAAAGAGTAGCATAAACACCAGGGAGCTACCCAGATCAGAAGATTATGGCCCTGCACTTCCAAATCAAGGCTGAGCATTTAAACATGGCCAGAGAAATGATGGCAATTTAGAAAACAGCCTTTTAAATTCTGAAAATTAAAGTGACAAAAAGCAAGAAAATAAGAAGTGATCTGGAAGAAAGCTTGCAGATTGGGATAAGTAAAGTCCAAATCAAGTGGATTGATAAACTAAGACCCGGGTTGAGGACAGTATTACTCCTTATATGATGTTTCAAGAAAGCTTTGTGATAAATACTTTTAAAGGTTTTGAAAGTGCTGTGAATATCATCAGTACCATATAACATGATGTCACTGAGTGAAGGGTCAGCATTAAAATAAATTTTGAAGTAAACTGATATGTGTAGGAGGTCACTGCAGTAGTAGGGACATGGTCTAAAACCTCATTCCAGGAAATTACTAGCAGAGTCATTAATTAGGGGCTTTTTAAAAAACTCAATATAGAAGTTTATTTTTGCTGATTTACCTTTACTAATATCTTAACTTTCCCTCTTTCAGGGAAATAAACAGTCAAAGCTCCCCCCCTGAGAAGTAAGTGTTGCATTCAAACACATCCTACCTTATCAACGAGAAACCCAAACCAATAAGCAAGAGACATCAGCTCATTGCAGCCCACAATTATTAGTGATGAAATAAGTGTGGTCCTGGTTCTAATGAACCTACAGTTCTTTCTTGTTTGTGATGACCTCAATTTGATCTCTAGATATGACATATTTCATACTTAAAAGCCTAGTAAGACACAAATTAAATTCTGGCATTTGGAGTCACCTTAAATCAGTTAACACCAAAAAAATAGTTCTTTAGCCTTATCACTTGCGATCTCTTCTTCCTAAGCCCCTTTCCTTTCTCTTGAAAATGAATGATTAGACATCAGTTACTCAGAGAAGCCTTTGCTATACAGGGCTAGATGTCCTCACTCTGCACCCCCACAATGACCCAATCTGATCTTCATGCCCATTCCCTACAGGCTCTTTTAAAAAACTGTTATTAGAGTCTAAGTGTCTTGGAAGCAGAGACCATATGTGCTTTATCATTACTGTCTTTCCAGACCCTAGCACACTACCTGATATAACTTTAGTGCTCATTATATCGCATGCTGTCACTGTTATCGCTGCTGTTGGTTGTTGTTATTATTCCAGGATTTCTGTGCTCCTCTCTGTTGCTCCCCTGATCATTACCTTTCTAACCATCCCTCTGGGCCTCTGCCTCCTGGACACTGAGCCTAATTAATGCCACAACTGCTTGCCTTTTCCTCTGACCTGTAGAAGCTCCTCTTTCTCCTCTCTTGAAGGCTCTTGTCACATTCAGCAAACAAACTTCCATTATTACCTTTAAGGAGCCTGGTAAATAAAAAGAAAACTCTTCACACTGCACAAGAAGAATCAGAAGCCCTGTTCAGCTCCTTTTGGCTCTTTATGCATTTGTTTTTCTCTTGCCAGGTGGTCTGAATCAAGGATTGAAATGCCCTAGATTTCCAGATTTGTCTTCTACAGACAGATTCAGCGTTAAATGCTCAACGTTGTTTATATTTTAAGCATGAGTTTTATAAAAACTCTATACTGAAGGGCTCTGACTAATTATGAATGTATATAGAAAAGCATGTTAACAGAAATGAAAAGTTCCCTTCAAGTCTGTTTTTTGAAGTCTTCCTTCATTAACAAAGAAACAAAAGTTACATTGCTTGCCTCACCAACAACCGGTACCAGTTTTACTTACCACTTTTGGTAAACATTCAAAATTTATTTGGGCTCATTTAAAAAGGCAGGGAAACACTTTACTGCACCAAAAGCTGTATATTGTGGTGTGCATAAATGTTATTACAGGAGCCGGGGATTTAGCTCAGTGGTTCCAGCTCCTATGCACAAGCGCAAGGTCCCGAGTTTGATCCCCAGTACCATAAATAAATAAATAAATAAATAAATAAATAAATGTTATTACACAGCTTATTTTTGTATTCTAGAAAGGTTGGCATGGAAATCTTGAGAAGGCATTTTAGATGCTCAATGGTACACAAAGGTTTTCATTTTTAAAGTCTTGGTTATCTTATTTATAAATATTTGGAATCAATTTAATGTTGTTTCTTTTCAATTTATGACACATTTTTTTCATAGAGAGCAGAAACTTTATTGACAAGTTTTTAAAAAAGATATATATTTCCTAGAATAGGGGTATAGCTCAGTGGTGGAGCCCTTGCCTAACATATTTGAAGCCCTGGGTTTGATCCCAGCACTGAAAACAAACAAGCATCCATTTTCTTAGAAAAATGGAGTAGGTAGGGTTGAGATAAGTAAGGCCGAGGGAGAATTTTGAAGAATTAAACAATGTAATTTGAATACAAATGACTCTGGAATTATATAGATCTGTATTTAAGTGCTAGTTTTTATTTTTATGACAATTGCTATTAATGCTTCAAGAACTGAGATTAAAAAGTGAGATAATAATAAGGAAAATAAAATGAGACATTATATGTAATGTACTAGACAATATAACATATTAGCAGATAATATATGTAATATACTTGCATAAAGTGCCCATTCATCAATTTTCATTATCATAGTTTGGAAGGAGAATGTGTAAAAGAAAAATCCAATAAACTACTTAGATTCAAAAACCTTTCCTCAGTCAATATTTTTAAATTCTTCTGTATTTTGCCTGCATATAGTGAAATAATGGATATATATATTGTTTTAAGACCTTCACTAATTTATATGTGAATATGCTTTGGTGGGTTAAATGAAGAGTGTGAAGAGTGTTGTATCCATTTTTTCTATTCATCTCCTGATGTGTTATTGTACTACTGCCTCGGGTTCTCTTACCTCAGGATAATTAATAATCATGAATGTCCCTTGGCATCCAGAGACCTGGGTTCAGTTTTTGACTTGTCTGCCTTATAACTATATGACTTTAAATAAGGAATTTCAAATTTGAGACCAGATTTCCTTCTATATAAATTAAGTGGTGATAAACCATATGTTTTCTAATACACACACACACACACACAGACACACACACACACATGCATGCATGCACACACATATAGTCTAGCTTTTTCCACATCCTTACTATATATATTGAAAATTAAAGATTGTTTCACATTCTTTACAGCGTTGAATCTTCCATCTCCACAGATGTGCCCAGAGGCAAACTTATTAATCACTTTTGTTAAGTGAATTAACTCCTATTTTTTAAAATTTAGAATCTCACAATATTTGGCAAGTCTGCAGATACTGACTTTCCAGAAACCCCTATCAAATGAATGATTATTATTTTATTTATTATTATTTCAATTTTTTGCTGTGCTGGGGATCAAATCCAGTGCCTCGATTCTGCTAGGCAAGCCCTCTCCCACTGAGCTATACCTCCAAACTCCAGAAGACAGAGATCAATTTTCTAATATTCATATATAGAAAATGACATATTTTTATTTTGCCAAGATATGAATCAGTTCAAAAACAGTGGATCCATTTTGTACCAGAATAACCCCATGACATGGTTAGGTCACGATGGAGAATAAGTGAAAGAAGCACCTTCCCTGGTATGAAGTTGGCTAGTGTTCATTGAAGGCTTATCATAAGGCAGTGCCTCTTGGTGATCTGGTAAGGGTTCTGCCAGAGCACATCCGCTCCTGAGTGGCCTGACCATCAGAATGGCCATGGGCTAAGGACAAAGATCATTTCCATTTTTTAAAAAAATTTTCTCATAGTTTTTTTTTTGATACTGGGGATCAAATGCAGTTCCTTGAGCTTGTGAGGCAGGGGCAGTGCCACTGAGCTAAATCCCCACCCCTATAGAGCTTCTAACTAAAGCTCTGTTATTACTATACCAGAAGAATCCCAAGAAGATTAACTTGGGAAATTCCAGTAAATAAAAAATGTATTGTTCTTTCATAGCACATATATTCATATGGAATTCTGTACACTTGGGACTAGATAACTTTATCCAAACTCTTAGTTTCTACATGACTTTACATTTTCTCTTTCTCCTCTAAGAATGTCTGAAGGAAAAAGTCTTCACTAAAGTAACCAATTAGTTCCATTTCCTATAATATTTCTTTTTTGTGTGTGGTTTCTGGTTTCCAGCCAATTCTATTTTTGCATTTATTTTTTCCTCTGGAATTTTTGTGTTTTTCATTTTTTCAAAGTGGAATTCTTCTCATGTCATGTCATGAGTCTAATGTTTTCAAAACTTAAAAAGCAACAGAGAGGATGTGTTTATATAACTCAATATATCTTGGATTTTTAGTAAAGATCTGATAATTGAGAAAGTGTTTTCAACTAGCAGTGGATTAGGAATTCCCAATGCCATTTTCCTGTAAGTTCTTCACTCGAGTATAGCAGCTAGCTTTGTACAGCTGTGGTTTAAAAGAGGAAATTGGGAGTCTAGGAAATGACCTCATGAAAATGCAGAACACTAAGAAGAAGTAGTAATAATATACAAAAGCAAAAAGCATATTTCATTAAGTGTCTGAGCGCATGAGAATTCTGAAAGTAGTGAAAAATCCCAGAGTATGAAACTGGTATTTACATATGAACACTTGGAGACACATGCAGGAGTGCAAGAACTCAGGCTTTTGATGTTTGGTTTGTTGGATTCTTTTTTCCTTTCCTTTTCTTTCCAATTTTTCTCTTCCTCCCCCCCCTCCTCTTTCTCCTCTTCCTCCTCCTCCTTTTCTTCTTCCTCCTTCTCCACCCCCCTCTTTTTCTGGTATGCCTGTGGAACTTGGCATACCAGATATACTTAGATCAGATATTTGCATATTTGCTTTTAAGGATATAAACTTAAAAGTACAAAGATCCTCGCTGTGAATAAATCTTTCTCTCCTTTTGTCTCTATACTATACGGTGAAAAATAAAGTTATCTTTCCCACATTTACTTTAGCTAGGAGACTTGTGAATGTGTGATTGTAGCAGACATCTAAGCAGAAGGGCATTGTTGAATTCTACACCCTCCTTATTTGTAGTTCTTTATACTAATCCTGGCATGTGGGAGATGAAAAGTTACAAAAGTTACAAGTTAGAATTGTCTCATTTTTTTTGTGGCAGTTCTGACATTGTAGTAGCCTTTCTATATCATCCTGACCTGCTCTACCCATTTTTTTCCTTCACATGCACTTCTACGGCTGATATATCTGATATGTTTTCTATTTTGTGCAGTTAATATTTGTTTCCCTAACAGCATGTTAATAAGATAAGGAATATTTTCAGTTGTGTGTTCTTTTGTTTGTTTTGGAAGTGCTGGGGATCAAATCTAGGACCTCATGTATACTAGACAGGCACTGTACCACTGAGCTACTCCACTAACCCTTACATTTTCTGCTTTGAACACTCATGAGTTCCTAACACCTAGTCCTGTTTGAGGAATGTGAAAGTGCTCAGTAATAGTTATTCAATGAGTGAATCTAGTTACTGATTTTGGGTGCCCCTTGATGCGTGATGCTTGCTGGTCTTTGCTTTCCCCACACACAAATATACTCTGCCTCTTTTACTCTCCACTCCCCACAGCTTCCATCCCCGTAGCAGCTTTCTTCACAACAATGAGATTACACAAGAGGTTGATGGAGGAACTCATCTAGATCCTTCTTGGTGCCTAGTACAGCTTCCTTATGCTCATCTTCAGTGTAGAACAGCCGGGTTCCAAGTGTGCTCCCGAGACAAACAGCTCCATCAGCAGCACGTTGGAATTTAGAAATGTAAATTTTTTTTTTTTTGTACTGGGGATTGAACTCGGGCCCTTGCACTTGTGTAGCAGGCGGTGAAACCACTGAGCTAAATCCCCGGCCTAGAAATGTAAATTTTTGATATTCACCTCAGCCTAAGTTCATCAGAAATGTGTGGATGTAACCCTGTATCCTGTGTTTTAGCAAGCCCTCCAAATAATTCTGTTACTAAAATTTGAAATGTAGCGATGGGACATGAATTGCATCCATAACTTCATTTTTAACTTTTCAAAATCTCTGTAATTCCTCTGAGTTAATTTCTTCAGAAAATCCACAAAGACTCATATCTGTCTCAAAGCAGGAACTTCAAATTTACATACTAAATTGAGGACATGGTAGACAAATCTATTAAATTGTGTGCCTTTACAAACGTTTGCAGTGTTAAAGATATGTATTTTCTTCCACTATTCAAATTCAAGTTTCTAGAAAACTAGGCTGCAAATTTCCAGTCTCTTTTTATATGCTATCCCCTCTATCTCTCCAAACCTCTCATGAACATATATAAGTCAAGCCCAGAACCTATTCTAAGTCAGCCATAGTTCTTCAATGAAAGCATTAAAAATAATTAACTGGGTATAAAGCTAAATAATTTAGAAAAGTTATATAGATATCATGTGTTTTCTTTCCTAGAAATCTATGTAGTTCTGTTTTAGAAAAAGATAGGAATGATTGCCTACTTTTAAATTTTTATGTACATCTCCTTTAATGTATAAAATAGTATGTTACATTTGGTTTTTGATTAAAATTACTTATGTCATTTATGGGAAGACATTTCAGAAGCCAAATTTCATCCTTAATTTGATTATAATTGGTTAACACATTGGCAGGTCAGTTTTTTGCAGGCATGACTTTCACTGTGGCTAAAGAACACCAGAATTAAGACTTCCTCAAAAGAGGTCATGTAAAGATAGCTGAACTCACATCATCACAGGTAGCTAGTTAGATCCTCAATTTTTCTTTCACTTTTTTTTCTTTTCTTTTGTTCCTAGAAATCAACAGTTAATTAGTTATAGCTTCTTAAGAATCTATATCTGAACTAAGAATAAGGAGATGTTGTTTGTCTTTCAAAATGTAGTTTGTCTTAGTGCAGATGAGAGCTAATGAGAGTTTTAGCTGGGAAAAAAAGTGGCATGGATGAAAGAACAACAACCATCAATGGGAGAGAGAACACCACAGCTTCTATGCCTGTAAAGGCCATTGCATTTTGAAAAGATATAAGCAAGATTTGGAAGATTAAAACTCCAGTATTGTTGAGATTATATTTAATTAGAAGGATGTTCAGGTTAATTTAAAGTCAATACATTGGATATTCATTAAACTGAACAAGTAAACTTCTTAGTAATTCTATGTGTATTTCAATAAAGAGATTGTAATTGAGTGCATGGGATCATAATCAGCTGTTAAAATAATTGACATAATCATTAAGTCCATTAAAACAGCTCTTCATGAAAAAAATATGGGTGTGATGATCAGGAATGTTATTTATTAACAGAATCCAATTTTCTGATGACATCGGGCCCCCTAAAATCCCTTTATAATTATTCCAAAAGTAGAATTCCATTCAAAATAACTGAGAGGTAAACAGATTCATCAATCCCTAAAGGGCATCGGCAAGTTAAAAAATAATCCAATGAGAATCAATAAACACTTTGAGCAAATATGTATGTCATTAAGTACTTCCAACTTGTCATTTTTGTTATAACCTTTAATTTTGCTTCTATCTATCCTAGATCCATTATTCAATTTTTGAATGGTTAAAGGCATTTGATATGGCTCAATTTTTCTTTTATTCTTTCTTTTTTCTTTTTTCTTTTTTCTTTTTTCTTACAGTGACTGTACAGGGGAAACAAACTCAGTAATTCTATGAGTATCTAGAACAGAATTTGTGTGTGTGTTGTTGTTGTTGTTGTTGTTGTTGTTTTTTAGTGTGCATTTAGTTTTGGATGTATCTAGTGGAGAAACAAAAAGCAAAACAGTGAACCCTAAAATAACAGTAACTGAAGCCCATCCAAATTTGGTATAGCTCTCTGTCTTCTTTAAGAGCTCAGATCCCCTCTGTATTTCTGCCTTACTGTCTTCAACATGCAACTTGCCTCTTGTTCCCAAGATGGTTACTTTAGCTCCCAGGATCTTATTCATAAGCATCCTGAGAGAAGAGGGAGAAATGAGGAGAAATGATAAGGAAAAGGGTATAACCTTATCTTTTACACCTCTAGTAATATTTGCTACTAATCAAACATCTCGTTTTCACATTCCATTGACCAAAACTTAATTATTTCATAATACTTTACTAGAGAGATGAAATGTGGTGTTAAAAATAAACATGTCCAACTAACATTTGAAATTTGTTTTACTTAAGAAACGGGAGAATGGATAAGAAGGACAATTTGTAGCCTCTACATTAGAATTAACCCCATTGATTTGGTTAATGAAAGGAAAACGTGCAGATTGTTAGGGTTGCACTGAATGTTTAGTGACATGATTATAGGACAAATATAGATAGGAAATTAAATATCTCTTGCAAATTGTGTAATTTGAGATCTTAATATTGTTTGCTATTTATGAAATTGAGTATTTTTCTCAGCTTGAATTAAATCATAAATTCTAGTAATTTATGTTTATAAGAAGATAAACATTTGTGAAGTTACAGGGAACATACTAGGTTCCTGAAATATATTGTCAGTTTTTTCTTTACAATCATCCCATAATATAGATATTCACCATTTTAGAGTTGAAGAATATGAGGTTTAGAAGAATCCAATAACTTGCTCCAGGTCAAACAGATAATAACGAGAGTTGGATTTTAACCCATGTCCGTAAGATTGCCAAATATATGGTTCCCAACCCCACATTGTCCTGTTTTCTAGTAGCGTGTCTGTTTTCACAGGTAGTCTGATTTGTTTAATTTATGTTTAGGTCCATCATGTTATAAACAGTGCGTGAAGCTACTAGTTGAATGAAGGAAATACTGAGCCTATTCATTTTATTGATATGAATTTTTTTTATCATTTGTTGACCATCCAAACCATCCCTTTGCTTTATTTAATTTCTGAACAAATCCAGTAAAGACCAGTGTTTTGCTGGAAAAATTAAGTGAAAGGTTAAGTGGGAAACTCTGAATAGCTTTTTCTTCATAAGAAAAATGAGAAAAAGAACTAGATTTATGAGAAAATACAATGTCCTTTCAGTTTCTAAGATTTTATTCACCTGAATGTGATCATGGTGTGAACTAATTTTATCTGTATTCTGTGTCTCAAAACATCTGCTCTTCCTCTTTCAAATTTTTTTCTTCATACTTAATAGTGTACCTTTTGAAGTCATTTAAAATAGTATACATGGGGTCAGTTAGTAAGTTATTATATTTGAATGGTATAGTGAAAAATGCAGATATTCCTTCTAGTAGTCTCAAATGGGCTTCCCTCAAATAAGTTATAAAACAATTAAATGTGTTTTTTATATTCATGCATAAAATCTTGGGAATAATAAGTCAGAAACTGAAGAAAATTTGTCTTCAGTGCTCTTGAGATGTTCATTGGTTGGTTAATATGACTTAGTTGTTAATATGACTTAGTTGTTGATATGGTTTAAAATGGTTTTTAAATTTTAAATTATATTAACTAAAATCTGAATTTTGAATAATAAAGTTCACAATATATGTATCATTGATATAAACTGTTTTTACAATCAGCCTCTCTGTTTTTAATGCTAAATTTAATTATCCAAGTTTAAAAGGTTTGAAACAAATTAGGGTGCTTTTATGCAGCCAATCTTAGGCTCCTAAAGGAAGTATCTTATTAAGAAAAGAGATTTTTATTCTTCTTTAAGATATAAAAGTTGATTTTTCCATCGTTTGACTCCCTGGAGAGCAGGAGCTTTTAATAGACCCTAATTTTCATATGATCTAGAGTTTATTCTATATAAACTCTTCATCATCATCATCATTTTCTGCTTCAACATCATGACTAGTAGTTATGAGTGGGAAGCCCTTGCCATGTTATTTTACCGAATCCTTATAGTAGTTCTAAAAATGTGATGACATTATTGGTCCATAGTATGACAGAGATTTAGTAAACAATTTTCCCATGGTTTTCCAGCTCACAGCTGATTGGACTTAAATGCAAGTTTAGACAGTCAGATGTTTGAAGCCTGTACTCTGAGCCATACTGTGACAACCATGCACTGCAAGTCACAGATTCTTAAATGTGGAACTGGCCACATTTAGTTGGCCTTGCTTTAGTGTTCTTTATCTAATCTTTTCTCTTCATTTTTAGCTGGTCTCCTGGAATTTAGGATCACAAAATGACATCCCATTCCTGTACAAAGAAGTTAATGTGAACTAGACCTTTGGGGTATTTGCATTGGCCATTTTGCATTCATTGGTTGATTATTTTAATTAACTGACATGTTTGAAGAATTTTTAACCAATGAATTGAGTGAGGATTTTAATATCTTTAAAACTAGGCTTATCCTGACCTCTGCAGGACTCATAAAATAGCTGAGGTTTGGTTACCCCTCTTTGCTCCCCTAGATTACTTTCCTTTTCAGAAATTTTCTTTTCCACTCAAGTGGTCTATGCTCAATCTGTTCTCTGCTCCTTTGAACCATTTCGGTACCAAGTTTTGAAAAATATGTACAACTTCACCTGTTCATTGTTCTCCCCTACTGTCTGCACCAACCCAACCAAGGTATGTTTTTAAATATTATTTTTCTTGTTTCCTAATTGTTCTGATTTTGCTATGGAAATTTCAGAAAGTACAGAACAGTATACAGAAACATAAAGAATTATAAAGCCCCTGATTCCACCACCCAGATGCAGCTACAGCACGCATTTTGGCAAACTTCCTTGAAGTCTTCTTTCGTTTTATAAAAAATCTCTAAGGCATAAGGAATTAATTTATTAATAGGATACAGCTCTTTAAAACAAAGCCCTATTGTCAGGGCTTGCCCACCATTCAGATTAGACAGGGGTGTCTAGTTGTTCTGGGGAGGGTCAGTGGGGACCTAAATTGGTTTGTGCTGGTTAATCAATGTAATACCACCCATGAAGGGAGGGCGGGAGAGTTGCTCACAGAGCATGACCCTTCCCTAGAGAACTCAGGTGAGACAGGCACAAGAATAACTGGTCTAGGTTAGTGAGTTGATAAACCAAGGGCAAGTCTTTCGAGGAGGAAAGGAGAGACTTGACCCAGCTAGAAGGAATGACAGCTGAGCTGAGCACTGGCAGAGGAACTGGGGATCCCTAGAGACCTTGCTCCAAAGAGCTGTTGAGTAGCTTGGTTTTCCCAAGAGGTTATGCAAAGTACAAGCCAGCCTGCCAAAATGCATGAAACATCCACTGTAAAACACAGCTAACGAGTATTTCTGAGTCCTGCAAGTAATTGATATGAGACCTTTTGTTAGTTTGCAGTTAATAACAGCTAATATTTCTTGAGTCTGTGTCCTGCACTAGCTAATCTATTTCCTAGTATTATCTCACCTTACAACAAGTTAGTTACTGTTAGGATCCCAGCTTTACAGATAAGGAGTCAGAGATTTATGCTTCTGTGCAGGGCCTCTTGGATAAATACAGGAATAGGAATTCTAGTGCAGGGATGATCTGAGTGCAGTTCTTACTTGTAGCTACAACGTGGCATGTGATCTAGTCTTTTTTCTGGGGCATATGGTAGGATTAAAGAAAATGTTGTATGGGAGATATTTTCTGTAGGTTCTCAAATGAATATCCAAAAGTAACATTGCTCAGCCCTTCTAAATTGCTCTAATTAAATGTAATAGATCAATAGCTCTTGGAAGTGTTCTGGGTTTTTTATTTTGTGTCAACCTTTTGCTGTTGTTGTTTTAATTTTGTTTGTACTAGAGCTGGCCGTCAATTTAATTCACAGAAAATACAAAATTATTTAACAAGAATATCTCAACTGCCACAAATTATACAGGAATTACAGTCCAACATTTAAGTGAATCACTGCTCTGAAGTAGCACTAGTTTTAAAGCTAATCTGTAGTGGCTTAAAAAATGTCCATAAAATCTCGAGGTCAGGTACTTTGCTGTAATTTCAGAAATGAGATACTTGCATTTTACTTTGAAACAACTTTATTGGAATATAATTCATATATCATACAATTCTCTCATTTAAATATAATTTAGTGGTTTTTATTATATACATATAACCATTAGTTAGCGCAGTCGATTTTTGAACATTTTTATCACTTCAAAAAGAAATCCTGTGAGGCCCTTTAGCTACCACTTCCCTAACCTCTCCTGCCCCTTACTGTCCCACCCTCATCCCAAGTGACTGCTAGTGCACTTTCTATCACTACAGATGTCCTGCTCTAGAAATTCATGTGAATGGAGTCATATCAAATGTGGATTCTTGTGGCAATTTCTATCACTTAACATCATTTTCAAAGTTCATCCAAGGTACCCAGTCGTTCTTGGCAGGTATCCAATTGGTTCTTTATATTATATTTTCCCCAAGGGTTCTAAAGCTTGATGCCCAAAACATGTGTCCTACATTTATCCTTGAAAATTTCACTGGATGACCACAGCATTTCCAAGGATTATTTCAAGTGCTAAATTTTGCAAAGTTATAGGCAGGTATTTGATTCTTGCAAAGCTTCAAGAACATGTTTTACAACTTCAGAGATGTGTGTGTGTCCTCTGCACTTCTTCATCCCTCATGAATGTATTTTTCAGCAATACATGCTTGGATCAATAAAGTCATTCCCTGTAATTTTGCACAGTCTCATTGCAAAGGGAAGCTGACTAATGTTTTTGAATTGGAGTAAAAGGAAAACTGAAGCAAATAATGAGAAAACAGTAATATCAATGTATTTTGGAAGGTTTATAGTTTTAGACACTATTAATAAATTGCAAAGCCATAGTAAAATTAATTACTGGATTGAAATGATATGGAAGTTAACATATGTTAAAATTGTACATAAGTTCTGTTTTTCATTGTCCTTTTCCTATAAACTGGCCTGTAATATATTGGGGACTGAACTGGGGTTAGGTATTGTCAGTCTTCGCTCCATTCATTGAAACTCAGTAAATAATTAAACAAATATTCGGTGATGTATTTGTAAGCTTAGAATGAATTTTATATTTTAAAAAAATCAGAACACTGGGTGCTTTCAAAATATTCTTAGAATGAAAGACATTTTAGATAGAAATTATAATAAACTCGCATCAAAACTGCTGATCTTTTTATTTACAAATGTCTCAGATTTAGAAAGCTGAATTTTGAAATTATTCTCCTAAACAATTGTTAATAACCTGAATGGTTCCACAAGTATATTTATGACATATGCAAATGTAAACTACTCAAAAAAATAAATGTGACACTTTCATATTATTATTGATCCAGTTCTCAGGAGAGTCCCCACCAAAGACTTTAGTGGATTTATCACTATGCTTCACGTAAGTTTGAGGTGGCATCAAGGAAACAAGGCAGTTGGTTAATTGTGTGGATCTTTCCAGTACATTCAGGATTTAATAGGCATTTATAGGGATGATTGTGGATTCAGATACAGTGAAAATCAAATTATGTCTCTATAAACATAAAAAATATTTAAATGTAGATGCTATAAGTTAATATAGAGAAGCCATAAGGCCTGTTAGTCAACAGAAACTCATTGAATGCTTCCACTCTAGCTATATTATCTTTAACAGACTGATTATTCAGCCTGGATTCAGGACTTCTCAAATAGATACCTTATAATTGAAATCTTTAGCAGAGCCACGAGGTGGTTTTGATTCTAATGTTCTGGGTTCACAGTACTAACTCTGGGGATAATCTAATGTGTCCTATGCTTTTAAATTTTTGAACTCCTCTTCTTTATTGGCTATGGGATTGTATTTTGTATATCTGTCCTACAGATATGAAGTCAGCTAAAGATAGTGAATATTCTTAATATATTAACTAAAAATAGTTGCCTTCATCAGACACATTTTAATAAATAAAATGTTTGATGATTAGACTATGAAGCTATTTCAGACTTTCATTTCTGTTTGAATTTCTTTTTCATCTAAAGCAGATTAAAATCTGATGGTAAATATGTATTTTTTATAAAACCATGAAAGTCCTAAGCACTAAGTTGACAGAAGCAACATGTTACACCGAACCAGAGTTTTGTCACTAAAAATATTAATCAATTGTGTGTAAATACTCTGTGTATAACTCATAATGGGGAGAGGGTTGTATTTTGTGTAAACTAGATAATGAATCAAGTAGACTAATATCAAGAGCAAATCTATTTTTAAAATCCTTGATGTATCCCTAAAGTATATTAGACACTCTACTTTAAGATTACAATTTGACAATCTAAGTATCAGTTTTATTAATTACCTGAGCATAAAGATGTTGATACTTTTATTTGATACAGTGACATTTTTATTAATTTTTAATGGAGAAAATACTCAGGAATGGATGACACAAATGCTAAATTTTTAAATTCAACTTTTTAACTTTCCTTAGAATTTGATACAACTTTTCCTCAAGCTAATAATCACAGAGCCAAAGTCTTTCCTACATATTTATATCATATGTAAATTTGATCTCACTGTCAATGACAGATCCCGGGACAAATCTGCTGTTCCAAACTAATATGGATTTGATGTGGTTTCAACAAGTAAACAAGAAGTCTTCCATGAAGTTTTCAATAACAAATTTGCACTATTTCATTATTATAGATGTGGAAACACTGGCTGAAATTATTTTTTAAAATTTATTAAATTTAAATATATATGTAAGATATCTGTAGAAATAGTAAACAATATATACATACACATATAATTAGTTTCTAGAGTGTCATCCAGGAAATCATATAGTTCATCTTTTATGAAGATGAGAAGAGAGTTTTTACTTATTTAACCACTTTATCATAATACAGCTTCAGTGTAGAAACTCCAGATTTTTTTCTTAATTATATTAGTTTCTTTGTCCATTAGTCTCTCATCTATAAATGAATTCAAGTTATATTAAAAAATGTATTATTTATTTCAGTGAGTCAATACTTAGTTAAAATTGATTGTATATTAGTTTTCAAATTTAAAATTTGGCATGGGAGACATTGGTTTAAAAAGGTAAAGCTTCACTTGATATTCATTTTAATTTAGAATTTATTACAGAATTTTTTTTTCTGGCTTTTTTTTTTTTTTTTTTTTTGGTACCAGGGATTGAACTTGAGTCCTTACGCTTGTGCTGCAGGCAGCAGGTGGCGAAACCACTGAGCTAAATCCCTGGCCCTATTACAGAATTTTTGAATGTCTGCTACGATTTAAGAAACAATTAGAGTAGGGAGTAGAATAAGAAAAAACCTGTGTGTCTCAAAAGTTATGAAGTCTTTATTCTTCTTCATCACTGCCAATAATTGATTATAGTCTCTGGGCAGGGCTTCTGCTTATTTTTAAAATTTTTTTATTTTAATATAATACAAGAAGGGGAATAGCTGGGTCAAATGGGACCTCAAATCCTAGGTTTTTGAGGTATCTCCACACTGATTTCCACAGTGGTTGCACCAGTCTACACTCCCACCGACAGTGGAGAAGGGTTCCTTTCTCCCCACAACCTCACCAGCATTTGTTGGTTGATTTCTTGGTAATAGCCATTCTTTTTGGAGTGAGATGGAATCTCAGCATTATTTTCATTCACATCTCTTGACCTCTTGCTGTTGAACATTTTTTCATGTGTTTATTTGCTGTTTCTCCTTCTTCATCTAAGAAGTGTATTCATCTCAGATGCCCAGTTTTGAATTGGGTCCGTAAATTTTGGTGAACTGATTATTTTTTCATTTCTTTATATGTTCTAGATATTAGCCCTTGTCTGAGGAACTGCTAGCTAAAATTTTTTCCCACTCCGTGGGTTGTCTTTTTCTTTGTTGCTTTTAATAAGATGAAGTACCAGTTGTTGATTCTTTGTAGTATTTCCTGTTCAGTCTAGGTTTTGTTCATGAAGTCTTTGCCCTGTGTTCTCAAGCATTCTATCTATTCTCTCTTCCAATATAGTGTTTCTGTTTTAATATTTAGCTGTTTGGTGGATTTTGATTTTAATTAAATGCAAGTTTTTATTGCAGTGGGGAGGAAGAGTAACACTTTTTCACCTTGACTATGGAAGGACTACCCATCTGTGGGATAACTTTATTTCAACAAGCTTACGAGTTTTAAAACAATTGTTACTATTTTATGTAAGATTTTTTGGACCTGGTTCCTTTGATCTTTCATCAATGCCCCAGATCTTTCCAAATCACTGCTCATGCTGGCTCTGGGGAAAGCAAACTTGAGCACTCATTTCACCTCTGAAGAAATGGCTTTCCTTCTGTAAAATGGGGATATCTCATCAGGGTTTAAAAAATAATAATTAAATGAGATAATACATGGAGATTGCTGACATCAAGTAAACACTAATATATTTATTACCTATTATTTTCTTAGAAACCATTCAATTGTTGGTAAGCAAAAAAAAAAAAAAATCAGTCACAGACTACTTACCCCTAGATTCTTCAACCATTTTTTAAAAAAATGCTAACCCAATAATGGAATTTAGTTCTATATGCAGTCCACAGTGCAAACCTTGTCAACACTACTGTTAATTTTTTAGGAAATTTTAGTCACAGAATAATCTTTTTTGGTGGTAGGGATGATCTGTCAGTCATTAGATTATTTACACATTTAAATTAGCTTATGCAGTATGATCACAAAATACAGTAAATGCTTAGTTTTAAAAAATATTACAGTAAAAAAAACCATGGCTTCCTCTCTCTTCAGACACATTTATCTCATGTTCTTGCCATTTTCTGAAGCAGTTCTGGAAGTCCTCTTTCACATCTTCCATTGTGCTGTCATGGCTGCCTTGATGTCTGAATTGATGCAAAACATTTACCTTTCACAGTCACTTCGATTTTGGGAAGAGCCAGAAATCTTCTGGTGCCAGATTTGGTGAATAATAAGGTGAATGAAAACACACTGTAATGTTTTTATGAGCCTGCCTTTCCATTGGATGGCAGTCCGCAGCAGCAATCACTGTATTTTTAATCACACTTTGTAAAAACATGGAAGAAGAACCTCTTTAGAAAATGGCAAGTACAATGGGGTAAGTGAGCTCCACAGGATGGAAGGTATTTTAAGGAGAATTAATGGTAGTGTACCTTTTACTATAATAAACTTTAAAAAATTTTTAAATGTTCACTGTATATTTTGATCGTAGCGCATCACATATGCACTCTATAAATTGCTGAATGTATTTGTGTCGTTTAATGTGCACAGTCTTGCTTTACACCTGACCATCTGTTTACATTTTAAGGTTTTAATAGATGTTGCCTCATACTGTCCTCTTGTACATAAAATCTATCTCTGGAAAGGCACCCATTTTTTCAAACCTATTGAACCTGCACCATTTACTCTAAATCACAGATGCAAGCCCTAGGAAATTCATAAGGAAGATATTTATAATTTTCAAGTACCGCCTTGTTTTCTTTTCTTTTTATAGTGTAGAGTTTTGATTAAATAATCAGTGGACCCACTGACCACAATTTTGGTGACAATGCAACTGACAGTATTATAATATTATTAACTCAAGTCACATGGCTAGTAACTTATTAACCAGAGACTTTGCTATGTGAATTAATCGTGGCTTTTCTCCTACAATAGTAAAAAAAAAACGATAAAAAAATTAAAACTTGACTTGTTTTCAGGAGATAAATTGCTTCAATATTTTCTTTTTGTTACAATTTAAACCTCTAGTTAAAAAGAAAAAAGATTTTAGGTGAAGTTCAACATCTTTATGATACAAAAACTGCAGTTATGTTTTATAAATTGTAGTTTAAATATGAGAAACTGAATAGTACTGAATTCAATGCAGATATAATACTAGATTGTACTTAATAAACGTAAGAAATGAAACATTTATTATAATTTATAGTCATATTCATTTTACATGTGTACAGGTGTTTTTATATATACATATGTGTAACTGTGTATGACTCTATAGCTGCATGTAGTTATACACTATGTATATACATTTTTACACATTTCTATACATTTATGTACTCTTATGGCTTGGATGAAAAATGATCCCCAAAGGGGTCAAATGTTCAGGGGTGGAACTTTTGGAAGGTGATTAGATTAGAAGGCACCAGACCTCATCAGTAATGAGTTCATAGCTGAATATGTTGTTAGGATGTAGACCCTGATTGGAAGAAGTAGTGTAACCTGGAGCAGTAGATCCTGTGCCTTATCCCATCCTCTTTCTCTGGCCCTCTCTCCCTGTTTCTCTGCTTCTGGCCACCACAAGGTGGACACTTTTCCTGTGCCGTGGCTCACAGTCATGATGTTTCTCCCTTGGAATCAGCTGACCTCTGGAATCATGAGCCAAAATAAACATTTCCTTCTTTAAGTTATGTATGTCAGGTATTTCATTGCAGCAATGTAAAGCTGACTGACACATGCACATTCAGTGACACAAACTGTGTATGGGAGGTGTGTGCAATTATGTTGTCATGTATGATTAATGTTGTCATTGGGAAAAAAGCTTATTCCATCGTGTCAGATAAAAATGAATTGCAGTTTAATTTCCCCCTACTTCTGATATATATTTTTTTCATTTCTTTGAGCCACAATTGCCTCACCTATGATCTAAAGCATATTATATAGAATAGCTGTGAAAAGTAAGTGAGACAATGTTAAGTGTTTAAGCACAAATCCTAGAATTCAGAAAGCTCTCAAAGTTAGTGCATTTTCCCTTAGGAATAAAATAATAGAAAATCTGCATTTCAAAAGGCCATATACTGCATAAAATGAAATAAAGAACCAGACATGCTTGGCTTGGTTAGGGCCAAGTAGAAGACATTTCTATAAAATTATTGTGTTAAATTCTTAACCCAGGGCTGGGGATTTAGCTCAGTGGTTTCGCTGCCTGCTGCGCAAGTGCAAGGACCCGAGTTTGATCCCCGGTACCAAAACCAAACCAAGCCAAACCAAAACAAAACAAAACAAATTCTCAACCTAGATTTAAGAATTAGCTCACTGAAACTCTCCCTCTTGTTTTTCATTGGTTGTATCTTTAAGTAAAGCAAGAAGATTGAAAAATATAAAATTTAGGTTGTAAATGGTCCAGTGACTAGAAAAATACTTTAAATGTGGAAAACATGCCAGTAAGTTAATAAATCAAAGAAATTATTTTTTATAAAAAACATATTTGATATGTATTTGGAAAGAAGATAGTTAAAACTCCCATTTTACTTGTCTAACTATGAAAAAATATTTCATGTATAAATAAATTTTAGATAAACTGGTATCAATGCATACCTTCTTTCAGAAGCATTAATGCTGGACTGGAGATGTAGCTCACTGGTAGAGTGCACTTCCACTAGGACGCATGAGACCCTAGGGTCCATCCCTGACACTGGAGAAAAGCACAAACAAACAAACAAACTGTAAAGTGTAGCATGCCCAAAGTATTCATGCTGCCTGGTGCAGGGAACATGTGAAGAGAAATGGATGCCCCTGGAAGCAGGATCCTGAAGAGAGGAACCTTTTGGGCTGCAGGTTGTTGGTGGGGTGACCCTTTACCTCTCCTCACCTAACCTTCACATAGAGCCATCGCCCCCCAAAAGAAAACCAACATAACATTAATCTGATTTTTTTCTGTACTGGGGATTGAACTCAGGACCTTGCGCTTGCAAGGCAGGCACCAGAACCACTGAGCTAAATCCCCAGGCTCATAACATTCATCTGAATGATAAACAATATGTGTGCTTTCCCATGGTGCAAATCCCCAGCCCACCTCCTTCCATTCTAAGTTCTACACAAGGAGCTGTTTCATGGTCAGTATCACTTCTAGGAAGTGAATGCCAGATAATCAGATCTTCAAGCTACAGCGGTACTTAAAATGCCAGGATGTTTCCAAGTTTGAAAGACATAGAGGGAAAAAAATAGTGGCGGCTCTGGTAATAATAATGTTGTATTTCATACCAATATTCAAGTTTCTGAAGTCACATCACCTGGGTTCAGTTCCTGCTGTTCCACTCATTTGCTGTGTGCTACTTATCTCACCTTCTCAGTGCTTCAGTTCCTCCTGTCAAATGGGAAAATAAAACCACCAACCATATAGTGTTTGTAAGAATGTAGTAGGGATTAAATGAGAATTCTATAAAAAAACATTTAGCACAGTGAAATTAAAATAAGGATTAGTTGGTGCAGTAATTTTCATTACAATTATGAGTATTATTAAATGTGGTGTGATAGTACATAGAACAAATATTTGAATGGACTGGAAGAATAGAATTCTTTCGCATTTCTGAATACTAGAATAAAGTCGTTCTTCTTACCAAAATTGTGCCACAATCTTTAAATAGAGCAAAGGAAGGAAATAAGAACAGAAGACATCTTCTTTTCCCACTTTTTACTAAAGTCCTGAAGGTTTATGTAGTGCCTTTCTCAATAAAGTTCTAGAGACAAATTGAATGATGTTTATTAGCTGGATGCAAAGTGTTCTGATTGCTTCAGTTCATGTAGACATGTAAATTATTCAGCATTCTACACTTTGGGATCCGAGCATCTCCAGGGAAGTATTTCCCAAGTAGCCTAACCGCATATACATTATTATAATAAAACTCCTAAGGAAAAACATCACTCAGCTCTGGTAGGGAAAATAAGGAGTTTCACAAGCATCGTATTTTTTCCTAAGCACAGCTAACTTACATCCAGAGGGCAGTTAACATGACAGCCTTTTTAACTCCGTATTTGATGGTCCTTTTTCTGATACTACACAAATATTCTACCTCCTTTCTATATTTTTTTTTTTTGCTAAACAAAAAAATAAGGCTTATGCTCTTAGCTGGGTCTATGTATAAGTTTATGAATCATTTTGGCAAGCATGAAGATTTTTCAGATTCCACAGAAATGACAAAAGTATAAAATATCAGAACTATATTAATCAGAAATGTGATCAGTTCTTCAGTGATACCAGTAGAGACCTACTGTCCTTGCATCTTTTCATGTCTTTCTATGCATTTTTGAATATTGCCCTTTTAAAAGCCTCATAGTCACAGACAGCTGCTACACCTTCAGGCATTATATCTGTATTCCAGACTGAAAAAAAAGAATGGTATAGATTGCTGACAATTCGTGTTTTGATTTAAGAAGACAGGCTCTCTTTAGGAGATTTTCTCTTATATTCTGTTAGCCAGAGCTGGATCATTTTCCCACCCCTAAATCAATCATTGGTCTGGAGAAATGTCTATTGAGTAGACAGTGTACAGTAGATGTCAGATCTGTCTTTCAGCAATGAATGAGCCTGGGTCTTTTTATCAGGACAGACTTACACAGCTTTCAGCTAACTGCAGGAGAAACATTTCTAATCCCTGGTTCTACTGGCTTCCACTCTACCGTTCTATATCATTCAAGAACTCATTAAAATCCTCTCTTGTACTGTGGTATTGTTCCTTAAAGTTGATATTAATTACTTTTAAGAGATGATTAGAAACTTACAGTATGTTGATATGTCTGGGGGAAAGACATCTAAAAAAAGATATTTTTTATTTCTTTGGCCTTTGCACAATCTGATATAGATTCAAATCTGTCAGAAAACTTCTTGAAGCATATTGTTTCCTTCTCTGCAGCTACTGTATATTCTGCAGTCTGCTATATTCATGGCAACAATCACAAGTTAGATGCTCTTTTTAGCTATAACGGGACTGTGCTGAATAGGCCAGCTGAGAGCTATTTTACAAGAAAATTTAGCAATCACTTTGTGGTAATGGATATTGGTGTATGGCACATCCGTTCCAGTTTCTGCCTTGTTAAACACTTTAAGAGCAGCTCCCATATGCTGAGCTCCTCTTTCTGACCCTCTGGGAACTACAGGTTTATGCATTTTTACAACTGGCGGTGAACAAAGCCAAGCTGATCTTAACTGCCTTTTTGCCATTGACGTAATACAAAGAAAGCTACCTGGATACTTTTTAATAATAACTTCTGACTTTTTGATACTTCAAAAGATAGAATAATTGCTGGTTCATTAATAACACAAAGAGCCAATATAGTCTGTTTGTAGACCATCCCATAAATTTTAAAAGGCACTTTTAGTAGCTTAGAGAAAGTAAGCAAACATTTTGTTACCCTATGTTTTCAATTCTGGTGGAAGCTGAATTAGAGGCAAACTAGTCAACTGTTATATTTTACACTAGAAACATTTGTAGTGTGCTACTGTTGCAATAACTTAATGTAATGCCACATTTAAACCCAGCATACTGATCTCTTCTGAGGCCATCAAACTATACTCAAACATTGAAGCTGTTCACAATATATATTTTATGGAAAAATGCTTATAATTTTATGCCATAATTATTAGTTCATACCTTATAATTACAGAAATATGTACACCTTTGTAAAGTAATATTTAGTCTAAATTTTACTAGTATAGGGACATGAATGCTGTATTAAAATAGAATATTAGGTCAATCTAGAAAAGTTAGTTAAAAGCCTTAGGCAAATACGAAATTTATTGGATATTGTTTCACAGGGATAACTGATTTCTCTGATTCTAATTCCTACTTTTGGTCTTTTCTCTGATCCTGAAAGAATACTTCTGAGATACTGATTATGAATATGAAACGGCCTCCCAGATCATAATTCTTAATTGTTAAGCTAGAGCTAATCAGATATAGCTGAATATTCAGGAAATAATTCAAGAATCCATTTTTAGATGATTAATAAATAATCAAAGTTAGTTACTGCAGTTAACTAAAGGCTGTAACAGTTGTGATAGAAAACCCCAAGAATAGAACTGGTTTTGTTATAGACTAAATATTTCTGGAACCACTTCCTACTTGTCACATAATGTACTTTCTTTGGATTTACAGTTCTCATAATGTACTTTCACTGGATTTAATGTAATTAAGTAATTAAAATTTCTCAAAGTTTAGTCAGCTCTCAGTTCCGCTAGAATGGATGGCAAGTTATGTATACAACTTGCATCAGGGAGTTTATACCTGGGGTACATTCTCTTGGTCACATGAAGGTTATTCTGATCACTTCTCATCTTCCTTATCCTATTATATGTGTTTAAATTTTCTTTTTCTTTTCATTATTATATTTTTATAATACATGTTATATGCATGTTTTATAGTATACATTTGCAATACATAATGACTACATTCATTCTGGGGAGTTGATACCTGTACAAAATACATCTACATCTCAGTTCCTTTTAGGTCCCCTTCCCTTCTGACCTCCTCCTCCCTCTCTTGGTCCCTTTTCCATTTGTAAAGGTTCTATTGTTTAACTTTTTAACCGATAGGTAAAACATAAAAATTGTACATATTTAGATGGTACTGTGATGTTTTGATACAAGAATACATTATGTAATGTTCAAGTAAAACCTAATCTGAGGAAGATAAGTGATATCAATGCTGTCAGATATCAAAGACCATTTGTGAAGGATTCCATGTGACATTGATTCTCTATTAGCATGATTGAGGACAAAATTATAGGACCTGATAGAAAAAATACAACCTACCTTTAATTAATGGAATACTGAGCCCTACAAAAAATGTAAGGCTTGACTATTGTTATATAGACATGAATAGCACAGGGGTATCTGTTCAAAAGTGTCACCCCAGTAACACAAAGTGCAGTTTTGGTGATGTACTTCTTCCTCAGTCTGTATTTTAATCAATTACTTTCACCAGCTTCATTTATCAATTTCCATTTCATTCTATTTAAAGGTACCAAGGAAAAACATTCTCTTTTCAAACATTCTTTTATATTGCATTATTCACCCTGAAAACTAAACCTATTGCATTCACTTGATAGGGTAAGTTTCATAATTACTTTTGTTTTGAATGAACTTAAGTCCTTGCATTGAGCCCTTGAATACCTATTCTGTTTTAGAAGATACTTTGATCATTTCATCACATGTAGAGTTAATATTGGTAAAATGCATAATGCCATTTACTTTATTTGGCTTAAGAACAAATTTACATCTTAAAACTTGGCAATCTGCTAAAGACAGCATCTAGGGTTTGAACAAGTTTGCATACTCTGAAAGGCTCTCTCTGTGAAAGTCTTAAGTGATTTCCTGTCTGGGAAACCAGAGAATGGTGTCATCAATTAAGAAAGAGGATCAGCAGGCCATGGTGGTGCATGCCTATAGTCCTGACACTTGGAAGACTGAAGCAGAGGATCACTGGGAGTTCAGGCTATCCTGAGTTCAAGGTCAGCCTGAACTATATCAGGAGACCACCCTCCCCCCCAAAAAGAAAGAGGACTATTGAGAGTGCATGTGATGTACCGTTAGTGTGTACACATCAAGGTATTTATACCTCATAATTGTCTTGTGAGGAAAGGATTTATTAAGTCTAAATTACTTCACTTCCCTAAGGTTTTACAGCCAGAAAATAGCAGAACTCCATTTTAAATTTAAAATATCCCAAAGCCATACACCATTCAGTATACCATCTTGTCAGTAAAATAGAATGGTTCTAAGTGAATAAATACCCTTTTTGATGTAATGAGTTATTTCTGCTATAGAATCATAAGGCGTAGAGTTCTTTCCAAACTTAGTTCCTATTAAGTGTTTATTAAGAGCAAATACTCTGATGTTTTCTCTACTATGAATATAGATAGGAACTGTTAAGAAACAAAATATCTATAATAAAATGAGGCTTAATTAGAGAAAGTCTTAGCCCTTTTTACTTTTCCTTGTTTGTCAGGCCCTAACCTGCTAGGAATAAAACTGTCTCCCAGGCCACTGGGAACTTTTGCTGAAATAACTTCCTGCATTCATTCTGTCAACTTCTATTTTTAAACATTAGGGTTTAGAGACAGACTTAGCACAGTGCCAGGAACATAATATATTTAAATAATGTTGAATTTATGTTTTAAATGGTACAAGAGTTTAGAGTAAAGGAAGCAATCCAATGTCTCTAACCCTTTTTACAATTCTGTGTTTCTGCTATCATTTCCTATATAAATTCTTCTTGTAGAAGTCCTATTATCTGTATGACTAAGATTTATTTTTAAATTAGGTATTTTAAAAATTATAGGCTGAGGGTTTAGCTCAGTGGTGCCACAGCCTGCCTTGCAAGCGCAAGGTCCCGAGTTCAATCCCCCGGTACCAAAAAAAAAATTATAGAAATTAAAATTAATTAAGTTTGGAGACTTTTTAAGCATCTAACAAACACTGTCTGAAAGAACCCACAATTTGAGTTGTCCCAAATCTGAGTTGAAACATTATAAGGAGGACTAGGGGTATAGTACAGTGGAAGAGCATTAGTATGCACCATGCCCTGGGTTCAACCCCCAACCATCCTAAAAAAAGGGGAAAAAAAGTGTGGTACATTTGCATCTTGGAATACAACTCAGTCATAAAAGGAAGGAAATCCTGTCATTTGACACAACGTAAATGAAGCTGGAGAACATGGTTTTAAAATGAAAGTTTTAAAATTTATATTTTCAAAAACAGTATAGTATAGGGAGAATAGCATTATACTGGAAATTATGAAACACAACTCTTGGTGTTTTTTATCCATAAACTAAATGTTTGAGTTTATGAATACATATATGAAAATTTAAAAATTTCTAGGCCCAGCATCCTTACAAGATTCTCATGGTGAACATTTGAGATGACATCCAAAGAGTGCTTGGTAAACAATCCATTGATGTCCAGATGTAAACAACTGCCCTGGTTATTATTGCTGTGATTAATCCCACTACTTACTAGTAGTGATAGACATAAACAATGGCAGCTTTTGGTGCATGGGCTCAGTCCAATCAGTGATTTCCAGTCATTTTTCTGGTTTTTACCTCTATTCCTCTTACATGTGGCTTGTTGCTACTACATTACTTAGTTTGTCCTCATCCCTAAGCAAGGTATTCAGGATGTTACCACTGCCTAAAGAAGTGTATTGCACCAAAAAGGGGAAGAGCGTTGCAAACTCTGCGTGGTCGTGGTATGTGGGCAAGCTGGCTTTCAAGGGACGTGAGGGGAGATAAGAAAAAAGCCCTAATTTGTGGAGCTAGCTGGTTTCTGTGTTTATTCATTTTCTACATTATTAAAAGTTGTTAGTTACTAGTACATGTTTGCAGTGTATGATAATTATATTCATCATGGGGAGTTGATACATATACAGTACATAGTACGTCCTAATTCTTTTTAATTTCCCTTCTCTTCCTTCTCTCCCTCTGTCTCTTGGTACCCTTCTCATTTGCAAAAGGTCTATCTCCCTATTTTCTGTTTTTATCTTTTATTTTGCTCTTTAAATGGTTTCTGTGTTTAAAAATCTCCCCTTAAGCACTTTCAAGCCATGGCCACTGCTGCAGTGTTGGGAAGCAGCACACACTGCTGGCCCATGGAGTGGGTAGGGTCTGAGTCCAGCATGTGCACCAGGAGGCAGGGATCCTATGGATGTGCTCAAGGTAACAGCGTCAAGGTCCTTGTTTCACAGCGGGAACTACTGGGAACAAAGGCATGGACAGAACTGTACACTTCTTCCTCAAGAGATGACCTTTTTGGTCTAACCCTCACCTTATTGTTTTCCTCTGGTCTCTGTGGAGCACTGAAATCCAGTCTTCAGGATACCTGAATCTGAACGCTCCCCACCTCCCAGTGGCTTGGCTCAGCCTGCAGCATGTGGCAGTGAGGTTGTCTCCGACAGGAATCCCTGCTCTGACTCTGTCCCCTCCAGATTCAGGGCAGCATTCTGGCCACAAGGCTCCTGCAGGGTGCCACTGTGGGCCACTGTGGTGAATGTGCAGAATGAAAACTGAAAATCTAAAAGCTTATTCAGCAGTTAAAATCTTAGATTTATTTTGATAAACAGGTAAACTGAATCCACAGATAATAATTGTCGAATAATCATGATATATATCAAATTATTCATTTATTTACTTACTACCCTGTTTCAGAAGCAAAAGTATCAAAAAAAATTAAGGTTAACCAATAAATGGGCACATATAATCACAGAGCTGTCTTACAGGACTCCTAACTAAACAATTACAAAATAACATGTTTCGCACAGGAAGATAGCAAGAGTTCGCATTTCTCATAATCCTGCGTATGCTTTCTTTTGTGACTTTAGGAATGGTTTTTGCTTGCTTATTTGTTTGTCTTATATGTTTATTTCTGTGTTATTGTCTAGAATTCAACCATGGGGGTTCATTTGGTAGAATTCATCTGCTAAACAAAGATGTATTTCACTTTAAAAACGCAAGCAGTGAGAAAGCTAATAGCAAACATTCATTCAGTTCAGCTACTATTTATTTATTTATTTGTTTGTTTGTTTATTTATTGGTATCAGGGATTGAACTTGGACTTTGCACTTGCGAGGCACGTGGTGAAACCACTGAGCTAAATCCCCAGCCCCATCATCTACTTTTTAAACTTTTTAACATCCTGAGTAGAATCTACTAGGGATGAGGACAGTTTTAATAGAGGCTGTGAGCTGGGAAATTTTTTGTTAGAAAATGCTGAGAGGATGAAAAAACTTGAATGGAGTTTTTACTGAGGTTTGTGATTGGATGGGGAGTAAGGTAAATTAGCACTGATGACATAAAGAATTGCAAGGAAAATGTAGTTTTTAGTAATAAAGAAGATTTCTATAAGTTTTTGATACAAAAGACATCAAAATAAAAACTCAGTTTTATTTCTCTACAACCCAAGCTTCTTTCTTTTACTCATCCTTTTGGCATTTGTTAAATTGAGAATATTCCAGGCAAAGTGCTACCAAAAAGCTTGATTCACACACATTGTGAGTTAAAGAGATTCCTGTGGTCTGACCAGAAAACCCAAGTAATATTTAATATCTTCTTAAACTAGGGAATGCCAATACTCCACTCCCAGTCCTTCACTCAAGGATAAATTACAAAATGACAAGTCACATTCCCAGCTTCTGCAATTTGTAACTGTCATGGCATTCATAAACAGACCAAGTCTAGTGGTTGTGTTCTAACTATCCTATAAATAGTGTTAATACTGAAAAAGTTAGATTTTCTGCTTTTTCAGAATAGAATGGAAAGAGAACATTGTTTTATGCGTTCTTTCTTTTGATGATCCGTGGCTCTTAAATTATTAAGTCTCTTAATGGAGTCATTTATTGGTTAAAGTTCACTGACTTCTGTGCCTCAGTGTCATTACCTATGAAATGCAGATAGTCACAGTAACTGCCTCTTTAATTTGTATTATGTGAGTCTTGCAAAGTGCTTAGCACAGTGTCTGGCGCATGGTTAAATGCTGTGACTCTGCCCTCTACTGCTTGGAGAGGGACACAGAGACCAAAAATTGGTGCCAATATCAACTTGATACATCTTACCCTACCCTTGTACATGGCCATGCCCAGACACCCATACACACACACACTATTTTCTTCTGCGTCATTTGAAAATAACTCACAGACTTCATAATACTGTAACTTGAAACAGTTCATCTTATATCGGTAAGACCAAGGCATTCTGATTACCACGATTTCATTATGAGAATGAAAGAATATGTATATTAAAAATATCATATAGTATATAACTCACTAAATTCTCTAATTGTCCCCCAAAATATTCCTTGTTGCTGTTCTTTTTAACTTAGTTTAATAAATCAAGGTTTTCATGTTTATTTAATCTAGAAGAGAGTTTTTCCCTTTTTCTATTATGACATTGGTGTTCCCAGAAATTCCAGGCCAAGTATTTAATAGAATGAACCAAGTTATGGAACTTTCTATTTGCTTCCTCAAGGTTAGGTTCATAATATATATTTTGGCAAGAAAAAAACAAATATATGATATCGAGGACTTTCTAGCAAGTAATTGTTAAAAGTAACCATATTGTTCTGTTTTCCCATTGTTGTGAAAAATGGCTGACACTCTCAGTTTAAGGGAGGGGAGGTTTATTTGGCTCATGGCTTCAGAGGTTTAGTTCATGGTCAGCTGACTACAAAGCAAGAACATCATAGTACAGAGCATGTTGGAACAAGGTTGCTCATTTCCTGAGGTCCAGAAAGCAGAGCACAGGGGAAGAGTACCAGAATGCCCTCTAAAAGCATATGCTGAGGAAGACACCTCCTGTCTACATGGATCCCACTTCCTAATAGCACATTCAGTTATGAACAACTACTGTTAGTCCACTGATGAATATAGCAGCCCCATGATCCAATCACCTCTCCAGGAGCCCCTTAATCCAGTCTAGTTGATGATTAAAATTAGCTGGCTCTGTAACTTTCTAAATCTGCAATGGAGAAAGAATCTGCAGATAACACTAGGCTGTGGGATTATCCTATTTCTCAACAACCTTACCCAGTAGTTACAACATACATTGCTTATTCTTACTGAGTCCATTGTTATCTTGGGGGGATGCAATTTTAAAAGTGTTTACTACTATATTTTTATCAACTAGCATTCTTCTAAGGACTTTTCTACCACTCCTCTGCTTCTTAGGTCTCCCCACCCTCACCGCTTAATCCAAAAGTGGATTATAGCTTAATCCAGTATAACCTCAAGGACTCTTTTTTGTTCTATATCTTATAATCTAACAGCACCATTAGTATATTTAATGCTGAAATTGTATCAGGTTCAGCCACTGGGAACTCCTCCAAGACAGCAACAGTGTCCTTTGGACCACACTGATTAGTCCTTAGCACTTCTCTACTTCCTGGCACAACAGAGTGTCTGGGAACTCTGTACATTCCCTGTCCCAAACCTGGGCTCAGTATTTTTCCTAATGACTTCTGATTCCTTTTAGAGATAAATGCCATTTAGAAACCGAAGTCAGGACACCATTGCTTCTAGAACAAAATGAAGTTATTGGTGTGAGAGTCCTACATAAAGAATAAAGCACTCTACTATCATGTCTGTTATTAGAGTCATCAGACAAGCATTCAGCCTGTTTGGAGCAATGCTAAATAGTAGCACCAACATGACTTTCTGTGTTTAGAGAGTAAGTAGGAGACACGGGACATATGTGAGGGTAGAGCAGATTGTGAGCAGGCATTGTCCAACACTGTGTAAGTCCTTGTCATATGACTCTAAGAGATAAACAGGACAGACAAAAAGGCTATGAACTGTATCCCCACCCTTCCTTATGTTGCTTTGTTATTAAACACCATAAGGAAGGAATAAAGTATTTTATTTTAAAAAGTGAGACATTTATCTGAAGAATAATGAAACAGTTGTGCAATTTTCTTTCCATTTGCTTTTCTTACATTTATTTAGTAGGTTCCAAAACAAAATAATTCTGAGAATTTCAAATTTTAAAAAAATTGTTAATATTTAATTATGTTATTTTCCATGGTGGGTATAGTACCTGTATCAAATTTAAGAAATTTTTGTTGTAATATTGCAGTAGTCAACTTGCCCATTGCTGGACCCAATGCCTCACACCTAAAACTCTTAAAGGAAGAACTGTTTAATTCGGTTCATGGTTTCAGGAGCATTAGTCCTTGGTTGACTCCAAAGCAAAAACATCATGGTATCTGAAGGAGCAAAGCTGCTTAGTTCCTGGCTTAGTTCAGGAAGCAGAGCAGGGGAACAGAGCCAGAGAGGAAAGAAAAGGACCAGATATGGGCCCTAAGTCCACTCCTCCGTGACCCACCCAGACACATCCATAAGTGTGCTCTGCCAGTTCCCTGGGTGGATCCCAAAGCTAATTACTCCACCCTAACCACCAGACATTTTTGGGTTTCCTTGTGGGCAAATGGATTTTTGTGGATTTTGCTTAATGTGAATTTAGTACAAATAAAGAGCATATCTGTTCTGTTTCATTTTTAATGTATGCTTTAAATATTGTTTGTTTTAGTTTCCAGGCTTTCCTGCTTGTGCTGTGCCACTGTTCTACTCTCTAATTAAAACTTACTCCCCTATGGCCATAGGTTATAATAAATTGGACAAAGGACAGAAAGGGACAAATAGGTGATACTTAACATCTTATTTATTGTAGGAGAGAAAAACAGAACAGCCTAGGTGTCCAGTCAGCAGCAGTTCTTTTTTTTCTTTTTAACTATGCCAATTCTTTTTAACTGCCCGTTATGGCAAAATAGGGATAATAGAATAAGATACACACAAGGCCAATGGGTTTCACAAGCCTTCTTTTCATATGAAGCCAGACCCGAAGTAGGAAAGAACAAAGGACGTGTGATTGTTTGATGTGTGTCAGAATGTCCCTCAGTTGTCTGTATTTTGGTTTTGTATGAAATTCAGAGGAGGAGATGTCAAATGCCTTTATGTGTACTGGCACAGGGGTCAGGCAAGGAGGGTGATCGAGTTCAGTAGAGCAGTTTGAACTGTTTCAAAAATTTCTCATTTGCTGATGTTGTGTGGAAGGGAATTCCCATAGGAATTCAGTACACATGCCAAAAAATCTAGGTTCATAGAGAAACTAAGGTCAGATTGTCTAAGTCACAAGGCTCTTCAGTTTGCTAGTAGTTTGTCCTCGGGAAAATTAACCCAATCTCTGTGCCTCTACTTGCCCACCTCTAAAGTGGAGGTAATACTGCAACTATCCTTATAAGATCAAATTAATAGGGTGAAATCACTAGTATAATATAAGCCATACTATGCACTCAATAACCTCATAAAGTTAAATTGGTACATAGAGATGCTAATAAAATATTGCTACTTCTTATCAATTTTTTAAAATCTTAAAATAATATAATCAACAAATGGATCAAGCACTACTCCATGTTAAAAATATATTTTCCAGGCCGGGGATTTAGCTCATTGGTTTTACCGCCTGCTGCACAAGTGCAAGGACCTGAGTTTGATCCCCAGTACCAAAAAATATATATATATATATTTTCCAATTTCAGTTTGTTATTTGTTTAACTTCCTTTCTTAAAGGTATAATATTCTTAAGACTTGTGTAGCTCTCAGTATTATGCAAATTCACCAACTCAAGACTCGGAAACACTATGGCCAGGCCCTCTTCTAGGTGTTAGAGATATGCAAATAAAATGTGATACTGTCATTAAGTTACTTACTCTACTAGGTTAGGTGGACAATTATACAAATAAACATCACATTGCAAGACAGAAGAGGTAGAAACTTAAGAAAACTAAGGAATCCTTACACTTCAGAGTCATGGAGAATGAGTAGGTGTTCCCAAAATTAACAGAACTGAAATTAATTTTCCAAGTGAAAACTATTTCAAAAAATCTAAATTAATTTTACTTAGTAGTCTTGACTAGAGATGTCTTGTAGAAAAAATTCTTTAACTGCAAAACAAATGTGAATACATAGTTGTTTCTTAATATTATATTTTGGAATTTATCATAATGCCCAAGACTCCACTTAACACTATTTGGCATTTTGTAATTTAAAAAAGTAAACTATCATTTTCCTCTTTCACCTCCAGCACATAAATCACAAAGATACCTATACATTGGAATTGTCTTGTCTCAAGTTTTAGGAAAAAAGAACAACAGTGACTCCATGCCAGATCAAGTACCGAAATACAGAGGTTCTGTTTATTCCTTGACTTCTTAAAATTAAGGCAGTTTTTTAAAATGGGACAAGATTTCATTTGTTCAAAAAAATTGTAGAATTCATTTTAGTTATACACACAGCTTGGGAAATTGAAAAAAAGAAATAAGTTACTGTTATGGCTTGTATCTAGATGTCCCTTTAAAGCCTCATGTGGTCAAAGGTGGGGCTTTTTGGGTGTGACTGGATCTAGGGTTTGTGCTGCTGGGATCAAGGATGTGATGCTGGGATTCACACTGTGATGCTAGGATTAAAGGTGTGAGTGTTATTTGCCGAAAGGGAAGGTACCCTGGGTAAACTATAAGGGACAGAAAGAGCTGTGGTCAGGCCTTGTCAGTAGTTGCTGGCTTGCTTTAACTTCTCCCAACGATGAACTTTTTCCCCTCTGTGATGCCCCTCTGCCATGCCACCCTGCCTTGGAGCCAGCCGACTATGAACTGAAACCTCTACAAACTATGAGCCAAAAAAAGCTTTCCTCCTTTAACTTTGGGTGTCCGGTATTTTGTTTCAGCAACAAGAAAAAGAAACGAAGACAGTTATCCAAATTAACCAGTTATATACCACTGATCCCTGGGTACCAGCTTATTCATATCATGCGTGCTACTGATGTGGACCTGTCATCAGAATTTTCCCCTGGAGGACTGAAATGCCAACCATTAACCTCTGAAAGGACTTTAACTATCTCCCAGTTTTAGGAACAGTTTAGATTATATCCAGAACATATGAGAGTACAGAATTGTGGAATGAAACATACTTGCAGTTTAAAATCATACAGCAGGCAACCTAACTGTGTCCTGGTTTCTACATCCACAACATGGATAAAATAATAATAAAAACCTCACAGAGTTGCTGTAAGGACTAAATGAGTTAATACAAATAAATGCTCAGAAGTCTGTCGCTGCCTGCTGCACAAGCACAAGGACCCGAGTTCCATCTCCGGTACCAAAAAAAAAAAAGGTTAGTCCTTATTAAGTGCCTGATAAAAGCTTCTCATTCATTTCCCCAGGAACTGCCCTCCTCTAAAGGCCCTGGAATCCGATCAGGATGAAGGACAGCCCATTGCCACAACCTCTCCATCACACTTAGACTAGTTCTGTAGCTCATAGTGACATCCCTCTACCTTTCTCAAAATAAATCAACAGTGCTTAAAATTCACAAGCTCAGGAACCAACACTAACATATATATGGGCATATTCTCTTTGTGGGTGCTGTTTCCAGATCCCTGATAGAGGCTTGATTCACCAAGATAAAACCCTATGAAATCCAAGGGGATGTTGTGCTTCCATCTGATACAGTCCCCATAGTTGCTTTGCAGTTAAAAGAATAAATATTTTTTGGCTCTCTGTTCACAAGCAGCAAGCACAAAACTTGCATCAAGTGATGGAAATATGACAAGAGTTGTGAAGGCAACCTTGTAATTTTATGAGCAATATTCCTAGGTTCTACTTCAAGTGTATGTCATAAATACAATCTTGGAATTCTTTGTGTATTCATTTGTTTCTTAATTGTCACTGTGAAAAGAAGGTCAGCTAATCTTGAAATGTCTTTGATTAAAGCATTTTTTCTAGTTTCCATTTTATTACTGATTACAGTTAATAACAATGAGATAATAAGAAAGGAAAATGAATAGAAAATATGGGGAAACTAAAATGTCATATTCTTTAAAAATGAATTTCTAATTTTAGGTGTAGAAGATACTGATGTAATTCTCTATATTTCGCTCTGATGTAGATCACTGTATTTCATTCTTTGTAAAAGTTTATATTCATTTGAAATTTGACCCTTTCAGCCCACATTTTGAAAACCCCTGTTGGTTTCATTGACACAAGAAACAAAGCCATTGTTGAAGTTGGTGAAGAAACAATTTACCCCAGTGATTCTGTTTTTTAAACTGTGTTCCAAGAATTTATGGCATCTGAATCACCTGGGCTCATTAACTCTGCAAAGCAGATGCAGTGATCACCTCTACACTACTGAGTTGAATCACACAGAAGTGAGGCCCAGAATCTACATTTAACACAGCTCTGTGGAATTAAAAAAATAGACCTAAGCCACTTGTATATGGTGGTCTCCAGTGTCATAGCCTCTTCTCGGTAGAGATGGGGAGCGATGTCAGGCTGTGGTTTCCAAACTTTTCCATAGGTGCAAAGAACAGAGTCCTCATAATCCTCATCTTTGTGGTCCATGATCAGCAGACTGTGAAAGTCCCTTGCCTCATGTTATAAGAACAATTTTCCTTTTATTGCTGAGCTCTCCCTCCCTCTTTCCACGTGGCTTCACTGCAGTGTGCTTGCTGTCTCTCTCCTTGATAGAGTTGCCATTCTGTGTATGCTTTTCAGCATGGTCCTGTGCTCCTCAAGTTCAAAGCTTCTGAAGAATGCAGAACACCAGGATTCTTCCTACCACAATGGACTTGTCCATGCCCCCTGCTGTGAGCGTCCCAGTTGGCTTCAGCTCTGCCACAAGTGAGACCCTTCCTGCAGGCTCACTGGTGGGCCCATTCACTTGTGATCACAAATATACTCACTACTGAATATGCGTTTAAATCTGAACTTTAAACACATTTGCATTGATGGTGTTTGAAGCTGGCTGTATAACATGTATGGGGAGGAATAACAAACTCAGTGGACAATGTCAGGTTACATTATGCAATGAGTTATGTCTGTTTTTCTTTTAATCAGCTCTTTCCAGCTATAATTTATATATTTTTTAAAAGAATTAGGCAAATAGGGCTGGGGGATTTAGCTCAGTGGTTCCTCCACCTGCCTCGCAAGGGCAAGGTCCCAAGTTCAATCCTCGGTACCAAAATAAACAAAACTAAAAATTAGACAAATAATTCCAAGTTGCTTCTCTCTTTCTTACATTTGACATATAATTTTGTGATCTTTCTCTCTGGGACCATTAGCTTTCTGTTAACTAACAGAAGTTATTAGGATGTTTCATAGAAAGTCACAAATCCATCTTCACTCCTACAAAACGTGTTTGTTGTTAGAAGACAGCATTTTGCAGTGAAATATACATTCAACCCAAAAGTCAAATTAAATTTTTTTTCCTGTTATTTGCCTATGTGCAGTATTAGTGACAGGGTCTCTAGATCCAAATGCTATCATCTTTGAATCTGTTATCTGGTGCACAGATATCTGAAAAGAAAATTATTCTAAGCAAGGATGTTTTTATATAAGCAGCCAAGCATTTAACCTAAAGAATATATCCAGCATGTTGACGTACTTTTTGTCTCACACAGCAACTACTGACTGCACCTTAAAACCATAGGCATATTGAGGGTGACAGTCTCTCTTTCCAAGATAATTCTAGGTTATGCCGTTGGTGAGACTGAATCCAATTCCTTTGCACATTGTCCATACCTGTGAGTCCTGGTGCAGGGTTAATGTCCAAATTAAAATCTTCCCTGTCAAAGGACTTGTGTCACCTAGCAAATCCTGGAGCACTGCTGACTGCAGGTGGTTGGTGAATATTGATGCTGTGCATGATTTATAAGACTGTAGTAGAGGGCATGTGAAACTCAAGATTTCCTTAGAACAATGTCCCTGTTTAAAAGCCCTCTCATTCAGACGCAGCTGGGCACTTAGTAATGCCAGCCACTCAATAAGATCTTTCAATAGCCTCGGGCTGCTTCACCTGCCAGACAGGCTCATGAGTTTGTAAATGAAATCTGATTGGCTTCCTAAATTCTTCATTCTCCAGTGCTTCTCTATCAATCTCCCTTATTTTTGCTTTGCCTTCTGAGTGTCTCAGCTCTCCAGATACACCATCAGTTTTTATTTATTTTCTTTTTTGCAGATTTTGTACTTGGTATTTCTGTGTTGTTTTATCATCCTTATAACCCCTGCCCTTTTCTTAGTTTTCTCTGTCATAAAGTAAATTTCCCTTTCGTTGCATTTGCCTTTGAACTGAGTGTTCTGAGTGCCAATTTCTCAAGGTTTTCTCTTTACGCATTCTTTGGGCATTTCTTAATACATGCTCCAGGTCCTCTTCTTTCACCAGCCAATCAGTTAATCAATCATACATTTTAATGAACAACCTCAAATTATAATACGAAATTATAAAAGGATTATAAGAAACACCCTCTAGAAAAACCGGTCACTGAGGCCTCTCTAGCTTTCTTTCAATATGTCATAGATATATTCCCATGTGTTGCAGTAGAAAATATCTGCAAGCTGGGCATTTGATTGTCCTTACTTTTTTAGCTCTGCTAGATTAAAAATAAATAGGTAAAATAGCACAATGACCATTTTTCTACTTACTTCTTCCAGTTTTTTCTAGGTCGGCCTCCACAAATCAGATTAATGTTATTTATTATACACAATGTAAAAATAACTATTAGTTATTAGAGAAAGAAAATGACATAAAACACCTAGATTTGGCCCTCAACTAACATGGAGCCAATGAATGTAGAAGAAAGCTTGTATGAATGATCTCTTTAGTACTTGCCTGTATTTTTGCCCATGCTCCTCATGATGTCAGGATAAAAAGTAGGAAAAATTGGAAAGGGAAGTAAAGCAAAAAGAATGGAAACAAATGAACAAAACATAAGAATATGACAATTTTAGAAAAAAGGGGAGTAGCCCTGTGAATGAGAAATTTCCCAAACAGATTCGTTAGCCCAGCTCCTTACAGTAGTATTATTTTTGTGGTTTATGTGAAATATAATTAAAAGTAGATGATAATGCCTAGAAAATTTTTTGAGTTTTTAAAAATAGTAAATAAAACATACTATTGCCTCTATTACATGTTTATTATTACAAGTAAAATGAAAAAAGCCATAAAGCAATGGAAATGATAGCATAAATACAATCTAAATTCACATACTGAGTCTTTCTAACCAACCTAATGATATTATTGAGAGGGAGTATTCATACATAGACACTGATCATGTGTGTGTGTTTTTAATTTAAAAGTCAGCAGGGTTTTTTTAACCTAAAATTCTTTGTAACTCAGGCACTGAAACATGAAACCTTAAAAAAAGAGTAATCCTAGTTGTCCTCCAAGTTCTTTTTTCTTCTCACATGAGGAATTTTGTATCTACCATCCATACTTTGATTTTAATAAATGTGATGATTTGGGACATCAGTACACGTTGAGAGGTACCACTGAATGTCTTTAAAGTGTATTGTCATTCTGTTTTATGTAAAATATCTATGAATACTTGCATAGCCACTAATTCCCTCATCTCTGTGTGACCCTGATACAAGGAAAGACAAGAGAAAGAGAAAAGATAGCGACTAACAAATCATATATGTAGCTGCATGTGGCTGGTGCTTGTCTGTATTCTTAGTTACTCTGGAGGCTGAACAGAAGGATTGCAGGTTCTGGGCCACCCTGGGCTACTTAGAAGACTGGCTCAAAAATCAAATGGTAAAAAAAAAGGGAGGGAACTGGTGATATAGCTCACTGGTACAGCACCCCGGGCTTTTGTTTCCAGTACCACATGAAAAGAAAGCTACATATGCAATTCATAATGGCCATTACCTTAGTACCTTGCCTCCTGAACAGTGAGAATAAGTCTGAATTTCATAAATTTTTGGAATGTAGATTTCAGCTTTTAAAGAAATAAATTAATATATACACCTTCAGAAAGCATGATCCATACAGTATGGCACTTATGAAACCTTCACAACAGATACCTTTCAGTTTGAAAAGGGAATACTAAACTTGAAGAAAACTCTGTGGGAACTCTGAAAGGAAACCTTTTCAGAGTAATCTGGTAATGGGAAGGTTAAAGATGACTTCGTTCAAGGATGTGGTGCTTGCTGACCTCTAAGTACTGCTTGACTCCTTGCTCTCCAATTCTGTGTTGCCAAACACTGAAGGAATGACACAATTGGAGAATGTTGAGATAAATTCGTCTTCAAAGCTTAGAAAGCAATAAACAAAATAACTCTGCTTAGCAGTTTTCAATAAAGAATCAAGAAGTTAGATCTAATATCATACAGTGTAGCATTTGATTTTGTAGTATTTGAGTGTGTTCCATCTTTCAGTCTTCCATTAATTGTAATGGCCCCACTTGCAGAGACTTGATAAGTGAGGGTTCATTTCCTACACCTAGGAAGATTGGCCAAGAAGCTCATGACTCATGTAGAAGGATGTACTTGACAGACTACTAAATGAAAATTTATCTGGTGAAAAATTTTCCACACAACTTTGCCTTGATGGTTTGCCTATAGATTAGCCATATCTCCAGCAGTGAAGGAAACCAGTTTATGTCAACTGTTACGTTATTGGAAAGATGGAAATAAATTTGCAAGTTATGACTAAGGATTCTCAAGCAGATAAGAAAAACTGCTAGATAATGTTTTGTAAAAATAAATAAATATATCTTTAAGGGCCGTGGATTTAGCTCAGTGGTTCTGCCACCTGCCTCACGAAGGTAAGGACCCGAGTTCAATCCTTGGTACCAAAAAAAAAAAAAAATTAAATATATCTTTAAAGACCTGAAATGAGAAATGTACTCAAATGGCCATAACTGTGCCAAAAATTAAAAACCTGAAGCTTTGTATATTTAAATTGTTATCCAAGACCCAAATGAAAAGAAGTCCTTATACCACATGTTCTGTCTTGTGAATTCTGAACTGAGCTCAGACTTTAGATGATTTGGCAGCAAAGTCATGCTTTTTATATGACTTTTATTTTTAAATTTCATTTTATTGAATATTTATTGTATATCAGTTATGTATCAGACCCTGGTCTGTGCACTTGGGATATACCTCATCAATGAACAAAACAGATAAAGGATCTGTCTTCATGAAGTTTACAAAAGAGGAGAGACAGAAAATAAGTAATAAGCAAAACAAATAAATTGCATAGTATGTTGGTGAAAAATGTTAAGCAAAAAAGGACAAAGGAGATTGGGAGTGGAAATTACACATTGCATTATTAAATAACAATGATCACCTGAATCCTTATGGAGCAGGTACTATTTGACCGAAAATCTGATGGAGAGAATGGAGTTATTTGGAAGGAAAGTGTTCCATATCTCAAATCTAATTATAAAAAATTTAACTTCTACAACACATGGATTACATAGCATGATATTGATACAATGTTTTCTGATGTGAAATTTAAGATTTATCATGTTATTTGATAATTTTTAACTCAATGAAATGAAGGCAGTGATTTTTAAGACACATTATTATTAGCTGTACTTCAAAAATATAGATTTATTTGAACTAGATGTTTAAAAACAAACATAGTAAGTCTAGGTTATCAAACAATGAAATTCTTTAGAAGAGGTGAGCATATTTCTCATTCATGTCTATTCTCAATCAAGAATAGAACAGAAAGATTGAAAATAAAAGTACGATGTCTTCCTCAGCTACAGGAATGCTGTGTTCACAGGTGTATTATTTAAATCTGAATTTATTCTTAAAAATAAAAAAAATCTGTATTTCTAGTCCTATCTTTTATGCATAGCCTATTCATATAATATGTAGTCTGTTTTAAAATGGAAGATTTTTAATTCCATGTTTAATTTTTTCCTCTTTCTCTTCTGATACCTTGTAAGTGTAAATGGAAAATTGTTAGTTTAACTTAGCTCTTTCTTAAGCGTTAGGCTGAATTACAAACTAATTGACTCAGAAGTTCAGGGATTGAATTTCACTACTACTTATCAGCTGTGTGTCCTTGAGGACCTTACTAAAGCTACTTGGGCCTATTTCCTTTATTATAATATACAGGTATATAATTCTCAGAATTGTTGAAGAAAATAATGTAATAAGAGAAATTGGCATATTATATATACTTAGCTACTTATGCTGTATCAGAATTACATCTTATATTTTTTAAATTGGTCAGTAGTATACTCAACAACTGAATATAAATAACTGAAAATCAGCCCAAGGCCATATATCATATCTATTACAGTATTTTTTTATGTGTGTATGTGTGTGTGTGTGTGTGTGTGTGTGTGTGTGTGTGTGTGTGCAATTCCAAGAAAGGAAAGAGCTTTTGTGGCATTATGTGCTGTGAAAGTTTTGGAAGCCATTATGAAAGATTCAGAACTTTAAATAGACCAAAGAGGAAGTATAAGCTTGGGTTGGAAAGGAAGATGAATCCTGAAATAAACTAGCAAGTATGGAGGGCATTGATGGGCAAGGGATTCTTGTGAAAGGAATATATTGAAAATGTTTTAGTCAGGCATGGTGGTGCATGCCTGTAATCCCAGCACTCAGGATGATGAGGTAGGAGGATCTCAAACTTGAAACCAGCCTGGGGCACATAGTGAGTTCAAGGCCAGCCTGAATGATATAGCAAGACCCCATCTCACCTCCTACCACAAAAGAGAAAGAAATATCTTTTTCTTTTTCTTTTATTTTTTTTGGTGCCAGGGATCGATGAAAGAAATATCTTAACTGTCCATTACTTTGTTCTAACAGTGTACTTCAATAAAAATCACTGCAAATACTTTTACTAGTTGATATTCCTAAAATACACATTTTATTTGTTTGTTTTTATTTTTATTCACAGTTGCCTTTTATTTATAAGACCTATGTAAAATGTCTTCTCCCTACTGGTAAATTGTACTCTTACAACTTTATTATTTAACATACACATGGCCATCATATGGCTTTCATTCACAAAGTCATAGTTCATGGCATATTTGCAGAATATCTGATCATACCAGAACCCTCTTGCATAATATTCCCTAAAGATTCTAAAACATACTGTGAACAGTTTCCAAACCAATGATAGCACACTATTCATTGAGACTGTTATACTTTTGGGGTACAACATAATGGAGTGCACACATCTTTCTTCCTTGCCCAGCTCCCTATGTCACTACTGCCCAGGTGAGGAAGATGTTAGACTTCTTCCCGGTAAATGCCATCCTCATCCTGCTCTCCACAAAGGTAGATGATCTTTTGACTTCTAAGTATTAGTTTGATTTTTTCTTGAATTTCATACAAGTGGAATGATATAACATGTCCTCTGGCTTTTTTCACTCATAATTATGCCTGTGAGATTCTTCTATGTAGTTGCAAGTAGTAATAATTTTTTCCAATGAGTGTGTGTGTGTGTGTGTGTGTGTGTGTGTAGTAATCCATTATAGTAATATATGACAATCCATTCTGTTCATGAGGATTTGGGTGGTTTGCAATGTCATGCTATTAGAAATAAAGCCACTGAGGACATGTTTGCAAGTGTGTTTAGGCAGACATCTTGTACTCATTTCTCTTGGGTATCTACCTAGATGTGGAATTACTGGATGGGTCAGAGGGTGGACACACAATTAGCTTTATTAGATGTGGCCAAACAGTCTTCTGAGTGGTTGCATTAATTTACACTCCCACCAGCAATGTATAGTTCCACTTGGTCTACTATTATAGTTTTCTTTTCAACTCTCTGAAGAGCATTTTATTCCCAAAATAATTTTTAAAGTATAATTAAATTATGACTTGATGGATTGAAGTAACAATTATTTTTCTTCATTATTATACTTCATGTCATTTTTTTTAAAAAAGGACTTTAGAAAAAGTTTAGTTCAGTTTATTTTTGGGAAAGTATCAGAAGAATAAAACTTTGGGTTCAGCCACTTCATTGGCTTTTAAGCTCGCTCTTTCACTACACTGTGGTCAAACTTTGAGAGCTGACAAGAAAAACCTCTCCGTCTCTCCATTTCAATCATCCTACTGGTTTGTCTTTGATGAATGAGAAATAAAAACACTGTTGAGATAAAGAAAAGCATGTATATTATTTTTAAAACTACTGTGCAAAATTTTCCAGTGAAATGTGAATGTTTCTAAATTTCATCTTTCCCACTGCAAACCAAATCTAATCAAAATCACAGTAAAGATGTCAGATGACAGCCAGTGACCCATCTTTACAAACACACTTTAATTCTGATTCAGTCTTCATATAAGTTTAGTAGAGATACTGAATATTTTGGTTTAACATATTTACTACTTGGTTCTATGTGTAAGAGGTGGTTAAAATAAAGGCAAATAAATAGGACATGGAGCCTGGACATTATCAGTGTACTTTCCAACTTTAAATAAGTAAATAATCGTGTTCAGTGGCATAAATCTAGTAAAAGCAAACGAAAGGTTGAATTCACGATAAGTTAATAATAATTAATGTAGCCTATCACCAAGCATAAGCAATTGAACTTGGGGAAGGAGGCAGGTGATTCAGGATTCTACTTTGGGGGTAAAAATTTTGAACTTCAGTAATAAATTTTTCCATCATCAGCTGTTCAAATCCTTTACATGAGTTTCTCAATCTATTGATTGATTTTTTTCATTTTTGAAAAAATTGGTAACTAAACTTTGTTGATGGTAATAATTATTATAGTTTGTTAAGAAAACTGTGAAAGATTTACATATATTTATTTGTTTGTGCTTAGTGATTTTCTTTTAACTCCCAGCCAGCTTTTCATCATATAATTCAGACATCCTTTACAGCATGTGTCTTTCATTAATGTTACCAGGTTAATCCACTGTACTATTAAAAACAATATTTTAAGCCTACTACTGAAGGAAACATTTTTGGGGGATTTATTTTCAGATCCTCAAATAAGTCTAAAAACCTCATGGCCTTAAAAAAATCAACAGCTTTTGGACCTATGCTTCTAATTATTTGTAATAATCTAATAGGCACCATAGACTGAGTTTGAACTGGTTATATTTTAATTAGGGGCCATGGAATTCCATGTATTGATAGTTATTCACATGACATGAAATTCATCCTTTTTTTTTTTTGGTACCAGGGATCAAACTCAGGTCCTTGCACTTTCGAGGCAGGCGGCAGAACCACAGAGCTAAATTGCTGGGCCCGAAATTCATCCTTTTAAAGTGTACAATTCAGGGAATTTTAGTATATTCATAATTGAGCAATAGTCATTATCTAATTTCAGAACCCTATTATCACTCAAAAACTTCATACCCACTAACAGACCCTTTTCATTATTTTCTGCCCCAGCCTCTGCAGCCACTAATGCACTTTGTGTTTCTATCATCTTGACTATTTTAAACATGGCCTTTATGTATATCACAATATATGGCCTTTTGTAATTGCCTTCTTTTCACTTACTGTAATGTTTTTGAGGTTCATTTGTGTTGAGCATATATCAAAACATCATTTCTTTTATTGCCAAAGATTATTCTGTTATATAGGTTTACCATAATTTCAATCAATATTATTTTTGTTTCACAAGTCATAATTGTGTATATTTATGGGCCATGATGTGGGTTTTTTTACAGTACAACTTTATTACTGTAGTCTTAATGCTGCACATGAAATCTCTAGACTTGTTCATCCTGTGCATTTCATACTTTATGTCCTTGGACCTACTACTTTCATTGCCTCCTGACTTGACCCCATCTACCTCCCGCCCCACCCTGTAATCAGTAATGTTTCTCTTTATCTCCATTATGTGATCTTTTTTTTTTTTTGATACTGGGGATCGAACTCAGGTCCTTGCCCTTGCAAAGCAGGTGGTGGAACCACTGAGCTCAATCCCCAATCCCTATGTGATCTTTTTTTAAAGATCTCACATATAACTATAAGATCAAGCAATCTTTTTCTTTCTGTGCCTATTTCAATTAACATAACGTCCCCCAGGCTCATCCACATTGTGGTACATGGCAAGGTCTCATTCTTTTTTAGGGTGGAACATTACCTAAATATTTTTAGGGTCATCTTGTAGAATCCATTCATATAGAGATGGACATGGTTTGTTTCCATATCTCAGCTATTATGAATAATGCTACAGTCAGGGCTAGAGGTATAGCTCAGCATGCAGCAGAGCATTTGCCCGGCATGAGCAAGGCCCTGGCATCAGGCCCCAGCATGGCAAAACTATGTATATGCTGAAACAACCACAGGAGTTGTTTTGTAAAACTTGCTCTATTTAATTCTACATTCTTTTATAACTTCTCTAGGTATTAGGTTGAACTTTATGAGATTGTCATTTTGTAGGTAAAAAGTAATAGAATTTCAACATTTCATGTAATTAAGACTGCTAATTATGACTTTCTTTCCTCTCTTTTTAAATCATAATATCCTTTTGTGGACCAACTTTGTTGAAGGAAAAAATATTATTTATATTAAATAAGGCAAGACAATGTTTAGTGAATTGGGGTATGGTAATAATTTGGCAAAGTACTTACACATCTGCCTCTTACATTAGAATAACTCAAACTGAAGTGTACTAAATGCAAGTGTAATTATTATTACTCTTAATTTTAAAGTACACATTATAGTATTAACAGTCAAATTTTAACAAAGCAATTCCAAAGTATTTTTGCTCTGAGGGAGCATTAATTAATTATTCTAATTTTATTTTTAAGATCTAAAATTAAAGCATATTTTACCACCACCAGCAGGCAAACCACCTCTTTCTCGGTATTTAAGAGCTGATAACTCTAAGGTAGAATGTAAAGAAAGTAGGAGAAAAATCTCTATTTTAAATAAATTTTTATTTAACAGTGGAAATTATAAAAAATACTGATTCCATCAATGTGGTTATCGTACAAATAAAAGACAGTATTTATAAGGAAGACTTAATATATAAAATAGGAATTGGGAAATCAATATGGAATACAAAGGGTTTCCTTGAGTTTAAACATTCCAATTCATCCACTAATATCATTTTCATATTCACTCATTTAAAAAATATGTTTGAGTTACCAGAATGTTTGAGGTACTGTTTTCAGTGCTTTGGGTACGTTAGTACCCCAAACATGTGCCCCAAACTGCCCTCGTGGAGCTAGCAGAAAAAGGAGGTAATATGAATAAACATAATTAAAAAGATAATTCATGGTATGATAAGTGCTGAGGAAAAATGGAGCAGGAGATGAATGGGCATGGGAAGGGCAGTTTCAGGGAGGCCCCACCTGGGAGGCCCATGCTCCAAGGAGGGAAGGGACAGATGCCTTTCTTACCCCTGTGTTCCCTGTGCTGCCACTGAAGTTCCTTGAACAGGAAATGGTGTTCTCTTTTGCTCCCCAGTCATATAACCTGCTAACTATCTGAAGTATACATGCATGTCCCATCACAATTGGCTACATGAAACTGCAGGATGATGGGAAGCCGGGTCCAAAATAGCAAGGGAAAGGAAAGCAGCACAGTGACAGCTCACAGGAATAAATATAAAAAACCAAGAAAGTCACAGAAGTCTCTCGGTTATTTGTTGATTAGCTGTCATCTTGTTTTTAGAATATAATCTACTTCAGGGCAAGAATTATATTTAACATATAGTGCTTACTTCGTATTGGAAACAAATTTTAAAAATAAAGAATATACTAATTCATTTACATTTATTGAACCAGACGCCCCTAAATATTAAATGACTTTCAGAAATGAGTCTTATGCATCACTTTTTGTGTTCACAAGTGAACAGAAGACAATAGATGAAAATGAAGCATTCACTGTGAGAAATAAACTTATTGTCCAAAATCACTGAAGAAAAATAGATATTTTACAGAGATCATACTGAAAATGATACATTTTAGGCGGAGGAATCCTAACCTGTATGTAGGATTCACTAAGTCATAAAATCTCATAAATTTTGCCAATGGCAATCATATGTATTTTTAGTGTGATTTATTTGGTTTTTAGCTGAGGTGCAAAAGAGAGGGTGGTGGTGGCAGCAGCTAATATATAGTAGAAAAAAATTTAAAATGTATGGTTCTGTAGATGAATTAACATAAAATCAATGAGTCATAAGTACTAAATATTGAGGGGGAAGGAGAAAGCTATTTTTTTTTAATTTCTCTTTGTTTTGGTGCTGCGGAATCAACCCAGGATCTTGTCCACACTAATTACATGCTTTTTCATTGAGTCACACTTCCAGCCCTGAAGGAAAATAAAAACAATAGAACATCAGTACCAAAATCCTAGCCACTTACTTTTATGGAGTAGTCCAAACAATTTTAGTAAATATTGCACCCTCCAGTGGTTGTTTTTGACTCCCCCGCCCCCGGCGCAGTTCACCTGGGCTTTCAATTTTCCAGCTTCAGTGCTTTGGATAACCCAGGGAAGGCTCCCATTATCTGTGTCTAGGAGAAACTTTGGGAGGCTGGTTCAATTTGATTGTCCAATTTCATGCTTGCTTAGAAAGTTATGCCAGTGCTGACGAGATACCTCGTATATGATGATGAAGTCCAGGCTCCACAAGATAGGTCTACAGAAGGGCAATCATGCTTTATTTATCTGATTGCCACACTAGAAATGAAAGAAAAGCTATTGACATCATTATCCCAGATTTTTCAGATCTCAAATACAGTCCAGAGCCATATGGAGTTAAGCTAGTTCACAAAATGATTGCAGTGTGTTTTAAAGAGGAAGATTACTGCTTTTGCAAATGAAAGGTTTACAAATTCAAACACAAAGGATGTGTCTGGAGTCTGTTTTGTCTGCAGCTTTGAGGGTGAGGAGAGAAGAGAAAGGATGCTCCTTGGTTAGAAAGGATGGGCAGTAGACAGTCAAGCAGCCAGACCTGATTCATGACCTCATTCACTCTCCCTGGGCCTCAGCTTTCTCACCTGTGAAACAAAGGATGTGGAGAAAGCTCTATGAGAGCTTGAAAGGGCTCCATGTATCCAGTATATGTTCAGTGGCAAGGAGAAGCAGGATCAAGCTCATACCCCAAAAGCCCCCAATTTTAATATTTATGAAAGCAAAATTAGCTGCTGATCTGAAATCACTTTAAAATCCAAAGTATAATATAAAACTGACAGAGATGCTTGTTTCAAGAAGGAAAAGGATAAAGCGTATCATCTTGCCTCTAAATTTCCTCTACTGTGGTTTCCTTCCCTCTCCTCTCTGGTCACCTCATTTTTTTCCGCCTTACTTTCTGTTTCCGGTAACCATGGTGATACTCCTTCCCAGCGAAGCTGGCCTTTTTGGTGCGCATTGAATTTTACTCCATTCACTGGTACAGGGCACTAACAGTGCCATAAAAATTAATTTACTTAACATTTTTCTTCTTCCCTTTTCTCCAGGAAATTCATGCAGGGAATTATTCTACACTTAACCTCCCTACATAAGGGCCATTGTAAAACAGGGATATTCAACTGTTAATTTCAGTTACTGACATGAAAGGGATACTGATTATGCCCAAGATTCAGCTCTCTGCCTCGGCTCTCAGGGACTGCTAAGTCCCAGCACTCAGCTAGTTGCCACTTCCTTTTGCTTTTGTATGGAAACAGCATAAAATGGATTGCCCCTGAAATACATATCGACCCTTAGTTTCCTAATCTTTTTTTTTGTCCTTGCTCCTTTGTAAAGAAAATATTACCAAGTGCGTACTTATCATACTTACAAAGGGATTGAATTTTCCACAGGAAAATGTACATTAGCATATGAATTTATTATTTGTATTTTGGAATAAAAATAACCAGTTTATATTTGGAATATGAATAAGTGATATGCAACAGTTTTTAAAATATTGCTATTGTCTGCCAGTGACAAAACATAAGACTCTTCTGGTGTCCTTCATGGAAATCGTAAAAATTTCTTAAAATTACCATTTATTCATGTCTAGTTTGTGTAGCTTAGCTTGTTTGTAATCTTATATGCTTGAAGATTGTCTATGTGTGTGTGTGTGTATGTGTATGTGTGGTGTGCGTGCCTGGCATTAACACAAAGGAGACCAGATGATGACATTCATAGGCTTATGGATTCGGCTCCTGGGGACACACTTGGATGGAGGCAATTAAAATGCCTGTCAGGCATTTGGTACCAGGACCTCCCTATGGCAAACCGCTAAATCGGAAGCCAGGGCTGCATCCTATTGTCAGTGAATGATGGCGGAGCTGAGTGGCTTGTCATCATTCTGGAAAATTCTGAGGCTAGTGAGCTCTCTCTCCCTCTCCCACTTGCCTTATTTTCCTTTTTGCCACTGCGGGGACTTTTTCTAATTTGCAGCCTCCCTTTCCCCGACACACACAGACAGGAGCTGGTGGCTTGCAGACTGCGTCTGTCTGGAGCTAGAAAGCCAGCGAGCCAGCCTGGAGATAATGCTCCTGGAGAAGAATTCTGCAGCAATTCTCAAAGGCTAGGCTCGGGGGTATTGCTGCAGCAGCACTGGTAATGATTTGGGGCTTTATGCTTTTATTCTGCTTTATTTTTAATGTGCTTTTCAAAGGATCTTCTTTATGTGATCTCAGAGTAAAATGCTTTAAAATTCGTTACTGAGCTTAAGAATTCAAGTACTGCATTTCTTATACTACAGATATCAAGGGATAGATTTATTATCTGGATATAAAGAATGCACTTGCTTACTGGTGAGTCACAATTTTTGATATTTAGTTAACAATTCTATGTATATATGGTTTTTTTCTTTTGTTTTGGTAGATTCTTCAGCTTATCTCTAACTGAGGAAGCATTGATTGGAAACTACTCATTCAGAAAATTTAAAGGTACTACTTGTTTTGTTTAGCTGTTTAAATGAGAGAAAATCAGGGAAGAATTGGAATGTTTTTATTTCAGTTAATCTCTTTATTGTTGGTCTTTTATCCGTAAGCCTACATTGATCATTGTCTGTAGCATGTGCAACTTCCTATGCAGATAAAACCAATACCCAAGGCTGTTTTGATTAGAAATTTTCTGAAAAATTATATCCTTTACCTGTTATAAGTTATTAATGAATATTAAGATGTCTGGCTTATTTTCAAATTTTATTTATTGTAATAATTTTTTTAAAGTCCAAAATGCTTATCTACATTAAAATGTATAAATTTGAACTTAGGAGTAATGTTTTAGGTAATGATTTTTACCTAATGGTTTCTTATTGATAAGTGAATTTTTTTTTTAATGGGTAAGTGAAATGGCTTGCCCTTTCCGGGCAGAATGAGTGAGCAGTAGAAAGGAAAAGCCCAGGAATGACTCAGTATTGTTGAGTTTTGTGAATAAAATATTGCAACTTCTTCACTGATGTTTTTGTCTTCAGCAATGGATATACCTAAAGGTCAAGGCTGTCAGTTCTTAAAAGAACTGATTTTACATATGTCTTATTTGGAATTGAAAGCTGAGAAACTAACCCTTCATCTTGCCACAGAAGCAGTTGAATCCATTGATCCTAGGCCTTATGCCTTACATGAAAAATATTAATTTTGAAATTCAATTTCAAGATAGATATTGAATCGGAGGGCAGTTATGGGTATTACTGTTGCTTTAATTCCTTAACATTATCTTTGACTTCAACATATTTTTATGTCAATAAATCCCTTATTTGTAATTTGCCTTTTTAAAAAATGGAAGACATTTTCTGCCTTGCTGAGGAGATCAGTAACACCTTTTCCACCTTCCCTTAGTGTCCATGTAGGATTTCCTCTCAAGACTATCCAAAACATGTCATACAGACAGTTTAGCTTTGTTATTTTGACACACTTAAGAATGATCAGTGCTCAACGACTGACCCCTAAACACATATGAGTGTACACCAAGAGGTAGGAATATTTATACCGATTGAAGGAGACTGATACATTGTCCTCGGTTAATTTTCTCTGCAATGTGTAATCATGAAAACCTTAATTTATTCATTCCACAAGCATTTCTGAAGAGCTTTGCTTCTGAGGAGAGTTATTGTGGGAAAGAGGGAAGGGACAGATGACACTGTCCAGAACCTTACCGAGTGTTGGCAGCATCGCACAAGATTTTTGAAAAGGAGGATGAATTTGTTAACATAAATCAGTGTATTCTCAAAAATGGCATTCTTTCAGTTATTGAACGCCTTCTAATAGGCTAGTGCTGGAGAAAGATAAAATTATATAGCGTTTTTCCTCAAAAATGATTTAGTAGACTCATACATAAAATCCCTAAAAAAAGACTTACTGATCCTTCTGGATATTGTAAAACCCTTGAAACCATTCTTCTTTTCAGATTTCACTCAAAGTAAGTGAATCATTTCATGTTTGGGGAAAGGAACTATTTGCTACTTTTTGTAATTAACTAAACCCATACAGCATACATTTTGTGGTCTGTTTCCTAAACTTCAGGCTCACTTAGAAACTTGTTATATTAATGTTGACCTTTAAGGTATTTATACAAATTGGAAAAAAGATGAAATTATTATTTAACTTCTGAAAAAAAAATGTCTGCAATGCATTGTCAGTAGAAACCAATGAGCTCTGTTGCAATTTGGGAGTTGGAGAAGCAGAATGGGATCTAAATTGCCGTGGCTGGTGGAGGCTGCATTTTGTGGGACCATTTTGAAACTCATCTATGGTGTGCTAACAGACTGTGTGTAGTAAGAACCAGCTTACCGGTTCAAACCCAAACAGTTTAGTTATTGAACTCTAAAAAAGTCAGGTAGATTATTATTGTATTTCCAAATAATCACTTTTGGACATTAGTTAATTCCTTTACTAATTGTTTTTCACTCATGTTTTTAGTGCATAGTGCTGGACCATAGTAGGAGTTTGGTAAATCCTTATTTAATTACTTAATGCATAAATGAATTCATCAGAATTTTCTCCCATTATTTTTTGGTTTTGCCTTTCATGATATGATGCAATGTAAAATAGACATTTAGTACTGTTTCTTAGTTTAATGAAATGTTTATTATATGTTTTTAGTTAGTAATTAGTATCGGGTGGAAAAGCAAATGAAGTATGTTTGGACATTTTTCCAGGTTCTATGGAAAAAGATTTTTCATGATTTTAGAGTAAGATGGAAAGAATTTCTAAAATGTCCCCCTTCCCCTTCTAGGCTACAGTACCAAACTGCAGCATAGGCTTTGCTTGTGGACGTTCCCCAAATCGAACTCCCAGCATTGGCATTGTTAGGCTCTTGATGTTTTTGCCAAGGTTTGGCTACAGCAGAGGGGAGGAAGTCTCTTTCTCTCTCTCTGTAATAGTGTGCAACACTAGAAATAATGTCATACTTACCAGTCCATAATGAACAACAAATCATTTAGGATAGATATATACACATTCTACATAGTTTAAAAACCTGTAAAGAAACTTCTAGAATCATATTAGAAAATGCCATTCTGTCTTGTGTCAATTGTTTTTCAGTAATAAAACTATATATATATTTTTGTTTGTTTTAACTATCTGCTTGACAGTGTCCAATGCTCTTAACCTGTGTTATCTGATTTAACTCACCCTGTCATCCTGGGAGGTAGGTATGGTCTCCATTTTACAGAAGAATAAACTGAGACTCCAGCTGGGCAGTTAACCCAAAGGCTGACTCCAAAGCCCTCGTATAAATGACCAAATACTACATTATTTTTCTAGCATAATTTTTGGCATATAGTTATTTTCTTAATATTAAATTTATACTACTTACATCACTGCAGTAAGATTAAAACAGTTTATAGTACTTATAAAACAGTATACATATATATAATATTAAGATTATTATGTACATAAAGGTGCATTTAAAGTGAATATACCTCTAAATACATAATTATTATATTTAAACTCTGGTAAGTTGTGATATGTATACATATATGCTTACATATATAGATTATATACATATTTGAAACCTTTATTTTCAAAGGGGAATTAAGAAGCTTAAAAATGAATGAATTCATACAGTACTTTCTATGGCATTATCCTGGAGTAATGTTGTCAAATAGCATAATCTATATAAGCACATTAGAGAATTTAACAATTAAATAGCATAACTAATGCCATGCCTTATAAAGATTTTTAAAAATTGAAATAATAGTAGAAGGTTCAAAGTTCCAAAACAAATAAATACGCAGAAAACAATGTCTTGAACAGTGTGAATATACCATTCAAACTTGAGACTAACCCAGAAAAGTCACTCAGTGGTTCCACAAAGATGTACAGGAGCCTCTTCCTGTAAAGAAGATGCAGCAGTTCTCTCTGAGCCGAGCTGTGTGCGACAGAGTGGGAGAAGGAAGTAGCACAGGCCCATTGGTACCGCAGGCAAGGCAGGAGAAATTTCTTGAAGGACTTCATTGCTGAGAAGGATTACTAGTAGTGAAGAAAGAACTTCAGAGAAAGGACCTTATGGGGGAAGTTATTTATGTGGAATTTAGGAATGATTAGAAGTACTGTAAACAAGGGGAAATAATGCATGGAAGAGCAAACACCTTTAGCAAAAGAATCAAGGAAGGAATGGGAAAGCTTGGAAAGCTGGCTGAGTCTTCTTTATACTCTAGAAGAGTATTAAGGGCAGTTGAAGGGAATTCTCAGCAGAAAACAGTGGGAAGGTAGGGAATACTATTTCACTGTACCATATGAAATAGCTGTTTGAATTCCTAACTGAATATTTCATTCAGTTATTCAGTTCAACTTAATACATCAAAAGAGAACTTTAAGGGTCAAGTTAGGGAAATTCTTTTATTCAACAGGAAGGTATCAATTGTATTTTTAAACAGGAGATGATTTTGACCAAATTCTGTGTTCAGATGATTTATTTTATAGCTCAGTGAGAGACCAATTAGAGTTGTAAGTGAGAGAATGTTGCAAAAAGCATCATTTTGGATGCTGCAATAGAATAATCCAAGAAAAAAAAATAAAGACTGGGATGGTACTGACTGTGGATGTGGAAAAGTCATGAAACTGAAAGATGTTTCTGGGCTGAAGTTCAAATAGGGAGTACAGCAAACCTTTACTGGCAGGAGGTATGAAAAGCAGAAGGACTCAAGGGTGAGTCCTTCAATCTGATAACTGAAGAAATGACTGAGATGAAAGAACATGAGTGCTACTTGAGTTAAGAAGTCCTCTTTTATTTTTATGATACCTCGAGTCTCTCCCAGACTGCCTGAGACATAGTACACAGCCAGGAAATAGTAGATGAATGAGTGAGAGGGGAGTATGAAGAAAAGTGAAGATGCACGTGCAGCTCATAGTGGTTAGATATGGGGGTGGACTGAACTAGGAGACTACAGATCACGGAGGTTTAAGTTCAAGGATAAGGAAGAAGCTGGGTGGGCAAGAGTGTGCGTAAAATTACCAAGAAAGATGCCAAGAAGAGGACCAGAGGAAAAACTCCAGGCAGCACACACATCACAGATGCAGAATGAAAGGCAGGAATTAAAAAAAAATGAAGGAAGAATTTTTTAAATACAAAGAAAGAAGACCACAGCCAATGTAATAAAAAACAAGGCAAATACTCATATTCTCCAGAATTCCTTTCATCCTATTGTATTTAAATTTACATTATCAAGACCAGGAGTGTGTGTGTGTGTGTGTGTGTGTGTGTGTGTGTGAACTCTGCCTTTTTCTCACTCAACAATATCTTAAACATCTCTTACATTATTGTCCCACCTGCATAATGTTTTCACACGTGGATATTGGACATTTTATTCCCCAGTGTTTCTAATTTTTACTATCATGATAATGCTGAAATGGAATGCATAGTTTGTAATTACTGTTATGTAATAGTTCACATTATTTCCTGACAATGAGATCACTACATTCTATATTGTCAAATTCCTGGTAAGATAAAATTTAGTGGCTTCGGAATGAACCTCAACTTTTCTCCAAGGAAAATCTGCAGTGACTACAGAACCTGCCACATGCCAGACTATGATAGGTACTTTTGTTATCACTATTACTCTGATGTAGATTCTATTATATCCACTTTGGAAATGAAGAGACAGAGACCAAGACTGTGTGCACAGTTTTGGATTAATTTTGAATCTGAGTCTGATTCCACACTAGTCAAATTATGGGGACAGAAACAAAATCTTGTGAAGTAAATGAATAAAGATGTGGAAACAATAAAGACATGAACTTAAGCCCAGGACTCAAACAAAAGAGAGATAAAACATGGAAGACAAAATGGTAGTGGGCTTTTGCTGCTTATTAACATGAGAAATCCCATAGCAAAGGTGGGGCAGATAGAGAGGGGCTCTATATATGTGAGCAGAAGAGGGACACATTTATAGAACCAGGTCCTAATGGAAAGTGGTAAAGAGTATAGACAAGGATATTGGTTTGTCAAGCAAAATACATTGACCTTGCAAATCAGTGAAAGAGAAAAGAGAGTGAGAATTTTCAACTGGTAAAGAAAAGATATGGTGAATCTTATACATCATTCTGGCCTTTTTCCTAGATGAGAAGAAAATTCACTTCTTCATTCAGTGTATATTTATTGGACACCAAATCCCATGCCCTTTTCCTGTCCTCATAGAACTTTCCTTCTGAAGGGGTTAATAATCAGTGGATTAACAAATAAATTAATAGGTTACTACCCAGTCAGCTGTACAGAGAATGGATTGGGGGGTGTATAGGTGCTGAGGGATTTACTTCTCAAACTTTAAGGCAGAGAAGAAACAAGTAGGATCTTATTGAGATGCTGATTCAGTATCAATAGGTTGGAGAGGGCCCTGAGGTTCTGTATTCTGACACAATCCCAGAGGATGTCAATGTTGCTGGACAGTGCCTTGATTCATAAAAGGTTAGAAGGCCAGTCAGTGTCCACCCCCCACAATGAGATCTGATTGGAACAGTTGCTATGAGCAATTCCAAGTGACTCCTTCTTATGTAGGGAGACTACACACCTTAAACATCTCTGATGGTGAGAGAGAGGGAAGGAGAGGGAGAGGGAGAGGGAAAGGGGGAGGGGGAGGGAGAGATCTCTTTATAACTGAGCTTTTTCAATCCAGCCAATATTTTATAAAAGATCCATAAAACCAGCTCTAACGAGCTATTGGCATTTCATTCTTTCTACTTGTGCTCCATGCTTATTATACCATATAATGGATTCTTCTGTCTCAGGTTTGAGGATTTGATGCTGTATAACCCTGTGCCAGTTTCTTAACTCAATTCTGTTTCCTCCTTCATGAATTTTTTGAATTTTTAGCCTCTTCTCTAGCTGTATGTCACCATAGTACTGGCTTGCTAAACTCTCAGGTCTCTTGGCTCTGCTCTTTGCATCCTGACCTTACTTTTACAGAGCCTCTGTGTCTCCACACCCCATTCTCTTCCCCATTCTAATAGAAGCCTTGAGGAAGTCTGCTTTAACCTCAGGAACTATGAAGAGTAATCTCTCATTTAAGAAAAGCATTTTTCCATCAAAATCATCTCTGTTAGGTAGACTGTTTTGGTCGATGACAACAACCTGTAGTCCTTTGAGGGATTCTTTACAGCTCTACAGGAAGATACACATGATTGTAGCAAGCTGAATGTTCAGAAGTTTAAGTGTTTGTAAGACGCCTTGACACACTGTCAAGAGTGATGTCATTTTTCTGCCTTTTGTGCTAGACTATAACTCACATTCTTCCTTTATAGCTGCAGGTACTTGAGAACATTGACCTGTTTGAGTCCCTTCAACCACACGTTATAGCTGTAAAATACCCATGAAAATAAGAAATCAAATAAATGTGGCATTCTTACCCAGCAAGGAAAAAACAGATTAAATGTTCATGAAATACCTATGATATCCTCCTCCCTATTAGCATTCATCCTTCACTTAAAGTGCTGGTTTTATCTCTAGGCTATGCCATGCATGGCTGCATCTCTAAACCTAGCACTGTCATTTTGAGATTTCGTGTATACTTGCCCATCCAGTGGACAAGAATAGTATTCTGAGAAATTTCAAATTCCAGTAAAACATCAAATTAATTTCATATGAACAGAAGTTAAATTAATAATCACATTTCTTCAAGAACATTTGGGAAGTGTCCTGGAAAAGAGAAGCCACATCACAGAGACCTTTGCACTCTTATGTTGTACGCAGAAAGTGCACTTGATGTATATGTTGCATTGTAGTGAAGAAAATAAGTGTAATTTGTTTGTGTCTATGTGTGTGGCCCTAGTCTTTCTAAAATGGACAATGCTAGTTTTCTTTGTATAGTCTAACTGGATTTGTAAAACTTTCAGAATTTGATGCCATACCAATACCTGTTGCCATTCCTTTAATAATAAGAGTCTCAGGGTGGCATGGTGGCATGGGATCACCTCTGGTCTTCTTTTTTTTTTTTTTTTGGTACTGGGGATCGAACTCAGGTCCTTGCGCTTGTGCAGCAGGTGACGAAACCACTGAGCTAAATCCCCGGGACCTCTGGTCTTCTTAACACCAATTCATTCATTCATTCATTCATATTTTCTCTCTCCCTCTCCCTCTCCCTCTCTCTCCTCCCCCACTCTAAAAACAGTTTGAATCAGTCCTCTTTTCTGTAGACTCCATTCAGGTCTGCCTCAGGTGGTTTGAATTCATCTTTTTTCAGAATTTCTTCTAGTGTTAATGATTCTGGATTATGACCATTTAAAGAAGCCGGATGTACATTGATCCACATCTGGCAGTTGTTAAAACAAAGCTACTCCATTTAACACATTACAATCAAAATATATGTTTTGCAATTTACTTTTTTTTTTTGGTACCGGGGATCGAACTCGGGTCCTTGCGCTTCGGCAGCAGGCGGCGAAACCGTGTTTTGCAATTTATAAGAACTTTAAAAATGATGTTTCCTTGCTCTGACTTCAAAGATTTTAATTTCTACTACTCTTCAGCCAAGTAGATGAATGAGAATATTTTCCTAATCTGGGATTTTTTAACAGTGCATAGACTTGATTGCCAAAAGAAAGATTCTGTCTAAGGTATAATGACCTCCACTAAATGGAGTGCATTGGCATCCCAGGAGACCCCTTTGTCTTGAAATCCTGCACTAGTGTGGTGTGAAACTATTTCACAACTAGGAAAAATAATAGTTATCCCTGAAATGGTTTTAAACTTTTATAGATTAAAGGAAGATAAGGCTAACTATATCACAGAAAATATAATCTTACTGATTTTAAAAAGCACTTGACAGAGGGATAAATGAATAAGAATCTATTGTTCAAATCATGCTTTCATAGAACTTTAAGCATCTGATGAGGAATTTGGTAAGAACCCAAGAAGGCAAAGAAAATTATCAAAGCTTCACAAAATCAGATATACAGAGCAGCATTTAAAAAAGTAGCCTTGCAATTGTTCCTATTATTCAGAAACTTAAACTAGGAGTGGTAGTGTACCACCTGTAATCCCAGCACTCTGGGAGACTGAGGCAAGTTCAAGCCCAACCTCAGCAACTTCGTAAGACCCTGTCTCAAAAACAAAGCCAAACATACATGCGTATGCACACATACAGAAGGACTGGGGATGTATCTCAGTGTGAAGGCCCTGGTTTCAATCCCAGTACTGGAAAAAAGAGAGGTGGAGGCAGGAGGAGGAGGGGACAAAAGAGGAAGGAGGAGAGGGAAAGTTAAAAGAGCTTATACAAGAGGAAATATGAGCTAGAAACTATGGATTCCAGTTCTGGTCTCAGATGTAGAAATGCAAGGGTAGCATACATAAAAAACATAACCACAGCACTCACTGAAGTCATTGCATCAGGGTTACAATTGAGGTTAGATGTCCCAAAGCAGACACCAGTGGCATAGGGCCACTGAGGCCGTTCTTGGTATAGTGGCCACCTCCACATTTCTTCTCCAAGCCCCCTAGATGCTTTCAACTACTTTCTCTTCCCTGGACACCATCACCACATTCATCTCGCATTCTTTCTTGTTGTTTACATTTTCTTCCTCTTCAGGGCTCTCTTTTGATCTATGACCTGGGCTGGCCAATAAATATGGCAGCCACTAGACACATGCAATGGTTTAAATTAATAAAAACGGTTGTTGTAAGCAATATATTTCATTTTTTAGCTGTGGATATCATCTATTGCTTCCTACAGTAAAAAGAGAGGAATTTAGTACCCAAAGACAGTTTCTCTTTCTACACCCTATATTTGTTAGTAATTATTTTTTATTTTTGTATTATCAAGGTTTGTGATGCTATATTCTGTTTCATCACTGGAGGTAATTTTGTTTTGTTTATGTTGACTCAGAAAATATGTTTCCTCTTCAATCAAAAACTGTTAGTTGGGGCCAGGGATTTAGCTCAATGGTGCCACACCTGCCTTGCCAAGTGCAAAGTCTTGAGTTTGATCCCTGGTACAAAAACAAAACAAAACAAAACTGTTAGGTGAACCACTGAAAGATAAATGCAATCTGTGTCTCCCAACTCCTCTGTTTTTCAGATGAAACATCCTTAGTGTGAAGATGCAGTGACTTTGATGTCTTTTCAACCTAATTTTTTTCTTGTGGACTAGGCTCAGCACACTTTTTCTATCATGCAGCAGATAGTAATTATTTTTGCTTCTGTAGTTCCTACCACAGTGACTCATCAGCTTCTGTTACAGCTTTAATGTTGTTCACTACTGTAGCACAAAAGAAGGTATAGATAACGAATATGTGAATAGGCATGACTGTGTTTCAATAAAACTTTATTTACAGAAACACATGGTGTATTTGACCCATGGGTGATAATGTTCCTGCTTTTTCCACCCTAGGCACTCGCTCTCTCTCTCTGTCTCTCTCTCTTTCTCATTCCTTTCCATATCACCATATCATCTCATCCTTTATTGTATTTCAATTTTGTTTTGCTAGAGTTTCTTCTAAAGCTATTTATTCATATGTTGCCATTGATAAATTTGATATAGCTTTCAAACCATGTTATCATGTAATAGTCACAGTGATAATTTCATCCAGTATAGTTTTACTCTACTATATTTTAGCATCTAGTGATATTGATAACAGTATGGGTTCCATTCTTTTATGAAAAACCTTGATTTTTTTGTTTCTACTACGTGTTGAAATTTTTGTCATTTTAAAATGTTATGCCTGGATAACAAACGTATTATTTACTTATCCCATTTGGCAAACAGACTACTTTTAATGTGTCTTTTTAACTCAGAACTTTCCTCTGCTTTCCTTTGCTGTTTATGGCTATCCTCACCAATGTCCTATGTTTGGAGGATTCCTATTGGTAAATGTTGGACCTTCTGAATCTGTCATGCCTCTTTTGACAAATATTTCATAATTTCTTTTTCATTTTTGCTTTGTTCTAGAAGGTTTAGTTTTTTCTTTTTATGAACTGAATCACCGCCTTTTCCTTTAGCCCTGCCAATTCTATTTTTTAATCAATTCAAATTAAATAATTAATTCAAACAAATTCAAGTTATTTGGGTAGCCATCTATTCATTCCCAGGGATTTTTTTTTCTTATTTTCTCTTTGATGCTTTTCCATAATGAATTTTTGGAAGGATGTTCATTTTTAAAATATTCAACATTTTTTTGAGATCTGAGAAAAAATGCTTATAATTGTGTAAGTTCTCTCTTTTTCCCAGAATTATCACTATTTCATCAAGAGTCATTTTTTAATTATATTCTTTTTTTTGGTACCAGGGATCGAACTTCGGACCTTGCACTTGTGAGGCAGGCAGCGGAACCAACTGAGCTAAATCCCCGGCCCTTTTAAGTATATTCTTAATGTTTATGCCCTTGATTTTTTCATATCTTGCTTTGAAGGGTTTTTAAATTATTTGTCATGTTTGTAATGAATGAAAAACTAGGTCGAGGGGCATAGGCGGCTGCTGTGAGGTTATGTGAAACTGTGTGAGTCTATATTCTGCTGACTGTGAAGGCTGAGTGCTGGCTCTGGGTAGGTGAGAGGACCGAGCATCCTAGGAGGAGCAAGAAGGTAGAGCTGGCAAGTGAGCGGGTTAGGATCCCCACCATTCCACAGTGTGTTTCAGTTCTGCATGGATTTGTTTTTGTTAGACTGGCTCCCTGCTTTCCTTAAAGACTGGTTCTTGTTTTCAACCTTGGGGACAAATATTTCTCTTGTCTGATGAAAATGTAGTAGGAAGGGAGAAGTGTCTTGATTGTCCAGAATGTTTCTTTTGGGGAGTGGAGTGGTGCTGTGTCGTGGAGTGAATCCAGGGCATCTCAACATGCCAAGCACATGCTCTACCCCTGAGCTGCACCTGCAGTCCTCTTCTGAATAAGTTTCCTAGTGAGTTGCCATGACATTAATCCCACAATACCCTTGGACTCTGTTTTTGATGATTCTAAACTTGGAGTTTCTGCAGATTTTCTTAAGATAGACTTTCTATTAAACCAGGTGCTCTTGGCAGCAGTTTGTATTTTTTTTCTGTCTCAGCCCGTCTGCACTTTGAGGTCTAGAATATTGAGAGATTTTTGTGAAAGTTACACTATTTTTGGCACTTTTCATCATCTTAGTGATAATTAGGAGATAGGAGAAGTGTGTGATAACTCTTCTATCACTGAATATACTTAATTTTCTAATTTGAGTATCCATAACACCAGTATACATGAACACACAGCACCACGAGAGTGTGTGTGTGTGTTTGTGTGTGATCAAACCCTGAGCCTTTTGCATGCTGAGCAACCTCTCTGCCACTGAGCTGCATAATTAGTCCTATACTGCACTTTTGTGCATATGTTATTTCATTGTTCTATCTCTAATAATTTCCTAGCTATTTAGAAAAAAATATTTCCCTTTCATGGGTCCTTTTTTCCCTGTTAAGTGCAAGTAAGATCTGATTTTCAGAGTTGAGATATAACATATAAGTTCATGTTGTATGATGTAAAGTAGAACACAAATGTCATATATATATATATATGACTTTCTTATGGATCTAGAGTAATCAATAAATGCAAATTAAGCCAATTCCTATTTCCTAAGTCAGTAGGAATGGCAAGGTAACCTCTAATTGAGGCAAGTACTAAAACTGTGTAGTTCAAAAGAACCAGAAATTTTCATTAGTAGCGATGTTGGAATAAGCAGCTATTCACAGATGTTTCACCTAATGGAAAGATAATGATAAAACAGACTAAGATTGTAGTTGGTAAATTAAGTAAAAATAAATGTAAAATGTAGGTTGGGCATAGCATATGTGAGTTAATATGTGTGATATTTTTCACCGCAAATTTGAGAATATGTATTAATAATGTTAATAATGAGTATAAAACAGTGCTGCTATTTAGTTGCCACAAAACTGTTACTGCTTTTATCTGGCATCAGTTAATTGAAAGTTTCTCTCCCTGACATTGGTACATAAAGTACTCAGTAAAGGAGAATTTAAAAAAATAAAAGAATAATGATAAAGTGGCTTAACTGTTAAAGTTGAAGAAATATTAAGAGGTAATTCAACAGAGAAAGGAAGTTGGAGTCACAACAGCCTTTAACTTTAATGGACTATAAACCATTTGTGGATGATGAAAGGAACATTTTCCCTAAACTTTCAAAACACAGTATCTTTACTGATAGCTGGGAATAAACTAAAACTATATCAAGCAGACAAAATATAAAATAAACTAATGTGAATGTATATTGAGGGGTACAACTCAGCATCTGGCTACTATTCATTCTCTTTTCTGTGTGCACTTATTACTTTCTAAAGTTAAATGTTTGTAGATGATATGTCACCAGCCTTAGTTAAATGTTAATGAAACTGGTGACATAACATAATTTAAATTCCAGGCTTTACCCAGTGGAATGTGAATAAAACTTGTTTGTTTTTATGGGTACTATTTAAAGGAATTAACTACACTCAAATATTCGCATAGCTGAGACTGCTTTGTAGCAGCAGAAAACCATATTTATTGATGGAAAAGCTTTGTGTAACCACCCCAGCAAATCTAGACTGTAACTAAGTGTTCGTTTTGATGTGCTTTATTTTTCTGTTGTTGTAAAAGACCTGCACAAATTATGAGTTGTTTTTTCCTCATCTATACCTAAATTTGCCCAAAATTAATGTAGTATAGATTATCTTTGCTTCTAATATCCATTCTTCTTTCTTCTTCAGTAATAATATAACCTTTGCTTTTGTGGGGTACAAAGGCACATGGCCATTTACATAAGAACCAGAATTCCGACCTCACTAGAAAAAGGTGTGGCCAGTAACATATGAACAGAAGTTGGGTGTGAAACTGATATCCACCACTTACAGTGCTCTTCATCACTCCTTCTAACTTTCTACTTCCTTGCCTTGCAGCTGCTGCACCTTTTTGGAAGGCAGGCTAGTACCTCCTTTCTCTACTCCTTTCTTCCCTGCTCCACTCCCATGCTCCTGTCCCATCACGGGACTTAAGTCCTTCTCCTCTGATGGTCTTGGATTCCATGACTCAGGTCTCTCACCTCTGCTCTGCGTTGGCCTGCACATGACACACACCTATCACTAATACACTTCCCTCACTTGTGCTACTATTGGCAAACATCTCCCACATAAAATTGGAATCTCCATGAGTTTGTCCTTTTCCTAAGTAGACACTTAGAACCTAATGCAGAAACTGATACAGAATAGGAGCTCAGAAAACATTGTTGATTAACTCAAACTGATCCTATAGTCTGTTCTCTTTCCCTAAAAAGCATACCTAACTAACATTGAGTTCCACTTAATCAAAGGCTCATGCATCCTCTGGTGCACCAAAACCATCTATGTGCTTTCTTCTTTTAATTTAACATTTACTTTTTTTTGAGGTCATATGCTAGGCTTTGGTTATAGTTATTTATTTACAGTATTCTCGATTAACATTGGTAACATTCTAGAAAATTTTATGATAGTAGCTGCTTTATGAAAAAATTTATTACACTTGCCTTCATCCCAACAAAATAGAAATTTGTGAATTCTTTGGTTGGTGAATGATTCTTTTTTTGTAGACAGGTATCTGATACGCAACAAGCACTTAACAAATGCTGAAGTCACAAAGTAGTGGAATAATTGTAGACTGTTGAAAATAGATGCCCTTAGATTTAAGTCCAGAATCATCTGAGTCTGGTGAGCTTATCCTGCCTCAGTTGTGTGAAGCAGGGATGATAATATCAACCTTATTAAAATATTGAGAGAGTTAACAAAAATGATTTCTATAGCAAATGTGATTATTATGGCTATCCAAGTTTATATTTCCTTATCCCCTCCTTAGCAAACAAGGCAGATGCTGGGCTTTTTGTTTGGAAGCTGAGTGATGCAACTGATGGCGACAAAGCCTAACAGACAAAGCTGGGACCTATAAGAAGGAGCTCTGAAGTCACCGTACAGTTTTGTTTACTATGTTCCTTTTCTCTCTGACCACTGCACCCTTATAAAAAGTAAAAGATGTTGACAGGTGGAAAGCAGCAAGACAAACTATGGAATTACACATTATTGAAGGTCACTAGGAAGTCCTGAAAATTATACACAAGCTAAATTACACCACCTGAGGCCATTCTGTTGTCAGGAGAGAAACTGATTGGGGCATGTGAAGAGTTCAGCTGTCCCTGTGAGGCTCATCTGCAATGCAGATTTGTCTGAGTTTTTCCTTGCTCTTTCAACCTCCAGACCGACCAGCTGTTCTCAGCCCTCCCAGCTGGCACAACAGGATTTGTCTTCCCTGTAGCCTGTTTCCCAGCTCCTCTACCACCGGAACAGACTCCAGGTAGACAGTTTTCCTAACTAGTATCAAACTCACTACCAAGCCCTCAAATTAACACTTGGGTCAAAGAGAGGTAGATTATTACGGAGTTATTTTCAGCTCTATGCCTCTTGCCTCATGCATGCATGATATCTTTTGTAAGAGTTCTCAGGTAGTCTCAATTGTAGAATAGAAATTGCAGCCCTCCTTGTAGGGCTGCTGGTGCCAGGATAGCTTGGGTTAGCACAGAACCCTCCCTTGAGCTTCCACCCTGTGGGTGCTGCTGGGTTACCTGACTTCAAGTGCTCTGCTCTCTGCAAGCTGCCATCATTTGAGTCAGGACTGTGACTCTGTGGCCTTGCCTGCAGATTCAGTTTACCCTCTCTTCACAGGCCCTGACTCCTGCTCAGTGTTTTATGACTGAGACATATTGTTGAGAGGCTGACGGCTCAGCTCAGTTCAGAATTAGCCTTCTCACATTGACAGCCATGTGCTCTTGGCAGAGTTACTCTGTAGGGACAGGTTTGTCAACTGTAAAGCTCTGTAATCCCCACCTCACAGACTGGTGAGAAATAAATTACATGTTGATTGTAAAGACCAGAGTGAAGTGCTGGCCTCTTAGACTTGGCCACAAGTGGTGGCTGCTATTCTTATTATTTATATTTATATTGACCTAAACACTTAGTTATAGCTGTAGGTAGACAGTGAATCTTCTCCAGCTTTTCTTTTATTGCCCCCTTAGTTGTAATAATGTAGGATTTTTCTTTTTGTTCATTTTTGTTAAAAAAAAAATCTCATTGCTCTCTCTATCTTACATGAAAACATTCTTTCAAGGTTTACCTCTAAACTCCTTTCTATGCTTCAGCCATAAGAATTTTGTATCTAGAGAAGAGAATGCTATTTATTTTTTAAGATATTTAATAATGGTTACAATGTAAAACATTGCTTTTGAAAAGGGTAAATTGTTTATTGTTCCAGTGATAATCATCTGAATTATATTTGAAATGCAGTGAATATTCTGTAAAGGTGTGATCTTGAGAGTTTTTAATGTCTTTAATATTTTCCTCTTGTTCTGCAAATGACCTTGCCATGTGTAAGTGAGATGAATGTTGATTTATTCTGAATTCTTTCAATAAGGATTCTTGAGTTTACTATAAATCAGTTCTGGAAGGTGGTATTACATTTGCTTGGCAGCATATGTCTTTCTACTACATAAGGCATGCAATAAAGTGTAGTATCTTTGTCTCCTTTGAAGGAGTACTACTTATAATTTTTAAAATAAACCTTAATTTTTAAAAACTTAAAGTTTATATTTAAGACTAAAATTAAGTTGCAAAGCAGACTCTGTACATAATGACATTTAAGAAAAGAGTTTATTGTACATTTGTCTGATATGTATGGACTATTCCCAGCTTCACGGCTCCTTTTAACAAATCCTCCTTCATAGACACCTTTTTCAAGTATATTCAGATGGAATTAGCAAAAGATGGGGAAATGCAGCAAGGCCCCATTCAGGACTTCACTAAATGATGCTGAACTCTGGCCTCTTTTAGCAGCAAGAAGGATTGAGCCTCTTACAAACTCGCTGGATTAGAATCCCAGCACTTCGAAGAGCTGGTGTAAGGAAGATGATGATACAGAGATAAATCCTAAACTTCTGTTGCTAATATTGATAATTAAATGCCCACTGCCAGTCTATTTCAGTGAACTCTCAGAAGAGCAGGTGCCAGTTCTCCTGACCGCTGAAAGATGGGAAGGAGACCCAGGTTCTCTAGAGAACTTTGAGGGATTCTAAGCATGCCAAACAGGACTTACTCTCCAGTGGGGTTTGTGTAAATATGAACTGCCCCTCATAGCCTTAGGAACACGTCTCTAAAGTCAATACTGCTGATTAGAATCCTCCACCAAATCTTGAAATGGCTTCCAAGCTTGTCCGCTGTCTGGACTTAGGCTCTAGGCTTTGCCATGATGCTCTGCTGACCTCAGGTCTCTGACAGTCCTGGAAGGGGAACTAATGAGTGGGAGGAAAATGTCTCAGGCTCATAAGTCAATGGCTTGAGATGAAGGCATGTACTATAGAAACCAGTGATCCATAAATATAAAAAAGAGATAAGACATGCTTAAGAAAGAGGATCTCCGGCTGTGCACAGTTACTCTTTCATTATCTCCAACCTGGAGCCAAAGTGCCTTCAAGCATGGGGAGAATAATAGGTGAATAGGATTGACTGTCCAAAGAGAAGAGAAGGCCAGAGATTTAAGGAAAGAATAAAACCCAGGGTTTATTTAAAACTAGAGTACAGTGCAGTGTCTAAACACATAGGCATAGCTGTTGTTGTTTTCTTACCAGGCATGTTACCCAGGAAAGGTGCCTAAGAAAATCATGACAGAGTTTGACAGACAGAGTTTTTCCACCTACAGTGGGCCTTCATAGTCATTGTGCTGCTTGATGTAAAAACCTTAAGACAATAGAGCCTACTAGAAAAAACTGACAGAATGTGAATGATTCCCCTCCCCCTCCCCCTGAGATGTTTCGTTCATTTTTTCTGTGTAGAAAAGGAAATAGGCACAGTGTAAACACTTAAAACAGTATCTTAAAACTTTGTGCTTTTACTGCAATCTTTAATCCCTATGTTACATTTTCTTATCTCTTTATATCCTTTTTTGTTTCACATAACAGAATAGCCATGACTTTGCACATTTTTTTTTTTACTTTGTACATTTTTAACCGAGTATCTTTCAATTTGGAGATTTAATGGGATTAAAAAAAACCTTTTTAGGAACTGTCCTTTCTTTAATATCACCAGAATAATGTGCAGTTGATCTAAGGGCTATATGTAGTCTGGTGGCCAAAAAAAGAAGAAAAAAAGAAAAAGCAATGAAAGGAAAGAAGAGGAGGAAAGAGGGAGGAAAGGAAAAAGGGAGGGAGTGAAAAAGGGGAAGGAAAGGAAAGAAAACAGATTTAGCGAAGTTTGTATAAAGCCAAGGTAAAGCCACATATGACCTGCTTTTGCTGGAGAGAGAATCGTGCAGTTGTGTGGAGTGACATTATACATCCCAGTTAGCCGAGAGTTCTCCCTTGCTGCATTGTGGCAGGTCCCATGGTTCCCTAGATGATTGTGTTTTGCACCAGTTTAAACTAATTTTCCTGTGAGATTCACTGGGTCTCTACGACAGTAACAAGGAGAGGTACCAAAAAGAAGGCCATAGGTTATGGTAGACACCAGGAAAGGTGAGCAGATATTTACTCTTAGAAGGTTTGCACTCATTTAATCATAGATTCAAATCAGTATCTCAGGTAGAGGCTGAGGTACTCATGAACCAGTACCCTTGAAACATGAATGCTGAACAAATCCTTGTCTTAATCTGCATTAATCCGGATGATCTGATTTAGCAGTTTGGCTGTTGAGTTAACTCAGGTCTCTGTTACCCACAGAGCTCAGCTTCTGACTGTATAGTTATAAATTGTAGTAGAAAGCTTTTGCTTTTTGGTGGGCAGAGCTTCACTGGCATTAATTATGGCATTACATTCGTTTTCTGGTATGAACATCAGCAGATAAAATAAAATTGGAAATAACAAAAGGGCACTCCAATTGAAAGTGACAGTCTTGCTTCTTTTGAAAGTTTTCACACAGGATTTTGCCAGTTTCAGTGAGGTTACCTGCAATAGTGGTCCATTTTGTGGAGAGCAGATCTGGTCTTTCCACACTGTGCACATGTTTCTGGTTTGTGGGAGAACACTGTTAGGTTCTTTTATTACTTAAGCAAAAATAACAAATAATCATCCTGCCATAAGAGAACATACTGATAATTATAGTTTGCCAGGCATGTTGTATAAGCCGACAGGAAAGACAAAGTGTTAGTGTTGGCAATTCCCAAAACAGAATACTTGTTCAGACTGAAGTAAACGCCCACATTGAGTAGCTTTCCCATAAAAATGCTAAAAATTCCAGGGGCTGTTGAATAAGACTGGATGGTTATGGTATGTTATATGTAATTAAGAGACAGGATTTTTAGACATAATCTATAATTTTCCACATTATTTTTGTTAGTACAGCAAAAATATACCAAAAGAGTGTGTGTTTGTACATGCAAAGGTGAATAAGCTCTGAAAAGAAAATATTTTTATAGAAGTAACTGGACTATTCTAGAAAGAATTTTTAAAATACAGTATTTATTAGTAGTCCTCTCCACTAGCATTTTGGTGAAACTTAATTTAATACCTTAAGCAGTTTTGCTTGACTTTTAGGCAGTACTTAAGGATAAGATTTACTCAAAATTAGATATTTTATAGAAAATGTACTTAAAAGAGGGCCACATTATCTGGCAATAATTAGTTTCACAAAAAGTGAATCTTCCTCAAACACAGATGAATTGAAAAAATAAGATGGAATGTTTTGGAAATAAGTGTATTAACTCTATAAATAGAAATGTTTGTATGTTAATTATGACTATATGTTCATTCTGAGAAAAAAAATGAACTCATTTTTTAGAGTTTCCTGAGAATAATTTCCGTACAGATTTTATTTGCTACAAGTCAACTTCCATTATGTCACATTCTGCTTTTTTCACCTTGCTCCTTTAAAAGGCTGCTTTTAGCTAGGTGTAGTGGTGCATGTGGGTAATCCCAGCACTCTTAGAGGAGCCTGAGGCAGGAGGAGCCAGCCTGGGCAACCTAGTGATTAGCACTCCCTGTCTCAAAACTAAAAGAGGGCTGGGGATGTAGCTCAGTGTGAAGGACCTGCGTTCAAGCTCCAGTACCAGAAAAAAGGCAATTTTTGTAGGTCTTGATCATTTTTCCTAGACTCTTGATAATTATATAATATGCAAATAATTATCTGTTTAATTATCCACTGAAGTGAATATCATGTCCTCATCCTTGTGATTTTCCTCTTTCCACTGATGCTAATGATGATGACTCTTTATTTCTCTAATTCACCTGTTACTTGAGTACTTCTCCAATATTGCTTTCCTGCTCTTAATCCTGCATCTCTTGCAAGACTTAAAATTTAAATATACAGTCAAATGGTATCTAATTTATGTTGCATCGCCAGATATTGATACCTTTGGAGAGTCATATAGAAATCAGTTAAAAAGCAAAAACCTTGATTTTTGAAAAGGGTTAAGAGCTAGTGTTAACCAGAGGATAGATAGATGGTCAAGTAGATGGTTATTTTAAATTGTGTTCATGTCCTAATAAAAGAGTTCTAGGGCTAGGAATGGGAAAAAAATAAGAACCAAGATGCATTATGTAAAGGTACAATTCCCAATGAGAAATGTAATTGTGTTGTATACCTACAATGTACCAATAAAAGAATTTAATAAAGTGCAAAAAAAGTTCAGTAGAAAAGAAATTTTTCAAATTTGTGAATCTCCCAAATTTGTGAATTGCCCTCCTTCACTCAAAATCATATATCCAGCCTTTTCTTTAAAAGAACATCCATTTGATTTGACCAACACCACCAAAAAGGACTATTAGTAATAAGTTGTTCAGTCTTTTTACTTTCTGGTCCTTTCATAAAATTACTGAAGACTGTGTGTGTGTGTGTGGGTGTGTGTGTGTGGGTGTGTGTGGGTGTGTGTGTTTATGGGTACAAATATAAAAGAAATTCAGAACTTCCAGGTTAGACTGTACAGTTTTGATTTTCAGGCACTGAAAAGTGGCAGATTATTTCCCTTGATTTTATCATGTAAAGAAAGGATGGGAAAATCAGAGCTAAAAATATGGTACTTTCATCTGGTGGACCCAGTTTAGTTAGAAACTAGTTGATGAGCATCTATCTCTATTAAGTTGGGCACACAGAGGAACTTAGAATAGTCTGCACAAAACCCTTCTTTTGTTTCACTGACATCATTTCAAATATTAAAAAAAATCGTGACATTTTATAGTTGAGATCATATCTATGAGTCATTTGACTTTGCATCTATGAGTCTAACTTTCCTTTTTGGAACTGAGTAATGCATAATTAAGTTGTCATTAAAGAAATAATAGTGGCAAAACATCAAATGCTAACTCGAGACATATGGGCAAAATCTAATATCCATGTTTTAAGGAGTTGCCAGAGTAAATTAATAGCATTAATGATATTAAGTATATCATTTGATGTTTTCCTGTTTGTTAATCTCTAGCAGAAATATTTATTGACCTGAAATACATTATGAAGTTGTTGTATTTTTCATGATTAGTAATAACACCCACAATTTCTATATGAGAATAACCATAAAACTTGCCCACTTACCAATATATCTTTAGGGGTCAGGGATGTAGCTCAGTGGTGCCGCAGCTGCCTGGCAAGCACAAGGTCCTGAGTTCGATTTCCAGTATGAAAGAAAAAAAATAAGTAAATATCTCTACATTACAATGTACATACCTGAGTTACATTTTTAAATAGTTGGCATTCTACTTTGAAATAAGAGTGAGAAATGTACAGCTATTGAATATAGCTTAACATTTGCAACATTTTCAAAAGATGGAGAATGTTCTGAGTATTTAATGTTTTTCTTTCAGTGTCTTGAGGTATATACTTATGTACAAAAAGAAACAACTGTTCCATTGAGTGTAGACTAAGATGATTGAAGAGATGATAAAAAATTTGATCCTGGGATCAGCCCAGAGTGGATTTTGAAAAATGATAAATTATTCCCTTCCCTCCCCTCAAAAGATGGCAATATAAAATTCTGTTACAGCCTCACCCCGGTGCATGCATACTGTTGCTGGATCTTGACCAATCTGGTGCATTTTTACCTCGAAATCCTCATTCTAAGCTTCCTAACCAAAAGTTTATTGCCAATTCATAGTTCTAGCTACCTTTTTAATATTCCTTTTCCTGTTCAAACTCTCTTGCATGTCCACTCCATTTATTGCTTTGTTTTTTAATCTGTCCCATTCTCTAGAACTTCACTAGATTTTTTTCTCTACCTGTGTTAGCTTTCAGTCACTGTGAAAAATACCAGAGATAAACATCTTTAAAAGAAGGAAAAAATTTACTTTGGCTCATGATTTTATAACCTTGGACAAATTATAAAATATCAAAAGGCCGATACAAAGACTAAACATTGTACACATTTCTCAAAAGATACTATTAGTGGCTGCCAGTTTCCCCTCAAAATCTCCTTTTCATTAGATTCTACAATAGTGCACTGTCTTGTGTCATCATTATCGTCTTCAATGGCTTTTCTTTTTTCTACCACTCCACAAATGGTCTCTCCCATGATTGTTGGTCTAGCCCAAGATTCTTACTCCACATATATTTGATGTAGTTATCCTTTCAGTTCAAAATTAATCTTTGTAAGGTACAACTGATTATATCTTTGGATGTCCCAAAAGTTTGTTACTATAGAAATAAATATGCATTTCCCCAAATAAGATTCCAAGCCCTCTGTCATATCATCCCAACACACATTTCTAACTTTATTTCCTCCAGTTCTCTGTTGAGCCCAACTACCTGCAGTTTTCATTACTGTTTTATTTCCCCACTTCTACTCTTGTTTTTGTTGTTCCTCAATTTCTTGTCCTGCCTCTCCTTGTCCCAAATCATACGGAACTTTGCAAAGCCTATCTTAAATATCATGCTCTCTGGAATAACAGAAATTGAACGTAATATTTCCTTTGATTCTCTCTCTACTCACACTATGCTTTGTTCTACTTATTTACCAACTCAAATATGAGTATACAAGCTTCTTGAAATGAGGAAGCATGGGGCCGGGGATTTAGCTCTGGTTTCGCCACCTGCTGCGCAAGCGCAAGGACCCGAATTCAATCCCCGGTACCAAAAAAAAAAAAAAAAAAAAGAATGAGGAAGGTATTTTTAACAGGGTCTGTGTAGATAAGGAATAATTCATGTGTGATACATTTGAACAAATGAAATATTCAGGATATCCTTGATATTTTGTTCAGTGTAAGAATATTTTCTCACTGCTTAGACCTAAATAGCTCTGAAAAATAGCTTAAATCTCTTTTAAAAATCAATATTTAATGAATTAAGTTTAGATTTTAGTATTAAAATCATGAATTAACATTTGCCACTGAATCCTTGCACTTATCAGTAGCAACTATCTTGAGATATAACTCACATATACAAATTCACTCTTTTAAATTTTACAATTCAGTGGTTTTTAGTATATCCATAGAGTTAGTCAATTATCTACACTATGTAATTTTAAAATATTTTCTGTGTCCCCAAAGGAAACTCTATTCATTCACAGTTACCTCACTTCTCCTCTGGAAAGCCAACAACCTACTGTGTATCTCTATGAATTTATCTCTTTTTGCAGACATATTTATAAATAATACATAGCCTTTTTAATTTTATTAGTACATGTTTGCAGTACATGAAGTTTACTTTCATCTTGGGGAATAGGTGCATATACATAACACAGCTTGATTTTTTTTAATCCCCTTCCCATTTCCACCCAACTCCCTCCCTCCTCTACGTCTCCTTTCCCCATTTTCATTCTTATTATCATGAACATACAATATATAATCTTTGAGAGACTTCTTTTACTCAGATGAAAGTCAGATACTGTCATAGTATTGGATTTCATTATTTTTATGGCTGAGTAATAGTCCATTGAATGGATATACTACATCCTATTAATTTATTCATCAGTTGATGGACATTTGGGTTGGTGAGTCATTTTTAAATTTTTAAAACTGAAAGAAAATCTAGTGTTACTTAGTTTAATACTCCTTTTTTGCACATAAAATTGAGGTCCAAAGATATATTCCTAGATTTTTATGTAGATAATTACTGGATTTCTTCTTATTTTAGAAACAAGCTTAATATAATATGATCCATTTGTTCATGCATTCTTTTGTCCTTTTTTTCATATAGTTAATAAATACTTCCTGATGGTTTGGTTAAAAGAAATTATGACCCCTGTCTTCATGAAGTTCAGTCTAGAGAGAAATAAGCTCTTAGTCATATAATCACACAAATACCAACTTAGAATCATGACAGAGGCTATAACGGAGACATTCAGAAACTGAATTTGCCAGAAAGGATAATTGAACTGTCATTGATGGAGAAATGATCATTAACCAGCCAAAAAGGGTGGAAAAGAACATTCTAGGGAGAGAAAAGGCACATACAAAGGCCCTTCAGGAATAGGAGCATAGCTTATAAGAAAGAATTACAGAAGGCCAGAATTATAAGAGAGCAGAGGATGAGAGGAGCAAGGTGTGGGGTGAGGGTGAAGAGGTAAGGACAGATGATGCCAGGTCTTCCAGCACAGTGGAAGGGTATTTGTCTCTTTCTTAAGAAAATCGGACAACTGAAGCATTTTAATCCCAGAGATAATGAAAGCAAAAAAGGAAGATGTACATTCCCTTTCATCTTTTTTGCAGGGGTTAGATTTATTTAAAAAGGTAAAACTTACAGGGTAAAACATGTCTGTTATGTCAACACTTGTGGAAATATCTGTAGCTTTCAAAGTTCTCATTTTATGTGTTTCCTAAATTCCTAGTTACCCAAAGTAGAAACTTGTGTTATTAGAATGCCTTATTAGAATGCTGCCTCATTAGAATCCTGCAATTTCGTTCTGTAAGGAACTATTTTTTTTGACTCTTCAACAGAATAAGCAATCAAGGCTACTGAAAAGTGATAAATAGATCCAGAAAGGTCATGCTTTTCTAATACACAATAACTATATTTTAGACATGTAATATCTAAATAATACAGAAACTTTTCTCTAAATTTCAAATGGTTAACACCTAATTCTTTAGCTCAAGTGTTTTGAACTGGAGACTTACTGTTCCCAGGAAGTGTATGAATGGGACCTAGGAAGCTTTTGTAAATGTAAAGGTCATTCCTGCATAGCATGAATTCAAAGCTTTCATTAACTTCTATAAAGAGTCTGTCACACAAAAATTAAAAACAGCATTTTTGGAAAGAGGAAATACATCCTTAAATTACTATAAAAAAAACTATTTATGCTTAGTTTCTGTCATGTAGAAGTTTAAGCTTATATAGTTAAAAATAGTAAACATTTAAACTAACAGCTAATATCTTAAGAATAATACCCTCTTTTTAAAAATAAATCTACTGAAAGAATTATCAAGGTTATACCAATAGAATTAATTACATATTACATAGCAGTTATTTCTCAAATTATAGTCCCTAGATCATTTTCTTAGGGATCCTAGTGAATACTTGTGAGCCGTGTAGATTCAGAATTCCTGCCTTGGAACTCAAGACACTGCAGTTTAAATTAAGAGACCAACAAAGTGCTATATCACAGTAATAAATAGTAATCTTTTGGGCCGCGGATTTAGCTCAGTGGTTTTGCTGCCTGCCTTGCAAGCGGAAGGTCCCGAGTTCAATCCCCGGTACCCCCCCCAAAAAAGATAGTAATCTTTCTTCCTTTGTTCAACATTTTAACAATCCAGGTTTGCTCAACTCATTAACATATAATACTAACATCATGTAGTAAATACTAGATAGATGGATAATCAGACTCTATGCAAAAGCTTTTATCTAATCTATCCCTTGTATTTAAAATTGTTTCAAAAAATAGATACCATCTAAATAATTTATGGATGAAGAAATCTGGGACTAGTGAAATAAAATAACTTGCTATGCTGAGATCTGGCTGAATCCAAAGCCTTTGTTTCTCTTCTTTTGTATCATCTCTTGCTCTTACTCCTGTGCCAGTTCCTCACTGCTGAAAAAGAAAGCAAATGGATTTCTGTATGATCCTGTTACAACCTCAGTTAGCATCCACTAAAACCCATGGACACCAACAAAGTTATAGATTTAAGATGAGCAAGGTGTAACACATAAATCTCTCTTGCTAAGCACAACTGTCTGACACTTCTCTAAAAGAAACTTTACAGGTAACACTTCAGTAGGCAGGAATGGTGTGAGAATGAGAAAATTGCTTGAAGCTGCTACAGTTTAAAAAGCAGAGAGTGTGTTAGTCAGGAGAGGTTTGATTTGCTCCATGTTTCAGGGGACTCAGTCATGGTCATCTGTCCCTAAGGCAGGAACATCAGGGCAGATGGGTGTAGCAGACAAAGATGCTTAGTTCATGGTGTCCAGGAAGCAAAGTTGGGGACCGTTACAAAGAGGAAGGGCCCCAGGGTCACATCTCCATGACACCCCAGAGATACACAGAAGTGTGCTCCACTAAATCCCCATGTCAATCAAGTTGACCAACTAGAGAATATAAAGGAAAATCCAACATTATAGCAGCTAAAGTAACCTTAAAACCTACCAGCATCTGATCTGTTGGGCTGTTTTAAAACACAAGCTTTAGTAAGATTTTTACCTAACAGAGATGGATCTGGGATAAGTATATGCTCTAAAACATGAATCACATTTTATTTCACCCAAGACTTTTATTGGGCACTAATAATGAAATTACTAATTTTTCTAAAAATCATGCAAATCACCTGTATTTATAGGCTTTTACTTGAAAAGAGTTCAAAGTCTGCCAACATGATAGGATAAATTCTTACGATATTTCAGAAATGGCAAAAGTTTAAATTTTCTGGTTGTTACTCTAGTTGTAATTTTTTTTTTTTTTTGGTAGTGGGGATTGGTCTTTGCGCTTGCGTAGCAGGCGACAGAACCACTGAGCTAAATCCCCAGCCCACTCTAGTTGTAATTTAAAAGTATGTTTACCTTTTAATTATGAGGTGATAAGAATAAAATATTAAACCTGGCATTTAAGGTAGTTTTACTAATTTATTCTTTTTAAATCTCACATATTAATTTGGGGAAAAGGGATTTTAATTCAAATTATTTAAGAAAAATGACCCTTCACTTGTAAAATGCTAAAAAATGCCAATTCTCCAGGAAAATGGCAATAAAAAATTTAGTTGAGTCTGTTGTTCTGAGTTTGTCACCTGCCATATAATTGCATAAATAATATTCCTTGTATCCCTACTGGATACAGACTACACTATTCAGCAGGCAACTATAGCAAGCAATTTTTAAATGAATGAGAAAACTATTAAACATTTCTATCAATGCCAAAAATTTTAATGATTTTTATTTCATGTCATAAATTGTCAGTATTTGAGAACATGGTAAGAAATGAGTAGTAAGTATATTTGTTATACTGCCTGGACTCCTTTAAGGCATAAAAATGTCATTTGAAAACTAGTATCACAGGAAATATTATTTAAGAACAAAGAAGGTTATAGCTTCCTCTTGACAGTTAAGGATTCTTGTCTCAACAAGTTAATAGAAATCTTTATTCCTGTTTTTATTGTTATTTTGAAGTTGCATCAGGATCTAATGCCCTCCCTCTTCACATGCATAGCTTTCAGTGAGTTCTGTAATGGCTTCCAGCGAAATCCTCAGGCTTATTCCACTTGTCAGATTACCTTCTGGTAGATTAGGGTCTCATAACCCATGGTGGTCACCCATAAGGTCTCCAAGGAAACAGTGAGAGTACTTTAAGCACTTGAAGTAGACTTGCTGTGCTCAGGGAAAGAATATTGAATTTACACAAAATAGATAGAGCCCCTCAATGCATGAGGCGAGGAGAATTCAAAATGACTTCCAGCCTTTTCCCCAGCCCCATTTCCTTTTCTTTAGCTCCATGAGTTTCTTTTAGCTGAGTTGCTTTCAGTTCAGATTTACATCAAAAGATAGGACTAACATGATATGAAAAAGTAATAAATGAATTAATTTAAAACTAGAACTCTGAAGAATCTGCAGTCCTCCTGTAAGAAAGTCCTCCTAAAATCTCACTAAAAGCTGAAGCCCCATCAATGATACAATCAAGCAGGTCACTGTTGTTGCAGCCTCCTGGCCTTTACAGTATTGTGGAGGCCTCAGATAGATGGGGAGTCAGGGGTGAGTGGGAGGAACTAGCCCACACCTGGGCTGAACCACTCAGGCACTTTTATAAATTTTTTGCTCTAATATAACTATTCACAGCCACAATTTGGAAAGATAATGCATTTTTAGGCTGTGGCTATTTATTGGCTTAGAATAGGCTTTAAAAAGCCTTCTGATAGTAAAGATAGCTGCTGTGGTCCTGGGGAGCCTGAGGAGGCCAGGGGAACCCAAGCATCCCTCACATTCTGCTGGAGTAATAGTCATCACAGCAGCTAGGATATTGACAGCCTCATTGGCTCACTTGCAGTGGTTTTTTAGTTTAGACTTTAATCTTATTTTCATATGCATTTGTATTAATCAGACACATGCAGCTTGATCATAGACATTAAGTGGCCTCTAGGAGCTTTAAATTAAAGTCTTGAGTGAACACCACTGTCTGGGTGCTCTGGCTTGGCAGCACCCTGAGGTCCCTATCTCTCAGCCTCCCTGTCCCTCCTCCGCTGCTGAATTCTGTGCTGCTCCTTCCCCCATTCCCATTCCCCTTCACCTCCACCCGCTCTACCGCGTCTGTTTACTTAAATCTAAGCCAATTAAATAAAGCATAATAATAGAACACCCTTCTGAGAAGAACACAAAGGGAGGGGAATTGCATGGCCCTGATAGAATAGTAGAGGAAATATTTTAAAAGAGCTCCCCACAGACGATCTGCCTCCTTCTTTGCCTCCTATTTATGGGAAGGTAAACTCTTTCCAACATCTCTATGCCACATCCTTTTTCTTTCTTTCTTTCTTTCCTGGTGAAACCTTAATGATACATCCTTTTGCACTTATCACTTGCTGGGAGCCAGCCTTGTGCATACATCTTCATGTCTCTTAAGTTTACTGATGTATTGTACATCTAGGAATGTTGTTATAGAATTTACAGAACATTCGGGAGTGCTAACATAGCAAATTCGGATATATTTCAAGGCTAGCTTTTATGTTGAGATATGTGTGTGTGTGTGTGTGTGTGTGCACAATACTGTCACTCAAGAGTTCTCACTTTTTAAAATGGGTTATTCTTTAGTGGGTAATTTTTTGTAATTTAAAGGAAATTACTTTAGTAATAAAACATTGGCTGCCACTATTAAGAAAATGACTTGGGGGAGGCAAAGAAAGTATTTCAAAATAGCGTCACAGAAGAGGAAAGGAAGGGCCAAATTAGCTCCCACTGTGCTAGTTAGCACCATTGCCTCTTGACCAATACGCAGCTAAGATGAAGGGTGGAACCAGCTGGAGATCATCCTTAATTGTAAGCACTTCCTCAAGACCAGTGACTTAATGAAATCTCTCTGCTTCAGGAACTTTCAGCTCTTTGGGCTAAAAGTAGATTTGTCAGAATAACATTTTTTCACTCAGATGATTACAGCACAGTCCTCTCTCTGTTGTGGGGTGTGGTGTCACCCTTCCAAATTGTCTGAAGTCAGGAATGACAGCATTTAGGCAGAGAACATTACCAGCCAGCTGAACTCAGATTTCTTGAGACCACAGCTGGAATTTGGATGCTTACATTGAGTTCCGCACCGGCTTGGTACTATTCTCCCTGGTTCAGCCAAATGCCTCTTGGATGAAGTCTCTGCATGCTGCTTCAGGTTGCCAGCTGGTTCTCAGCAGGTGAACGCTGGGCTCTTAGTGAATGAAATGCTTCCTTTCTCTGGCTCAGTTTTTCTCAAAGACACCCTATGTCTTAAGAACTTACAAGACCATTGGATTCTAAGTGGAAACTAAAAAGATTGGCTGTAGCTAAGAAACCACAGATTAGTGTGAGGAGAGGGTTTCTGCTCAAGTGGATGTGTAGTCTCTTCATGAGAATGTGCAGTAGTGCTAAATGGTGAGGAAATACTATATGAAGACGGATAACACTACAATGTTCCATAATTCTCAAAACACTTTTCTAAGCACAATATTCAACTTAATTTTTGCAACAGCTGTGTAAAGTCTCATTAATAATCTTCATTTTATTGCTAACACTGAAGAACCAGAAAGCTAGAAGTTCTACTTAGTGTTACACAACTAGTAAGTGATGGGCCATGGTTCCAACACAGTTTGCATATCCAAAGTTTGAGAGGTTTTTTTTCTTTTCATTTAAACACAGAATTTAGTTAATTTCTACTCAGAATAGTTAAGAAAATAAACTATCATCTTTTTCATTCATCAGACATTTACTAATCCACTTACTTACAGAACAGGGAGGCATTAAGCCAGGCATGAAGAGGTTCCGTTGCTCATAACAGAAGAGTTGATATGCACAGAGTCAACCAGTAAGTAACAAGCACATCTTTCCATTTCCTGAAACATCAATTGTTCATTCATTGTTGGTTAGTTACTGAGCACGTGTTTGCTACTAGACAGGAGCTGTAGTGTGGTAATAAGCAAGAGGAGGTGGAGTGGGACAGTCATAACTCTAAACTCTACACATTGGTGATAGTGTCTACAAGGAGACAATGATAGTGGTGTGGCTTACTCTGCTTGGGCTACCATAAAAGAGTACAACAGACAAGGTGGTTTATACAGCAGAAATATATTTATTATAGGTCTACATGTTACAAATCTAGGATTTAGTTACCATTTGGGTTGGTTTCTGGTGAGGCTCATCCTCCTGGATGGTGAATGGCCCTCATCTCTGTATATTGAATAGGGAAAGAATTCAGGTTCATCTCTCAAATAGAGCAAAGACTGATGTGGACTTTTAGAGGATGAGCAGAGTGAAGGATTGGTAGGTGGAAATTACTTAGAGAAGATGTTAAGCATAGAGTGCTTCTTGCTAAACCTACTGAACTGGATTCTTGCTGAGGGCAGGTCAGTGGCTTAGACTGGTGAGGCATGAGGAACTGATCCACTCTCCAGCATCAGGAGGTATCAGTAGTGTGAGATTCTCTCCAAACTGACTTAGCAGGATTCAGTCTAAAATTGGATTTATAAGAACAGGGGCTAAAGCCAAGTACTATTCAAGAAGAGAGCTCAGAGAAACCCCTAAAGTTTGATCAGGAAAAGACTTTATTTTTGTGTGTGCTGATGGACAAAAAGAGATCACTCCAGTGCCTCTTTCTCTTCTTATAAGGACTTTATCCTATGGGACTAAAGCCCACCCTTATGACCTCATTTAACTTTAATTACCTTGTTAAAGGCCTCATCTCCAGTGCCATCACACTGGAGATTAGGATGTTGAGGTGGGAACATATTTCATTCCATAAAATGATGTAAATTAATTATCTCTCCAGGGAAAATTTCCTAGCATGGTGACATACTTTGAAGTGCCTTGCATATTCATAGGGCTTAATATTTTTATCCTGTATATACAGCATACATTTTTAAAAATTCAAACTATTATGAAAAAGTAATTTATATATTTCATAAACGGAAATGGCTTCTAGGGTTGACATAAAGCAGAGAAAGTGGTGGTGGTGTTGGGGAATTTCTTTTAATTGCCAGAAGCCTTAATTAGCAATGTAAGGTAGTGTATATGAAATACAAATAAATATAAGAAACCATAGTCATAAGTTGAGGGACAGAAAAGGGCCTGGTGAGTTTACAAAGAGAAAAGCTCCAACTGAGTGAGAAGTTGGCAAACTTGGAGAAAGAAGGGAGGAAGGCAGGAAAGAGAGAAGAAGTGAATGGAGGAGTCAGGAAGATAGAAATTAATGAAGAAAGAAGGGGACTTCGCAGAAGGAGAAAAAATACACAGATGGCATGCAAAAAAGCAATTAATAGATCTACCCAAAAAAACACTAGTCTAAGAAGATGTGAAAGTTTCTGGCAGTAGAAAATTGGGGATAAAATTGAAAAAGCAAGTGTGTTCGCAACATAAAAGCCCGTGAGGCTAAGTCTAAAAATTTAGCATCATTTTAAAAGAAGAGCTGTGAAGATTAAAGTGAAATCATTAAGAAGGATTGTGGTAAAATACATTTTTTGTGTGCTTGCTCAGTTTCTTTTGAGTCTTTTCTTCTTATACTAGTAATCGTGTTCATCTGAATTATGTATTACATTATTTTAAATAGCTTTGAGTTCTGTTAGTGTGTCTATTATCAAAAGGACAAAAGATAGCAAATATTGTGGCAAATGTAGGGAAAAGGAAACATATTGATGGGAATGTAAATTAATATAGCCATTATGGAAAACAATATAGGGGCTACTAAAAAATTAGAACCAGAACTACCATATGTTTCAGCAATCCCTCCACTGGCTATATATCTGAAGGAAATGAAATCAATTCCCCAAAGGATCTGAACTCACATATTTATTGCAACAGTACTCCCAATAGCCAAGATATGAAATCAACCTAAGCATTCAACAAACAAACAGATAAAGAAATTGTGGTAAATATACACAATGTAGTACAATTCATCCATAAAAAAATGAAATCCTGATATTTGTGACTACACAGAGGAAACTGGAAAACATTACGTTAAGTGAAATAAGGAAGCCATATCCTCCTCCCCCAAATCTCACGATCTTACTCATACAGAGAATCTAACAAAGTTTATTTTCTAGAAGTCGAGAGCAGAATGATGATCACCAGAGATTTGGGTGGCAGGTTGATATAGTGAATAAAGATTGCAAAATTTGAGTTAGAAAGAAAGAAGTAATTAAAAAGATCTATTGTACAACATGATGGCTACAGTTAATAACAATATATTGTATTCTTGATACATGTAGTTGCACATGCCTGCAATCCCAGCACCCTGGAAGCCTGGGGCAAGAAGATCACACGTTCAAGCCAAACCCGGCAACAGAGCAAGACTCTGTCTCAAAATAAAAATTTAAAAGGGCAGGCATGTAGCTCAGTGTGGAGAGAGAGAGACAGGAAAAGAGAAACAGAGAGAGACAGAGAAGAGAGGAAAAAAAATACTGAGAGTAAATTGTGTGTTCTCACCACAAAAAAGACAACTCTGTGAAGTAATACATATTAATTCATTTTGCTTAGCCATTCCACAATATATATTTCAATCATTATGTTGCATATGATAAATATACCCAATGTTATGTCACTTTAAATGAATGCACCTTGAGACCACACTCTTAAGTGAAATAAATCAGTCACACATGTTTAAATATCACATTGTTTCTCTTGTGTGAGAAACTCAAAGGGTAAATAAGGAAGGGAGTGGAGGGAAGGGGGGAAAAAGAAGAATCAAGATATATCATGTACAGAGCCACAGATTTAGCTCAGTGGTTCTGGCGCCTGCCTTGCAGGTGCAAGGTCCCGAGTTCAATCCCTGGTACCAACCCCCCCCTCAAAAAGATACATCATGTACAGCTACAAATTCTCTATGATGAATGTGATCATTATGTATATTAAAAGTGTACCAATAAAATTAATTTTTAAAATAGCTGATGAAGTAAAAATAAAAAGGTTGTTTGTTAGAAACAAAAGAACAAATGACTTTCTACCAAGCAAAGAAATGTTATAATTCTTCAGATATATCGTGATTCTGATCAGAAAACAAAAGTATAATATAAAAATAAGCAAAAATACTGATGCATATGCCGCATTGCTGCCTGCAGTTCTGCATATCACAGAGCAAATTTTTATTTTATTTATAAAGTAAAATATTTATCTTTATAAGTATCATCATATAGTAAAAAATTAACAAGATGTTTGAAGCTTATATCACTGGATATTATTTCTTTTCAAGAAGAAAAAATTTAAAGTAGCTATTTCACCAGTCTCAACATGCCTTATTTACTTTGCGATAGACACATTTACCTCTCTCCAAATAGCCTCTTACCCTCCATGTCTCTCAAATGCTTGCATTGAAGCAAAGTCAAATTCAGTGTAATGGGTGGCGAGAGGAAGTGATGTACATCCTCACTTCCTCATTAAGAGCCAGTGTTCAGCCCTGAGAATGCCGTTTTCTGTAATCCTGAAGGCCCTGAGTTGGATTAAGTCACTGCATGGGAGAGGGTGTTACGGTGTATATCTGCATGTCACCCCAAAGCATCATGTTCTCAAAGGTAGAGCTTTTGAAGGGTGACTGAAGCATGGGGACATTCTAGCTAAATGTGATGCCAGGAAGTGGGACCTGGTGAGCAGATGTGGGTCACTGGGGCTGTGTCCCGGTGGAGTACATCTCCCTCCCTGTTCCTCCTTTCACTCTCTGCTTCCTGGCTACCATATAGGAGCAGCTTTCCTCCAAGGCAGGCCCTTCCTCCATGCCACTTCTGCTTTGGAGCCTGCTGACTATGAACTGAAACCTCTGAACAAAGTGAGCCAAAAAGTCCTGTCCATCTCTAAGTTGCTGCTCTTGGGTATTTGTCCCAGTGAAGAGAATGTGACTAAGACAGGAGCCTCAGAGTGACTTTACTCCTCTCAGATTTATGTGAACAGGATATAAACTTTCATTATGAAAAGCCTCAGCAACTTAAGCCTGACTTTTCTAACTAATCCATCCTTTATCCTTTACCTCTTTATACATTATTTTTACTACTTTAATTATATTGAGGTGCTTGGACAAAGTAAGATCATTTCTACTAAGTCAGCTTACTTTAGCCTGCTAGTTCTTAGCAGTAGCCTGGAGTATCGGGTCTGGGGAAGAAAGGGTACATTATTGTTTACCTTACCTAGATTTTCTGCTCAACTGAAGGCCTTATGTTTTTTAGTAGGGATTTTGTTAACAGGTCTTAATTTTTTGTGTGTATATTTGAAACATATTTCCTTCGCAAAAAAAATAATGTTCTTCTAAAAGGAATTTTCACAGTACCTCTAAAAATGATTATTCTCTAACCTATTCAACTACCAGTGACTTTGGTTCACCATAACTTTTTTCCACTCATAGTAATGAACTGATTCTAAAGATACTAGGGGCTAGAAATGGTGTAGTAGCATTTAACTGAATGACTTGATGTTGTCTTACTGTTCCTCTATCTAATGACTATCTAATTGGGATAGTGGATATGCTCCCAAAGGTATTAGCAGTGCCCACAGTAGCTGAAATCTTGTAATTCTGAACAAATGTACTGAATTACATGAACTATTCAAGCTCTCATAGACCCAATTGTTAGATGAGGTGGAGAATAATATCATTGTTTATTTGAGAGCTGACTGAATAACCAAATTCTAATCACTGAGGTTATGCTGAGCCTTCAGAAATAGCATTCAGGCTCCCAGTGTCTTCAAGCATTTCAGTGTTAGCTTATCTGACAAAGCCTATAAAAACATGAAATTAAATAAACAATACTTGGGCTAAAATGTGTTTTGAAGGGAAATAAAGAATATATCCTGGCCAAAAAATCCCCAGATTTTATCTTGATGATGTTGTTTAATGAAACATGAATTCTAGCATCAGTTGAGAAAACCACACCTTGACATTATTTTTTTCATGAGAGTCTAAAAGCTTCCACTAATTCATCATTCTAACTTCAATGCTATAGGTGGCACATAACTTGCACATAAATATGCCTACAGCCAAAGATGTATTTCTTTCTATCCAGCCTCAGTGCACTACAGGAACATCCATTTATCTGAGTAACCAGCTGAGAAAAGCTGACTTGGTTTATAGCTGAACATCTGTTTATTTATCTTAGGTTCCTCTTCAGATGATTTACTCACCTTACTTTGTGATGCTAATGTACAACATATATCCTGTTTTCTGGCTTGTGCAGACTAGCTGTTGGATGTCATTATTCACCAGTTGGCTTTGTTGGGGGTTGCCATTCATGATTCTCAACAGTATTCACAGTTGTCCCTAACAGCTGCTGGAAAGCTTTGTAAGCCAACCTGAGAGAAATAATTAGGAGAAATAGGCAGAATAACAGAGGAATAAATTTCAATTTGTTCAAGAAGCCAAATATGCTGAGTAATACACATGAATGGTATTCCTAGTAAAGTGAAAGTTTCCATTAGTATACTAAGGTTACTCCAAAAAGCCATGAGCTTTTATACTTGAAATTACCTTTACCCAGAGTCAAAGACTGAAAGCCAATTCTCAGTATCTGTTTAAAGTCAGTACAGTATATGGTTGAAAAGGTAGGCACTTTCTAGCTGCATCATGCTGGGGAGGACACACAGACTATCCTTGCCTGCTTCCCCATCTGTAAAGTAGAGGTACTAATAAAGCATGATAGTGAGGATTACATGAATTCATATGTAAGAAGTACACAGAACAATGGCACATAAAAATCCTTTACAAATGTCAGCTAATATATAGTATATCTAATACTAACTCTGTGGCATGGTATTCATAACAACAGCTATGCTAATGTGATTTAATCCTTTTAATATGTGTTGAAAATTATCACTGCTAACTGCACGTGTTAATTGAAAATAGCTATTTGATTTTATGTGCCTTATGGAGTAGATCATAACTTTAAAAATAAATCCCAGATGACATTTATCTCTCTCAGAAAATAAAGCCTAGAAAAAAAGATAGTAGTTTTCATTTTGTAACAAACAAGAAAACCCATAGAAGTCAAGACATACAATAAGTGGGGGTATTCTTTATGACTTATAGGTATCTTATCCTTAGGCCAATAATTTCCCAATGTGGGGGGGCCTGGAATTGGCTTTTGTTTGAAACTGGAACTTCATTTTCACTTTTATATAACTGCTGAGTTGATTTGGGGAAAGATTAAAAGAGGGATTTTTAAGCATTGTTTTTAATATTAATCAAATGACATAAGGCATATTAGCAAACATTCAGCAAAAGGTCCAGACGGGAAGCATTTCAAACTTTGCCAGACACAGAGTCTCTGTCACGGTACACACAGTTCTGGCATTACAGCATAGAACCTGCCTGGGCACACAGAAATGAATAGGTGGCTATCGGCACTGCACTTAGGAAAGGAGGCAGGAATGGGATGAACCTGGCCCATGGATCAGAGTTTGTTGACCCCTACTCTACAAAATTATTTTTTTCTCCTCATATTTTTACTAGGGTATAAGACACACACATGCACACTATGTCCTTGCACACTTAACACATGCAGGCATGCTAGCTTGAAAATCAATAAATTGCAAAAAAATGCACTGTAAGGTGTTTGAGGAAAATATGGAATTTAAAGAGAAATAACTTATGCTATCTACACAGCATTCATTTATGAAATACCAAAGGCTCTTTCCATCTGAACAAGGCCCAGCGCTGATCTAACACTTATATTTATCCTAAAATCAATCTACAAAGTTTTATTTGCCTAATAAAACTCTCCCTAATAATTCTTATGATAGTTATGTGTATTTTAAATTTGAGAACCAAGGATTTGGATTAAAGGGAAAAAATCTGTGTGCATAGATTTGGGCAGTCAAATCTTTCTTGCTAAAATAATTATCAAATTATTACAGGGAATTCTTTGTGCTTATTTTAATGTTAAGCGTTTCTACCTTTAATATTCATTGAGAGAGTTGTTTACTGTGTGTGAGTGCTCACAGATTAGGAGCTAATACACATAAAATGCTTAATACAGGACCTGGCCTAGTCAGTATTTGTTGCTTTTAAATCAGCATCTATCTGTTCATACCCTGATTCACATTGCTCTTCAAAGGGTCATAGAGAAGAACTGAGCCATCTATATCTAGTTGTCTTTCCTAGTTTGCATTTCCTGCTGGGTCTTGAAGAGTTAGTAGCTATCACAATTTGAATACCGAGTTTTTTACCTATAGAATAACATCATCCTTGAGGATATGACAGCCTTGGAGATACAGAGGTTAGATACCAAATTATGAGATCTGGACTTCAAAATAGGCCCCAGCTCTGTAATCACTTCTGTATTGTACATTCTTCCCTACAGATAGGACGATTACATCTGAATGTTTTCTGGGACAGAAAAGAAGCCTTGTGCCTTCTAAGTAATTTTTTATTATAGGTACCACATCAGTAAGGAGTTTTCTATATTGTTTTAGGTGGCTTTTCTAAGCAGAAATACTAATCCAGAATGACTTGTAGGATTTTGAATGTCAAAATAAGTTTAGCACTCCAGAGAGAATATTTAATTAGTTGTCAAAAAATTCCTCTTTCCATTCTGTGCTGGAGAAAGTCAATGCAGACTGGGCTGAAGGCCCAGACTTTTAAAGCTTATTGGATATAATTAACAATTTACTAGGATGAATGGATTCTTTTGGAAGTCAGTGTGATTGCCTACTATTTATTAGCTGAAAACAATTTAAAAATTTACTCTTCCTCAGAAATAATACTTATGAAGCACAATTGGAATGAAGCAAAACAGAGAAAAAGCATGCAGTTAGTCTTTTTTACTCTATCCCATTCATCTGACATACTACCTAGCAAGTTATAAATGCACAATAGTTGAGAACTATAAAGAACCATTATGATATCCATCTTGGTGTCTCATAGTTACCCAATATAAAAAAAAAAGCTATGAGTTAAAGTTTACAATGAGCTACATGATGTAATCGATGTGTGTGGATCTGAAATGGAATTATTAATTTTCTAATTTTTTACAGAAAGAAGCCAGAACATATTATCAACTCTTTGAGAATACAACATAAGGAACTTTACCATTTTACCACTTTCTTGGATAGGTAAGACCCTACCTTCCCTACTAGGAGTTACCCACAATTGTGAAAAATAGCTCTTTGCTATGCTTTTATAAATTCTTAAGTAAATATCAATTCATTTTGGTAAAGGAGAAATATACTTATGAATTCGACAGCTAATAGATTCAGAATTATTAAGGTAGCACTTACAGTGTTTGGACTGACAATGCCAAAGAATGCAAAGACGCTTCTGTGAAATGATGATTGTACCAAGCCTGTCTTTCTTGCCGTGGTTAACAATACCAATAATATTTTCTCAGCACCTTCTACTTGCCAAACATCCTCCTAAGTATTTGACTTTATGTAAATTAACTCATTTCTTACAAAATCTATGAGACTAGAAGATGAATTTCATGATACAAGGATCACACCATTTACATATTAGGGGCACGAGGCAGATAGCAGTTACTTTATTGCTTTTATTATTTCATTGTTTTAGTTTTAAGAAACAAAATTTATAAAGTTTCAAAGCAAAATATTTTTTAAATTATACTAAATACCCAAGTACCTGCCACATGAATTAAACAAATGCTAATGTTCAGCTATATTAAAATCTTACCTAAGAAAATAAACTGTCATAGAAAGAAGAAAAGCTTTTCTTGCGGTCTCATTTTTCTCCTTTCTTCCTAAGAGGTGTCATGATGTTAAATAATTTTTCTGTGTCTTCTAATGTGTGTGACATGTGTATGAAAGAAACTCATATGATTATTTACATCTTAAAGTGTACATAAATTTGTATCTGGCTGAAGATGTTCTTTTGCACCTTGCCTTCACCTACCATTATATTTATATTCACCCAAATTGATACGTGAATATCTGGTTGGCTCTTGCTAAGTGTTAAAAAGTGATTCATTTGAATGTTTTTATATTCTGGTACTTACTATTATTTCTAAATAACTTTTGGTGTTTAACATTTTAATGCTGAAATGGTTTAAATATGACTTGCAAAAACATTTAGAATTTGTATATAAGAAATCTTAATTTCTTCATATATGATAGCATGCCAGTCCTGCTTGTATATGTTTTGTTTTCAACTAGAAATACATTTTTTTAAATTGGCTTATAAAATCTTACTGATCTTATGGGAACCATGATTTTTACTGTTTTGCCATAACATTGTAATTGAAATCTGTGTTATTTCCCCATAGATGAAATGCTGAGTTTTCTAAAATATACTAGAAATACTATTTTTGAAATTTACGATACTTAAAAGAAAAATACTTTTGGGGGGCCCATGTTAATTTCTTTTATTCTCTCAAAATATCATGGGAGAATTAAAAAAAAGAGATTCTCTTCAAATTGTTTTTTAACACTACAGTTCATTCTAGAATTTGTTTACACATAAATGGAAGTTTCATTTATTCCAACAATATTTATTGGGATCCATGTATGCACACTGGAGAGTGATATTTAAAAGGCAATGCAGACACAGTATCTACCTAAAATGAGAAAACAGGCTATTGATGAATGTGAAGATTCTAAAATGCAGCCATTTAAGTAGATATTTTTATTTGTAACATTGTTACTCAGTGATGATCTTTGATATCACCTAACCATACCAATTTCATTAAACTGAATAATCTAATAGGAATAAAAATGCTTAGTAAATAAAGTCCTTTGCAACCACTTGCTCATATTGTTAATTACTGTACTGCATAAAATTTAGAATTGGATACTTCCAACATAACAAACATGATTCTACACGTAAAGATTGATTTGTTTCTGAAGGTTAAATATTAATAATTCACATAGAATCCACATAGTTTTTACTCAAAAACTCCCTTTAATATTACAGTGCAGGGCTGCGGATTTAGCTCAGTGGTTCCATCACCTGCCTCACAAGCGCAAGGTCCCGAGTTCAATCCCCAGTACCAAAAAAAACAAAAACAAAAAAATATTATAGTGCAGTAGTTGACAGCTCTGAGTATTGTTTTGTCTCCAGCCTCCACAACCTATTAGAAGTATATTAACTACTTTAAGCTTCATAAATCATAATACCAAGCTTTTACCTGTCCAGAATATTATCACGACTTACCATCTCCATTTATCATTTAAATCTGCTGTCTCACTTTTACTACTGTGCTTGCTCCCTTTATCTCTATAGTTCACTGTCATCACAGAAGTCAGAATGGCCTTTTTAAAAAAATATGAATCAATTGCTATGATTCTTTTGTTTAAAATCCACTGAGGTTACTTAGAATAACCCACAACCCTACTGTGACCAAAAGGTGCTACATAAACTGGCTCCTCCCCCCGGATATCACATCCCTGTCACTTCCTGCTGAGGACAAAGATAGCGTCACTTCTAAGCTGTCACCAACATCTAGAGCTACCACCTGTTTCATTGGCCTTCATTTCTTGAAAGATAAGAAGGGATACCAGGGTTGCTGTGAACCAGTGCTGGTAGATGCTTTGCACATACGCTTCATTCAGTGCACATCAGTGACTGGTGTTGCCCATTCAAGGATTTCTTTTTTTACTTTTGTCTTAACAGTAACTATTACTTCTGCAGGGTTTTGACCCATGATTTTATAGCATTATGGAAACCTTTACGTTGCTGATTTATATGACCCAAAACTTCCCATAGACAAATTTCGGCCCAAATTAGCTGCATAGACATGAGAAAAAATAGTTGAAGAGTAGAAAATATGTATTATTCCTTGCAATCTTTTAACTAAACAATAAGATTTGCCACAACCCAATATTGTTTAGATTTTATTTTATCTACAGGATAGATTTAAATATTTTCTTATTCATAGATACGTAAAGTCTATCCATTAAGACAAATTATTTTGTAAAATGGGCTGATTTTCTTTTTTGGTTTCATTTTCACAATATTCTCAGGAAGCAGCACTCAATGACTATTTATATTATTGAGAACGTTTGGCAACAGAAAGATAAATAGTAGGACCACAATACTGCAACAGCTATGGAAAGAGAATGCAAACCTGGTGTTGCCACCATCCTGCCTGGTGAAATGAATACCTTGCCTTGTGCTGATTACAACCCCATCAGCACTGAGCCCTGGTCCCCTGCACTCTGTGTGAATAATTTTAAATGCAGATTAAGCATTCTATAAATGAATTCTATGGGAAAATTAGGATATCAGACTTTGCCTTTATGAACTATCAGCTGGCAATCTTACCAGGGCCCAACCTACTCTGGCTTTAAGTGATTAGAAACCTATTCCAAGTCTGAGGTGCTAAAGAGGGACCTCTCATGGTTGACTAGAGACAGAGAGAATTACCCACATACTTTGGCAGGAGTTAAAATAACAATAACAGTCCTCCTACTTAACAGACTGAGTCATGAGCACATCATTCTACTGATATCTCAGCAGTTCTGAGCAGATTGTTTGGGCTCCAGTTCTGTAGGCAGAGGTGGGTGCACCTGCTACAAAAAGCTCTAGCTCTTGCTAGGAGGGTCTGTTATTAAGTCTTGTCTTTTAACAGTTTGGCCAAATGGAAATAGGAAAAGGAAACATTTGGTGCTGATAAGCATTTTTTTCTAGTGCAATACAAGAATGGTGGTCTAAGCACAATTATTTACCTGCCATGAGTATAAGTCACTTAAAAAGTGAGGCTTATTGTAGAAGTTCTTGACCATCAAATCTTGCAAGCTATCTGCATTAAGAAGTCTTTTAGAAATCAATAGCAGTAGCTTTGTCTCAGTCAATTTGAAATAAAGGTAAAAATTGATAGAAATCTACTTTTGCTTAAACAGAAGAGAGATTATTATATGGTTCCTAAAATGCCAGGTATCAGGGCATGTTTTGTTACTATAGCACAACACCTGAGACTGGGTAACTTTATAAGGAAAAGAGGCCCAAGGAAAAGATCCAAGGATCTAGTGATGACCTTCTGACTGGCAGGGTCCCAAGGCAGTGCAGGGTCTCACATGGCGGGAGATAATACACTAATACACATGCGTATCTTCTCTTACTTCTTAAAAGGCCACTAGTAATTCAGGTATGGGGGATCCACCCTGATGATTTTATCTAATCTTAATCACAGCCCAGTGCCCTACCTCTAAGTATCACAGTTGGATTAAGTTTCTATGCTTGTAATACTTCACAATAGGAACTAAATTTCAACTCGTGAACCCCTAAGCAACATAATGAAGCCATATCCAAATGATAGCATTCTTTGTAATCCAAGGATTGAGAAAGAAAGGGGCATTATAAGTATCTAGAATTAGGAAGTAAAGAGGAGCCCAAGCCATCATTCTCCCAGTCTGTCTCACTCCTCTGTGCTCCTCTTGATTCCACATGACTGCCCATAACTTTCTGTACACAGAGATGCGATATCCTTACTGCTCTTTACCCAAGCACAGCTCTTGAGTTTGCTTGCCTGTCAGTGCCAGGCTTATATAGTAGTTGTACATCAATGTTTACTTACCTGAACTTTTTACCAAATAAGCTGTGACTGTGGCAATAGAACAGTTCATGCATACATGGTTGCCAGCATCCTGCCATTTTGTATGGGAAAAAAGGAAGAATGAAAACAGAATCTTGATCATAAACTAACACCCTCAAAAGCTATTGAAAAACTCACAGTGCAATTTATTTACTCCTGCCCTCTCACTTTCGTTAGTAACTGGCACGTCTTCTGGTCAATCACCTACACATGTGATTTTATGGTTGTCAGGTCATGAAAGCCCAGTTAGTGCACTAAGAGCCTTTTCCATACCCTGATTGCAAGTCTAAAACTAAGAACATCTAGAATCCTTTGAGGGTCTTGGTCACTATCTCCTTTCCCTTTGGGACAGAAATTAGCACTTTTCAAGATGAAAAAGATTTGCAAGCAAACAAAGAAAACAGGTAAAATGCAAAATGACTGGCCTAGACAAATCAGGAAGTGGAACAAGGAGCTTGAGCGAGTCCTTCAGGTGCAAAGTCAGCATTCCATCTTTAGGTTGACACACATCTCTGCAAAAAATAAAACCCTTTGTAGGATATATTTATTTGGCCCTCCTGTTCCAGTGGGGCAACTTGAAATAAAAGGACTTAGCAGGAGTCATGTGAGTGTGTGTATATGTGTCACATGCATACCTTAAACCAATTCAGCGTTTCCATAGACATAGTTCCAAAGATCACATTTTTACAAAATTGACTTCAAATGTGATCATAAGTTTAGGATACTTTAAACCCTGAATCCAGTGATAATTAAAACCAATTTTAATGGGAATTACCTAGGATATATAGAACTGTGCAAGCAGACCCTTCAGCTATTGTCCTGTGGACCTAATTGTTTCCTAAGGAGATGAGTGCCCGTATTGCTGTCGTGGTGTGCTTGGCTTATTCCTCTTTCACCCCTCCAGATTCTACTTTTGCCAAGCAAACAAACAAAGACCTAAAAAGTGAACAAAACATCTTTGCTATGGTCATGATCTAGCCTCAGCAATAATACCCACATAGCAGTGTGTTTTCACTGAAATATATAAATTGTTTCTCAAATCAAACATCTTTTTACAAGAGATAAATGATGAAGCAAGCAGTGACCTTTTCATTTATTCCTTAAAAATATTTTAATTCGCACCTTTTTCAAGTCTCAGTTCTATAAAGCATGGAAAATCAAATAAGGAATTGTGTACAAGCCAAGAGACTGCAACATGGGTTTACAAAAAGACAGCAAGTCCATTTTACTTGGATTTTGTGGGGTAGAAAAAGGATTTGAGTCAGGGGAGTTAAGCTGGAATAAGAGAATGGAGGGGCTGCTGTAGACAGTAGGAATGCAGTCTGCAACAAGTTTTCTGAGAAAGTGAATGATGTGATCAAATTGGGTTATGAAGCTTTATTATCCTGGCGAAGATGTGCAGAATGGATTAGGAAGTCAACTCTGAAGCACAATTTACATCACTAACATGCATCTATATTTTCAACATGTGGTAGTGTTGAGAAATGTGATGGAAAAGAAATTTGGAGTTAAAGATACTGGTCAGGACTGTAATTATAGTCTAGGGACTCATCTATGTATTCATGATATGAACTACTAGGTATAAAAGGCCATGAAGAAGAGGATAATGCCAAAAAATTGCAGAGAGCGTTGTGAGACATTCATATCCACATTAGTGAGAAGGAGTAGAAAATCAACACAAAAAATCCGTATGGTGTAGAAGGAAGATTCAAGCCTAACATGGACCAAGAACATTATTACACAGAATTACATGTTATACTGTATCAGGGAGGATAAAGAGAGAACAGTAGTAAGTGTTCTACTTCATGCTTAATAGATTGTTAATAGTTAGTGCACCAGTGATCATAAAATCTCTATCTCCAGGTCTACCTTGCCAGCCACCAAACATGAATTTTCTACCATTCCCTGGACATACTTATCCAGATGTGCTGCAGCCAGGCATCAGAATTCTACTTGTCCACATGGAAGTGATCAGATTCCCCTCTGTGCTCTTCCTGGCCCCCAAAGTCTTATGTATCTTCATTACCACCTACCAATGTGTCCGATAAAACTATAAGGATCTCTTTTCTAACCCCCTCTCTTCTTGAATTCCTCAATTTGGCAAGGCACTAGGTTCTGAGGTATCTCAGGAAGCTAAGCCTTCTGCTCCCCCTACTCTTCTCCCTTGCCTCAGGCCTCCTGTACATCTGCCTGAAACTTCCATTGCCATTGACTAGATTCCCTTTTCTAGTCTCTTACAAGCACTTGCTCCTCTCAGCTCTCAGTGTACATCAGATCATTTCTTTACCTAAACTTTTCCTATAGTACAAAACACTAAATTTAATAAAGACTCTTCAAAACAAGGCTGAAAGCATCTATTTCTGGAAAATCTCCACTCCTTCCCTGCTATTCAGTTACCTGTCCCTCTTTCTACTCACAGCAGATACTTGTTGCCTCAACTTTATTGTCTCTCTTGGGACACCATGTTTTTCTCATGTGATCATTGCATTTGTTAATTTTGCAACTCCAGCATACAAATCCATATTCCCCTATCTGGCTTACAAAAGCCTGTCTAATCAACTCAAATATTATTTCTTCTGTGAAGCTTTTTTCTGAGTATTAAATGTTCCATTAGATGATGTCCTATTTACTTTTCTTGTTGCTAAACCAAAATTCCCAACACCCAAAGTTAAAGGAGGGTAGGTTCATTGTAGCTCATAGTTTGTAGAGGTTTCAGTTTATAGTTGGCTGACTCCAAGGCAGGGTGGCAAGACAGAGGGGCATCATCTTGAATCAATCCCAGCATTACATCCTTGATCCCAGCATCATGGATCCTAGATCCAGCCACCTCTGAAAAGCCCCACCTATGACCACATGAGGCTTTTGGAGGACATCTAGATACAAGCCATAACAGGTGATAAGAGGCATCCTTAGTCTTTTAAACATGTCTAGGCTAGAGAAAAATCATCTTGATATGTTATTGCTCCCATCTGTCTTTCAGACTTCTTTGTGAAGTCTCCAAAAGGAAAGGTTTCAGCTGTTCCTTATTTGTGCTTCTAAAGCCATAATATTTAGATTTGAAGCAAAGGATTTTAATAGGTATTACTGAGTAAGTAAGGTATCACTAAGTGGAAGATCAATAAGTGAGGGATTGAAGGGTGCATTCCTAGTCATCACTCGAGAGGAAGAAAGATGAGCTGGTACTGTGAGACCATGAAGAGATAATAAGAACAAGTTTAGGAGGGGGCAGGGCAAGATATGTGAAAGATACATTGAAGAAAATTGAGAGCCACTTATTTCTCTAAAGAAAAGAGATGGCAACAATGAGAGCAGAGAAAGAGGGACCAGGGAGGCTTCTATCATTTACCACTTCAGGAAAGACAGTGCTTTTACGGCCTCAGAAAAGGATTACAGATTCAGGCCCCCGAGGCAGATGTTACAGAGGGACTCACTTGAAGGCTGAAGCATCTGTGCTGGAGCCCATGAGGAAGGAGAGAGGAGTGAAAAGGGGAGTTGGGAAGAGCAACAGGAAATGCTCCTTGCTCCAGTTTGCTTTTCCCTTTTTCCACTCCAACACCCACAGGCTGTTCTCGTTGCTGTCAGCATTGGCTGTGCAGGCAATAAATCGACAATAGTTACTTAAATGTGTTTCCTTTAATCTTCTTACTCCTATCAGTCTCATCCTTTAAAAAATAATACTATACTTTTTCTTCAAACCAAGTGTATTAGTTAGGGTTAGCTAACTGTTAGAACAAGCAGATCTAAAAATATATCATTGATTCTTGCTCAGCCAGCAGTCTTGGTTCGCTGTTTGTATTGGGAGTTCAACCAGGGCTCTGGTCTCTTTCCATGTATGGCTTTGTGTTGTCATATTCCGCATCCAGTTGGTGCAGGGGAAGAGACCAAGGAAGAGCATATGGCAGTTGTATAGGAGCCAGACCTTGAAGTGTGCAGTATATATCACTTCTGGTCACGTGTCTTTTGCTGAATTGCACTCATACAGGCACACCTAATTGCAAGGAAATGTACTCTACTCATGTCTCAAGAAAAGGAAGAAAAAAGTTTTGGTAAAGTCCTAGCAGCATTTCTTACCCTAAAGTAAAAATCTATCTACAGATTAATACATTGAACATTTGCTTCTAATAGCTTTTTGTGGTGTCAGCCATTCCACAGAGACAAAATTATGAATCATAATTTCAATATCATATTTAAAACATAAATGTATTGGATACACCAGTTTATCAAGCTTAATCCTCACAGCAGAACCCAAATAAGATAATTTTTAAAAGCTTACTTATAAAATAATCAGTTTCCAAAATAATGGCTGACAAACCATGGTACCTGATGTTGCTCTTGATTTTCTTCAGTAACTTTTGATTAAGGGAATTAATTGATTAATAAGATCAAAAAGCTTCATTGTGGAATGAAATAAATATTTTTACTTTGATAAATATCTAAAATTCATTATTATAGAACATGAATTGGGATGGTCAAATAAAAATTTTGAACTGAGGAAAGATAAAGGTAGAACATTGAGAGAGCATTTTTAAAAATTGTATAAAAATTTTGATGTTTAATAAACTCACAAATAATCATGTATAGCCTTTCCATCATATTTTTCCTTTGCTCCATCAATACTATTTATTTGGATGTTGGTAAATATTGTCTTTTATATAAAGGGTAGCTAGACATCTGTTCATTGCTTATAGAATGAGAATATTATGTCACAGTGTTGTATAAAAGCCATTCTATCAGCTAAGTATTCTTAAAAATCAACTTATATGGTAAGTGATTCTGCTGCAGAGTTTTTGTTTCCAGTGATCTTGGAATGTTTGGGTTTGTGTGAAAATGCTGCACTGCAGTCTGTGTGATCACTGTCTTCTTCTTGAAAGTTGAGACTTCTCTTGCCTTTGAGAGTTGGTTGCAATTTAATCACATTCTCTTGGCATCAGAGAGCATTTGAAAATGAAGAAATATGAAGAAAACTGGACTTTTCAATGAGGATTCCAGAAAAGGCAGTTTGATGCTTCAGAAGAATGAGACACAGTGGGTGAAAACCCAAGTTGCTTGAACTTGGAGGCTGATTCCTTCTGAGTGTGTCTGTCAAGTCTCTCCTCCTAAGAAGCGTAATGATTTATGTAAATCTGATCATTTCTTCTGTTTTTTTTTATCCTTTTCTCACCCACTTGCACTATTTAATGAATGTCAAGGATTCCAGTTGTACCATGTGCTCAGTAATTACTACAGAAGGCAATTTGATTCAGAAACCGTTGTAGTCTCTTCAAGAGAAATTTAAAATTCACTAAAGCAACTACTCCAGTGAGGAGTACCAAAGCTTGAGTCATGTGAAACCATTGTGCACAGAGTTCTAAGAAAGACCCACCAGGAATCAATCCTGAATGAAGAGCAAAGGGCCAAAACAGTCAAAACGACTTTTCTTTCTGCAACACACTACTGTAGCACTAGTAAGTTTTTGCTTCTGGAAAGCAGTGTGTATTTCTTTTGGCATATATTTAGAATTAGAGGAATCTTGTTTCTGGAACCTAAGAATTTTAAAGAAAATTTTAACTTAAAGACAAGGGGAATTAAAAATACTGTAATATAATATATATAGCATACATATATAGTACACCTATGCACAAATACATCTATGGATTAATTAGATATACACTGTGAAGGTATTATTTGAATGGAACAGGAGAATAGGGAACTAAATCATTAGAGAAATAACATATTAGTGTATATTTTTATATAACTTTCTTATGGTAGGTCTAAGTAACTATATTACATAGTTTGAAATATTTGTACTTAGAAAATACATAGGAAAACCTTCTAACTTCATTTTTTCCACTGTATTTTAAGTCACGACAAGCCTATCCTGCACCAACTTTTCACCCTGTCCTTTAGCATCCCTGTAATCAGAGCTGCCTCCAAGTCCTCAGGTCACAGCTGCAGCCCAACTTCCCATTTCCACCCCTGCATCAGTGTGTTCTCTTCACTCATTAGCAGCCATGTGATTATTTTAAATGGCCTCTACTGCATTGCTTAAAATCCTTCAAAGACTTCCCATTATACCTCAAGGTAAATCCAGTCACTTACCAAGTTCTGCAAGACCCTACACACTTATTCCAAGTCGGTCTCAGACACACCACGTTCATTCATAAGGCTTCTATTCCTACAGCACCCTCCTCTCCTTTGTGAACTTTCTTGCCTTGGTTCTTTGCGTAGATAGCACCTCTTCATCAGCTGAATCTCTCCCTTGAGATCGCCTCTTCAGTACAGCCTTAAAAATGGAGACCATTTAGAAATAGCCCATATCCTTGCCCATTGCCAGAAAGACATTTCTTAGTCTCTGTATTCCCTTCTAGCACTCAAATTCTTTGGCATGGAATTGCAGAGAAATTTTAGAAATTGACAGTGGCAGAGACAAGGAAATAATAAAGATTTTTCTATATGTTGTTTCTACAAAAATCATGAGACAGATACTTAGATTTCTACACTGGAAGTGTAAGAATCACAAAATTCCAAGTAAAAGCTCAAACAGAATTTATGTGAATGAAGATCCTGTGGTGATTCTGCAAGCAGGTTTAATGCTTCCATGTTCTGTTCCCTCAGTTCATCTGGAATCCCAGAAAGGAAAAGAGCAGAGGGCCGCTTCTCCCTTTCCATTTAAGGACTCTGTTACCACCCATGCCTCTGACTTGCCAGAGGTATACTGTCAACCTCACCTATCACCTTCTTGTCCCACTTCCTACTGTCATTAAATACAAAGTTCCTAGCCTTTGTCATTTAATGGCTGTGATAAAATGTTAAACATGTGTTGGGTCTAATGAAAAGTGAATGCCACACAATTAGTGTATTAAAAATTAATATTCTTCCTTAAAATTTTTGCTATATTCCCAGAAGTGTGTTCCATTTTAAAATTAACTTTGTCTTATGATCCACATTTTTCTTTACTTGCTCCTGGCCAGCTCCTATTTGCCAGGCTTACAGATTTATATTGAATATTGTTTTGCCTATGGGCCCACCATATAATATTGCCACATTTGTGTCTATATGTACATTGAGAGTTTTGCAAATAATATTGGAATATTTGTCTTTGTAGAGAAATTAATTATGATATACATTGGTTTACTTGAATACTTTTTGAGGTTAATTTTTAAGTATCTCACAAACTTAGACTAATTATATACAATTCAGGGATGGAGAATTTAATGAATTTATGTCACACCTTATCTCTCCAGAACTTTGGTAAAACCCAAATTGCAAACACAGAAATTGACCTGATTTCAGAAATCACTCCATGGTACAAAAATATGTCTGTTCAAAAAGATAAATGGAAGTGTATGTGAAGGCTGACCCAATTGGATCAGACCTGAGCTGTGAGGGAATTCCAGATGATAAGGATTCCTCATGTTTCCTTTCTGTCTCAACTTAACTGATACAGTTAGTGAACAAGGTTACTTTCAACTTCACTGAGAATTCCTGAGAGTCACAATTACAGCCAGCAGTGAGCACAGAACACAGCTGCCCTGAATTCACAAAGGAAAAAGAAAGAAAAGAATTTGCGGATTTATATAACACATACTTTACTTTTGCATGACTAGTATTTTACCTTTCTCTAGAAAAAAAGTACTTAATATAATTAACTAGATTTTCAACAATCCATACATGTAGTATTTTAGTACATTTTAAAATGTGCCTAGTACAAATATTTTGGATCTATTTATTTATCTTATAAAGTAAGTATGACTCAGGTTTATATTCACATGGCACCTATTTCATCCTCTGTTATTGCTTTTACTGTGTTGCAGTGTAAAAAAGAAAAAAATCAAACATCTGTTTTCCTCAATGGAGAGTGAGCTGTTTGTGGTCAGAGTCCACATCTTTATGTTCTCAGTGCCTAACAGAATTTCTGCTAGAAAGCTGGCAGTCAATAAATGTTTATTGAATTAAATACTATAAAGCATAAAAATGAATTGATAGTGATCTTAATATTAAATGAAAGCTCGATGCGATCTTGTGAAAGCAATTTGTAAATCAGTGCCTCTCAAAGAAAGATTGCTCTTTCTGGTCATTCTGACTGTGTTATTTTCTTAGCAGTCTCTGTTCTCTCACTCCACTGTCTCATCATATAACTGCAGTCACAAACAGGTTCACGGCCAACTAACTCTAACCAGTTGTCACATCTGGAAAGAAAAGTGACATCCAAAAGAACCTAATGGGGCTTACATTGAACAACAACCAAAAATGAAATTCCATCTTACATTGCTCATTAAGAAGCAAGCACAATATTCTCTAATAATGAAAATTTTAAGAAAAAAAGCTCTTTGTAACATGGTATATGACTGAACCACAAACTGAACTTAAAAAAAAATAAGGTTATTACCTTTTAAAAGAGTATGAAATATGATGTTTTTATCATTCCCTTCCTTCCACAAACATGAGTGGCAAGGTATATAATTAGATAGATGAAAATAGATAAATATAGAAACATTCCTGGGTATCTTCCCAAAAGAATTAAAAGAATCATACCACAGAGATATATGTGCACCCATGTTTATAGCTGCAGAGTTTGTAATAGCTAAAGCTTGGAAACAGCCCAAGTGCCCATCAACTGGAAACTAGATAAAGAAGATGTGTTTTTTTTTATTTTTATAAAATGGAGTACTACTCACCCATAAAGAACGAGAAACTAGAGTCTTTTATAGCTAAATGGATGCATATTGAGGCCATACTCTGAAGTGAAATAAATAGGACACATGTGTAAATAACGAATACTTTCTCTAGTGTGAGAAACCGAAAGTGTAAATAAGGATTAAAAGGATTAATAATGCATAATTGATACTTTGAAATAGGAAAAGGTCCAAAGGGGTAGGAGTGGTGGGAGGAGATGAGGAAAGGAAAGAATGGAAAGGAAAAATTATGAGAAAAGAAAAAAAATGGAAATGAAGTCTATGTAAATAGGGAAGGGTGGAGGGGTGAAGGGCACACAGGTAATGGGGAAAAAATAAGAACCAAGATACATCATGTACAGGTACAAGCACCCAATGATAAATGTAAATGTATACCTAAAATGTACCAATAAAAGAATTAAAGCAAAAAAAAAAAAAGAAACATTCACTATAATTTAAATTAAAATTATAAAAGCCGCTTGTTAAGACGTTTATTAAGTAGACTATATTACTTTGAGGGTCAAGTTTTGTCTTGTGTTTTAAACATAAAATCAGCCTCTTATTTCAATCCCAAATATACTGTCATAGTTGAGGTCCACAAGCTCATAACTTCTTCCAATTCATTGATTTTGGATCAATCATCCTGAAAAATAAATTGAAATAAAGCACTCCCTTCTCTCATGTCTTTCCCAGGGCTGCTGTATGGCCTTCAAGGCACAGCCCAGGCTTAGCCTGCTATATCCCTTTCTGATTGTGTCCTTACATGCCTGTCAGCCTCATTGGCCTGTCCCATTTCACTCCTGAGCCATAGCAAGTCATGTGTGCTTTGCACATGTTCTGCATTTGGTTAGTGAATGTTTGCTGTTGAGCCTCCTCTGTGCCACACACTACCCTAGGTGCTGGCTTGGCAGAGATGAATAATCTCCAGTTTTCCCTTTAGAAGCTCACAACCTAGTGAGGTAAACAGGCAGAAGAGTGAGGAAGTTCTCACCCAGCATGGAGGCTGGAGTGACAGGGTTGCTGGAAGAGTGCCCATTGTGGTATCTCTCCAAAAGGTGTTTGTAAAAAACAAAACAAAAACAGGATTTGGACATCCAGCTTTCCTTTCTAGAAAGCTTCCCATTCTTTTTGTGGCTAAGTCCTATTTATTTTTTATACTCTTTCATCTTCTCCAGGAACTGTTGATTTTCTTGTGCAGTAGGAGCTGTCTATGCACTTCCCCAGCTCCCTGCCTTACTTCCATTACATGTGTGCTTGCTGGTGGTTTTTTTTTGTGACCTCCTTCAGCATAAGGGCCATATATTTTTCCTTGTATTCACAGAGTGTTTCCTATTGGGTGACACATAAAAGCCTTACCCTTAATGCTTGGAGACATTTTAAATGTAATCATTTAATGAATTGAGATATGTTGTTGTAGAGTTGGGAAGCATCATATCAGTCATACAGACCAGGCCTCCATCAATCAAACCCAGAATTGATTTTTTAATGTTCGGGACAAGATGGCCATTCAGCTTTTGCTTGAATACGTCCACTAAGAAGGAGTGCATAAATTTCAAAGATAGATGAAAAACAAATACCATGACTAATGATGCTCTATGTCTGCATATACTCACTAAATTTGAGAGAAGAGTTGAATCCAGGTGCATTAGTGGCAAAACTTCAGTCATATAGGTTGAAAGAATTGCCCACCAAAAGGTAAAATGACCAGCTGGGCATAGTGATGAACAACTGCAATCCCAGAACTCTGGGAGGCTGAGACAGGAGGAGTGCAAGTTTGAGCCCAGTCTGGATAATTTAATGACTTGATGAGACCCTGTCTGTAAATAAATAAATAAATGCATATATAAATAAGGATGGGAATGTAGCTCAGTGTAAAAGCCATGGTTCAATTCTCAGTACCAGGTAGAGAAGGGCAGACAGACTGGGAAAGGGGAAATATGCAATGAAGAGCAGGAAACAAAATAGTTTTCTTGTTTATAATTCCCAGGACGTCATATTTTTTGTTTGTTTGTTTTAAATAGCCAAAAGCAGATCCTTTCATAGAAAACCAAAAAGCATTCAGTTTTTAAATTTATGCCCTAATATATTCTCCACTTTCAAGTTTCCCTCTTTTTGTTTTATGCAACTGCAAATTTCTTCTCCGACTTTTAGGGTTTCATTTTCTTTTTGTTCTTAATTGTATCATTTGCAATCACAGTCTCCAAGTTTATGTAAGTCATGACCTTCTTAAAATTTTTAATAGAGAAATTTCGGGTGCAACTTGTCTTCAACTGCTGATCATTATTTTTATGTCACCAGATTTAATAGGGAAGTCTGATCATCTTGTGTTCAAGGGCTGGGCTTTAGATTGTAGCTATAGTCACCTAGCCAGTTGTCTTCCCTAAATGTGGCTCTCAGTTGTCTGGAACCAAGAGTCTTTCACTCCGTTGGGCTTTAAGTAAATACTTGAGGACTGAAATTCCTTTTAAAATATCTGTAACTCTTTAAAATACTCCTCAGATTTGTGCCCAGAGACTTGCTTCATGGTGTTTTATTGCATGACACTAAACAAAATCTGTACGGTGTTTTATTATGTGATGCTAAACAAAGGTTTCAGATCAGATTTGAAGCTGGAAAAAGTTTAAAACAAAATCATTCATTGTCAACATCCAAATGTCACCTTCTCTATTAAGCTTTTTATCTTGATGGTTAAATTTATGCTTAAGAAAAATGTTGCTAAAATTATTACGATTGGATTTCTCCTTACACATTAAAAGAAAAATACTAATCTCTGGGCCTGAAGTTCAGTAGTTAGTTATATGCTTATGAAATTAACACATTTATCACCCTAAGTTTACAGACCTTATAAGTGGCAGAAAGGAACCCTAATTTCTGGTTGGAAATCTATTATATGTTCCATTACGTCTCCAGTACCGAACAAAGTGCAGGTCTTTAATTAAATACCATAAATAGAGCTAAAACTCTAGTGCATTTTAAATATTATTCTTTTCTGATATGTATATGACATAATACTTATCCTTTTATTTAACATAAAAAAGAGCTTAGAAATAATACACATCTGTGAAGTATGGGTTAAATACTACAGTCACATAAAAGTGCTTATTTAGATTAACAGTAGATTAATATTAATGGAACAAATTTGTAATGTCGGTGTTCTTAACAGGATTTCCTCTCTGGCTTCTACCCCATTCCACAGTCTTACCACCTAGGAAAGGAGCAGGTAATAGAATGGATGTTGGTAGATTGGCTACAATTCCAAAATTTTAATTTATTATTTATCATTAGAAGTAGTTGATTGAAAATGCTTTAATATGTATTGCTTTGAGGGAAACACAAAAAACTTCAAAGTTTAAAGTAAGTGGAAAATTAGGAAATGGCTTCTTTTTTAGTAAAATGTGTCTCAGATTTGTATTGTTAATTCTGGATTTGCTTAGAGAAAATCAGTTCATCAATATCTCAGAAAGATAGCAGAGCTGTCTGGGATATTTTCTTCTGCTTACTTCTTATTTCTTCTTTTTAAATAATGGAGGGAACGTGACAGCTGTACCTGATTTTCTCGTGTCTCCAAACCCTGAAGGCTTATGTGTTCAAGAGCCACTTTTTGGTACATTTAAACCATTATGTTCATTTGTCACTTGCTGTAAAGAACAGAAAATGTGAGAACATCAGAATATCAAGTTTTTTGCATGTGCACTATTCAGGCAATCCAATGATAGATGGAGGTTACAAAAAAATACTTCTTTTTATAAACCAGCAGATAAGTGCATTGTGTTTCAATGTGCACATACAGTTTTGAGAATCTTCAAAGACAACCAGCATAAGGGTGTCATTTGGCTACTTCCAACATAGGTCATTTGTCACTTTAAAGTTATCATTTGCTCATTATCAACATTTGCCTGGAGAATAATTAAGAATTTTATTCCAAGGAAGGTGGACAGAGGAGAAATACTTTTTTAAAAATCTAAGTAATTCTATCTATTTCAAGAAATCAGAATTTTCTGCTAGTTTAGTTAACTTGCAACCTGTCACAAAGTTCTAAAATATTAGTTAATGTTTTATTAAACCATTTTGTGATGATGTCTGTCATATTTTATTCACTTTTTGTACATGAATAAAATGAACTATTGTATGTTAAATAATGTCTACTATTTTCAAAAAACAAGCCAAAATGTTGGAAGACAATATGTACAGTAATTATTTATTTAGGATATAAAATTTAGTTTCAGAAAAGATTTAAGTTTTATAATTAATTATAATAAAGAACAGAACACAGTGATAATAACAAAACGAGGTAAATATTAAATTATTATTAATGCTAATCAATTTAGTTTCTGGTGATTAAGGGGAAATGTGAAGAAAGATATAGTGCCTGGTAGGCTAAGAATTATAAGAAATAAGCAAAATATGTGTGATCTTATTTTCTTTCTCAATTCCACTATAAATTAATATACTGGGTAAATTCTTAATGCAAGGGACAACAATATCACAAAAGACAATGTTTCAATAGAGGTTTTACAGATTTGGAGGCAGACTTTTGAGCTCCCTTTGGGAAAGTAAATTTTTTCTCTCACACACACACAAATATCTTAACTGTAAACTAATCCACACACCATTTCAGCTTAGAGTTTATTTCTTTAGTTGTTTTATTAATTTTTATGGTTCTGTGGATCAAACCCAGAGCTTAATGAGTACTGGGTTAGCACACTGCCACTGAGACACATCCCCAGCCCTCAAGTTGGAATTTAATCTGTAGAAAACATGTAATAATCTGGTTATAGCAATTTTACTATTTTGATATAAGATGATATAAATTGGATCTTCAGTGGGTTAGAAATCTGATCAATCCAGAGTTTCATAATTTCCTTCATGTCACTGGAATCAAAGGTTAATGACAAAACTGCAGGCACTAAAGAATCATACTTTTCATTAATATCTATCACTGAAATGATTGAAAGGATACAGTGCCCACTGGTCCAGAAGTTGAGATAAAGTCATGCCTACTCTTGTCTAGGACATAGAATGGGAGAACAAGATCTGAGGTTTATTGAGGCAAAACACTAAGAACTGAAGGTTTAACTTTTAATGAAGTCTGTCCTTAGAGAACTCTCAAATATCAAGAAGAAATTGCTTAACAACAAATTTTAGCAAAGTTTGAAGCTTACTGCTTCCATCTATAACTACCATTCCTGGGAGCATGAGATCTTCTCTTACCTATTGTTCTAGCTGAATACTCTAATTGGAAAGAATACTGGGGCCCTATAATAAAAAATATGATAAAGTCAAGCGAAGTATTTTAACCAGACATAAATAGAAGCTTGAACTTCTTAGATTTCTTTTGTTAAAATTCATATAACAGATAACTGTGTCCTCATGTTGGAATTTGTGTTTAATTCTAACACCTAAGATCTCATTGCAGTATGTCATAAATTATACATCAATGTCTTGGACTTAGATGGCCTTATTAACATTATCAAGCTAGGCTTTCTAGGGGAGATGAGGAAGAATCAGAAGTTTCTCAGTTAGTTTTATCAGACCAGAGACTGTGGAGCAAATGTCCAGCTGTTTGGCAGTTTTGCACTGTGAGAATCTGCATTTGGAGAGAGGAGTCTTTTCCCTTCAAAGTCAGAACAGAATGTTAGTTTCTGTTACCTCACAAGTTTCCTTTTATAGATTTGGAGAGAACTTGCCTGTGTCTCAACCTTCTTATCTTCTTTAATTTCACATTCACACAGGTTTCAAAGAAATTAGATAAAATAATAATGAATTAAGAAGAAGAAATTGAAAGAGTCTGTGACCACTTTTAATTATGTTATGAACAATGGAAAGTAAGTGAAACTTACTGTCCTATAGGTGATATTTTACAAGGCAGGCACCGGAACCACTGAGCTAAATCCCCGTTCTATAGGTGATATTTTAATAAATTGTGAGTACACCTAAGAATGGCCATATAGTGTCTCCTTTAATTCAAGAAACTTTCCCTTTAGAAAAAAGACAATCTTTCTAAATCATATTTTCTGTCAAAATAGTTTTGTCAAGGCAATATGGATTGTATCTCAAAATTTCCCTAAAATGATTATCATTTCACAGATAGTTAGACTATTGTACATTTTAAAATCCCAATAAATTAGAAAGTGATACCTGATTAACCTACACATATTTTAAGGAGTATTGTCTAATAGTCTTATCAGGATATTATATGATGCTTTTCAGGTAATAAATTTATTTATGTATGACTCTGGTATTAAGTGAAATCAGTGTGGTTAGCCATCCTTATCTTCTTCCAAAAATAGTTTTTAATGATTAGTTAGAAAGAAGATTATCCAAGATACTTACACATTAAAAACTAAAGGAATTCACTTTATAGATGCCTACTGTCTTTTAAAAGTGGTTCTGTGGCCAAATGGTTTGATAGACTTTGCACACACCTGTGTCTTCCTGAGATTGAAACATCTAGAAGCTCAACAAAATCTCTCAGAAGGCTAAGAGTATACATTATCTGTATAACTCAGCATCTCTCAAGTTTATTTGAAGACTACCTCTTTGATTTTCCTTTCCAAAACATTTAACCTAAAACCAATCATGGAAAAAATCAGGCAAATTTCAGCAGAAGGATGTTCTACAATTTATTTGACCTGCATTCCTCAAGACTGTGAAAGTCAAAATCATAGTAGAACCAAAAGAGATATGAAAACTAAATGTATTGTGCCTAAATGAAATCCTTAGTCACTTTTTCATGCTAGGACAAAATACCTGACACCTCAAATAAACCAAAAGAACATTAAGCTGAAAATTAAAGTGATCTAAATAAATTATAAACTTTAGCTAATAAGAGTTGATAATAATGTATCAATATTGGTTCATTATTTATAATAATACATATTGGTTCATGGTATAATAAGTATACCATGCTAGTGCAAGATGTCCAAAATAAGGGAAATTGTGCTGTGGATTCATGGGAACTCTTTAATATTTGCAAATTTTTTATGAATCTAAACCTATCCTAAAATTATAAGCCCTGTTAAATTTTTTTTAAAAGCCACATTAACAAGACATGTGCTTTTATGAAAATTTTCCTGTTTAAAATAGGAGATTGGACCACGTAAGAATATGGAAATTTTAATTCTGGTTAAGAAATAGTAAAGAAATTGAGCCATGTAATAGTTCAGATGCTGGAGGCAAATCTATTAAAATATTGTGATTGAGAAGGTCACAATTTGAATCTGGGCTGTTTCTTCCATGCCCTAGACATGTGAAGACACTAATACCTCCAGAAATGTAATGTTTACACTCTCATTTTAGGTCTTCCAGTATTTTACCCAAAACAATAGGAGAATGTATTGATGAACATTGCGGGATCATCTTTATAAAAGATGGAGCTAATCGTTCATATGTATGCATGAAGTGGTTAATTCTAAAGATGCATTCTTTCACTCAGGCTCTTTTTCTGGGACATGTGCCATGGCTGCCTTAGAATGTTTGTTCAGGGTGTTTGTGCAGTATCTGGGGACAAATTTATTAGTAACTTTCACTATTGTACTTGATTGAGTCTTCAAGCTTCTATTACTATGCTAACAATGGCAGAAAAACTACTTACATGTTTTATATGTAATGATTGGTGGTATAATAACTAGCAATGTAATTGTAAAAACAACAGCAAATGTAATAAATATCATTTATTGAACATAGTAGCGGCTTTGTTGTTTTAACTTTGTAACAACCTGTCTTAGTAACTTTTTCATTGCTGGGACAAAATACTCAACACTGGCAACTTAAAGGTGGAGAGACTTATTTTGGCTCATGTTTTAGAAGTTTCAGTCCTTGCATGGTCGGTGACTTGGTGGAAGGCCCTGGATGGAGAAAAGCTGCCCAAGGGATGGCAGATGAGAGGCAGAGTGAGAAGAAATGAACCCTTCCAGGCCACGCTCCAGTGACATGCCTCTTCTGACCAGACTCCACTTGCTAACAGCAGGTCAATTGTGAGCCCCCATAATCCAATCATCTTCCAAAAGCCCCGCCTATGAGCACATGAGCTCATGGAGGACTTGTAGATATAAATCATAACACAAGTCAATAAACTTAGAATTGTCCTGATTTTACAGATAAGAAAGCATCTCTGTGTATCCAGTTCTTTGCCCATATTTGGTGAGGCAGGGATGTTCCTTGTCTTATTCACAAGCCCTCAAATCAATGTTTGAAGAACTAATCTGACATCTATCTCATTTAAGTATGTTCTCACAAAAGATCAATACAATCCTTTTGGTAAAGAATTTTGGGGCAGTTTGGTGTTGAAACTGAATTAAATGAATGAATTCGCCTAGCTCTTCTTGGTTGGACTAGGAAGCAGGGGGAGCTGAGGATTGTTTGGAAATTCAGGAAGAAACAAACCAGTGCTCTTAGGAACCTGATAGAAGTGCTTACTCTCATAACAGCTGAATTTATTTGTAATGTCTCCACAGACCTGGGCAATATGAAGTAGATTGATCTGAATGGAGTTTTTGTTTGCTTGTTTGGAGATCTTTGCTTCAATTACATTTTTGAAAATAGGAAAGTATTCTGTTTCCATCAAAAACATCCATCTCCTATGTTTTCACTGATGGGAACATGAGCCATCAATGAGGCTACATCACTGGCAACAGCTTTCCTAACTGAATGGTGAATCACCTCACATCCGTTACATCTCCAAACTTGACAGCATCTACACATAAGAGAAGGTCGTGCGGTATCTGCCACTCAACATTTATAGAACACCTCCCCCTCAGATAGATCATTGTTTGCTTTAACTTACAGCTTCCCAAAATGTCAATGACTTAACTTTTTCAGATCTTATTTAACTCAGTTATGAAATAATACCACAAGATTACCCATAGGACTAACACTATTTTTATCCTTTCTCTGTGTAAATTGTATATTAATACAAAATATAATTCCTTCTTAAGCTATAGATAGGGTTAAAGAGAATTTGTTGAAAAATTAAGTCAGAACTATCTTTCTTTTAATTTACAGTATTCAGAAAAGCATATCTGCCTATGACTTAAATTGAATTTTGAGACTAAAATGTTACCCACTGTCTTTCCTAGGTTCCACTGAAGCTTGTTCTTTAAAAGACTTCCGGGAGTGATTTTCAATGACCTAATGTTTCTTTTTTGTAATTCCTCTGTCTCTCTTCTAACCAGTTTTTTTTTTCATAGTGCAGATTTTCTTCCCCAAGGCTAAAGGGTTTCTTAACTTTAATGGGCAGTCAGCATTCAAGACCTCAAGTCAATGAAAATTAGTTAAGATGTGTCCTTAAATGTCAAACATTATTTCTTAAGAACATATGTAGAATGATGGTACTAATATATTATAAGGATAACTATTCTAGAAACTATATTACACAAGGAATCATCAATGGCTAGTTCTTGATATTAAAAGAGGATTACTGAACCAGATGCAGTGGCACTTGCCACTACTCAGAAGGCTGAGGTAGGAACATTGCAAGTTTGAGGTCGGCTTAGAAAGACTCTGTCTCAAAATAAAAAGGATACAGTTCAGTGGTAGAATCCCTGTGCAAAACCCTTGGTTCAATTCCCAGCACCAAAATAAATAAATAAAAATAAGAAAAAGAAGAGAGTTATTGAAATGCCTTTTTGACTATAGCAAACCACTGATTATGCTACAAATTTTCCCCATCTTGATACTACTGGTATCAGCTCAGATGTCCCCAGAGTGATGGATGGTTACTGTTTGTCCTGTTCCTATTGCAGAAATTACACAACTTTGAAGAATGGCAGATGAACAGAAAGATGAAGCCAAGGCACCGCACTGGACCTCAGCTCAGTTAACAGAGGCATCTGCACACCCACAACCACCTGAGATTAAGGACCAAGCTGGGGCAGGGGAAGGACTTGTCCGAAGTGCCAATGGATTCCCATACAGAGAGGATGAAGAGGGTGCCTATGGAGAGCATGGGCCACAGGGCACCTATTCAGATACCAAAGAGAACGGGATCAACGGAGAGCTGACCTCAGCTGACAGAGAAACAGCAGGTACCTAAGGGCCCACTGTCACGAGTACTTGCTTTGTGCCTTGTAGTCAGTTTAATCTGAAGGTGAATTAATTTACCATGCTTATCTCCTTTCACTGGGGCTGGGGCTGAAATTACAGCTGGTAGGAAAAAACAGACACCAAAGGGAGAGAAAAAACATGGTCACTAGTCTGACTTAACCTCCAATTAGTTGTAATCTCAGTTCCATTTCCCTTTTAACTTTTATTGCTTTGGTTTTTACAGAAAAATAGCTCCATGTGTGTATATTTTGCTAGAAATTATCAGCATTTTAATCTATTCAAAAACAACTTTTCTTTGATTCTCATGAATGACATTGGCCCTAAATTTAATGATTGATTAGAAACCTATTTACTTTATAGAAAGATATATAAAATCCATCTCCACAAACTTCAAAAGAGAGAAAAAACAAAGAAAACAAACATACATCTACAGATATAGGAACTATTTCAAAGTTTCTCAGGTATTTAAAAATGACATATAGGGGGCTGGAGATTTAGCCCAGTGGTTCCGGTGCCTGCCTCCCAAGCACGTGGTCCCAAGTTCAATCCCCGGTACCAAAAAAAAAAAATGACATATAGGTACTCGAAGGAGAACATAATTTAGTTTTTCTTTTCAAAATATGACTTCTATCAACAGTTTCCTTTATTATTGATTATATTATCGATATGGCAGTTATTATGCCACATTTATGGCATAGAGAAATGCTAGCCTCCACTATATTATTTTTCATCACCATTTTCCTTTATAATTCAGAATTTAATGTTTTTAAACTCATTAATTTGCAAACAGCAACTTACCACCCAAAAGAATGAGGAAATTATAAGAAGAAAAGCTATACCAGCTTCAAAATCATCCCTTACTTGCTTGAGGAGTAGTTTTCTAATCCTCAAATCAGACAATTAGTCTGAAACATTTATGGATAGTGCACTCTACTCAAAATATATTAAAGTGTGTAAAAGTGATAAAGGGTGTCCTTAGCATGAGTAAGATCCCAAGTTTCATCCGTAGCACCAATCCCTCCCTTGTAAGCATTCATAAAACAGGTTCACATGAGTGCATATGTAAATTTTAATATGGAATTGTGGAAAGCATTTCAAATGACAGAGGAGAACGTACATGAAACCTCAGGGAAATTTTTAAAAATCTACTCACACAAGAAACTACCATGGAGAACTTTCCATGTACAAGACACCATGTTAGCTTCTTGTAGGGGTGTGTATAAGAAATGGATCCTAAACTTCATGGATCAGATGCTGTTACAGCACCCAAGACCTGTGCATGAAGTTAATTCAGATCCAAAGAACAATGTGAAGGGTCAAATGAGACATATAGAAAGGCAGATTTGAAGAGGAATTGTTTATACTGAAAGCCAATATTCTCAAACTGTGCACAGATGCCTCCTGCAGTGGCAACCAAACTTACAGAGATACAGCAAGGTATTTTAAATATTTAAAGAAAACACCATGACACTCAGCCTCTGTCAAGCACTACCCCACCTATTAAGTCAAGAAGATTCACAGTTTCTACATTAGATTCCATTTGAATATGACATATCTTTGAAAGCTGAATTTTCAGCAGTTGCTCTGATAAAAAGCATGTACCTTGCAGAAATCCATACAAGGAAAAGAAGGTGGCAACATCCAATCTGATTTGAGGAATCCAGAAGCTGTACACAGCCTTATATACCTTATTAGGAAGAAATACTCTAGTTAAGAATGAAATTAAAATATTCTGTCAGCTCTCAGTTGCAGTGAAGACTAAAGTAAGATTGTAAAGTGTATAAAATGAGTAGTCCAAGAAGGAATAGCTGTTATTTATTGGTGAGATGATGGTAGCAATGAGGACAACAGATGCCTTTGACTAAGGAATATTTTTCTACAGCTGGGCATAACATAACTTGAAGAGAATAGGGCTCGCATGTCAGGGGTGTTAGCTAAGAGGATTTTGAAGGAGTTGAGGTGAGGCATGAACAGTTGAGGACACATTAGAATGTAACAGTTGAGAAGAACAAAGGAGATAATGTTATAGACCAAGATTCTTATTTTCATATCCTGAAGCACCCAGTATTACATCTCCAATCCTCAGTGAATGCATATTGAATGAGCGAATGAATGAATGAATGCATACCTGAATGCAAAAAGATGAAAATGCTTTTCAAATTAATGGGGAAACTACTGAAAAGTCTAGCTTTATCTCTTGGACACTCATCATTTGATTCTCAGTCACTATGGTAGTTGTTCAGAAAAGCAGCAAAGAACATCCTTTACTGTTGCATTTGTTCAGTGATCTTAATGAAGTATTTAAGAGCATCAGACAAATATATTTCCCAGGTCAGCCTGTCCTTGCCTGCTTCTTTGAGAAAATAAATGAAAAAGAGACTAGCAGTTGTTTCTTTTAAGAGATGGTTTCAGGAGCATCCTGAGTTAATTTTGAAGTCAGCTTAAGTTGTATCAGTGAGTCCTATATTATCTTTGGGAGTTGATTGCAGAGGTTTTATATGTATGTTCATAGTAACAGAGGTGGTAAATAACCAGCTGTCAGCTACCACAGTGATATTTTCAATCCAAACTATGCTATAATTTTGAACTAACTCTCTCTCCAAAATAGCAGGTCAAATATCAAAACCATAAAATATGCCAACATGGAAGGCTATAAATAAAGGAAACACTAGCTTAATATATGATAACTTTTATCATTGCTGATTTATGGATAACTTTAATAAATTATGTAATGAAATCATCTCCGATAAAAGAAGTGCTCTTAAATCTCAAATATGGACTTTAAAAATGCTATTCTTCAATGATGGAGACCATGAATATGAGCTAACAATATATTTTGAGATACTTGTTTATTTCAAAGAGCATCAGGAAGCTATAGACCAGCTTGTTCTTTTATCATTCACATACAATCTATCAGTGTGTTGCAGTTTTTCCCTGTGAAAGGTAATCCTGGCTGGGCATGTGCTACAGGCCTCAGACCCAGCTTCTTAGGAAAATGAGATAAAAAAATTACCTGGGCCCATGAGTTTAAGACTTACTTGAGCAACTTAGCAAGGCACTGTCTTGGAAAAATAAACAATAATAACAACAAACCAATAAATAAAAAAGTTAATCCTTAAAACAGTTCACATGAAGCATTTCTCAGGGACATCAAGTCCTCAGCTCTATGTCATGCTTGAATCCAAAAAATCATTATTTTCTTTCTTTCTGTAGTTCTCTCTTCATTTTTAGACATACATTTTCTGCAAAGTTATTTCTTTTCATTCATCTCTATAAATAAGATTGTAAGCACCATATCTTTCACCTTTGCTTCCTTCACAAGATTGGGCCTACTTAACCAAGGCTTTTATTCTCCCAACTCACCCTTTGTAGAGTTCATTTTCACTTATGGGCCATAATAATATTTAAAGATGATGATCCACAATCAACTTATCTTTGATCTTCTGCACTAAGACCAAGGGCTGGGAGAATTGGGAATATTAGAAGGAAATAATATTTTAAGTTATATTTCTTCACAACTTACTGTTCAAGGTTTTATCTGCTTCTGTACAGTTTAAACCTAATCCATAGAAAAATAGGTAAAATTATATTCTCAGCTGTAATATCTGATGCTTTAAGTTTTTTTTCTTATCACTGAAGTGTTCTTTTTCAAAACTGTATTGCAGAAGCATAAAAAAAGAAATGTGATGGTATTGAGAATCTAGCCACTAAAGAAAACTCTTGTTATATTAGGATGACAGCAACATTCAAAATATTAATAAGAAGAGTAATAGTTTCTGATAATCTCTTCCTACCTCTCTTTTCCACTTTATTGAACAGGGCAAAGGAATGCATTTTGGTCCCTATAAATTTCCCACTCAGTAACAAATGAGGCACCTCATTTTTAAGCTTCTCATCCAGGAGCAGGATCCAAAATCATGTTGGACTTTGTATCAAAATAGCATGGTGTTCCTTGTGAAAGAACAGAAAGGCTGATTTGTAAACTCTGTAATCCTTGGACAGGAAACTCATTTAAGAAAGTGGCAAATTGAAAAAATTAATCCTTCACATGACATTTTAGGGAATGAAGAGCAATTAATTTCTGTAATCTTGTACATGTGACTTGGCAGTGGTTTTCACATCACTTAGTGCCCCATTATCCACATATCAAATTCTGTTCTGTGTCTGTTTCTAGGATCGTCAGCAAACACCAGTGTCTACAAAGTAGTAGTTTCCTGTTTCTTAACCTGTTCTGAAAAATGCCATCACTTTAGCATCACTCATTTTCCATCAGTAGAGAGGAAAAGATTTTTCTAATTCCCTATTTGTCCCTCAAGAACTGCTTAAAGAGGTATTATGAAAATATAGTCTGCCCTCCATGTTGGTAGGTTTCCACGTCCATAGGTAAAACCAATTGTGGATCAAAAATATTTGGGAAAAGTACTGCATCTATACTAAAAATGTAGACTTTTGTCATTATTCTATAAACAGTACAGTATAACAACTCTTTTTATAACATTTACATTGTATTAGGTATTCTATGCAATCTAGAGATTATTTGAAGTATATGGAAAGATAGACACAGGTTATATGCAAATAGTATGACATTTTATGTAAGAAACTTGATATCCACAGATTTTGGTTCCAGTTATTATTAGTGTCTTCATTTACAAATAAGAATGGTTGAGGCAATGAATCGTTAAATGACTTGCCCCACAGTTGCAAAGAAAGAAAATTGGTAGCTACATTGTGAACATAGTGCTCAGGAATCCAGTATGATTCTTCTTCATACATTCTTCATGGGGGAACTGTCCCCCATGCAAGGAGTAATATGGGATTTTTCCTATAGTTTGTAATTTATCTGGCTGTATAGACATGCTGCTGGCTGTGAAAGATTTCAAAGTTATTTTAAACGTGAAGCAGTTTTGTTTTGTTTTTTCTGGTTCTCAGGACTACAGTACTTTTGTAAATTTTAGGATGTGCCCTTTGTTAGACAACACTAATGGAATCTGCTGATTTTCCATCATAGTTATGGATAAGAAGACAGAAAGCTAGGAGGGACCTGTAAAGTGATCTCTTACAGCTCTTTTATTTACAGGTTTAGTCACCCATCTAAGATCACATGACTATTCCCAGAACCCAGATCTCTCGTCTCCTGGACTAATGTTCTTTCTGCTGTCCCCTCTGCCAGACTGGGACTCGAACACCCAATCACAGCACTCATTATAGGCGAAGAAGACCATTTTTCTTCTGTTGCAGAACTCTCACATTCATGTTCCTTTAAGCATGACATAAAATCATGACTTTATTCCCAGTTTTCAGCCTGAGTAAAGAAAGAAAGAGACAGCTCGAAGATGTTGATACATACCAAACATTGAGGTATTTAAAGTCAGACTGTAGGGATTATGAATAACCTAAATTTACAGTGCTTTGATCACTGGTAAGAAACAGTAGTCACAGTACAAGGTGGCTTTGTGATCACCGAAGGCCAACATCAGGTACTTCTTGGGGGTAAATGTAGAGATTTACATTTCTTCACTTCACTCCTCAGGATTTCTCAGGATCTCTTTGTTTCCCAGCGTTTCTGGGCATGTGTTTCAGTCTACTCCCAGCCTCGGAGGGGAGAACTATCACTGAGGGAGCTAGGTCTTCCAAAGCCTTGCTCTGTGCTTTAACATCCATGTGACTCCAGCAGCCAGTGATGGACAGACTCAAATATGTATGCTTGTTATTGCTGCAATTATAAACTGAAGCCTGAAAACACACAATGGGGGAAAAATTGGTACCTCCAAATGCAAAAAGCATAGTACGCTTTCATCTTCTCTCTGTCCCTTTTTTTTAATCTTTGAAAATTCTAACCTGCCTTTTCTTACTCTCCTGTTCTCCTCTGCCTCCGTTTCTAGTTTTGAGATTTACCAGTAGGATCCAGCATCTCATTTAAAATATGACCTGTTGTACATAATACTACAGTAATTCATGGAGAGCAAAATAACAAGCAACCATTTCTTCCGCAAAGTGACTAAAGCCTACAGCACTACCTCCTGAAGCAAATAAACAAGCTGGCCTAACAATACAAGAGGTTGCAGGATTTTTCTTTTCCTTGTTGCCATGCCAACCACTCATTGCTCAGGCTGCCATTTCCCTGAGCTCTGCAGAGAGGAGTGTGCGGAGCAGTTATTTAGCATTCAAGGGCGGATCTGCAGAAATCCACACGGTCTCACTGCAAAGCGTCTGGGCCTGGCAGCACTCATGGACCAGGAAAGAAAATGGGCATCTTTTCAGTGTTTTCCTTCTGAAGGTTAGGCATTTGGGGCTGGAAAGAAAGACAAGGACTGATTCCTTTTTCTTAAAGGCAGTTCCATGAGGTTTGTAATTGTCACGTTTGCTTTGTCCTATGTGGTCTGTCAGATGAAGCCAGTGGTGGGTATTAGCTTCTGTCATGTCATTGTCATGTTGAACAATAGTAGGTCCTGAACCTAGTTCAAGACAGCCTACACGGACATTATCGTAAAGAACGGTATCTCTTGCACTGGGCAATGTATGAGCTTGCATACTGCAGGTGTTATTAGCTAGTGCTTTTGATGTTTTACAGATTGGAGGAAAGGATGGGCACTGAATAGGTTTTTTGTTTAAATATAAAGTTATACAGTAGTGTATCCCGTAAAAATCAATTTTTGCTGCTGAGAGTCAGTAGGACATTGTCTTAAGCCAATAATTTTGAATCAAAATATAAGGAAAACTTGGTTTCTCAAAACTTGTTTCAGTGATGCTCAGTGATTGAGGTATGATTGCATTGCTTAGAATTTTAATTTCCTATAAACTCTTGAAGGTATAAAGAGTAAGGCTCTACTTAACACAATATAGCATGGTATTTTAAAACTAAGACTCATTTATATATCCATTTCCTTCTATGTATATTCTTAAAGAAAATACTCCAGGCACTGTGAAAATCAGTTTTAGTTCTTGTTGTACTAAACAACAGAACTATTTCACAGGCACTCAGGAAAGTATTTGACCCACTGACACTTTGAAAATTTATTGTGTTGAGTTTGTGTTTTTATCAATGCAAGTTTTCCACTAAGTAGAATTCTGAACTATTTGTAAAAATTATTCTATGTGGGTTGTTTTTAAGAGTAAATCTAATTTCATTCTCATTGTATTTTGTACCCAACCTTTCATTCAGTTCTGTATTTTCCAAAATCTTGCCAAGCTTCTTCCTTTCTAATTTGCTGTCATGTTTTATTATCACATTTTTCTTTTAATGCTTTCCAGTTGAGAGGGGGCATTAAAAACCCCATTTAGAAAAAACATTTTCAACATTTCATAAAATCTTTTTAATTTGTAATGAACAGATGAAAATTGTCAGTGATGGAAATGAGTCTTCTGGGGTTCATTTCTAGACTAAGCCTTTGTTTTCCTCTGGGTTATCCATAGTCTTTTATCTGTTGCTTGTTCTGTTTCTAGGTAATCCCTCCTCACAAAAGAGAAATGAAAAACATAAGAGAAAAACTTTGACTGAGGTTTGAACAAAATACATTCCTCAGATATCTTGAGAATATATTCATCATTAAGCAATAATATGTTTTTGAAAAGTATCTGTACAAATACGTGTTGTATGTTTATAGACATACATATACCTATACATACACTTTTACAATATCGGTAGCTTATGTATGAGAAAGGTAGCGCTACTTTTTGCCACATGCCACCCTGATACTTGGCTTTGGGTTGATTTGATTGCATCTAAGAGATTATGAAGTAGATGCAGAGTACCTGACAGTCGTCACTCCTCTCTCTTTCATCCCCAAGCTACTGCGATCCATTGACTCTTTCACCTCAGAGTGCCAGGCCTTTTTCTCTGCCTCACACTCCCTCACACTTTGCTGCTCCCTGGCACTTTACAGAGAGCACATGCTCTACCTGTCAGGGGAGTCTGGAAATTCCTATCAGGAACAGATGGATCAGAACAACTGGTGCTGCCCTGCAGACCTGGCAGTTTCACCCTTAGCCGACCTGGCACCGTGTGTCCTGGGGGAAAAGACAGTGAACCTCGAGCTGCCCACTCTCTGCGTGGCTTGGTCACACAGAATGAGTCACCAGTAGGCAACACGCATAAGAAATACAGCTTAAACCCAGCCAGGCTGATGAGCAGAGAAAGAGAAAAACACATGTCCCTCGCTGCTGGGTGGTTACCAGAACCTAAAAATGAGAGTAAATTGTTGTCATTTGCCTTCGATTTTAGGAATTCTCAAAACTTCAGAAGGTAGTAGGCTAAGGTAGATAAAAAGGGAAGAATCAAGAGCAGAGAAAAACCATCTTTGCTAGAGGTGACTCATCTTCAGCAGCCTGAAAAATTAGACTCAAATTCTCTGTTCAGATTTTCTGTTTAAAAACACAGGTCAAGGCTGTGTGTGCACTTGAGTCTTGATTCTTACAGGAGCATCTCCAGCATGAAACATCAGTCCTCTGACCAATGGAAGAGCTTGTCTTCTTTGAAACCTCAGCCTGCCCTTCAGCCTACAATGATTTCGTTTACATGCACATTGGGCAAAGAGGGATGGGAAGACATTGTGGGAGGTACCCCTTTAAGAGAAAGGTCCTCAAAAGTCTACCTTGGTCAGAGGCAAAGAAGATGCTGATTTCCTTCTCTCTACTTAGGCTCTTCTTATCTGAACACTCACAAGTCCCTTGTTTATATCTTGCTAAAACCATTGATTCCAGTCACAGTATTGCAAGTGATTTGAAGTAGGAACTGTTCTTTATCCATCTCTCCCTCTTGTTATATAACGCAGTACTTATTTTCTGTAATGGGTCCTAGTAAATAGTTTTGAATTAAAATAGAAAGACATTAGAAACTATTTACAGTTTTGAGGATGGAAACCACATAGACAATATGGTGCTACAAAAATTATACCCCAAGCCAGGCATGGTGGTGCACACCTATAATCCCAGCACCTGGGAGGCTGAGGCGGGAGAATTAGCACTGGTTCAAAGATAACCTGGGGCTACCTAGTGAGTTCAAGGCCAGTTTGAATTACATAGCCAGACTCTCAGCAAAACAGACAAACAAGTAAATAAATAGAGGAGGCAGAGACTAGAATCAGTGTAGAGACTATGGAACTAATGGTTGGAACAGAAAGGAATTAAGTAAGAGGAATTCCAGAATACTGTAGTGAAAGGACATCATGGAGATGGTCAAAAAAGTGGAAATAAAGGTGAGGAATAAGGTAAGTACATTGCTGACTGAAGACATTAGTAAGACATTTTCTTGATGAAAGTTATTAAACTGGAGATAATATGAAAAATCAGGATAAGTGAACCTTCTGAGTGACGTCTATAATCGAACAGCTAAGAAGCACATGGGTGCTGAGTAACTTTTCAGCTCATTCCTGTGAAATTCAGCCAATGTCATAATTGGCCTGGAGTAAAAATGCCACTGAAACACCTGCAAATGGAGCTCTGAACCACATGTCCTTTTTCATTCTCTGGCTGTAAGTGTGGGCTTGCTGCTCTGAATCAGAAACTCAGCAATCTCATTTCTGACAAATGGATAATCTGAACCTGGGAGGAAATAGACATTCTGTGTCATTCACTTAACTGTACACCTTTAAAAGAGTAGACTAGTGTGATGCTGGAGAGATGCTATCTACTCTATTGTTGAAGGTCACCCTGAACACAATACCTCCATTTTTCTCTATTTCTCTTGGAGTCTGTGAAATAATTTGTAAGCAATAAGTTTTGGGGCAATAAAAAGTATTTCCATATTGAGTTAATGGAGGACATTTCTACATTAACTAAAGAAAAATGTTTTATTTTAATTAGATAAACGAATTTTTTCTTTTAAATAGCTTCAGTGATCCATCATTTTCTTTTTGTCATATTAGAATAAAAAATGCTTCTATTTCAATATTAAAACCTTTTTTCTCTAAGGAAAAAACTAATAATAATAATAAGAAAAAGAAACTATTATTTTTATGAAGCAATTTACAAAGTAAATCAATCCAGTAAATATTTTTTCTCCTCTTTCCTTTTTTTTTTTTTTTTTGGTACCGGGGATCGAATTCAGGACCTTGCACTTGCAAAGCAGGTGGTGGCACCACTGAGCTAAATCCCTGGCCCTGCATTTTACATCTTAATGTCCAAGTTCATTTTTATCTTTCTTTAAAAAAAAAAAAGGTTATTGGCTAACATCAGATTGAAAAATAGAGATCTGCATTGCATCGAGAAGATTGGAGTAAGGGTAACGGCGTAGTCTAGCTCAGTAATAGAGCACTTGCATACCATGTGCAAGGATGGGTTTGATCTTCAGCACAGAAAGAAAAAACAAAGATTGGAATAGTAAGCTCCTCTCTTTGGAGCTCTTGTGGGCTACAGCACAATATTGCCACAGAGAAAATGGCTTTTTCTTATTTTAGATCAGACCTTACTATGTTGCCCAGGCTGTCCTCAAATTCCTGATCAGTGAAGCCAACATTTTTAGGCATGTTCTTAGAAGCAGAAAATAGTTTTTTGCTTCATGGTCAGCGATACTCTATATAAAATACTAAAATTGCATTTTCATTTTGAAAAACAAAGATACAAATTCTGATTTAGAATTTTTTCTTATATGTCAGGAAGAAAAGAAAATAGGTTGTCATATATTATCATTGACATATTTTCCAATGAAAATTTTAAGACCTTTTTGTGAAAGGTGGTAGTCCATATCCTCAAGAATCTCCATATATCTCTTCACTAACTCTCTTTTCAGGGCAAGTGAAGCTTTACAGACAGGGGATAGTGCATGGCTACTATAGCATCTGCCTGTCTGGGGCTCTAAGCAAAATTAGAAAGTAAATAAAACATGTCTTGAACACTTTTGCTCCTGATTCCTCAATCCCATCTCTTTGTTTTCTTCAGGTTGTCGTTAGTCACAGGCTCATACTCCTGGAACCCCACCTTCGACCACACTGCAAATCTCAGTCTTCTTGTCCTACATCCTGTATACCTAGATACCATCCTGTTTTCCCAATTTCAACTCTACCACTCCATCAGCATGTTGCTAACTTTCTCTGTTTGCTGGGCTCCTACAGCAGATCGACCAGAGCTATTTCAGGAATGAGTTACAGTTTTACACTTATAGAAGCCATGTGCATTCTGACAAAACTTGACCATCTTCACATAAAGAGTGACTGCTTGGGCCGGGGGTTTAGCTCAGTGGTTCCACTGCCTGCCTCGCAAGTGGAAGGACCCGAGCTCGATCCCCGGTACTAAAAAAAAAAAAAAAAAAAGAGTGACTGCTTGGACCACTATATTTATGAAGTAGATGGCACCTGCAGTTGGGAAGCATTTCTAGAAGTATGCTTTGTATTATGAGAGCCAGTATGTAGAGGAGAAATACAGTAGCAGAGATTATGTGATGGCAGTACATAATGTTCACATTCTTTGTGGGGAGTTGGTACATGTGCATGACACACATTAATTCCTTTTTCCATTTCTGCCCCCCCTCTTTTCATCCCCTTTCCATTTGGGAAAGATCTCTCCCTATTTCCCATTATCTATCTTATTTTGCTCTTTATATTTTGGGTTTGTTACATAAGAGAAACCTTGTGATATTTAAGCTTGTATGTAAGATTTGCTTTACTTAACATTATGGTCTCAAGGGCCCAGGATTTAGCTCAGTGATTCTGTCACCTCGCAAGTACAAGGTTCCAAGTTCAATCTCCGGTACCAAAAAAGAAACCCAAAAAAACAACATTGTGGTCTCAAGGTACATCCATTTTCCTACAAATGATCCAAGTTTATCTTTCTTTATGGCTTAGTAATACTCCATTATATGTAAATACCACATTTTCTTTATCCATTCATCTAGTGATGGATATATAGGCTGCTTCCAAGATTTAGCTATTATGAACTGTGCTGCTATAAATGTGGGTATGCATATATCACTGTGATATGATGTCTTTAACTCTTTGGGGAAAATACCAAAAAGGGAACAGCTGGGTCAAATGGATATAAAATTTTATTTCAACAGAGCTCTCAGAGATATTTTCTAAAGTAAGATTTATGTTATTTGCAAATTTATGAAGATAACTTTAAATTTACTATTTTTTTTATTTACCTTACGTAATGAAACTTTTGTACCTCAGACTTGGGGAGAAATTCAATTAATAATATTTTCAATGACATATGTTCATTACTCTAGAACACAAAATAATCTTTATTCTAGAATGTCTTTTGGTGTGAATAAAAATTCTATCATCATCTTTGTTTTTTGATATAATAGCATCAAAGTATAAAATATACTGGACTTTGTACTTCTTTTCCTACTTAATATCTTATTATTTTGCTACTTATAAATTCTAGCAGAAAGTCTTTAACTATCACCAATTTTGCTTGTTTGGAATTTTTTTAGAACATAACTTTGCTTTGGAACATAACTTGGTGTTATGGCTGAGCTTTTCTTTAACTATATTATTAAATGATAATGGAGGGATGGCTTAAAATATACTTTTCTTCTCGTTTTTTTCCAGGATGAATATTTTAGTTTTCAAAATTTCATAAGATAATTAATTGCATTGTACCTTCTTCCTCCATAAGATTATTGAAAAATGGTTCTCTAGTTACATATATTCAATTGTAATTTGGAAATTACAAAGAATTACTATGTCTTTTTATAAGTGGCTTTAAATCCTTCAAGTCCTTTCAGGTGCTGGTACAAAGAGAATCTTTGTGTGCAATATTTCATAGAGCAGTAATGGCCAAAATGAACAGAGAAGATGGACAATGACTTATTTAAAACATTTATAGTTTGTGGGAGACTTGCTAAGCTGAAAGCATGTAAAGTTGAAAGCATGTAAGAATGCATCTAAGGGTATGGTTTGTCCACTTATTCTCAGAAGTGTGTTAGGACAGAAGTTTTAAGCAAACTGCAGTTATATAGAAGTCATGTTGGCCTCAATTTTCTGGCTGTACTTTGTGATGTAACAGTTGATTTTCTTATCACGTAGTTCTTAATTTCTGTATGCTTCTAGATGGTGACAGGGTGTCCAAGACTTGACAGAGTTACAGTGGGGATAAGACAGTAGGCACAAACACATGTTCAAAAGCTGTTGATTTTTACCACACTATCATCACAAACATAGAAGGATGATTTAAATTTGCAGAGGTAACTGGTAAAGACTAGTCCTTGTATATAGAGAACTTACATTTCAAAAATTCATTCCAATAACACTTTAGAGGAATGTACAATATTTTGAAATTGTTCCATCATATCATCTTTCTAAGACATTTCTAGGTTTTACACCTACCACATTTCATTTCTTCAGAAGAAACCCTAATCTCAGTCCTGGTATCCAATACCTTTAGGGTACCCAACACATACAGAGCTTGACAAGCAGGGAGGAACCCTTATATACATGAGTATTAACATAAATGCACAGATATTGTATTTTTTATCCTCCAGTGATCTTTTTCAAGGGTTGACTTATTTCAGGTCTCTGCTTTGTCAACAGTTCATCTCCTCATTAATGTTTTTAACAGTGGCTCGTACTATAATTCTTTGACAGTGTGAAATGTTTTAATACTTAATGGAGAAGATAATACAGTTTTTCATGAGTATACAAAAAATAGTGTAATTGTAATGGTTGTAAAATGCAAAACAGAGCATTTCACAATTCCAAAAGCATCATCCATTCTCTCACTGCCTAAATGATTGTATTAAATTTATTGATACTAAACCAGGTAAAAAAATTTGAAAGGATAAATTCCCCATGAAAGCTATCATTTTCAAATTAATATAGAGCAATAAGATAGTATAAGCTGACTTAATTAGTAAATATTTAATATATGGACTACAAACTACAGCATAAATATATATATACATTACTATATTAGCAACTCCAGCACCACTGGTAGCATAGTTTCATTGTGTAAAATGAATTCTCTAAATTTAATAACATAACAGAATTAACTTTGTAAAATCATGATTTTTTTATCTTGAATGCATTCATTTCCACAATCTGCTTTTACCTCAAATGCATTTTCCCTCCTAAGTTACATGGATCCTCCTTTCAATCACTAAATACTTAGAAGAAATCTTGGGAAGTAAAAGCTTGTAGAGAAAGCTCTGCAGCTGCAGTGTTGGCCCGTGTGACTCTTTGCGATCAGTCAGTTTGACTAGAGTGGGATTTGCCAATGCTGGCCTCTGATTAATACAAGGTGCCAGGAAACAAACAAACAAAAACCACAACAATCTGCTCTTTTAGTTTCTTTCATCACCAGTTGATTACAGGAAAGAGTTGCAGAGGAGCCATTTACTCTCCAAATTAAGCATGGAGCAGAAGCAAGGAACTTTTCTTCTTTCCCTATTTTTATGAATTTATCTAGGGTATTTGTTTAGCAGAGCACTTCAAACTACACAGTGCTCTCCTTGTTGACTGGTTTCCAGCAGCAGCAGCAACAGCAATTAGCATGGGTCTCCATGGCAACCATCCTGTACCCTACTGAGAAAAACCTTTTCTTGACAGGAGCATTCTGTCTTAAATTGTTTTGTTTTCCGCTTTTCCACAAGTGTACAGTAGGCTTATTTGTCATTGCTTTTAACACAGCATTATTATGTCTGTGATTCTTAAAAGCAGAAACATTTACTGGCTTTTATATCCATATGGTTGAATTTGCTGTCAAGTATTTTACTTCTCTCTTAAAAACCTGAGGGAAAAAAAAAACAACAAAAATATGTTCTCAGGCATATACCAACCTGCTTAGTCTTTGTATTCATAGTCTAACTGGTGAACTTTTGCATGTTCAAGTAATCACAGCTGGTCTGTTGAAAACCCAAAGAGTTCACATTCAAAAACAAATTTCTTGATCTACCAACAATGTCATATATCACCCAGAAGTAAATTAGAATTTTCAGGGCTATTGAGAGAGCTTCAACAGCATTGATTTTGTTATTTTCCAACTAAGCAATATTGATAGATTAATATAACAAAGTGACTAAACTAAAAATACATGCTAAAAACAGACCTGAGCCTGACTTTAAAAATTTGACATGATAAATACTTTGACCAGAAAGGCATCATGTATGTCATGAATCGACTTCATGGCAAAAAATACAGGACTACAATGGTGACAAATGCTGAATAGTAAAATAACCAGTTGAGCAATATTTAATTTGTGTGCACTTTAGCATTATAGTTTAAATAATAAATGGTAGGAGCCTTTTATATTGTCTGTTAAGCAGAGGCTGGGCATTCAAGCAAGGAGGTATTCATTGGGAAAAATTATAGAATCATCTCAATATATGACAGAAACTTAGGTCTTACCTGTGTTTTATTGACCATATGAATAATTTATATAAGCACTCAACATATGTTATTTCATGTAATTGTCACAAAATACCAAAAGAAGAATAACACTTTTAGTTTCGGAATCTGAACGTTAGAGAGATGATCCCTTAACCAACATCTGGAGGTTTTTAAGAGTTGGAGGCAGAATTTGATTCCAGCTTTTCCAAAACTAGAACTTAGCCTTATAAAAAATATTTTTACTACAATATGTCAATCAAAACGAGATTTAAAAGAAACAATAAATTGCTTTTATCCATTATTTTTCCAGTCTTTCTAGTTGAAAATTGTGTGGATTAAGTAATATCAACAAGAAAGCAAAGGGCCTAGTAGGAGCTTACGTTATATACAGTATGATGTTTATTCATTACTTATGTGAATTTATATAGCTTAGTATGATACCTTTTGGGTACTGCTAGTAGCTTTTGTGGTTGAAAACATATCTCAATTAGTTTCTTAAGCCTATTTACTTCCAGCATTTTTTTATTAATATAAAAAAATAATATTTCCTTCCAGACTTTTTATCTACCAAGAACTAGTTTGCTCCTGTCCCTCATCTCTGGCTGCTAGAACAAGTTTTCAAAATGGATTTCACTTTTTGTTTTAAATATCTGCTTATATGGTGGTGATAATGCTATTACCTAATCTGCTTCTTGCATTTGTATCTTTATTTGTTCTTCTATCAGCCTCTAATCAATAATGTTTTTAAAAGTTATGAGGTTGAATTTAATTAAAAGAAGTTAATTTTAATATTTTTCTTCCGAATGATCTACAGGCAGATCTGTTTATTAGACTAGTTCAAAGTCATGGTTCATTTTCTTTAGTATGACATTTGTTGCCATGTTATGAAATATTCTTGTATTACTTGTAGAAACTGACCATCATTACCATCATAATACTAACAATAAGGTAATAAAATATAACAAATTCATAAACACTATTATTAAGATCTTTACTACAATACAAAAACTATAGGAGCTAATCAAAATTCTGAGGTTCACAAAAGAGAAAATAAAAATATTACCACCTCTTTAAGATAATTTCTAATGTAAACCAAAAAAGTTCATTTCAAAAAAATTTTAGAGGTTCATTGAACCTTTCAAAACATCATATTACAATATGCAGCTATTTCAGCTATGAAAATCAATGTTAATGTTTATTTATAATGAATAATTCCCCAAATTACATATAATAAAGTCATCTCTAATCTTCTCAATAACTAATCCTATGTACAATTTTATACATGCGTTTGGAAGGTAAAAGCAAAAAAAATTAAAACAAAGTAGAAAAGAGGACAGAAGATAAAGAAAGTATGCAATGAACAATTAAAATGTATTCTAATATTTTATCTCCAAGAGTATTTTTCCTGTTGCTGATTTTTCCTTAGGAGTTGACTGGGTTATCATGCCTTCTAGGGACCATCTAGAAGGTAGTCCTGAAGTGAGTCTTGCTGGCAAGGATTATGAGCAGATGATAGCTCAGAACCTACAAACCCAGGGAAATGGTATGAAGCCAGAAAATAGAAAACAAAGACAATATTTACTTCTCTCATAGCTTTGTTTTGGAAAAAATACTTCCCTTGGGCATCAACATAGCCATCCACATTAATGATAGTGGGTTGACAGTACTGTCAGATGGTCATAAAAATTACAGCCTCATTGGCCTAGACACTGTTGCTCTTTTTTTAAAATGGAAATGTAAAGGTACAAAGTCCAGAAGAATGTATGACCAGGGCAAAATATAAACATCTTGATGAAAAACTATGTGGAAGTCTTCCTTTTATTTGAACTCTTTGATATGCCAAGTCCATTGTCTAATTATGTAATTGAGTCCCTACCACAACTCTAAGACAAATACAGTACTATACTAGTACTACTGAATTATGAGTGAGGCTTGGGGCACAATGAAATTAAACAAATTTCTTAGGATGGAATAGCTAGAAAGCAGTAATTGTAGAGTTCATACCCATATTTCTCTGCATTGAAGTCTATACAATTTCTTCTAATTTACCTAGGAAGTCAGTTGTCTCCTATATACATAAAGGTGTGATAGTTGGATGGATGGATGAATGAATGAGTAGGTAAGGAAGGAAGGCCTTTACTCGATCTAATCTATGTGGATGACCTCTACATTTAAAAATTTTGATTATTGTGTTTGTGTTGTGTCTGGTGCTGGTGATTGCACCCAAGGGCCTCATGGATGCTGGGTAAACACTCTACCACTGAGCCACATCCTCAAGCCACATTTTTATTTTTAAGGTCTGATTCTGTTACTATCTTCCATTCTCTTACATGTTTGTTTGGCACATTTACCCTTAACCTTCCCTGAATTTACCCAAATCATCAATGAATTTCTCCTGCCCCAGGAATCAGACTATAAAAATGAAATTCACCCAGAAGATCAGCTGGCTAGGTCTGTTTGGAGAACACTTTAAGGAAAATGTACATTGTGGAGGTGCTTTTGACAGCCCTTACTTAGAGGAAGACTTAAATTGACAGACTAATTGAAATCCACAGAACAATCTTATACTGTTTCCCTAAATGCACTATGAAATTTTTATTAGAAAATGTATTATTAAAAAAATTTTTAAAAAGGAAATGTATTATTTCCTATTTGAAAAGATTTAATAATTCCATCCTTCCAAAGAACATAAAAATGTCAGTTAAGGCAATATGAACTAACCTCCCACATAGACTGTTAGATTATTCTTAAAATATCATTTCTCAAAATTTGTTAAATTCATTTAAGGAAAAAAATTTACCAATTCTCCCAAGATTGGGTTAAATTACTTTCTGACAATTTTGCTTAAACACGTACAAAAATAAAATTAACTTATTTATAAGCTCTTATTAAATTATAAAGCTGAAATACATTAGTTTTCTTTTAGACAAAAAAAAATAAAATTCAAATTTCCTGCAATTATGTCTAAAATAAACCATATTATTCTGATGAAGCTAATTTAGTTCTCACAATTGAAATGTGATAACTAGCAGATACTGTACATTTTGTTTAAATTGGACATGCCCATATTAACCAGATGTAAATAATAATTCAATTCTTTCTTTACTTGTCTCTCTTAAGGCTATTTAAAAAGCCCATTTATACAGCACTCCATGATGTTATTTGGCCTACACTTGTATGAATGCATCCTTTATGTATTTCTTCTCTTTTATTATTTCTTAACACTTGAAATAATTTTTGATGATGTCAGAACTAAATGCAACCTCAAGCAGAAAGAGTGAAATAATGTAGCATTGCACAGTTACAATTTGTTCATATGAACAAATAGATTCCTGTATTATTTTACTAGATTATCTTTCCAGTCTAAAAAATCTTTGATTTATATAAAATATCTTAGACCCTAAGAAATAATGTTCTAAAATGTATCAAATTCTTAAAAAAATAATAGAGCAAATGAGATAATTTGGGAGGCTTTAAAGGTAGTAAACATAATAAGCATGAATTATTTCTGATGTGTAAATATGAATAAATTTTTCAAGTTAATTTTCATCTTCTCAAAAATTATGTTAGGCATCTAATCTGAGTTAATCTCAGTGAAGAAACCTTCAAGTATTGCAAAAATAGCAAAGAACAGTCATTGACATGGGAACTTACATGGTAGTAGAGATGAACCTTGTGTACAATTTTGTATAAGTCTAATAGGAAGATGCAGGAATGACCAAGAGGACAGGAAATTTCTGTATATGCCCCAATTTTAGTGTGCTTGCTCCACCTCTCAATTCTCCCAACTTTCCATAAAACACTGGAGTGTTAGAAGAAGTTAATTCTGTTGCATTGAAAATTAATATATGTAACAATTCTCAAAACTCCAAATAATTCTTTTGGTAATATTATTAAGCAACTTAGAACTCTAACAGCTTCTTTAAAACTTAATTTTCTGTAGCCATTTCATTTTATTTTTAGTGCATATTAACTGTACAGAATAATGAGTTTCATTTTAGCATATTCATATATGCATATAACACATTCATCATTCCCACCACCCCATTAGCCTTTCTTGCCCTCCCTTTTACTCTCCTCTTGATTCAGTTCCTCTTCTCTGAGAGTCTCCCTTCTTCTGTAGCCTTTTTGCTAGTATACATTCCCATTGAAAATGTCATTTGAGAAGCCCATCATTGCAAGGAATGTTCAGAAGAGCTCCTCCCACATCCTGGGCTCAAGACCACTCACAACCCTTGCTCCTCCTCTGTCACTCCTTCACTGCATAGTGGTGACTGTTAATGTTATTTACTTGGAGTAATTGTTAAAATATAGGTGCAAATACTAAAATCAGAACTACTCAAAGCAGTAGTTTAGAAATAAAATATTCATCTTTTCCAGCGTAACCCTACTTATTGACGGTTTCCTCATCTGTAAAACAGAGCCAATAATAGTAAATAATTCATTAAAATAATGAGGACAAACATCTCAGCAGGGCATATGGGACACACTGAGCACTTTAATACTTTTTAAATGTTGGTTCTGCTGTTAACAGTACTACTCTAGAAAATCATGTTCACAGTTCATCCCATAAGAATATGCATAGTCAAGTGGCTAAAAAAAAAGTAAAGAGGTTAAGCATAAGGGCAAAATTACTCAACTGGGTAATCTACCTTTTAAAATTCAGATAAATTCTATCCAACTGAATTCCTAGTCCCAAAAGCCTAGTAGGTTCACTGTACTTTCTGTCACCTGGGTGGTATGAAAAAGATTCTCCAGAGGAGACAAAATCTAAATAAGGTTAAAAACAAACAGAAATCCTCAAACCTGATTATGACTATGCAAATATGGATCATGGGTGTCTTAGTTACTTTTCTCAATGTTGAAACAAAATACCCAAAACCCAAAGTTAAAGGAGGAATGGTTTATTGTAGCTCACAATTTGCAGAGGTTTCAGTTCATAGTTGTCTGTTTCCAAGACAAGGTAGCATGGCAGAGGGGCATCGAAGTGGAGAAACAGTTCATGGCAAATCAAGGCAGGCAGAAGGCAGCTAGCAGCAAGCAACCGACAAGTGACAGATTCTTTTTGTTGCTTTATATTGTATCCAGGCTTTCCACTCTAAAGGTGTGTTAACACTCACACCCTTGAACCTAGCATCATCACACTATGAATCAATCCCAGCATCACATTCTTGATCCCAGCACCACACGCCTTAGATCCAGCCACCTCCAAAACCCCCACCTGTGACCACATGAGGCTTTGAAGGGTGCCTAGGTGCAAACCATAACAATGGGTAAAAATAAAATTTCAATAGAATATATTCTAATATCTTGACTTTTTAAAAGCATTTCAGGCTCCAAACTAGTTATTTTTGCAGCTCACTGACTAATGATTTTAGTCATGAGCTTTCTGGTTTTCGATGGAACTACTGTACTTAGAAGATGAATGTATGTCATATGGCCTTTAAAAATCTTTAAAACGTCTACTATTTAGAAAAGAAATATTTCTTTAGAAAGAGACCATATGATATGGCATTGTATTTCCTTGAAGTGTTATCTTTCCAGTTTTTCATAATGTATCTTATTCACATTGATCCTTTTAGTCACAGGTATACATTTTTGAGGCATCTCTTCAGGTTTTAAATCATGTTTCTGCAAATGAGCATAGTAACGTATTTGAAGCAGACTGTAAACATACTTTCAGTTAAATTCAAAATGAATCTTCTCTTTTCTCTTTGAATTTGTTTTATTAGATTTAAACATTAAATTGCTTCAGTTATGTAAATAACTTTTGAAAAATAAAATGCCGTACAAGTTCATGCCAGTTTTCTTTCTTTTCTCAGTCATCATTGTCTCCTTCTTCTTCTCCTCCTTCTTCTCCTTCTCCTTCTCCTTCTTCTCTCTCTCCCTCCCTCCCTCTCTCCCTCCCTCCCTTTCTCCCTCTCTCTCTCTTTGCATTTTAACTGCAATTTAAAAATTACATTGTACTGTTTTTTGGGGAAAAGACACCAAAATGAAGTTTTAATCCACTCTGCTATTTGGTTACCTTTCCTCTTTGCTACCTGCTTCGAATTTCTCATTACAGTTTCTTCTGTTACTGTTTGTTACAGAGGAGGTGTCTGCACGGATAGTTCAAGTAGTCACAGCTGAGGCTGTAGCCGTTTTGAAAGGTGAACAAGAGAAAGAAGCTCAGCACAAAGACCAACCCGCGGCTCTGCCTTTAGGTAAATGGAGAAGAGCCTCAGGTCTGAGGCTGGGCCTGCTGCACCCTGATCAAGTCTTCATGTTAAAAGACAGGCTATATCTTGTACAGTGTCTTACATGTGATGCTCATTGGTCATCTACTGAGATGCACTGCAACCTGATTCCTCCCTCCTCCACAGGCTCATTGAGGGATTTTGGTAGTTTCTAGAGTGGTAAGCTTACAGTTAGATATTCCCTTAAGTAACCCATAATTTTTCATTTCCTAGACCATTAGAGGATTGCATGAGCACTAATGCATAAGGAAAATGTACTGAAATTTCTAGTTAGAGATGGTTATTTCCCTTTATGGGTTTTAGTAAATGATTAACTACACCATAGTCTTGTTTCTGTCTTCTTGAACTGCTACACAAAAGCTAGAGCTAGAGCTTTATTATAATCCTCAGAGACTCTGTATCACATATGAAGTACTGACCACTTGGCTCATCTCAGGGCAGTGAGATAGCTCTGCCTTCTTGCTTGGTCACAGATCAAATGCCCTCCAGTGACAGGCAGGTAATATGGCACATGGTTTCTCAGAAAACACTCAGTTAAAGGATTGCTGCCCCACTCATTCATAGGTAGATAGAAACATAAATAGATAAACAGATATCTATGTGTATATATGATAAGATACAAGGAAACACACTCTTAGGTTCAACATGTGTTTATTTCACAGATACATATACCTGATCTGTGGAAAAGTACGGCTTCTAAGCCCTAAAAAAGAGTACATACCCATTTTTCTCTCTTACAGTCTAATGTATCTTAACATTTGATTTTCTGATCATTACTCCTTCAAGCCTCTAATAAAAAGTAAAGACTAAAAATATTTTTCTCTCCCAAAATAATCATAGAATATATACAGTATTTTCTGGGTGGTTTATCAAGCGCTACTTTTCTCTTAAAATGGAGAAGGGAAATGTATCTAATCTAAAACATTCAAACTCATTTTTAAAATTTTTGAAATTGTAAAATATGCCATGTAAAACCCACAGAGTCAGGGAATTTTAAAAGGCATCTAAAACCCCAAAGCTGCCTCTACTAACTGTTTATAAAACTGAAATTTGGGTGATCCTTAAAACAGAGTGAACCACTGGCCTTAGTTGAGAAATATTTCCTTTAGAAATTTCATATGCTCATAAGAGGGGTCCTAACAAAGGTCAGTATCCTAAGGAGCAAATGGTAGAGTTCACTGTCGATAACGTATCTTCTAAAGCTTTTCTCTCTGTCCTTCTTTGTGTGCACGGCTAAGGCTGCCAGATGACTTGGCTCCCACCGGTGAATCATTTCTGTCTGAAAGTTGCCCCAGGCCATGCCAGCTTCATTTGCTGACAATACATAGAGAAGATGGTTTTGACACTAGGCTCAGTGGGCAAAATGTTATTTTAAAAAGATGTCAGCTGATATAACTATCAATGACCACAGTAACATTTATTTCCAGATAAAGCAATTGGACAACAAAACTTTAAAAATTTTTTTCATTCAGACTAGCCTAATCCAAACTAAAATGCCTGCCTGCAAGTGTTTTTATTTGCTATATTATGACCAAATAAAATATATTATTAATTGAACAGGTAGACAGAAATTAATGAGATGAATGATAGAATCTTAACATCCGTCTCTACTCCATTTTTATGAAGAAGACAAAAGACTTTTTCAAAACATATGAAATGCTTACCTTACTTTGCAGTCTATCAAATATGCAAACCAGGTAATGGGCCTAAAAATAGGCTAAATGAAGGTTATTATTGAATCTTTCCCTGAATTTCCTAGAGAGGCCTTTTTACAGATCGAAAAGCTGTCCCACAGATCCACTAACCCAATAGGATTAATTGTTGTCATCTCATTTCTCCATTGTTTGATCCATAGCAGCTGAAGAGACAGCTAATCTGCCTCCTTCTCCACCCCCATCGCCAGCCTCTGAGCAGACCATCCCCGTGGAGGAAGGTAAGTCCTGCTGGACCCTTCCGGCTTTGTCTTCTCAAAAAGGGTAGATAATAAACATCAAGCCAGAAGCCATGGACCTCAGTGTTGGCCAAAAGTCCCTCAGTTTTGGAATTGTCTGTTTCAAACAGTGAAGAAGTGAAGTCCTTAAATATGCAATCATTTTATTGCTGTAAAATCAGACGAATGTGGTAAATAAAAGAAAATCGACTGGATAAAGAAAGGGATAATTTCATATTTAAGTTGCTAGAACAACGATAGAGAAGCAGTTTACTTAATGTAGTGTTTGAGAGAGCAGCTACAGTCCTATCTTATAAGTGACTGAATAAAAATAAAAGCAATGAAATCCCTGTTATACCAGGAGTCATATTTATTGATGAAGTCAACACTTGCTTATGGAAGCATCAGGAATTGTCCCTGCTTTCCTCACCATTATATTTCCAAGAACCTCCCCAGGGCTAGATCCACAGCAAATTCTCAATAAATATTACTGAATAAATGAAGAAGTTAGCAGGAATTTGTGATAGAGCAATGAACTAAGAGCTGATACTAGGGTTTCTTTCCTGCTGGGACCTGTTATTTCCCATGAATATATTCATGCACTTCTTTGACGTGGAATGCTGTATCAGCTTTTCAGTCCTTATTGATTAAAACAGAGGGGTGCTTTTGAAGAGTACCCATTGAAAATCTCAGATGAAAAGCACTAAAGTAAATTATGTTGAAACAGCAGTCAAGCATGAGATCTCTTCTGACTTTTCTTGGAACTCTGAATGATGCACAAAAGTTAACTGACCTGAGTCAGAGGAACAACAGTGGTCTGTTTGTACTTTTCACACACTGAAACCAGAATTTTACAACTATTTTATTCACTTACTTCATTTGTTTTTCATTTTGGCCTCACTTTAGAGTTCATTTTAATGTGTTAAAAACTGAATACTATTTGTCATGGAAGACTAATCTTTCTATAATTAGCAATCCAATTTATTTAAAATATTCTCTGATTTCCTAAACACAACAATATAAATTACTAAACTACATATAATTAATTCCAATATAATTTATTTTTGTCACAGATATATAAACCTAAACATTTTTACCAAGTTTTTTCTTTCTGAAATTGAAGATTTTTTCTTAATTTAATGCCTGAAATAATGTTAAACAAACAAAATTACTCTAAGGAGGAAAAAATCAGTCCATAACAGCCACTGACTATTACTTAATTCACTTTAATTTTTAAATTTATATATCTGAAGATTCTTTTTGGCCTTACATTTCTCCATTCATCCACACACCGCCTATGGTGTTCTGGGAACTCTGCAAATTCAGGGTGTATGCTAGTGAGCAAAACAGACATGAGCCTTGATTTTTAAGGAGCACATTGTCCAGTGGAGAAAGGAAGTCCAATAAATAAACTTTCAAATAATTTCAAATTGAATTAGCTCTAGGAAGGAGATCAGGGAGTTGTAAGGCAGAATAGCAAGGGAAGCTTTATTTTATAGAATGAATAAAGGGACAGTTGAGCGGCTGAGCCCAGAAGTATGAGAAAGTGTTGGCCAAACAAAATTGGAAGAAAGAGGCATTTGGGGCAAAGGGACCAGGATGCAAAACTTCTGAGATGAGCAGGAAGAGCCAGTGTTCCAGCAAAGGAGAACATGGCTAATGGGTAGTGAGAAAAGGGTTGGAGGAGTAAAGGAACAGGAGAGTAAGACAGCCAGTTGGGGTCAGGGACCTGGATTCCATTCCAAATGCAGCGGGAAGCCTTAAGTAATAGTTGTACCTCCCTGGGTCACTGAAAATGTTTCTGAACTTCTGCTTAAAGTCATTCAAGTATCAGAGAATCCTGTTAACCCAGAAAGGTATATGATGTCCACACAGCTGGCCTATTGCAAAAGTCTTCTGAGGTCAAGTTATTGGCTCTTACTTCTTAATGGGAGCTCTAGCCAAAAAGGAGGGCAAGCCCTCCCATCCATCTGGGAATTCACCCAGCCTGCTTTTGGGAGTGTAGCATAAGGGATATAATGAAAATATAAATAAATAAAGTATAGCCAGGGATTTAGCTCAGTGATTCCGCCTCCTGCCTCGCAAGCGCAGGGTCCTGAGTTCGATCCCCGGTACCAAAAAAATAAAAAAATAAAGTACATAATCAGTTTCACATTTTTGTTACGTATGTGTCACAATAACCTGTTCCATCACATTTCAGAATTGCTTTCCCCAAGTGGTTTCAGTATAGTCAGAGGAAATGCCAACTTAGTTATCACTGAAAGTAATACAAAGTTATTTTCAAACCTAACTGGTACTTTTTTTTTAGAAAAGCAATAAATTATATGAAGCCCTGATGATTTGCTTTTGAAAGAATAACCTTTTTTTATTTATATGATAAAAGTATACATTTTATAAAATTCCCCTCGTTACACACCAAATAATATTATCACCTTAAATATGTGAAAGAAATGAGGTCTAGGCAAAGTATTGCCTCTTTTTTATTTTAAATCACAGTTATGTATAGCAAATAATAGGTTTTTCAAAGTTTAATTTTGTCAGAAAATAAATTAGTGACCAGTCACACCTTTGAACTATTCAGTTTTTAATCTAATTAGTGTGTAAAGATCCATTTCAATTTCTATCAATGTCCTGCTTACAGCAGGTGTGGTAGAAAGGGAGCAGGTGAGTTTCTTTGCTTTGTCTAGGGGATTATTTTTCTTCTTTGATACACTTTTAATGCAACTGCCACAGTCTGATCCTTTTGTACAAAAGGAAAAGAGCTCTTGAATCATACCAAGTTTTCAGTGACTTTGGGGATACATTAACTTTTTATTAACTATCAAACATTTTTAAAGCTATCCTTTCCCAAAGGAAAAGCATGAAAGCTCCCATGGAATATAATTCATGAATTACCATAATTTATAAATATTCATTTTTTTGTAATTAATGTAAAATTGATAATTCCCAGGATATGTGCTTATTCTAGGAAACATTCACAAGGGATTTTGATGAAAAATTTTAACAAGTAACACACTTAGAAAGGAAACCATAGTACAGTTTTCCAATATTATACTAGTTATGATGTTTTCCAATTTACCTCCTTTTACTTTTTGACCCAGTCTTAATAATTGACATTTGAACTGAGCTATTAGAATTTGAAAGTCTGTGCAAGTACAATGGGATCGTAAGAAAATAGAACCAGGATTCCTGCCGCCCTCTGAGGTTTGTTCCAGAGTTCTAGAGTAGTGTTTTTCTGTGTCATAGATGTGGCAATGATAACTGCCAGTTTAAAACCAGTTTCCCTCTACATCATGCTGCTGCAGCATTAATAGAAAACATAGACATCCTCAGGCTGGAAAGGGCTTACAGATGGTGAAGAGCGATGTCACTGGGGCCAGCTGCCTTCAGCCATCCTCTGGGGGACACAGAGGTGATGCCACAACAAGCAGAAATCAGAATCTCCAATGCTCCATCGAGTGTAGTCTCTCATGATTATTTGTACTCCTGAAGGCTGACCAACTAAGACTGGTTTGAAGTAGTAAGTCTTACTTTAGCCCAATAAAAATTTTCAAATGGTTCTTTTAAAAAAGCAAGTTTGAACAAAAGCAAGCTAGAGGACATTTATTCCTCTGTTGAAACCAGGTAAGCATCAGTTTTTAAGATAATTATGCAAAAGGACTTAGTAAAAGTCCACAATGTACTAAGTTACCCTGACCTTTTCTATATGACATTATTAAATGAAGTAGAATGTTTGGTGGCAACAACAGAGGCCTCAAAAGCATACTTACTCATAGTAAAAGGCTGAATGCATTCATTCATTCATTTAAACAGCAAAACTAATGGTTAAAAAATGGAATCAATTTTTCATAACTCTCTTAACTCCAACTTTGATGTGTCAAATAAAAGGAAAGAGCAGAAGTACTTGAAAATGTATCCAGGTACACAGAAGATGATAACATGTATGGAATCAAACACGTGTTTGGAACTTTCACAAATATCTTGCCGTTTAATCTTCCTAGCATTGTGCAGAAATAGATTATACTCATGTCCATTTTTTTGGCTTATGTCTGGATAAGTGATTTATCCAGAATTCAAATCTAAATTTAAATCCTGCAAACCATAATTGCACTACATCCCTAATTCTGCCTCTTGTCACATTTCTTACTGTGGGATTATGGGAGTAAATTATCTTCAAATGTGAGTTCCTTGTTCCAACTACTACACAAATGTCCTTTTTCTAAAACCACCCCCAAATAAATATTCCAATTATTTTAAATTATTATGCATCCCACTTCCATTGGGAGTGATCCAACAGCACCTACCTTGCACAACTGCATAACAAATGAGAACCTAATGTCTTAGGTCAGTATCATTGGAACCCAATGCACTGTTGGGACTTAGCTCCCTAAGCATAGCTTGCCAGGCTTATCTTTTGAGCTTGTATTGTAGATGGATTTCATTCACAGGTCATAAACAGAGGCTTGGAGTGCATATAGCACATAATACCAGGAGAGGACTGGTCTTTGCCAGACACTCCTGGGAAAGTTGTCTTGGCTCAGGGCCAGACAAACACAAAGAGAAGCTACTTTTCCACTAGAGTCTTTAAAGTTTCTGTTTTTGACTGGTTAGAGTGAAAGTCTTCAAAATAGAAAACATTGCTTCTTTCGAGATGTTACAGATCTGAAGCAAAGATGTGGGCTGTTTTTACATTTGAGCATGTATAAAAAGAGCAACAGTGATAAGAAAGGGAGCCAAAATCTACAGAAGCTTAAAATCATCTTCTGAGTATGGCTTTCAAATGACAGCTCTCAGTTTTGAGCTCTTTAGTTTTATACTATATCCTTCTCTACTTCCCCACATCCCAAAAATGTTGAAAATCAGAGAGACAAATATCCCCTTTTTTGCTTCTTGACTCCCCATGCAATCTGTTGAACATAGCCCAAGTATTAACAGTAACGTACATAGCTGGGAAGTTTATAATCTCAGCCACTAGACAAAATATGAATGGCTGAGATACATGACAAGCTGAGGGCTATGCTTCAGTCAGTGTTTTAGACCAGATCTTGGACAATTAATCTACTCAGCTGAGAAACTGAGCTGAGTTGAACTAAGAATATTCAACATTATTTTAGGCATCTGCTACTCCATGATATAATAAGTATAATGGGTGAAAAATTCTAGCATGCATCCAGAAGCAACTTCCTTGGAATGGTCAGTAAATAACATGCTCAAAAGATTAAAAGTAATCCATCCACAGTGTTATTTTTAGTATCTTTATGATTTCAGACTTTTTTCCAGTTGTCCACACTTGGTTGCTGAAAATAACTTACTATCCTAAAAACTCATTGCATTTGCAAACTAATGCTATAATTTTGTCGCTTAAATCCTGATAAATAAAAATTATACAGAGGGATACTATAAATTTTGTTCTTATTGTTGAGAGTTATGAAATTTAAAAATTATTTCTAGATATATGAACACAGTGACTAGCAATTTTGATAAAACGCCACCTTGAGATGTGGTACTGGAACCAAGTCCAAAGCCTCACAGTGTTCATTCTCATGATCCTTGAAGTTGATTGAATTCTACCGGGTCCAAATGCTGAACAGTCTGATTTACAAGTTAACTTTGAGGAAATATGTTTAAATAAGTCAGACTTCTAAGCCAAGACACAAAAAAGGACAGAAATGGGAGCAATTTTAGTAAGAAACATGCAATAAGACATTTGAAACATAAAAAACAGCCAAGAGCCAGTGGTACAAAAGAGACTACGTGGAATGAAGTTCTGAAGCCAACTCTAGAAAAGCTAATGGTATCTTCATTAGGCTTTCAAAAGAGAAGCAGAACATAAGAAAACAAATTTGTTATGTTAAGAGCCTCCTAAAACAGTATACAGTACATCTCCAAACATGCAGAATTACATCAGCCTTAAGCATCCTATGAAAGAGCTATGCTGACTCCTTTCTGCTTATGGAAGCAGGAAAGAGAACACTGTAAGTTTTTCTTAACAGAATTAAAATTGAAAATTACTGGCTAAAGTCATTAACTCAAATTGAATTAACCAAAATGCTATTTGTACATCCTAGACAATTAAAGTCATGTTTCATACAGGAACTGTTTTTCCTTATAATCATACAGGTATGATACCCTGACAACATTTTTTCTCCTTTAACTTATAAATATATTCTTATAAGAATAAGAAGAATTGATCTGCTCAAAAGGATTTCCTGCAAAGAATGCGTGTGTTTTGTAATGCTTCATTTCTATTCCAGTGTTTCCTTGGTTATTCTGCCTCACTTGAGAGGAACGTACAGATAATTTCTATTTTGCAGCAGGGGTGTCAGTACTTTTTATTTGCTTAGATCAGGGCAGATTTTCCTAAAGGACAGTCTAATGCAGTGGCTCCCTAAGCATGCAGCATTCCCTGTTGCCCATCCTCCATCTGCTTGGTCCTGCTGATTCCCCTCCATCCTCTCCTGCCGCTGCCCCGCCCCTTCATGTCCTCCTGCAGGTGTCTCATCTCGTCCGTCCGATCTGGTGTCTGTCTCGTCCAGTTCACCCTGCAGTTTCTTCCTGTGTGTCTGTTTGTAGATGAAGGGGCTGAGGATCAAGTGGGTCCTCTACACAGGTTCCCCAGCCATGAACCTACCACCAGCAGGGAGAGGCGTAGACTCCTAGCCCCCGCCATCTCGGTGTCTGTGCCTGATGATGACCCTTACAATTCCGATGAGGAATACTATGAGCATCCCTTGTTCAGCTCAGAATGGACCACTTCTAGTGTGCTCCCCAGTGTCCCAGCGCAGAGTGCAGAGGCCCACTTAGGCCAGGAGAAAGGTGAACCAAGCATGGTGCCCTTTTGTTCCTCCTCCCCAGCCTGCAGCTTTGCCCACATGCATCCTGTTCAGTGTGCCTTTGTGTGGGGGTGGGAGGACAGGAACCTGTTTTTTCCATACAAATGTGAAGTCCCTATATAGGTGTATAGATCCAAATGATTCAAAAATGTTATAAAAGAAGCCTTATTTGAGACATGTGTGCACTTCCTTTTTTATATCATTGCTTCTGAGAAGATGCAGAGAGAGAAAGAACGAAAAAGTTTAACTAAAACATGACCCATTTCTACTACTTGCAAGTAAATCAGTAAGGAAAAACATATTTTTTACTCAAACCATAAAAGATGATCCTGAAATTTTTTTCACCTTGAATCCACAGTGTTACTACGACCAGCCCTAAACAGAATTAGCTTTCTTTTTAGTGCCATGTTGACACAATCTCTCTTTAAAAGAGAAAAAGTGAAGGATCTGTTTGGAGCAGAATAAATATTACGGCAGCAATTTGTTTCCCCTTTTCCTTTAATCATCTACAAAAACTACAGAGGCTTCTCCAGGTAACTAAATCTTTGTTCACACCAGGAGTGCTGGGCTAAAGGGAAGGAATCCTAGGAGCCTTTGTCCTCTCAGTCTCATGAAGATGGAAGACCCTAATGTATAACTGGCTGGGGTGGGGATGAATGATTAGATGCTGGCTTACATCTTGTCTCATGCTTATAACAAAAAAGAAAAGGAAGCTTAAAATAATTTTGCTTAGGTGAAGATATTGTTTTCACATGGTGAAAATAACCTACTTAGAAGAACTCTTGGAGAAGTTTTTCATATAGGACAATATTTAATGTAAGACAGAAAATCCAAAGGCAATGACTAGTAAGCTCACAGGTCACCAACTACATTCATGACAATAAACTTCTTCAAGGAACATTTTGACAACAAAGAGTTCTAATGGCTCAGATACTCTGATGAAGAAATATAACCTAAATTGAGTGAAAACTAAGCTCTTCTACCTGTGAACTTATCACACATGAGAATATTTGAATGAGGAATAGGTGCAATGGAAATAAACATGATTTATACAAACTGAGAAAATGGAAAGCTAAAAGACTTATGTGGATTTGGAAACTTTTAAATTAACTCGATTAGAGTTTATTCAATAAGGCAACACTAGTAAAGCACTTATATTAAAATTAAATTGTAACCCAAATCTATGCATTATAAAAATTTCCTCAATAATAAGTTAGAACTGGAATTTTTAAAATGTTACTTACAAAGTTAAATTGAAAAATTGGAAGTTTCTAAGTGCCAAATATGAAGAGATGAAGTGATTCTCCCCATCCCCCAGAGGATTAATATTTCTTAAAATGAAATTTCCTTTTCTTTTCATCTGTAGTCTTTCCCACAGGACCATTTAAACAATGTGCAACTGTTTCATAAAAATGTCATAACAATTCTCCATTTGCAGAATAAACAATGTATATATTTATCTCTAATTTCTTAAGGGATAAAATTGGATTTTTAGGTTTTTTACTGGTACTTGAAGTGTAAATGAAGAACAAATGAATACAGTAACTTAGAACCTTCATAAGTCCATTGTTTATGTTTAAAGGCTAAATTCCCCTGTGATGTATATTTCAGGGGTTATTTTGGTAATTTGGTCACCACTCAATTATCTTTCCTGAGCGATTTTGGTATGAATTGCAGAAATAAGATTTTATTACTAATATGCACATTTTCTTTGTTAGTATCAAGGAGAACTATACAGGAACTATATTATTGATTAAACAATATTATAACAATTATCCCCCAAAGGAAGCCTTTTGTAAATAAAATCTAAATTTCACCTTGACCTTGTCTTTCAAAATATTTTACCTGTTCCTTGAAATTCTTCATTTTCTAAGCCATTATCTCATTCAGTGAAAATAATACAAGTTGAGCTAAGTAGTCTTTTACCTTGGGAATACTAAATAAATGATATTTTAAGTGTCAATGGATTTTGTGATAAAGTGGTTAAGCTAATTGGTTGGCTATTACTTTGAGGGAAGAGTTGTTTTTTGTTTTTTTTTTTTGTAATTCCCAAGACTCCTCTGTGAAGTTTGCTCATTTTAAATAAAGCAATCAGGAATTCTTATGTAGGGGCTTCCTGAATTGGACAAAACAGCACGTCTGACAAATGTAAAGGGTTTTTTCAGTGCATCGATACATGTCTCCGTTCCCAACCATCTGTTACTTGACAGCATCCATCTCTCATTCCCAGCAAGCTTTCCACATGTGTGCAACTTGCTGCCATTTCCACTAAGGGTAACCTATCAATAAAACCCTTTCAGCTCTTGGGTTTTAAAATAAATAGCCTTTTAATGAGACCTTAAAAGGCATCACTATTAGCAGACTCTACATCATAATTTTCCAACCAGTATATCATATATGTTGCATCAGACTATCAATTTGCTGATCCAAATGGTAAATCATTCCAGTGGAGCTGAAAGTGTTCCTTAAATAACATTTCTGTCCTTCTGTGTATTGTTACGTGGTCATGATGTCAACATCTTTTTCATCCCTAAGAAGAAGAAACTCTAGAGGGCCTGATGGCTGAGGAAGAGAAACCTGTTGCTCTTCCTGGGAAAGAGTGTGGGGCTGCTAAGTCCTCAGACCAACCCCGGGCCCTCAGTGAGGGCCAAATGGAGTCTAGTACAGAGGCCCAGATAGTTCCGGAAGAGAGTGCGCCCCCTGGGGCTCTGCATGAGAAAAGTGTAAAAGAGGTCACAGAGTTGTCTCCGGAAGTAAAAACCCCTTCCTGTGACAAGGAAGGTGTGTTTCTCAAGATTTGCATGTGTTTTGTTGCAAATGATCTCCCAGCGACTTACATACCTGGCGCCTTTCCAAAGCTGTTTCATCTCGGCCTTCTCATAATCATGAGACCACCGTTTCAGCCTTCATGAGCAGAGAGTGTTGCTTGCGCAGGTGCCGTGTGGCAGCTTGGTTGTCCTCTGCTGCAGCTGATTCTTGGTTGTCCTTTGCCATGATACAAGACGCTTTGCAGCAGGCTGATGATGCTGTGTGAGCTTTTGAGTTTCCCTCCCTCCTCATCTCAGATGTTTGCCAGTCACATTGCTAATACATGTATATTTTTGTTTTGGTTTTTTGGAATAGCAATTCATATGCTTTTCTTTTAAATCCTACAATTGGATTTTGGCACATAGAGGCTTAAATAATAGAATCGCTTTTATTTGCAACTGCAACCTGCTATATTTTTTATGCTTCAACAAGTACTGGTTTGGTTCCTTCAAAGCTCCTGTTGATGCTTCTCATGTCATTTCCTTTCCATGGCAGCCAACTCCTTTGGTCGCTCCCATATCTCTTGAGTTTTCATCCATCTAACCTAACCGTTATTACAGCTTCATAAAATATCTCTTTTCTATTATCACAACAGGATACACAAGCATATAAGGTAATGATGATCCATACACTTGCTCAAGAGATGGTTGAAATTTGTGATTTTTTTTCCCCAAACCTTTTCAACATAACTACACTTAGCTGCAGTGATCAGTGTGAAATATTTTGATCTTAAAACACAAATAGGGCTTTAAAGCCTTTTGGATTGGTGAATAAATGAAAATAAGAATATGTCACTTACTTTCTGTGAAGCATCTTTAAAGCCAATATTGATCAGTACTTCTCCAGTTGGTCATGTTCACAGGGAGTGTGAGGTCATGACCATAAGAAGAAAGGTATTTGGAAACTTTATTATTCATGTTACTTGCCAATATTAATACTTTAATTCAGATAGTCTCACATCTATGAGACAATTAAGCAATGATTAGGTAATAAGAATATTGAATATGTGGTACAAACTGCCTTTTCAATTCTTAAATTATGTCATATAAATTTGAGAGCAAATATTTACTTATATTCCCAAAATTTAATCTCAGATCACTTCTAAAAATTTAGGCTAGTAACCTTTTAGTGACCCTCAAATCAGTCCAGGCCTCTGTTAATCACGCTATTTTTTCTTGTATCATTATTAATTACTTGACATTCTGCCCTGGCCTGCCAATTCATCTTCAAATGAGAAAATATTCAAATGTGAATAAAATTCAATAGAAATCAATCTTTATCTGTATATAGTCCTTAATATATATTTTATATCCTTAATCACTTACTCAATATGCATTAATATATAGAAGGCACATTTTCTTTTCTACTATAATACACATCACATAATGTTTAGGACACACCAGACAAACAAAAAAGAGAAGACAAATGAGTAGTCTGAAAGTAAATGCTTCTTATAATTCCTGTACACATTGATTTACAACAGTTCACTTTACTAGCAGTACACATCTATCTCAGCTCTGACATTTTCATACTGAGTTTTAGATGAGTAGCATGCTTGCATGTTCCATATTTTTTCATTTCTCTACCATTCATCATTTCAAAATATAATTTTAAGCTTACTGCCTGAAAGCATTTGCCTATGATTTGTTTAAAAATCAACCCGATTACTTCAGATTTACTTACAGCCTCGAAGATGGAGTTCCCTGATCATCAGGAATTGACTTCCTCAGCAGCTGAGCCTTTAGACAAAAAAGAAAAGGAGTCAAAGATGGAAAGTATGCCTGGTGAAGACTTTAAACATGCTGCCTTAGTTCCTCAGCCTGACACAACTCAAACTTTCCCTGATACAAAGAATATGCAAGGTGCAGAAGGAGAAAAGGCACCTCCTGCTCTGTTTGGGCATCCTGTTGGTGCCACCCTGGAAGACATGAAATGGAAGACAGAACCAAGCTTCATAGTGCCTGGCATTGACCTCCCTGCACAGCCTCCATCCCCCAGAGAGCAAAAAGACTGGTTCATTGAAATGCCAGTGGAAACAAAGAAAGATGAGTGGGGTTTGGCTGCTCCAATGTCTCCTGGCCCCTTAACACCCATGAGGGAAAAAGATGTCCTGGAGGATATCCCAAGATGGGAAGGGAAACAGTTTGATTCTCCTATGCCAAGTCCCTTTCAACCTGGAAGTTTTACTCTTCCTGTAGATGTCATGAAGAATGAAATCGTAACAGAAGCATCACCTTTTGAGCCTGGCTTCTTACAACCAGATAACAAAAAATCACTGCAAGAAATCAGTGGCCCAGTGACTGCCAAAGATAGTTCTAAAGTTGAAGAGCTACAAAAAGATGAACCTGATAAAGTGGCAGAAACAGCAGCCTCAGAGGCAATTACCTTACCCAAAGATCCCCATGTTCCAGTTCTGGAAGGATATGTTATTGAAAAAGTTCTAGGGGAAAAGAGAGGCACCCCCAGTGGACAGGAACCTACACTTACTGAAAAGGAACTTCAGCCAAAGCTTGAAGAGAAAACATGTGTTTCTGACAAAGAAGCTGTACCAAAAGAGCATGAACCCTCAAAATTGAGAGATGAAGAAACAGCCATAATTCAGACTGCCACTGAGCACACTTTCTTGAAAGAAACACCTAAAAGCCAAGAACAAATTACAGATATGTTAGAACCTGGCACCTTCCCTGTAGGTTTGGAGCAAGCAGTGACAGATTCAACCATGACCTTGAACACCTTGGAAAAAGTCTCCACTGAACCAGCTGCACTCTATGAAAAGAGTACATTACAGGAACTTTTTCAGGAGAAAGTTGCTGACACAGACAGTAACGTTGAAGGAGTTAGGGATGCACCGTCAGCAGAAATTGGCATGCCATTTTATGAAGATAAGTCAGGAATGTCCAAGTACTTTGAAACGTCTGCCTTGAAAGAAGAAGTAATGAAAAACATTCAGCTGGCCAGTGATTACTATGAACTAAGTGACACAAGAGAAAGTGCCCATGAGTCTGCTGATACCATTTCTGCCATGCTTGAAAGTGATGACAAGGAATTCCAAGTAGGGAAAGAATCCCAGCCCAGTGCACCAGCACAGGGAGCAGGGTACAGCACTCTTGCACAGAGTTATCCATCTGATTTGCCTGAAGAACCTAGTTCTCCTCAAGAAAGAATGTTCACTATTGATCCAAAAGTGTATGGGGAGAAAAGAGACCTCCACAGTAAGAATAAGGATGATTTGACACTCAGCAGAAGTTTAGGACTTGGTGGGAGGTCTGCAATAGAACAAAGAAGCATGTCGATCAATTTGCCCATGTCTTGCCTGGATTCCATAGCTCTTGGATTTAACTTTGGCCGGGGCCATGATCTCTCTCCTCTGGCTTCTGATATTCTCACCAACACTAGTGGAAGTATGGATGAAGGTGATGATTATCTTCCACCAACCACACCTGCAGTGGAGAAAGCCCCTTGCTTCCCAATAGAAAGCAAAGAGGAAGAAGAAAAGACAGAGGAAGAAAAAGCTACTGGACAGGAAAATATTCAAGTAGAGACATCCTGTGAGTCACCTTTTGTAGCCAAAGATTATTACAAAAATGGCACCGTCATGGCCCCTGACTTGCCTGAAATGCTTGATCTGGCAGGTACGAGGTCAAGATTGGCTTCTGTCAGTGCAGATGCCGAGGTTGCCAGAAGAAAATCTGTCCCCTCAGAAACTGTTGTTGAGGAGAGTAGTACTGGATTGCCACCTGTAACTGATGAAAACCATACCATTGTGAAAACAGACAGTCATCTAGAAGACCTAGGCTACTGTGTGTTCAATAAATACACAGTCCCACTTCCATCACCTGTTCAAGACAGTGAGAATTTATCAGGAGAAAGTGGTTGCTTTTATGAAGGAAGTGATGATAAAGTTCGAAGAGATTTGGCTACAGACCTTTCATTGATTGAAGTAAAACTGGCAGCTGCTGGAAGAGTCAAAGATGAGTTCAGTGCGGAGAAAGAGACATCCTCACCTACATCTGGTCTGGTTAGGGAATTTGATCAGGAGAGGAAAGCAAACGATAAGCTGGATACTGTGCTAGAAAAAAGTGAAGAACATGCTGATTCAAAAGAATATGCCATGGAAACAGAAGAGGCTGGTGGTAAAGTGGACACATTTGGGTTAGGACTAATGTACAAACCAACTTCTGCCAAAGAACTGACAGTGTCAAAAGATGCAGCATTCGAGAAAGCAGAAAAGGGTCTTAGTTCAGTGCCAGAGGTAGCTGAGGTAGAACCATCAAAAAAAACTGAACAAGGACTGGATTTTGCCGCAACTAAAGCTGACCAAGGTCAATTAGATGTTAAAATCAGTGACTTTGGGCAGATAACTGCAAGGCTGAATGTGGATGCTGGAGAGGCAGCAGAGCTTAAACTGAAGGGTGCACAGGAACTGGCACTCTCATCCAAAGCACCTCAGGAGGCAGATGTGTTCCTGGGTGTTGAGGCTAGCCACATGAAGGAAGGTGCCAGAGTTAGTGAGATAGAAGTCAAAGAAAAGGTGGCCAAGCCCGACTTGGTGCACCAGGAGGCTGTAGACAAAGAGGAGTCCTATGAGTCCAGTGGTGAGCATGAAAGCCTCACCATGGAGTCCTTGAAACCTGATGAGGCCAAGAAGGAAATGTCCCTGGAATCATCCCTGATGCAGGATGAAATTGCCATTAAACTGTCTGTGGAAATCCCTGGCCCACCTGCTGTTTCAGAAGCTGACTTAGCTGCAGCTGAGCAAGCCGATGTCCAGATGGAATTTATTCAGATGCCAAAAGAAGAAAGCAAAGAGGCCCCAGATATATCCATCACCCCCTCCGATGTTACTGAGCCACAGCTTGAAGCAGTCATATCTGAACCACCAGAGGCTCAGAGTGAAGAAGAAGAGATAGAAGCCCGGGGAGAATATGATAAACTGCTCTTCCGCTCAGACACTCTCCAGATCACTGACCTGGGTGTGCCAGGTGTCAGGGAGGAATTTGTGGAGACCTGCCCAGGCGAACACAAAGGAGTCATTGAGTCCGTGGTGACCATTGAGGATGACTTCATCACTGTAGTGCAGACTACAACCGATGAAGGAGAATCTGGGTCCCACAGCGTGCGTTTTGCAGCCCTAGAGCAGCCTGAGGTGCAAAGGAGACCCTCTCCTCACGAGGAAGAAGAGCTTGAAGTGGCAGCTGAAGCCCAGGCAGAACCTAAGGATGGCTCTCCCGAAGCTCCAGCCTCCCCTGAGAGAGAAGCTGTGCTATTAGAATATAAGACAGAAACCTATGACGATTACAAAGACGAGACCACGATTGACGACTCCGTCATGGATGCTGACAGTCTCTGGGTGGACACTCAAGGTGTGCTCTTTTTTTGTTTTGTTTTGTTTTTAATTTTCTGCTCCCAAATTCAACCCAGTAACCTAATGAGCGTTTAAAAAAATTTTTTAAATATCCCTTTATCTCTTTATTTTGCATTTTGTGAAGTATGCGAAGGATTCTGTACATTTGTCACTAATGTTTTCGCTGTTGTTGTTGTCATGATTTGCTTTGATCCACAGATGATGATAGAAGCATCATGACAGAGCAGTTAGAAACTATTCCTAAAGAGGAGAAAGCTGAAAAGGAAGCTCGGAGACCATCTCTTGAGAAACATAGAAAAGAAAAGCCTTTTAAAACCGGGAGAGGCAGAATTTCCACTCCTGAAAGAAAAATAGCTAAAAAGGAACCTAGCACGGTCTCCAGGGATGAAGTGAGAAGGAAAAAAGGTTCATTTAACAATCACTTCTTTAACAATGTTTTTTGAAGTCATTCGTTTTACTTGTGTGTAGCAGAAGCTGCCTAACAGTCTTAACCGATTACTTACAAAATTTTCATTTGGTTTTGTTCCAACTGTTTCTTTTTTTTTTCCTGATGGTATGCTCTTTGTGTTTTCTTATTCATAGCAGTTTATAAGAAGGCTGAACTTGCTAAAAAAACAGAAGTTCAGGCCCACTCTCCCTCCAGGAAATTCATTTTAAAACCTGCTATCAAATACACTAGACCAACTCATCTCTCCTGTGTTAAGCGGAAAACGACAGGTGACTGCTCAGTTCTGCAATGTGGCTGGCAAACATAGACATGTATTTCTTTTCTTTTCTTTTTTTTTTAAATCTCATTACCGTAGCAGCTTCTTCATTTTACTTTCCTTCAAAGAATTCCAGCAGTCATGAACAATTTTGCTATTGAGTGTCTTGTATCATTATTCTTTTTTTTTTCTCCCTCCCTGCAGAAGAGCTCATGACCATCTGTCTCTTTGTCATGCTCAGACGTAACAGTGTGTGATTGTATCTTGGCATTGTGCTCTAATGTCACGTTCTGGGGATTCCTATTTTCATTCTGTGTGTTTGGTTAGACGATGGCGATAAATTTTACCATGGTATGCATTCTTGTTATTTTGCTTATTTATCTTTCTCATGCTTAAGTCATATATATTTGTCTTATTTTCTACATTGTCACTACCAAATCTGTTACTGATGTTGATGAATTTACTGAGAATCACCAAGAATGCACAGTGATTTAGACACTGAAAATGAAAAGCAAACTGAGGTAAAATTGTGCTTTGCAAAATTATTTTGTTTTGGATGAAAAAAAGTAGCAAGAAAATGAAATTGTGTGGCAATTCTGTCAAATTTTATTACTTATATCCATGATTAACAAGCCTTTCAATCCATTGTACTGTATCTTTTGACATTTTCTTATAGAGATTGTCTTAAATGTCTTGAACTAAACAGCTTAATTTTCTGACATAATTCAGATTGCAGAATTCTAAGACAAAACTCTTTTCCCCTTAAGAAAAACTTAAGTTAGAAATAAACTTAGCTCTATTTCAATTTTGCTACCTATTTCTCTGCCTTCTCCAAATATACCATTTATTTGCCAAGTTTTTAAAAGTGGTGGAACAAAAGAATGAAGCATGTTTGAAATTATGATAAAACCCATAGAAATATTTATAGTGCAAACTTTATTTCTAAATTTCAATTCAAAGTGTTTTGTGGGTGTAATTACACTAGGATAATCTTAATGTTTACAATATGTTTTATTTTAGCATTTAAATGGCATGCTTGTAACCTACAAAACCACAGATTCCTAAGTCAGGAAGGAATATTTGCCTTTCCATTATACATCACACTTGTCTCTATGTTCCCCTTTGGATGGTTTTAATGGTTATGAACAGAATTGCTTTTATGAGATAAAGAAAATCAAGGTAATTGATGGTTTCATGACAGACACTGAGAATTTCAAGTCTTTTGTATTTGTGTTTTTCAAATAGGAAACATCATGTGTTTTCTTTTCAGAGCAAGTATCTGAGGCAGGATTTTAAAATGGAAGGCTTATCTATACATGCAAAGCTTGATAAAGATTTAGGGTGAGGAATACCTCTAAATTAGAAGTTAGAAATTAACATGATACCTCCAAATCTTATATTTTAGTTCATTTTTTTAGGTTTTTAGCTTCATTTAACTTGGAATTCTTCTCCTAGTTAGATAAATGCTTGGGCAGGCAGAATCTTCTGGTTGGAGCATTTAAAAATCCTCTCTTATCTTGAATGATTAAAGATATTATCAGGATTGTGGAATTTCAGAAGAAATATGAGATGTCTGAGCAGTGTCTGCATGTCCATTGATTTTCAGTTTACCACACTGAAACTATTATTGTTTGAAGGATATTTAAAATATTTAGAACGATTTGAATCTTCCCTTATTCTAGTCAAATATTAAGATATTCTGACAGAAAGCATATACCAAGCATAGACGTACTTGGTTTGAAACAAACTACGTGCATATGTCATAGAAATTTGAGATAGGTTATATAAATAGTAGGAAGGCATCCCTTTTACTGTAAAAACTTTAAAAGCTCAGTTCTGGAATCTGCACAATATTACCAACCAGACCTACATACCCCAGAGCATATTGTAGACAGTTATTATTTTGGTGTTAGAGCTGTCCATGGCATAAGAAACCTTTTGAAACTCATTTGGAGGCCTGGTAAGGATAAATATTTGTTTCCTTAAAGGTCTGTCTCTTACCAAAGAAAACTAAGGAGGAAGTAAACACATAAGCTTGCTTTTTTTATTTTCTGAAGATAACTTTTTGAATATGGATGGTTTTTCCAAAACAAAAAGATTGTCTTAAATTGTGAAATACTTAAATCAGGTAAGTCATCAACAGAAAATATGCTCAAGATGATGGAGTTTAAAATTGAAACCAGAAGTATAAAATAGCAGCAAGAGAAACAACAGTAACAGATGTGGTAATAATTTCATACAGGAAGTGCATGTGTAGAACATGGTCTATATTTACTGAACTTGAAATCCTCTCATGTTGTCTGTCCTTGACAAGCTACTATTCTTCCCTTCTCATGTAGTGCATTTCACATCAAACAAGTGTGTTATTCATATTGTGAAATGAAGGGTGCAGAGAGGAAAGGGTTGGCTGATCGTGACAGTTTGGAATGTAAAATGTAGCAATAACTTTAGGCATGCCAGTGGCTTCCAGCAAAACAAGAGAGTTTGGAAATCTCAATGAACACCTCTATGTCACACCAACCCTTGAAAGCTGTCAGCTTCCTTTTCCTTAAATTCTGCAGCATTCACATTGCTATTCTGTGACTTCTGTTCTAAAGAGTCTGACTTCATGTAGTAGTGATTCTAAGGTATATTGTGAACCCACAGAATGTGACTGGTGTCCCTACCTGTGCTTTGCTAGGCACTGACATACTCTAAGTAACACACACTGTAGTTAGTTACCTGCTGTTATTGTGATTCAGGTTTCTTCAGTTACTGAATCTGAGCCTCAGAAAAAAAATGCATTAGTCTGTTGATACAGTAGAATGTTCAAATGGCATTGAAAAAAATGCATTTGTGTGGTTTTTAGCCACTAAGTTTGAGTTTATGTGTCTTTTCTTTTCAACAGCAACAGGTGGTGAATCAACTCAGGCTCCCAGTGCATTTAAACAGGCAAAGGACAAAGTCTCTGTGAGTAAAATAAGTTTTACCTTGTTCTTCATGTGAAGCTCTTTTTTGGTATTAATTGCGATGTCTTAATAACTTTAGATATTTTTTACATTTTTAGATGTTTGCCCTTAAATGTCATTTTAAACAGTTCACCCACCCAGATTGACTCTTAGAAGCAGCCAAGCAAGGATTAACATTCTCTGGAATGGCATGTGATGGTAGCTGGTGGGGATATGGCTGGACTGCTCTTTACTAGTAAGATAAAAACATGAAGCAACACAAGGATTGGGCAAAAGTGGGAAAGACCAATTTATCTGCTTTATATAGAATCAAATTTACATTACAATCAACATAACTATTTTATAGCAAATTAGAGCTAATGTTGGCTAAGTTCATATATGCATTTCCTTAGGATAATTAACTACTAGAGAAATTGGTGTTGCAAGAAAGATGTCTAGTCTTGCTACATATTACCAAATTTATAGTTGCTAAATTCTGAGATAAATATATTATTGTTTTAATGTGGTCTATTAATAGGTTTAACTTTTTCATATGTTTGTAAATATTTTCTTTTTCTTTCTGAATTTTATTTTTCATTTTATTAACCATATTTTGAAGACCAAAACCAACATGAAGTATTTTTGCTCCTTTACAATTAGAAGAAAAAAGTTAAAGAACTATTCATGAAAGCTAAAATTTATAATAAATAATTTGAATGATGTTAATTAATAACTTATCACAGAATTCTGAGTCTCCATAATTATATGTGATATTTAAATCATAATTCATAATTTAACCTTCTAATAACTGATAGTTTTTAAACTTCTACTTTTTATTTATTATTAAAACAATGATTCATTTCCATCAATGACCAAACTTTTGATAATCATCTTGAAACTCAAGGACTTCACTTTCATCAAGGAAAATATTTGACTTTTATACAAATGTTTTCAGACATATTCCTGAATATATGACAGGTAATAGAATTCATTTATTGCTTTGGTCAATATTAGGCTTTATTTTGAGTACAATGAATTCCAAGCTTTTTATTTCCTCTGTTTCTGAGAACTAGTGACTTGTCATGTTCAAATCTTTGCACATTTATTGTTTAAATGATCTTCTTTTCCTGTCTTAATTGTCTAAAAGTAAAGGAAGATGATGAAAATTCCTAAGTAATAATATAATTACGAAGATTAGATCCAGTAATTTTATACAACAGAATACAGTGTGTTGACTGGAAAAATAGCATTCATTTAATAACAGCAGTTGTTATTATTATTATCTTTGTTATTATTTAGAAAGTAAATTTTTTTAAGACCAGATACTGAAAATAAGTCTGAGTTTGTCCCCTGTAGGAAAAAATTTTAAATAGACATCTTTTGGAAAACCTGTAGGAAATATTCAAGACTTTAGTCTGTAAGGACATTGTGTGACATAAAACTAACTTTTTACCTGGTAAATATCCATCTCATCTTTGTGAAGAAGAAAGATAAGTTCATCATTCTTAGCTTTTCTCATTTAACATCCCTTTTTTCTTCCTAATACTGCACCCTCTATTTATGTTTTCTAAAATCTCTAGACTAATTCTGACCTGATTTGTTTCTGATATTCAGGATATGCATGTAAACAGTCCTCTGATTTTTGTCTTATCCTTTATTATGAAAATTACTCCCCATAATCTTTCGTTAACTTGGATTTCTGCTGGTGACAGTGGTTTGCTTAGCATTGCACTTGTCTTTCTTAATTAGAGGCAATCCAGTTACTTCATTCTTCTTTCTTAGAACACATTTCTTGAAATTCATTCTTTTGTGGGTAGGATCAATCAAAAAAGAACAACTGTGCTGAGCCAGTTAGACTTCCACTCAAGGCCCTGGGTCTGCAAAGGAGGACGTGATTTCCACAATCAGTGCTTGCCTGTGTCCCTGTGGAAGTAGCTGTGGAGGTTAAAACTTGAGATAAAATTCTCAGTTTTATCTGCCATTTTTGAAACAGCTAAATCAAATTAATTATTTGAAGATAATAGTCTCCTTGGCTTTGTCATTCTTGTCTGTCTTTTTAACAAAGTCTTCCAGGAGACATCATGATATGGCAGCATAGCTTTCTCCAAAAGCCACTTACACTTGCAGAGCATTTCCCCAGGTGTGCTCAACACATGTAAATTAAGTCTGGTGATTTTTATAGGGAATCAGTGTGGGGCTGACTTTTCTTCTTAGATTTTATAACACATCATCCAGTCTGTCATCTGTGCATAAAAAGATCTCACTAATTCTACAGAATAACCGGGCAGGTCTGATGGGCCAGCATTATTTTTATGTTCACATATAGTAGGTATAAGAAGTATTGTGAAGTTAGTTCCAGCTCAAAAGAGGTGTTTAATAAAAATCTCTTTTTCCCACATGATTATACATTTTCATCATTGATTACAATTATTGTACCTGTGTTCTTATTAAAAGTATACATTTCATTTAATTTCATGTATGTTTATACTTTTTAATTTTTTCATTTACTTCATAGTTTGGTTTATTTTGTACTTTTGTTTGTTTTCTTTCATGGCTAGAATCCTACCCTGTCAAAGATTCCTGCTTTACAGGGTAGCACAAAGTCCCCAAGATACAGCTCAGCCTACTCTAGCACGACTAAAATGGGTACCTTTTCTGACAGTTGTTTAACCCAGCCCACCTCAGCGGGCTCCACAGAGCGTTTGCCATACTCAAAATCAGGGAACAAGGTAAGGCAGTAGGTCGGTGAAAGGTGCAGAAAGGAATATAATTTGGGAGATGGTTATATGGCATAATTCAGGATCAGCATAAAAGCAAGGATATAAAATACTAAATTATCTGACATATAAATAACAGAGCCCGTTAAGAGCAAATACAACTGAAAAAATTTTTATACCCTTCTAGCAAAAATAAGTATAGAAAATATTTTTTCTAGATATATTATCCAGTATCAATTTTTTTCTTGTGAAATATCAAATAAAAACTGACAAAATATATTCTATTGTATATAATGCTATATGTAATAGATAATTTAGTATAATGACAAAATCTATTGTACATAATATGGTAGATAATTTAGAGTCACCTTCAGACACATTGAGGTTTAAATACTGCCCCTGCCAACTTTGTGAATTTGAAAAAAATTATATTAACTCATTAAACCAGTTTCCTCAGATTTAAAATGTGTATAAAATGGATGCAGTGTGCTTAGAGTTCCTGTCACATAGGTGTACATAATACCGTAGTGGTCATTCTTGGGAATATTATTCATCCAATGCCTTTGGCCAATTCTTGCTGATTAATAAATTATAATGCTAATGAAGATTTTTCAGTAGAATTAGCAATTTGCTGAAGAGTGCTTCAGTAAATTAACTTCCAGAACTAACTCTAGAATAATATAATCTTACAAAATATCTAGGTAATATGAACTCTTTCTAAGTTATAAAGTAGAAATGGTTAAAAGTGTATGAGATTTGGTAGTGTACATTAAAGTAAGTTTATCAGCACAGAAAAAAATAACCAGCATAGTGTTCTCACTTTGTATAATTAAAATAAAGATTTACAAGAAACCAGTGTCTTTTTGTTTTCCCAAATCAGGATGGCATAACCAAGAGCCCAGAAAAGCGCTCTTCTCTTCCAAGACCGTCCTCCATTCTTCCTCCGCGCCGAGGTGTATCAGGAGACAGAGAGGAGAATTCCTTCTCCCTCAACAGTTCCATCTCCTCTTCAGTGAGACGGACCACTAGTAGGTTTCTCTTGGTTTGGCTTCTTTTGTAATTATTTTTTTAAGTCCCTTAAGTGGAAAAGAGCTTATTTTATGCTTCTATTTTACATTTTTCAAATAAAGCATGCATTAAGAACAGATTGTCTTTGTCCAAAGAATCAGAGAATACATGACTATAGGTGTTTCAAAATAGCTTTCTGGTTAAAAACAATTAATGGAGGAAATAGGACCAATATTACCTTATTGTCTACTAAATAAGATTGAGATAGTCATTTTTCTAAGTATATATTTTCTTTCTTGTTTCAAGTTTAGGACAGAATATTCTAACCAAAAAGAATTAATTGAGAAAAACAACAGAGATTTTTAAAACATGCATCTATATAAACTTAAGACTTTGAATTCCAACTCCTAAAATCTAAATGGAAAGTCAAAATTCCAAACCTAAGTTTAAACTTAATTTGTCCAGAATTTCCCTTTCAAATGAGCTGTAAACATAGTATGAGCAGTGCAATAGCCTATCCTCTGATTGATGGCCCAAACTGATTGGCAATTATAACAATTAATGTAACATTCCTATCATTACACATATACAGATAGTGTGCTGCTAAAACTATCCAGTAAAAGATGGATTCAAAATATTTTCCTCTTGCAACCCACAATGGCTATCATTTATTGAGTATACAGATGCAAAACTCTTAAGATATATTTTTGACTCAGTTTAATTCACAATGCTGATAAGTATTAATAGCTGAAATTCAGTTGATTAAAAAACTGACCTTAGAGAAAGGATAACTTGTCCAACACTATATAGCTAGTGAGTGGTTGAATTTGATGGTCAACCCACTGTTAACTTCACAAGCTGTCCTTTTAATGTCTTCTCTGTATTTATTTGGAGGAAATAGTATTTGAGAACTGCTCTGTAGAATTACCTAGAAAATAATACCTGTCATTTCGAAACTGTTATACACAGGCGGAAATTGCTATCACTATCACATTATCATTGATTTCACCGCTTGCTTTTAAAAACATTTAATAATAATTGGTCCACTTCAAATATGATTATTTTGCAGGATGCTTTTGGAGTTCTTTTGCCTACAGTGAAAATGTTTATTATTATGATTATGTGCCCAACAACATTTAGTCTCGTGAACTATTAGCATCCTTTAAAATCTGTGCTAGAAACACTTTGAAATTATCAAATCTTTTTTATAATAGGAAAAATAAATTATTCTATTAATTTAGAAATTATCCTATTAATTTTAGAAAGGAGGACATTTAAGAGTTAGTAATTTCCATGGAAGTGAATTTAACTACAAATATCTGGATTTGGAATTGAACATAAACAATAACCCAAGGAGGATGAAACAAGACAAAGGCACCACTCTCCCAAGGAGCATCTTGAATGATGCATGTGGGTGTTGCTATGGAAGCAAAATGGCACTGTCTCCATAAATCCACCTCTTCATGCCACTGTATTCTGCCTTTTAACTTGGATCTGCGTATAAATTGCTTTTTAAAATTTTCCAAGCCAATGCTGTTTTGACATTCTAGTTTTATTTATGTTTACAAAAAGATTTTATCATGTTATTTGGCAATAAGCATAATTGATACTCTGATCATCTAAGACATCGGGCCTGTTTTAGCTCTACATAGCAATGTCTAAGAGGCGTAAAGACAATCAGAAAAGCAATAAATTTTCCACTTTTATTCTACCATCTCCTTGACTGAACACAGGAATATCGTGGCCTTTCATAAAACTAATGAAAGGATTTGAGGGAAACAGTGCTGTGTGGGAAGTTCATTTAGCCCAGAAAGAGGAAAAGGCTTTGTCATTGATTTGAGAAGATAAATAAGGGCCCAGTATAATAAACTCACAAATATTTTTAAAATCATTAGTTTTTTACTTTACCTTTTAAATTTCAGAATAAAAACTCTCAAACTTACTGTTTTGATGACTAGAACAATTTATTGCAATAAAATTTGGTCATGTGTATTGAACAGCAGTATGAAGGCCTTAAAATTCATGGTTTATCTTCATTCTTCAGATCTAACACAAAACCTTTCTTTTTTATGAAGCCTAAAATTGTTTTCTACCAATGTAGAAATGACCCATACTTTAGAAACAATTATTTCTTACAGTATTGTTGCTGACATTCATTGTATTGCTTTAGCTCAGTCTCCATACAGTAAAGAACATATTAGCATACTTTTATAAATTTTAAATCCAATTCATTCCTTTAAAAAAATGAACCTGCTTTATTTAGACTTCATGAAAGTTACCAAGGTGGGTATAGTGGCAAATTATACAGAGAAGGTCTCTTTCCAGAATAGGTGAGATACCAAAGCTGGTAAAATCACAAAGAAAACATTTGAGGAAGAAATAGTTTATGGAGAAATTTTTCAGAAGGACATGGTAACACGATTAAGCCTACATTAAAAACTTATTCTACAAGGAAGCTACAAAATGCTATATTACATGTGATCCTAATATCCTGGTCTTGAAATATCATCTTTATGGTAAGGAACAAATTTAAAAAAAACAGGATGCACACTAATCCATCATTTTTACTTCCTTATATCCCATTTCTATTGTCAAATGAATAATATGACTGTTTTGTGCCCTTTTGTTAAAAGTCAAACCCAGGGCAATTTTCTCTTAATATGTGAAAACTGTTCACAGAAAGAGGAAGTAAAATTGTTCTATTTCTCCATGAAATTAAACCCAGATCAGTGAGTAGATTTCTGCTGTCTATAGATCACAATGTCTAAGAAATTCTCTTGCGCTCACTCCTTATGTTAAGCAATGACCAAATTAAAATTAAATGTCCCCGTCTGAGGAAGAACTTCCCACACTGATGATCAATTACCCTGGTTGGCCTATCAGATCTCTTTTACTTCAGTGATTTTAAAATTGAGACCTATCTTAATCCCCTACAAAATTTCAGAGGATCTACTCACTATTGTATCCGGCTTAGAATCTAATAGCATCTGAGTAAATGAGCTTCAGTGTCCTCATTTCTTTTTTTTTTTTTGGTACCAGGGATCGAACTAGGGTCCTTGAGCTTGCGAGGCAAGCGATGGAACCACTGAGCTAAATCCCCAGCCCCCTTATTTCTTAATTAAGAGTAATAAGAGCAGCCCCTAATTATTATCCATGTTTGTTTGCCTCAGATTGTTTGGTATTTACAAAAGTGCTTTGAAATCTACATGCTGTACACTTATTTCTATTATTCCTCTTTCAGAAGAACATTTGAAATGGCATTAAAAATACATACAAAAAGATAATCTGAGAGAAACCTAGTATCAGAAAGAAAACAGGAAATAGTAAAATACAAGGGGTGATCAAAACATATAGCAAATATTTCAGTTTTTAAAGTTATTACAGTAAAAAGCATATTGCCATTAATACCCCTCCCATTTCCTGCAAACACACTTATCTCATTGTTTCTTGCCATTCTTTGAAACAGCTCTGGAAGTCCTCTTTTGTGATTGTCTTTATGCGTTGTAAATATGGTGCCATCCAACAGAATTACAAGCTCCTAAAAACCTTACTGTGTGTCCTCATCCATCTTATTCACTGGGTCTGGCACCATGAGACTTCTGGCTCTTCCCCAAAGTCAAAATGACTATGAAAATGTTTGGAACTGATACAGAATATTGAGGCAGTCAGGACAGAGCAATTAAGCATGAAAGAAGACTTCTAGAACTGCTTCAAAAAATGTCAAAAACAATGAAATAAGTGTGTTCAAATGAGGGGGAGTATTTTGAGGAGGATTAATAGCAATATCTCTTTTGCTCTAATAATTTTTGTAATTTAAACATTCTCCATATTTTTTAAAATAAAATGAGATTGGGCTCAAGTGGCTGCAAAGAAATTCATCTCGAAGATCCTGTATAAATAACACAATCAGGTACAAGTTTCACTATGAATATTTTGTTATAACATCCCTATTTTCTAAAGAAAAAAATAGATCTTTTTAGTAGGAGGCATAGGATAAGTTTCCTTATAAAAGGAATAAATGATACCATATAGTAAAATACTGTTTGCCAGCTTTCAATAAACATGTGTGCAACCCCCAGTGCTTCTCAGTAAAAGCGGAAGGACTAACATGAGACATGATTCAATCAGTTCTTTTCTGCATGGCACCATGTGATGTAAATTCACAGATCTGTGTCATATGCACATCTGGAGCTCAGCATGAATAAACTGCATAGAGGAATGAATGATGTGCATGTCATTCAACTTCCAAAAATAGGGAGTCTATGTGCCTTAACAATCCTGCAAGTAGAAAATAGTTTTTGACACATTTATAATGAGAACTAAGGAAAATAAATTAGGAAAAATCAAGTTTTATCCTCATATTAATAGAAACACAGTTTCTAAAGATTGTCACTAGATTATGAACCTAGAGGAGGTTCTGGCATATTTTTAGCATTTTTGTGATAATTCATAAATATTTCTAAATGTTTCAGAAATTTAATATGTTATGAATCCTAGTAGTCTACAGGAAGAACAATACCCTAAGGAGAACTCTCTAATGCTGCTGTTTGGTGTTTGTCTAACTCGTTTATTAATATAGGGTCAGAGCCAATTCGCAGAGCAGGAAAAAGTGGCACCTCAACACCTACTACCCCTGGATCAACTGCCATCACTCCTGGCACCCCACCAAGTTATTCTTCACGCACCCCAGGCACTCCTGGGACCCCCAGCTACCCCAGGACCCCTCACACACCTGGAACCCCCAAATCTGCCATCTTGGTGCCCAGTGAGAAGAAAGTCGCCATCATTCGTACTCCTCCCAAATCTCCTGCTACTCCCAAGCAGCTTCGGCTTATTAACCAACCACTGCCAGACCTGAAGAATGTCAAATCCAAAATTGGATCGACAGACAACATTAAATACCAGCCCAAAGGGGGACAGGTAAGAATCACGTGAACATCTATTTGCTGCCAGAAATAGCACCATGTTCATTATTATGCTGCCTTCCTCAGCTAACAATTCTTAAAATGCAAGGGAGTTAGAAATGTTACAGAGTTACTGGTTACAATTCGCTGCTGAGCCTGGACCTTATTTGAAGAACCAAACATAAAATAAAATTAAAATCACATAATTCTTCCTTTCCTTCTGGTCATTTTTGGGTAACACTTGGTTTAGTCATGTAGGAGGATCTTTGAGGTGATTTCCTAATAGATCTTTTCTGAAATATCTCTATGGATTTGTAGATTTTAACTTAAAATTAAAGTTACTGTTCTAGTGTCAATTTGAATTTTCTATTTTAGACCTTTACCATGAACTTAATTTGATTTTCAGTGATTCCAGTTTTGTTTCCTTCCTTTTCCTCCAAAGATTTCTTATAACATCTTTTGCCATTTCTCCATGTTTATGCTAAAATCAGAATATGGTTTACCAAGTTACTTCTCTGGCTACTATTCCCTAAATATTGCAAAGCGTAAAGGTTTATGTTAATAATAAGTAGACCACTCTACATAATTCTTATGAAGTTATAGCCTTGAAATGTCTACTTAATAATAACTGTATTGAATAAGGTTATTAGAAAAGATCATTAAATTATGATTCCAGAGCAAATATTTATGTCTTTTCCAACTAGGGGACTTTGAATTCTGCTTTGATCTGAGCTTTGCTCATCCACTATACATTTTGGACAAAGTCAGGAAGGAAATAATACAAATATTATTTAACATTTTTCATAACTTGATCACTTTTTGGATGATTCAGCTTTTCTTGGAGAGAGATAAAAGAAAACATCCACCTTTGAAAGAAGGACAAAAGCAGTAATTCTGTTTGTTCATGAACAAACTTGTAATCCCTTTTCACGTATTCTTAGAAACACCTTCTCTTTTAACCTCAACGTTTTTTCGGCCAGCTTTTCTTATTTCTTATACTTTCTGCCACTGATTCCTAGTATCCCTCTTTCAAGCCAGAGAAAATGTACTTTAGAGGTTTAAAGGGAAGATCTTGCCAAAACGTGAAGCTACCAAGGATTCCTGCTCACATTAAAATCACACTTCCATGTTGATCCTTCTTTAGCAGGAAACTTTCTTGCATCTCACTATAATTCTGTTTAAGAAAGCCCATGGAGTTAAAAAAAAAATCAACCAAGAGGCTGAGAGGGGAGAGATGAGCCCTTTTCAGGACAACTATAACCACCTATATTATAGTCATAGTAAGATACATTTTTGTAGAAAGACATTATGAGAAATATGAACTATAAGAAACTTTTATAAGAAAAAAAAAATCCCAAATTCTAACAAACTTAAGCCTGTAAGTCCAAAAAAAGATTATACTATCCTTATATTCATCAATTCTGTGAATTGAATAGAAGGAAATATTTTGGACCTTTTAGAAATATCCAAATTTTGCACAGTTTTATATTTATGCATAAATAATTAAAAGAATAATTTGAAATAAATCAGTTTAGTGAAAGTAGGAAAATTCTCATAAGTTTTGATGAAAAATTAAATAACTATTGTCTATATTTAAAATCAATTCTCTCTTTATAAATATCTCCCTATTCTGGTACTCTCCTTAACTAGCATCTCCTTGCTTATATTAAAGTATTGCTATATAAAAGAATCTATTTCTTCTTAGAATCACAAAAAAAAAAATAAATCATTTTTGAGATTTTTATTGAAACTAAAAAGAAAATATAACAAAAGGGGAAAAGTATCACTATAATTTGTGTCTTAATTTTCTTGATGCTGAATCAAAATACCCAATACTCAGATTTAAAGGAGGAAAGGTTTATTTCAGCTCAGTTTGTAGGTGTTTCAGTCCATAGTTGGCTGGCTCCAAAGCAAGGCAGCATAGCAGAAAGGCATCGCAGAGGAGAACCAGTTCATGGTAGGCAGAAGGCAGCAAGCAGAAGCTTTCTCTCTTTCCCTTTATATTCCATGTAGGCTATAACCCTACTGATTGATGCCACCCACGCCCAGAGTGAGGCTTCCATTATCCACTCCCCTAATCCCAGCATCACACCATAAATCTACATTCACACACCCTAACCCAGCCACCTTTCAAAACTCCCTACCTATGACTGCATAAGGCTTTGCAGGGGGTGGGGGAGCATCTAGAAATAAGCCATAACAATTTGACACAGAAATTTTAAATTACATTGCTGGGACCAAAAGACCCCTTAAAATAAAGTGTTAAAAAAAAAATGAAGAGTTGAGAAGAATGGATTAGCTTAGCTTTGCAGAAATCTCTAAGATTAAATCAATCCAAAAAATATATAAGCATATTTATTTCCTTTTTTTTCTTTATTGTATCTGATTGGATTTCCATGTCTTTAATTGACTTCCACTGCATTTGGCAATTCATAAAGTTAATATCAAAGTGTCTTATTCTTTTGATCTGATCTAAAATTGCTCTTGAAATTATGGTAGTTAGGAACTAGTAAGGACAGGGCTCTATTTCTATGCATGTTGAACTGGTGGGTTTGACTGGATTTTTTTTGAAGTAGACTTTATTTTATAGAACATTTTCAGATTCACAGTAAAATTAAGCAGAGTGTACAGATTTCTCATATGTCCTTTCCCCCCCCACACACAGACTCCTCCATTACCAACATCCCCCATCAACCTGATAGATTGTTACAATTGAGGACAAAATATTGCATTCAAATGCTTCTCTGAATTGCTAAGGTTTTTGGTGGCTCTAAATTTTGTATTTGAGGCAAATGGCTTATTGGCCTCTGTTGGACCCACCCTACCATCCCTTAATATTTTCTTTCATAATAATAGAGTTTTCCGGTAGGCCTACAGCATCGTCCATCCCCAGAATAAATACTATGTTTCCCAGCTTCTCTTGTAGTTAGTTTCTTATAGTTCTTAACTAGGAAACTTTTTATGTTAAGACCTCATAGAAATTATCAGAATGATGTCATACACCTTTATTGTCTGATTGAGTACCAATAAATGTACACTAATGATGAAATCAAAGCCACTTGCATATCATTCCCAATTGTAAATTGATTATCCTGGACTGTTTTAATGAATAAAAGTCAACCAAGAATCTTTAAAGAGGACAGGGCAATAGCTGTACTTTCTGCAGGAGCCAGATTTTGTAATAGTGATATGTGTGACCTCACAACTTTCCAATTTGAATATTTATTGCTCTTTAAAACTATTACTTAAAAGTATATCTGTGTAGTTAGTTCTCAATCTACATGCAATCTGAATTCTAAATGAATGTTAGCTTTTGAAGCACATAGCTTCTTGAATTAAACAAAACTATGAAAATAAACTTTTTCTCTAAACATACAGCTTTTAAAAATTAGGCAGTTTGCTGAATAGAGAGTGCTGTTTTACCTTTTCTGTCTATCAGGTTTTTTAGATGGACTTCGCTTTATATAGAAAACACTTTTTTGGTAAGTTTCTTGTATTGCTCCATCAGCTTTATGAAGATCACTATAAAAGTGCTAGTTATGCACCTTTGTAATAGTTGAACATAACTAATGAGGCCATTTCCTAGAAGATGTGTTCATTGATTGCTCTTTGGACAGCGCAGTGACTTCAGCAAGGTCACATCTATGGATTTGATTGATTGCCTGGTGAATGATAAACTTTTATTTATCATTCAGCCATCCATTCTCAGGTCAGCTAGGCTAAAATATGCATCTTCAAGAAATACACTCCCATTTAAGGAAAGAGTAGTGTTCATATTTTATATAATGAACCTTGTAGAATTTGTCAGCCTTTTACCTTCCCAGTCAGTGTGGCTGTGGCATCTTTTTTTAAAAAATTATCTAGGTAAAGCCGTTACACTTGAATTTTTGAAGTATATTATACTATGGTATACTTTAGTATAGATGGTATAGTATACATATGTACTCTTAAGTATATTCTAAAGTAACACAATCTAATTTTTTTCCTCCCAGTTTTATATGGCTTCATTGAATTCAAGGGCATTGGAGGTCAAAGATATTCATCTCCTAGTTTAACCTTCGCAGTTTTACAAAATAAGAAGCAGGAGTCTTTAGATTAGCCACATTTTGCATATAGAACTGCTGATGTCATCTTCAGTGGCTGAGCTATATAGTCGGAGGATGTAATTTGTATTTAAGGAATAATTAATCATTTATCTACAAAATATTTTAATTTTATATACTAAAATTAATAAAATAAATCATTGTAGACAGAATCCAGTCTTTTGGACATCCAGTTATTGTCCATACCTCAGCACATTGACTGACATGTGGATCTTTGAATAAAGAAACCAGCCCCATTTTTACTGTCCAACTAAAAAAATAAAAAATAATATCAAAATCCCACTGTACAAGATACTCAACTTGATGTTGTAATGAATGCCTCTGGCTTATATGTTGTTCTACTAAAAACTGTACTTTAGAAGAGTATTTTCTTTCAGTCTATGTGTTTCATATTTCCAACTAACTAGTAAGAGAAATTATTCTTGCCTTCATGTCCTATACATTTTTGTCTTCCTATCCTTTCCTAGGGTGACCTTATCTTAAGGGGAAAATTTTAGTTTCTCTGGAACAATTGAACATAGTAGAGAGCAAGTACATTGATAGACCATTTCAATTAGATCATCATGATAAAATCCCACTCAAGTCACACAAATACCTAGAAAATAACTAATGTTCTTCTCTACCATATTGGAAGGATAGATAGAATTAGCAAAAATTTAAATAATTCTGATTATTTTTTACTTGCATTAACCTATACTTATACAGCTCTTCTTCATGTATGAATGAAAAGTCAACTCTTTATCCAAGTGAACCACAAACTTTATATAAAACCCATAAAGCTAACACTCTTTTTGGCCAGCCTCCCCCAGGTGTTGCTGATTGGGCTGAGCCCAAATGGTCTGTTAGACTCAACTTGGAGGTTGGGCAGTCTAGAGAGAATTAACAACAACAACAAAAAAATGGAGATAAAGTTGAAAATGTAAACAAGGCCCTTAAACAATGGGATATAATATAGTCTAAACAAAATGTAAAGTATAAAAAGGATAACAGAAGTAAAGGCTCAAAAAACAAAGTCCCTGAGAATTCTGGTTGCCACACTAAGAAATTTTGGTCCATTTAATAAGCAGTAAGAAGACTGGAGGAATTTGAAATAGGATAGAACCTTAGGAAGATGATACAGTTGATTGATATAGTTTTCACTTCAGCTGTGAAATAAGCAGAAGAAAAGATTATCAAATGCTTCCAAGTCATTCCATGTGATACTAATAATACAAGTACTTTTTTTTGACTGAAATAAATTCATTAAGATTAAAATGTAATTTAGAGAATAAAAATGATTAAGATGCAAAGTGTGTATGTACCAGTTCCCCAAGATGAGTGTAATTATGTATCACAAACATACCTAATAAAAAAGATGTAGTTTATAAATAATATTAGATATTCATTATTCAGTTTTTCCCTTCATTCCATAAACATAGAAAATTGATCATTTCTCAAATAAAAGTTCATTGTACTTTTTCTAGACAATCTCTAAGATATTAAAATAATTTTCCCTTAACATAGGCTTTTCGGAAAACAAATGTTTTCCCGAAACTGAATGTTCATTTTCCCCAAAAAAAGGGAGAGACTTTTTTAGATCTATCCAGAAAACCTAGGGACTTAAAACTCAGTTCTTTGATTAAAGAAAATAATAATAACCTGGACTGTGACTCTGTCTCATAGCACCCATCTATATTTTTCTATTTTATGGAAGTTTCTGAAGCTTGCTGTTATTTGTGGAATCAGCTCCAAAGTGGTCATTATTTATAAATGACCCTAGAGAGCTCTGGCATGAAATAATTTGTATTTTGCTAAGACAGAAAGATGAGTCACTGTGACTAAGTAGAGACCCAGGTGTAAGCTGTGAAAGTAGAGCCTAAGTCTTACTAAGCCTTGCGTATCCTCTGTCCAAAGTAGTTTTTGTTTTTCTCCACTCAACCATTAGGCAATATGGAGAATGAAGGTGGAAGAGCCTTTTATATTCATGCTGTCATACTTGGCATTATTTAGATAAAAACAATGTACTATGAATCCATTGCAATATAGAAATATGAGCCACTAACGATATCAAAGTCTGCTTTATATAGGTTGAGAAAGCACCGTCAAAAGGTCAGCTAGTTGTTTCACTGGAAAAATCTACAACGAGGAAATCTGAGGAAATCAGTAGAAGTTAGCTTTTAATTTCTAGGGTTTTAAGATTTTAAATCATTTCTAAGTGCTGGCAGTGAGACCCTTCAAATCATTTGTTTTGAATATCATAAAAATTGTCAAACAGTTGATTAAATTTTAAAGTCAAACAGATTTATGCAAGTGAAATTAGAATTTTCATTTTTGCAGTAAGTGAATCAGATTCATGTTTGGCTCTTTGATCACTTGGTAATGAGTCATTTGATTGGTATCTAATATTTCTAAATTAAAATTTATAAATGAAATATGAAACATTTTATGTCCCCAAGGTTTAGTGAAATGGCTCACATAATAAATTCTACTTCATTTCCAAAATAATCAGATATTCATGGAGAATAATTTAAAGTATTATTACTAGACATAATAAATCAAAATCATTTGCTTTAGGAAAATAACTTATCTATGAGGTTTTGAAAATAATGGTCTTTATTGGTTTAAAATTGTCTGCAGGGCCAGGGATTTAGCTCAGTGGTTCTGCCGCCTGCCTCGCAAGCACAAAGTCCCAAGTTTGATCCCTGGTACCAAAAAAAAAAAAAAAAAAACTGTCTGCATTAGCAGTTTATGTGAAACTCTTAAAGTGCAACTATACTTATTATAGATATAGACTCTGTGGTGTCCCTCACCCTTTTTAAGTTGAAATTTTTATTATGCCTTAGAGAGTAGTCTAGTCATCATGTCTTCTGAATTCAAATTTTGACAAGAGGCCCTTCCCTTGGGCTGTTGATGAGAGCTGTCAGTGATATTTCTCTGCAAGGGACAAGGTATCTTGTCCATGTTAGACAGGCACTGTGATTTAAGCTTTGCCTAGTTAAAAAAATTCAAGAGTCAACGTCCTTTTGAATTTTAGATTCTTTTCTGCAAATACCAAAAGACATGCTAACATTCTTGGTGATGGCTGTACGTCTAGGGCAAATTTATTTATTTATTTTTTACAAGAAGCTAAACTTCTAAATCATTGAAAATATGATTTCTGCTTTGCTTTAGCTTGGAGTGGGGGAGTAGCAGTAGACAAAAGAAAACAATTAATAACAACTACAACAAAAAAACCCTTTCTTTTCTGTCCTATTTTTATCTGTCCTCTAAAACATTCAAAGTTCAAAAGACACGTGCAAGAAGTCCCAAGAGTTATGACTTTGTACATTATATTACACCAGAATGATGTCTTTCCAGATATAGATTTGCTGTTGTTTTCAAATGAATATTCGACTTTCTGAAAATATAAACAAAACATCTAACTTCAAGTCTGCTGCACCCAACCACATTCTAGACTATGTCTGTATGGCCTCGTACAAGTCACCTGTGGTCCTTAGTTTTCTCATCTCTAAAAATATAAAGAAGCTTCCATACAACCATCTACTGGTAGTCACTGTTGATGAGCACCTGTGAGAGAGGCCTGCCAAAGGCTAAGAAGCCAAACCTGCAAGGAAATTGTAAAGCTTTTTTTTAGCAAAGCGGGTCCAGAGTCTTTTGACATCCCTAGCAAACCAGGAGTTCTTCCCTCGGACAAATGGGAATCTTGACCTGAAGCATTCAGCCAGACAATTTGGGAGCTGGTGTGTGGACTAATAGAATAGTCAAGGCAAATGTAGGAGGTGATTAATAATTGTAATGGCTGACACTGTGGGGATGAGGGGAACTAGTATGTGCCCAAGAATCCTAGGCCAAACCACAATGAACTTTATTAGTGATTCCTTGTGTCATCTACATCTCCCTGCCACAGATGACCCATTTTATTTTTCTACCCCTCCAGTTGTTTCTGTATTATACCTGGCTATAGGTAGGATACCTAGGGCTCTCAAGCATTTATCCATTGGGAGACAGGGTATAAAAGTTTACATGCTATAACTGCTTTTCAGTTCCAATGTAAGTTTTTTCTCCTTAGTAAGTATGAAGGTGCAAGGGAGTCTGCAGTCTGTTGGTGCTACCCATTCTGGTTCCCTGTACGCAGGATCTTGAAAGAAAAATGCATGGTGAAGTTACCTCCAATTCCTTTTAGGTTAGGATTTTAAACAAGAAGACCGATTTTAGCAAAGTTCAGTCAAGATGTGGTTCCAAGGATAACATCAAACATTCTGCTGGGGGTGGAAATGTAAGTAGAAGCTTCTATCAGAAAGCTGTTCTGATTGTGTAAGATCAGCTGCACAACCAGCACCCTATCTCCTTTCCTGGCTCCTTCCCAGATCACTCCTCCCTTCTCACCGCTTTCTACATGTCATCTGGTGTGGTAGCTTGTCGGCCTTGCGTTTAGGGTGATGGGCTTCCCCCTGTCCTGCACAATCACAGTAAACTTCTCACTTTCAGTTGGGAAGGAAAACTGTTGTTGGGGTGCTCCGTGGTTTTCCTGAGAATGGCAAACCCACCTCACCTACCAGCTTTGTCTGCTGGCCCTTTTGTCTTCAAGGTATCTCCTCCTGCTGTCTCTATTTTCCTGCAACAGTTAACTTTTCTAGTTCCATTTAAATGATCCTTGGGGCAAAAGCTGATATACTTGAAATGCTCAAAGTGTTTAATGTCAGTCTTCTGCAGTTCATTATTCATGAAAGTTAGGATATCACGTAGAAAAATACCAAACTGCTGAAGCATGAAGCATGCTTCATTTATAATTTAAAGTGAGAGGATTCAAATTCTAGTGTACATGTTGTCTTGATGGGATTTTTCCTGTCCCTTCTATTTAGTGGAAATAATATCCCATGAGAGAAAATGAAAGATGAATCTACATTTTTTAAGTGTAGTTGAGGCATAGTTGAAGCAGTCAGGCAAAGTCGAGCTAAAGGAAGCATGGTTTTTCATAAAATAAAAATAATTTTTAAAAGGTGAATCAAGTTGACTGTTCTACAGATCCTGCCATCTAAAAACCAGGTTCTGATAATCCATGACTCAAGTAATTTACAGGGTATCATAGTACAGCTCTTGGCTACTTGTTCCTCAACTGGGCAAATTGGAGTCAAGCAGTGAGTAGAAAGAGATATAAGCAAGTGCCTTTGTTACCTGATAATCAAAGAAGCTCCACTGAGAATAAAAATACCATTATCATGGGAAGTCCTCAGCAGTATTTGCTGTGCTCCTTCAAGGATGGTAGGCTAAGCCTCAGGGTTCCTATTTACACTGACATGATTGCTGTCCTCCACGTTCCCCTGACTAAGTGCACACCATGGGCTACTCTCACCTATATAGTCCCAGTCCTAGTAATTGTCCTGAAGGTATCAGAGGATGGTTGTGCTGTTGTGCACTGCAGATGCTGCTGATCAGAACACAGTGGACAAAGGATAAATTGGGGTAACTAAAGATCATAAGGTTAGTAAGATCTTCCAACCTTCAAAACAATAGTGTAAACTTTCCTCTAGAGAAGAATCATTTATTTAAGTGGGTAGTCTAGCTTCATCCCCTTGGTGTCTAATTTCCATGTACAACACAAGGGACCACATCTTCAGAAGCACTGCTTCAAATATTAGGAAAGAAAACATGTTCAGTAAAATATTTTAAAATGTTTCTATCACTTCATAATCTGGTATGCAAGAAATACCCCATTTAGCCAAGATGTTACAATTTAATAACAGTTTAGGAAAGCACATTTTAGAACCTTTTTCTTCTTGTGTCTTAAAGCAATTGTTGATCTTCTTGTAACTATCAGCAACACTGGTCACTGCTATGTAAAAATCACTTTATAGAATATAATCCATCACTTCTCTTAGCTTTTTGCTTATGAAAAGATTTAACACGGTGTGGCTTAGTTCTCCGAGTGGAAGCTTGCCTCATTAATACAAATGTTCCTTTGCTCCTTTGATCTGTTTTCTACTAATAAAATCTTCTGTTCCAGGATTTTCACTTTCATGGGTTCTTCTTTCCAGCCCAAATGGGGGGTGCATATAGGAAATTACATTTTCCTGTGTGAGTATGTGTGTGTGTGAGAGAGAAAGGAGAAGGAAGGGAAGGATGGAGAAAGAGAGAGAAGGGGAGAGAGAGAGACAGAGAGAAAGAGACAGAGACAGAGGAGAGAGAGGGAGAGAGATTGGCTGATTTGGGGGCACATGGTTTGTTGTGATTCTGTGTTCCTAGATTTCATGCTTAACTTGAAGGTTTTTCCATGTCTAACTATTTTATATGTTTTATGTGGCTCACACAGGTACAGATTGTTACCAAGAAGATAGATTTAAGCCATGTGACATCCAAATGTGGCTCTCTGAAGAACATTCGCCATAGGCCAGGTAAATAAATAATTTTTAGTAGTTTGACAATTATTTAGTTGGATTCAGGAAATTGACAAGCAAATTTTTTGTTGCTGTCGTGAAATACCTAACTGGAAGGGTGTTTCAAAATCCTGATACTTCTTGTACTTATTAATAGAAACTTAACTGAAAAATTTTAAAACATCTTCGTTTGAGACAAGTGCCCTCAATTACCATGAATAGACTGCACATCATGAAACAGACTAAAAATTAAAAGCAATATAAGATGCATGTATTTCTATGTACACAACATGCTTACTGGAGTGCTTCCAGAATACATTGCTTTAAAATATGTTGGATCAGGGCAGGGGATTTGGCTCAGTGGTTCCTCTGCCTGCCTTGCAAGCGCAAGGTTCTGAGTTCAGTCCCCGGTACTAATATTCATGTATAATAACTTGGACTGAAATAATTATTTCCCTGCACTTTTCATGAAATCATTCCTTGCATTATGTAAAATAAGGATTGTGTTTAGCATAACTGAACAAACTCTTTACCTGATGAATATCTCAGATCCTTAATTAGGTCAATAAGCACTTTAGGCCTCAGGAGAATACAGTGCTTCCCAACTTATATAACCATAGACCTCCTCTTTTTAAAAAATACCTTATAGGACTTGTGCTCCAAATAGAATTTACAGTCATATTTACTGGGAGTTTCCCCCTTTAGAATACAAATCTAACATGTTATGAGTCAGTTTTTTCTGAGCATCATGTAATACTTTTGCTGAATTCTACCCACACTCATATGTAATAGTGGATAAATGTGAAATTTGTAATTTTATTGACAGTATTTTGACATAATTTTTATGTCCAGTTGTACAATGCAAGGACAAAAGGAAAGAAGCCATGATTTTAACCCTCTGTGCTTGGAATCTTAATATATAAGCCAGATAATACCTTATCCCCATTAATCATTTTTCAAAATTTATCAGAAACAAAGTATAAAAATAACTCAGCTGACTTAAGATTTCTGGCCAGCAGATGATTAGTAAGAATGTAGTGGTTGAAAACCAAGTTAGGCAAGATAAGTTCACAGTAGAAGAGCAGATTAGAAATATCTAGAAATCAGGATTCATTTTGTTGAAGATCCTCAGGACAAAGTCAAGGACACACGAGTCTCCATTACTAGTTCTAGAATTGCTACCTTGGAAGTAGCTTCTGTGCTATTCATGAAGCAGCAGCAACATGTCCCAAATTGAGTATCTTCATAACTTCCCCATCTATAGCTGAAGTTTCCACTTAATTGACTTTGTACTGCTCTTTTCACAGAATGTCTGAGGTATCTGGCCACAGTGCCTGTTTTCTTGCAGAACACACAAAAAAATGCTAGATTCTTTCAGTCTGGACAATAAGGATAGGGTTAGTCAAATTTACCTAGGCCTTGGATACCCATAAAAATAAGGAAATATTCTGTGTATGATTTTCTGGTCCTAAAAGTCTATTGTGATATGCTCCCACTTATTTCTAAATCTAGCTCTTGCTTCTATTATGACTGAGTCATATGACTCAATTCATAAAGAAAAGTAGCGTGATGATCATTGACAATAGCAAGCTTTTTACAAAGTTACTTTGGAACATAAACAACCTAAGGAGAAAATAAAGAAAATAGTCCAACACCTGGAGGTACAAATTGAAATATCTGAACTTCACTTCTGAAGTTTCATAAAAATTATAATCTTTCAAAATTATTGTTTCTGATGATTGCCAGAGTTCTTCAAAATCAAAAGTATAGATCTCTGAATTCAAATGGGTTTCTCTAAGAGTTGTGTAAGAAATCATCAAAAATTCTCTTTTGACAGAAATAGACAACACAAGCTTCATTTCCTGAATACATTTTGGGTCAATATTACATTATTATTTTTTCCTCTCTAAAGACTGTTCAAAGAAAATTTAACAAAATTTTATTGATATAACACATAACTAGAAAAAAATGCTTAAGAGGGCTGGAGATTTAGCTCAGTGGTTCTGCTGCCTGCCTCGAAAGCTCAAGGTCCGAAGTTCGATCCCTGGTACCAAATAAAAAAAATGAGAAAGAGAGAAAATTCTACTAGAGGCTATCACAAAAAAATACAAAAAGAAGATACCAAACAAGTTGATCCCATCTAGTTGAAAGCCCAATATCCTCTAACCTCTATTGAAGATAATTGTTTTTATGAATCATTATGAGCCATGATAATGCCATCATAGCCAATGAGGCAGGTAAAAATGTGGAAAAATAACATTCCATGAAAGAATCCAAACTTTGAGGGAAGAATAACTACATGTCTCTCTGAAGCATGAGTTACCGAACAGTGTGCACATCCTAAGTCTTCAGAAGAATGAATATATGTTTCTCCGAGATATAAATCAATAATACTTTATAATTGCAAGAGGCCCCTCCCAGGCAGTTGGGTGCTAACATAAATGTCTGTGTGGTGCATGAGAAAAACACGGCAAGGTTTAAGAGACCTGTGAAGCCTTAACAGACTTCTCTCTTTGGCCTGCAGAGGTATGCAAACATCAAGAATCCAAAACCGAGCAATCTTATCTTTGTTTCCATAGATCCCCTCAGACATTTTTCTGAAATCAAAATCCCACTAAAATGCAGATAGTAAAAGGTCATCATCCACTACTGGCCTTCTAGAAGAATGCACATGGTTGAAACCAAGTTGCTGATGAAAATGAACCAAATATTTCAGGTGCATATAGGTAAAGAGGAGTTTAATCCAGCTTCTTTTCAGGTCAAAGACATCACAAACACTCAACAGTAGTCAAGGGAAGAGCTAAAGAGCAACAGAAACCTATCCACTGTAGAAGAGCCCCTACATGTGGAAGCCTGAGCAAGACATGCAGGAATGGGGAAGACCACACTTAAAGGTGGAGTGTGGCACCCTAACAATCAGCAGAGCCTCAAGTTTCAGACTAGTCAGCATTAGGTTGAAACTCTGTCTCACTGTTAGTGGATCAGGTCAGATTGGTGCTATGCCTTCTGTAGAGGAATCTTTGAAGATTCTTTTCCTATCGTGTGCTAGTTACAATGGGAAGATCTTAAAGCTTACTAGTTATAAACAATTGGGCTCCCATTTCCTCAGTGAAGTTACCAATGTTGAAAATTTACAAATGACAAGGGTCGTCTCTTGGGATTCATGGAGAATTGGCTCCAGGACCTCCTGCAGATGCCCAGATCCGTGGATGCTCAAGTCTGTCCTACAAAATTACATCATACTCTCATAGAAACTATATATATCCACCTATAAATTTTAAATCACCTCAAGAATACTTATAATATCTAATACAATCTAAGTGCTATATAAATCCTTCTTATTGTTTAAGGACTGATGATAAAGAAAAAAGTCTGTACATGTTCAGTGCAGATGCAACTTTTTTCCAAATATTATCCATCCAAGGATGAACCTGGGGTTACAAAGAGCCAGCTGCATATTATCTGTATGTGCACCATTCCAGCCTCAAACTTCTTTGGATAAATGGTTTGCTACCATGAAGAAGAATAAAAAAGTGTTTTTATTTCAATTTAAATTACTCCACTTAGTAATAAAAAACTAAATGTTCAAAGTTTTACACAAGTTACAATTGAATATTTGTATTCTTTTACTCTTAGAGCTTTTGTTATACCAATAAGAAAAAATCCTCTGATTTCTAACATATACATAGGTTAAGAAGAAAGGTATTAACATATGAAGCAATCTATATAGTGGTATAAAAATGATGTCATTATTTTGGATCATTGGGGAAAAATCACACAGACTACAAAATCTAAAAGATTCTTTTCACATCTGTGTTCAGAAGGATAGTAGAGTTAATGGTTATAGTCTTCACTAATCTATTTACTGTACTCATTTGGGGGAAATAGTCATCACAAATATTAGATTTAATTTTATGAAGGCATTTAAAAGCCTTTCTCCTCTCAAAGGTGGTGGACGAGTGAAAATTGAGAGTGTAAAACTGGATTTCAAAGAAAAAGCCCAAGCTAAAGTCGGTTCACTTGACAATGCTCACCATGTACCTGGAGGCGGTAATGTTAAGGTAAGCCAGACATGTGTTTTTTGAAAAAAAAAAAATTGTGAAATACTCTTTAGCAAAATGAGTCCCTGTTTGAAGATCTAGACAAACAGAAAGGAGGGATGGCAGAGCTGAGTAGAAATCACATTCACACCAGCTCGGAGATACAGGGAGAGAGCTAGGGGCAGTCAAGGTGCTTGAGTTAATGAGGACTGGTGCTTGTCTTGAACAGATTGACAGCCAAAAGTTGAACTTCAGAGAGCACGCGAAGGCCCGTGTGGACCACGGGGCTGAGATCATCACACAGTCCCCAGGCAGATCCAGTGTGGCATCACCCCGACGACTCAGCAACGTCTCCTCTTCTGGAAGCATCAACCTGCTTGAATCTCCTCAGCTTGCCACTTTGGCTGAGGACGTCACTGCTGCACTGGCTAAGCAAGGCTTATGAATACCCATTTAGCATCGGAGTAATAATACTTAGGCATGAGCTCTTGGCAGGAGTGGGCTCTGAGCAGGTGTCACATTCATTCTTCACAACCATAAGATAAATAATCTCATTCCCAAACTGTAGTAATTGTTACAATTTTATATAAAAATGAATAGTATATGCAGAAACCGACTTCCAATTGCAACAGGAACACACTGGCTTTACATGGGTACAATTGGACAATTATTTTTGCTCTGCTCTGTTTTGCATGGAGTATTATTATTATTTTTTAAAATGCATTTTTACCTTTCATGTGCCTGAAGGCTACCCACTACATTCTGAAAGGCCTTGTTAAAATCCAAACTGCTCATTTCACTATTCTGTTTCTGGGTGAAAAGGTAAAAACTGCCTATCGTAACTTATTACAGGTTAAATGAAATCAAGAAGTCTGATTGCAGGAAGGGAAAAGCATGTAAGAAATAAGTTTTTTTAAAGTATTCTTTTGTATAAATGGGAAGAAAGATGCAGTTAAGTTATTAACATTTGGGACCTGGATAATTATATCAGAGTATCAATCCAATAAATTATTTAACTAACTAAAAATGTTTCAAAGCATTTGAGCTGTGGTTGAGGAAGTGGTGTAAAAGTGCATCTGTTAGGAATAATGCACTTTTGTTAGGATGGATTCATGTCTGATTAGAATGTCAGTTGATCCGCTAGAGTTATGCCCACACTACCAGTTCCACACCCCCTTTCCGTCTGTTTGATACAGTATTATAGATATAAATATATATATATATATATTTCTCTGTGGCCATTTGTGATACTTCCTCATATACTTGAATATTATACTTCTTTATTCACAGTATCTGTGTCTCCTGCACCCTTTGGTGTTGCAATTTTAGGTATGTGAAAGTAGATGTTAGCAGGGTTCTCTCCCTATTTAAAAAATACATTTAAAAAGACAAAAAGTTTTAGCATGAAGTTGCTTTCTGTAACGACTCAAAGCTGTAACCTTGTTTTTAGTGCCAGACACAAGTCTCTCCCGTGATGCTAGGAAAAATATTTTTCTTTGCTTTCACCAACATGGAGTTTGTAGGTGTGGGTCCATTTATACATAAAAGGTTTTACAGATTGTGGGTTTAAGATTATGGATTTATCTCATTTTTAAATCACAGAATAGTTTTGGTTTTATTCCTACGTCATTCATGAGACCAACCTCTTAAGATTCTTTTTCTTTTTTTCTTCATTTGCTAAAGTTGAAAATAAGAGTGGTAGTTTTTCCATTCTTCCAAGAAGTACCTGTTTATTAAATTTTCTAATAGAAGATATGTGGCCTCCTAACCCAAAGTAAAGATCATTTTATCAAAAAAGGAAAAATACAGCATCTTGAGACGCTATCACTATAAAATATTTGAGACACAGATATCTAAATCAGTTTTTTCTGTAGGACTTTACATTTCATTCTGTGAAGAAACTCAGTGTGACTTATTTATTTATCAGTACATAATATTGTTCTGATTTAATATACAGTCTAGAAATCATAATTCAATTAATTAATTACACTTGCAAATCATTCATTTTAGCAATGAAATGATCAATTGCCTAAATAGGGCAGAGTTACCAAACTGAATGGGCATTTTTTAGTATTTTATCTGTTCTTTCTCTTGCTCAGGGCTGGTAGGTTGGATCTAAATGGCTAAAGACAAGGTCTGCTGGGTCTTTGATCCCTGAGAAAAATCAGTTCCTGAATATAAAGGAGGAGATGTAAGCATAGACTGGGCAGTAAGGGAGTAGAGAAACATCTGGAACACAAAGCCAAGAAATGGGAAGATAGATGACATAGATGCCATTTTGATGAGTCATTGGATATAGCAAACAATAGGACTACCACAAGAAAACCCTAGGAAGAAAGGTCTCCATTCTTTCTCAGCTAGGACATGTAAACAGGCAAATATGTCTTTGGCTATTTATAAACAGGTTATTTTTGAAAAAATCTTAGCAACTACTGAGGAATAGGAATGTGACTATTTTCAGCCTAGTAAATGCTGTGAGACTTGATTTGATCAATCTTGGCAATTTATATATCAGCTTCCCTTGAAATGTACCAGGAAATAGGAGAAAGAATAGTTGTGTGGAGTCTTAGGTATTTTCTTACATGTTTTGATAGTGTTAGATAGTGATTAAAGTTCTCTAGAAAAAAGTCAATAGCTGCTTAAAACAGCTTTAACCTGTGGGAAAAAAATTTCAACCTGGTTTAATTTTTTTTTTTACAGGGAAGACTAAGTAAACTTGTTCTACCTATTAAAATTCAATTTTTTCCAAATACATGTCCAAACTAAAAGTTACATAAGACACTAAGTTAGTAGATTTGGCATTAAAATAAGTGTTTATTCCTAATCTCAACAAAATTTTAATGAAAAGTGCCCTTGTTTTGCATGAAAATATGATTGTTTATAAAATTAATAAAAACAAACTGAAATTATGCACCAGTAAGCAAGAGAAACACAGGCTAAAAATGTCTCCTTGTGGGGATATGAGGCGGATCCCATCTTGCCTTCACTCTCAAGCTAACGACTCACATTAAGCTTTTTGAACACCACTTCTGTGGGACACCCATACGCTGATCTAGAAATGAAAACTTCCTAGTTACATTTCTAGATCCACTAATGCCAGTTTCTCTCTGGCTTTAGCCTTTGAGAACCTGTTTAAGAATACATAAGTAATCCAGAGCCGTGGAGAATTAAAAGGCCAACTTCTCCAATGAACTCACACTCTCTGGGTGACCTGCAACTAAAAATTGGATACTGTGCAACAGTGCAGGGAAGATCCGAGATCATGATGAGTTTCAAAGGCCAGGTTCGTGGAGGAACCAGCTCTCTCTGGATTCACCTGCTGAGTTTCAGCAGGGTGATGGGTTGAAGCCCCACCCATAAGCAAGACACCTGTGTAGCACCAGGTAGATATGGCTGAAGAAGGCTGAAACTAGAGTGCCATTAAATGGAAGAATATACTGAAGGCAGCTGCCCTCCACACATACTCAGTAAGACCACAGAAGTGAGGTCATCAGCCAAAATATAACAGCATGTCAGTATTATTAAAGAAATAGCCTGAATGTGCTTGATTCTGACACAGCTACAATTATTGTTTTTCTCCTATTTTTCATGCCACAAGAAGGGGAAATAAATGATTCATGGTCTAAGTAGCAAACATAAAGTAGATTCATGGTTTGAGAAGGCAAATTCCAGGCATTCCTTCTAAGACTGATGTGCTTTTAAAATCAGCACAGATTTTTTTTTTTCATTTAGAATTTTTAGCCTGGTTGCGTAGATTGAGGCCAAGTCCCTCTGCAGGAAAAAGATTATGTTCAAACTCAAAAAAAAAATGTCAATCACAAAAGTCCACTTCAACTTTAGCAAAAAGGAAAAAAAAATCAACAGAAAGTTTACTCTGTATGCTGGGATTCCAGGGTTCCAAGAAGCCACTACAAATCTTTGGGGGGATTCTTTCTTCTGATAACTCTAGAGCCTGTTACCATAGAAAGGCATTTCTTCAATGGCTGATTGTAGTTAGTTCATGTTTTTCAATCACATTTGAAAATGTATTTGTTGCTGTATAGTGATTGTTTTGCAAAATAAAACTGCTTGTCACCTCACAGCTACTTTGGAGTTATTTTTTTTCTCTTCATTTTGGAGGAGTGTGTATGTATGTGTAGGTGGTGTTCAACTCACTTAAAGAAAAATTTTGAAAAGAAGGTTACCACCTACTGAATTCTTAGTATGTGTCAGCCCCAATACTAACTAATGTTATATTAACTTGTCTAATTGATAAGGGAATTTGTTTTTCATCACAGCTGGAGTCACAGGAGTAACAGAAACTCAAATTAAACTGGCTTGCACATAAAGTTGAATTTATTGGATCAAGTAGCCAGTAGCTGGGAATGTCTGCCTCAGGCGTGGTTGGATCTAAGCACTCCAGAGTTGTGATCAAAGACCTTTCTTTTTCCAACTCTGGATCCAGGCACTCCAAAGATGCTATCAAGAAACTTTCTTTTTCCAGTTGTTGGTTCTGCTTCCTCTGTGCTTCAAGGTCAAGCAAGCACTACCTCTGTGATAGCACCAGAAACACCCAATTTTGCATCCTGCCAAAGAGAGCATTTTTTCAGTACCATTAACCAAAATGTAGGATCTGAAAATCACTGAACTATGAGGATAACCTGCCCAGTCATGCTAATGAACCAGGCTTGAGTCACAGAACCAACTCAATTACAGGTGAATGGGGTAGGAGAAACTAAGGGGAGAAGGACCCTCATGTGAACTGCATGAACCAAATATGGAGGGGAAGTGATTTTTCCAAGCGAAGTCAAGCTGCTCCCGCTGGAATAGAGAGGAAGTAGATCATAAAAACAAATACCTCCACATCCACACAACCCATTTTCTATCTTTATTCATCTTTTATTTCCTTGATGCTTAAATTGAGCACACACCTCTCTTGAGAGCATATTAGAAATGCAAATTCTCAGGCCCCAAGCCTGACCAACTAATACAAGTTATAATCCCTCTAGACGGTACATCTGCATTGTAAAATTTGAGAAGCATTCAGCTCATCCAATTTCTGGCAAAAATGCTTAAGAAAAAAGAGCTTCATTGCACACTCTAACAGATGAGAAGTGTTCCTAAGATTATTTGAGACAATATTAGTACCTTTGATGTCATGCAGTTGAGATACCATGTGGTAGGAAGTTGCCACTAGCAAAAGGAATACTTACGTTTTAGATGCCTTCCATCCCTCAGATAGTCTAACTTGGCTAACACCTTCTCTATCAATGACCTCGTCTCTTCCTAGTTATTCTCCTTTTGCTAGTAATACAGATTTGGTATAATCTAGCCCAAATCATTAGGATTTCTTTTTAAAATTTTTAAAATTAGCAACCATGCTGTTCTTCAAAGAGCAGATCTTTAAAAACTCAAAGAATTAGGACATCTGTCCACTAGAATAAACCCCAGTAAAATTCTTGATTCCTATGTTTGTTATGCTGAGCTCCACAGTCGTTCTCTAGTCTGTCACAGTGTAGAGCCTTCAAGATCTTACTCCAATCCCTACAAAGTTCTGCCCTCCAGGCCTCACAGGATCAACTCCCCCCACCAGCAGGCTCTGGAGGGCTGGCCTGTATTTGACCAGCTGTTTCAGGAAGCTCAAATGGGCACTGGAGAAGGTCTATGTTGGCACCTAGCAGCCTGCTGACCTGCCAGCCATAGATCCTACTTGTCTATTTTTGTCCCTAGACTCCTTCCAAGTAAGAAGACTGAAAGCTCAGGGGGCAATAATGCCTTAGTGACATCCTGATAGGCAAATACCTGGTGCTTATATAATCGTACCTTGATTAAGATCACCTGTTACCCATCTCCCTCTGTCCCAGACCCCCTCATGTGGTTGCTGATGGAAACTGGCATGACCACAGGACTCGAATGCAGTGTGAGGAGCACAACAGGTCCCATAAAGGTGCCACAGGCTCCTGAGGCCAACAGCAACAGGAGCTGTGAGCAGCCCCATGGGGTGGTTGGGGGCTAACAAGTGCCTGAAGGAAAGACTTTCTATATTCTGAGGATTCATCCCCATTTTAAACCCCACCCAAACCCCAATTGATATAGACATTAACAATGTATGCTTATTTGATGATTATAACCAGGAATCCTTTTAATATATGTTGACTCTTAAAGAGTACTGCATTTATCAGTAATCCCATTTTATAGATAAAGAGAAATAAAGTTTCTTTAAAATTTAGTAGCATAGACAGAATTCAAACTTAAGCAGGTAAAAAGATGTTTCACCTAATGTATTAGGTCTGACGTAATTAAGTACTCTGATAAACAATTTATATATTACTCAATAATAAAGATATCAAATACATATATAAAATCTCAGTATTACAAAGTCTAGAAAAAATTATGAGCTTGCTGTTAATTCAGAAAACGATGAAACAGAATTATCAATGATAAAAATATCTATACAGCCGGGGATTTAACTCTCTGGTTCCGGCGCCTGCCTTGTAAGAGCAAGGTCCCAAGTTTGATCCCTGGTACTAAAAAAATAAATAAATAAAAATATCTATATATAGGGAAATTCTATTTTTAAAAGATATCCAATGACAACTGATTAAATGAGAAGACATTGGAAAAATTTCATGTAGTTCTTTGTATCAAATATGGCTCATACTAGGCATCATTTAACAAGTGACATGTGTCAAGTAAAAATCAACCAACAATTTCTAAAATTCGACAATTTATTTGGAAATTATGAGGAAAATTGGATAAAGTATTTTACTACAACTACTCAACAAGCAGTTTCATAGAGAATAAAATTCACATAGAGAATAAAAGTTTCTAGTGTATGTGTTAATTTGTCATCTACTTGTCACTGAAAGTATTAACATCATCCTTGCTTCCAGCACTATATAGCTTTCTTAGAGGCTATTTTTTTTTCTATATTATGACATAAATAACAAATTTATTGCTTTCATTACAGATACTTAGATTTTCATTACCAAAATAAACATCTACAATTCACTGCATCAAATATGAAAATGTCTGAACAGGCATTTAAATAGTCTTTTATAACTTCAAATATTAATAAAAAATGCTAATTTTCACTAGAATTAGAAAACTAAGACACAAATAAATACCACAGAAACTTCTCATCCATTTCTTTGGGTCAAAAAAAAAGCAGAAAACACTTATTATATGAACAGCAGGGTACCAATACAGTATTTGTCTTACCCTGTGTAACTAGTATGGTGAATAAGTATGACTCAATTGTCATCAAAACACAAATCTACTTTTGTCTGTCACAGACCTTTACATATTATTCAGTGGGAGAAGAATCTTCCCCTGCCTTAAGCTAAAGACTTAGGCAAACCCACGACTTTTAAATTACTTTCAGATAATAAAATTCTGTTGATAGTGTGAAGAATCTATAAAGCATTTCAATTTAAAATAAAAATTTCCAGCCCATGGAATAGTCAGAATTCTGATTCTGATGGTGTAAGACCTGTATCATGGGTTTATCTACATCCTGCAAATCCATGGGACTGAGGTGTTGCGCTTCTGTTTTCTTCTCTGTGGACCCCCACTCTCTTTTTTCTGAGGATGCTGGTTGTGCGCTTTCTAGGCATCAAATTTGGCAAGTAAGGAGCCATTACTTGATTGGAGACAGGGTATTCTGTGGCCATAATGGTTTCAGCAGTTCTTTGCTCTCTCGCAACCTCTTTCTTCTGAGACTTCTCTCCCATCTAGGCAGGCCTGTTGGATAGGACCTATGAAGTCTCTCTCCAGCTTCCTCCCCTACACTTGGCTCACAGGTATTACCTTCCCAGTGACTCCAGAAATGGAGGCAGAGCCTAACCCTGCAGTGTGCCTCAGACCCCAAACCAGAGCTGTCAGTCTTCCTCTGGCTATTAGATTTCCCCAGTTTGTCAGGTCTCCCAACATCTTAGAACACATTTCAGGGCTCTCCAAGTAACCCCTTTGAATCTTCTTTTTATTAAGCTAAGGGTAAGAAGTTAGGGCATTTCCATATCTCCCTTGAAGTGTGACCCACAGACATCATGATATTTCTATCCAAAGAAATCCCTTTTCAATCTCCTCTTACCAATTTCCTTTCTGTTTCCCATTTTTGTGTTCTTTATTACATGACAGGAACAAGTTTTTGATATAATTTCCATTGTAAATCTGCACCTGCCAGAGAGCAATTTTTTACTTTCACTTTTGTAACCTGCTGCCAATCAAACTAGCCCCTTAGTAAATTCTCAGACCTACTACTGGGGATCAGGCTACGTGACTTGGGTCCTATAGAGTCCAAGGCCTATATAACTCACTTCAGTAACAGATAAAATCGTTTAAAAACCACAGGCTTTCTACCTGTATGTGGGAAAACTCATAAGCACAGCACTCCCATGGTAAGATGATATCTGTTGAGGACAATGTAAGAAAGTTAGTTCCTTATTAACTTAGGCAGACATCAGAGTACAGGGAAAAACTTGTTCCCTTCTCATACACTCCTCTTATAAAAGTTTAACCTGTTCTGTATTTTTCAAAATACTTTTCTACCATTATTGTTCCACAAATGATGCAAGTCCCCCTTCCCCCTATACTTCTTGCTGGCTAATGAAAGCGGGTCCACCAGAGAGATTGTTGAGAGTGTACACTAGAGGCATATCTTCTCTCAGTCCCCTCTTGTACTTTGAAATTTGTCTCTTTCTTTATTCCTTGTAGACCCCCCCCCCCCCCCCCACCCACCCCCCACACACAGAGGTATCCAGGGGTCTGATCAGCCCCAGCAGCTTACAGAATACCATTTTAGCATCTTGTGATTGTCTTTTCTTTTCTACACTTTTGGCTAGTTTCATAATGCCTGTACTCTTTTAAATAGAAAATGAATGAATGCCACAAACACTTATTGAATGCTACAACAGTCTCATCTTCCCCAATTCCCTGGAGGCCTTGAGTTCAACATGGCTGTTGCCCTGGACGAATTCAGAATGAAGGAAACAAATTCTCCCCAACCCACCAGGGCCCAGGTGAACAGTGGTGATAAGTGGTGAAGTTCAAGTTTACCTAAAGACCCAGGGAAAAAGGGGTGTCCATGGAGGGAAGGAGATAGGAGGGGATTTCTAAAGCAAAAGCATAGTCATTAATGAAGGACACATTCTAGACATAAAATCATAAGTGGATCAAATGAAATAAGGCCAGTTTTTAAAAGGAGAGAGAGAGAGAGTTAAACGTTTTGGGGAAGGGAAATAACATGATTGGATCAGAATTTTAGAAAAGTGGCTTTTGGCAACAAAGAGATTAGATTAGAACAGACTGGTGTGGAGGAAAGCAGGGCAAGGTGATTGAAGCCCACCCAGACTAGAATGGCAGTGAATATGTGAAGGAAAGAACAAGCTTAAAACACTTTAGGAATAAAAGTGACCTAACTTAGAGACTATGAGATATGAGTTGGTTAACAGAGAAAGAAAAATAAGCCTGAAGCTTTTGACTTGGGTAACCAAGTATGTGATGATACTATTGGCTAAGATAAAATATTCAAGTGGAGAAGATAAGATATTAATAGAATGTCCATAGGGAAAGGTCAGAAAATTGCTAATATCCATCTGGATATTAGAAGTAGAACAATAGCCAAAGATGGATATATGATATCAGCCCAGATTCTGGATGGTCCTAAGCCAGGGAAAGTAAGTATGAAGAGTGGCTAGTCTCAATAATCTCTAACCCAACTGCATTGATTAATAATGACCATTGCTAAAACTAGGCTTTTAAACTAGATGAAATGCATGAAGTAGGAAATAACAGCTACCATGATATGTCTCAACATTTATTGCAAAATTTGGGCCTTATCTTTCAGGATGGATCTGGCTGACAATGAATGCAATGTGAGTGACCAGTTGAACTCCATGGCTTGCATGTCTAGGTTCCTATAGCTGTTGTTTGCTTTAAAGAAAGTTAAGGAAACTAAATTTTAAAATATTGAGTCAGTAGATTGACAGCTACAGCAGTCCTTCCTCATACAGATTGGTTATGTTATTTTACATTGACTCCTCCCATGTCATCATCTGTGCTGGCTCTTAATTGGTCCATTGTCTCAAGGTTGTTATATCTGAAGTTGGGAGTAGGTCTTCTTTTCCTAATTATCCTATTTTTCTTCACTTTACTCATTAGACACAAGGTATCTTGGTTTATTATTTTAGGAATGAAATATCTGGTTAATTAAGAATAATAATCTTAAACCAGAAATGGCCATAACAAAGTTTTTAATTTTGTTGTAGTATCATAATACTTAAATTTGTTGTTTCTTTATTTAGCAAGACTTAAAATCTTAAACAGAATTTCAAATAATTCATAACCTAAACAATGACCATTTATTTATGCTCTCAGGAATGGATAGGCTCTTTCTGCCCATTTCATGTGTACTCACAAAAGAAAAAAAGTTTCAAAGTCCCAAATAAGACAGTGTAATTCCTGTATTTCAGGCCAAGCAGGAAAAAAGGGAGGTGATCAGAAAAACTGAGCACTAGCTGTAGAGGGATGACACTAGAAGGAAATGTCAAGAAGCCACTGGAGTGGATATTGCAGAGATAGACATTTACAGAATCTGCCCAAAGTGAGAAATGAGGAGCTGTTGAGTTTTAGAAAGACCATACAGTGACTTAACCATGCAACCGTGATGCTGCAAATCAGAGAAGAGTACCAGGGCTACACTTCTTCATTTCACTTATATATAACCTAGGGCCAATTACATAACTCAGTTATTTGCAACAGAATATCTTCTGCAGCCCTGAAAGGGCAATGTGCAGTAAGTTTCCCCACACGTAGCTTGGGAAACTTGGAATATAAATGTTTTTCTCTAGAAATGCCTTTCATCTAGGGCACACAGTGTTTGTCAACATTGTCAATGACAAAAACATCCCTCTGTGCTTTCACATCTCACTTTATCCTCCAGATAACTGTATGTTGTTCAGACTCCTTTCTGTTTTCATTGTTTCACCAGCATTTATATTTGTTGTCTTGCTGGCACGTGGCTGCTAACTCTGTAACTGGCTTCTTAATGAATATAAGTAAATTCACTTGCTTATATAATAAAAGGCACAAATAAGTTTGCAGAAGGGTAAATCGGCTTTGGTAAGTACACGAAGCCGCCTCAGTGGAATATCAGGGATTAAAAGAAAGTGATTAAAATCCCTTTCATTACTGATCCATTTCTTGGTCTTAGAGTAAATCCTTAAGCCAACCCTTCCAGATCCAAAAATGATGGTGATAATTTTTGCTTATGCCCTTGTATTTTAGTCAGTTAGATTTGCAGAATGATTTTGATTCTCAAATGAAAATTATTGGGCTTTTTCATTTATACATTAGTGGATGATGAGTTGATGGATTGAAAAATAGTCTGCTTCAGGGCCAGTCTGAAAAACCACAGTAGATTAATTTTGGTTGCATAATTTATTGTGTTTCTTCTCTAGATAAATTTAAATGCATTATATATTCATGCAATCATTGGTGCTAAATCACCTTTGAATTATTTTCTATTTTGATCTAACTGCGTATACATGAACGTGAACATAATATAAATATTCTACGTTTTAGGGCATGCTTATTCTAAAATTGAATAATTTTTTAATATCTTGATAAGTGAGAGAAGTGTTTCTGATGGCTCCAATGCGAAAATGGAGGAGGCTGTATCTGCAGGCTACTGTAGCTCTGAGGGAGGGCTCTTTCTTGCTAATTACATTGCTCCTGGTGCCAAGGCAACAAGCCTGCTTGAGTAGAGAAGCTGGTTCACAGCAACCCAATTCATGCAAAGCAAGAAAAATCCAACAGAAGATGGAAAATTTGCCTTTGTTTGGGAAAGAAGTTTTTCATCACTATAAATGAAAAATATATTAATTAATAGCACATAAAGTGTTAATATCCATTCTTTTTAGAACAAGGATTAAATATAAAGACAAGTAGAATACTTCTTCCTAAACTTCAAATCTATATATCTATATCCCACGTCATTTGCTCTCCATGGCAAAATTTTTCACCAATCCTTTCTAGAAAGACATCAAAGTTTAATACAACCAATTTTATAAAGGGGAAGAGTTCAACCATGATATCAGTAAAAGAAGTAAACATAAAAAGAAATGTTTGGCTCATTTAAAAATATGCTGGAAAATAGATTAAAATTATTAACTGTGATGCAGCACAACTTATGAAACAAGATGAGACAAATTGTTGCGTCAAAGGATCTCATGTACAGGGTGTTATTCTTCACAGGCCCTTGGTTGATCTGTTTTCTTCTTTGAATCGTTGGCAAGAACTGCACTCAGCTATTTCTGGTACCCTGGCCATAAAACCTATAAACAACCATTTCTTGCTTGTTGGAATTTTAAAAAACTTATTAAGTTATGATACTAACTCTATCAGAAAGGAAATTATCAATTTCTTCTTTCAAATAATTGTATATTTTCTGGCCAGATAATATATTTTCTTCATCAGACCTGTATCATTCTGAATATAGTCTACCCAGATACAAAGAATCCTTGTCTGTAACGAGAGTACATAAATGTTACAGAGAATGACTGATAGGTATTACAGATCAATCTTTTCCTTCAACATAATGTCCTTGGAAAATGCACCAAAAAAAAAAAAAAAGAATGCTCTGTTACATAATCAGTAGTTCTAAATTGACAGTAACCAGTCCTAAGAAGTATAATTAAATTGCCTCTTGGAACAGCCTCTCAGTACAGCTTTTTCAGCAATCTATATGTAGACACATAAGAGTAAATTATGGTCCTCTTTGCTTATTATATGCTTAAGGGAATCAAAGTTTATTGCTTTTAAAATATGCCTTACATCCTTTGGTACATGCTTCTTTTAATCTTCACAATGACTCTATGAGGTAAATGCCATTATCTTCATTTCATGTTAAGAAAATAAGGGCTTACAAGGTTAAATAACTTGTCCATGATCACACAGACAATAAATGGCTGAGCAGTGAATTATATTAATCTCTGATTTAAAAAGCCATCTAAACAGTACCGTGTCCCAGGAAGGGCATTTACTTTTTATAATAGAAAATATACTATGTTTTACTGTTAAATTTTTATTTAAATAAAACACAACCCAATCTTTTTCTTTTTAAAAATTTTAGTTTATTAGTACATGTGTATAATACACAATGTTTATCTTCCTTGTGGGAAGTTGGCACACATGCATAACACATCTTACTTCCTTTTTCATCCCTTTCTCTCCCCTCCCTCCTCTCACTCATCCCTTGATCCTCTTCTTATTTATTTATTTATTTATTTATTTATTTATTTTTTGGTACATGTTTGCTATACGTGATATTTACATTCTTTGTGGGAAGTTGGTTACATGTACATAAGGGTGTCCCTATTGAGCTATAACTTCCAGCCTTTTTCTATTTTATATTTTTTATTTTGAGACAGTGTTTCACTAAGACAATAAATTGCCCAGACTTGGCTGGAGCTTTTGATCCTCCTGCCTCAACCTCTCAAAGTACTGGGATTACAGGTGTGCACCACTATGCCCAGCTCAATCCAATCTGAAAAAGGGAAACCATGTTGTACAACATGAAGAATGTGAGCTTTCTCCTGGACTTACTGCTTAATAGTTGTATACCTGGGTAACTGACTTTCTGGGCTTCCATTTCCACATCTATGAGGTGGAGACACTGCAAAGTATGCTAAATATTAAAAAAAAGAGTAAATAATTCATGATAGTAATTTTAAATAAAATAATAAGCAGGTACATCTGATACAGTGTTTGATACACAGTAAATGCTACATTTCCTACTATTCCATTTTTATATTTAAAAATAATATAAGGAAGGCAATACAATAATGCTTGAGAATAAATATCAGCTTGGTTGTCCATTTTCACACATATCTAATACACTAGTGCAGCATCTCATGTATGAATTTTCCAAAACACTGAGGAATATTGGTTCACTACTTCCATATAAATTAGGGAACTCACATGGATAACTGTAGCTTCATTATTTTTAAGGAAAAACAAGTTTAAAGAGGCTAATTTTTAAAAGTCTATACTGGTATTAAATTGGAGAACAAGATCTGAGGTGGTGTGGGATTGTTGAAATTTCTAACTCATTCCTCTGACTAAAGGGCACCAGGCAATGGCGGACCTCTCTCCCTATCCTATCTCCTCCTTCTCTGTCTCTGTGCGGAAGAAGTCAGGGCACATGAACCACATGCTATCGATCTCATTAGACCCATACAAATCAGGGTTCAGACCATTACAGCCTGGGGTAAATAAGTTCCCTTTGTCTCTGTGGACTAATAAGGATTTTTATATTTTGAAATGAAAAGAATCAAAGAAGAAAAAAAATTTAAGCACATGAAAAGTACATGAAAGTTGGATTTCAGTGTCCATTGAAATTGTTATTGGAACACAGCCAAACTCATATATTTACGTGTTATCCAGTGATACTTCTATATTGACAGCTGAGATAAGTAGACAGAAAGAGTGTGACAAAAATATCTAAAAAATGTACCATCTGGCTCTTTACAGAACAATTTTGCAAACTCATGATCTAAATCACTGGTTGTTTTAACATGTTTTCTTGAGATTTAATAATATTTCATCTGTTATCAAATGCACTTGAATTAAAAATTAAATATATATAACAAATTGGCAAGAAAAAATTTAAGTGGGGAAAGTCCTTTCATTTGGGAAGAAAAATAGCACACAGTTTCTAGAAGTAATTTGGCCATATTTATATGGAGATAGAAACCCTTTATAAATGTATATACCCTTTGACTCAGCAATTTCACAGCCAAGAATTTTCATTAAGGAAAAAATTAAAAATGCAAGCAGAAATGTGAGAAACAAAATCACTTATACCAGGGAAAATCTGAAAATAAACCAAGTGTTCAACCACAAATAATTAAAAAGTTATAGCGTATTCACAAAACAGAATGTGCTAAAGTCATGAAAAAGGATAATGCAAACCTGCAACTGTTGAAAGAGGTTTAAGGGAACAGTATGAAACAGAAGAATATATACAATATATTATTTTGGTACAATATATTCTTTTGTTAAATTTTGGTGAAATATATGATTATATGATGCCTTCCTTACAATTCACCTGATGCTCTGATACTTTGAGGTAATGATTCTTTGCATTTGTCTGATGGTTTTAGATTTACTAAACATTTTTCACATTTTATTTATTTAGTTCTTAAAATAATCCTGTAGGGAATTTTTATTGCATTTTGTACAGGAAAAACTCATATAAAATAATTTTCCAAGATTATACAAAGTATGGCCTCTTAACAAAAGAGCCATGACGGGCCGGGGGTTTAGCTCAGTGGTTCTGCTGCCTGCCCTGCAAGTGCAAGGACCTGAGTTCGATCCCCGGTACCAAAAAAACTCAAAAAACAAAAGAGCCATGAGTTGAACACAGATCTTCTAACTGCAAGTTTATGGTTTGTTTTTTCTACACCCACCAGGGTATTCTCATATTTGAGAAGACCAGACAGCTGACTTTTCTGCTTTCCCCGGTCTTGGAACTGTCACTCGTGGTAGGAATCACATAGAGACTCACAATGAGTCTACTCCCTCTCCATGTCCCCTGCTGCCATGAACATGACTTCTCTACTTCCTACTCCATCGCAGCTTATCAAGCCACCGAGGATTCTGTGAGTCAAAGGCAATAGACCCTGGCCTGAGCAATATGGAGGCCGACAGATAGAGAGAAGCAAGTCCAAAGTGTATCTGATTCACAGGAGTTGGGGAGATTGGGCCGGATCTGTGGCTGTGGTCCTTGCTGCACGCTATCTCGCCCACAGCTGCATCTCAGTGGGGAGAGGGGAAAACTTCCACATCCATGAGGCTACTCTTCTCCCAAGATTGCACTTCCTTTAAACAAGTCAGAATGAGTGCTTCTTTCTTTCAGATAAATAAGCTCTGAGTAAAACGCCCTGGCTGATCCATTGAACATTGTTCTCTTTGTACAATGTGTGAAGGGCTGGGGATTTAGCTCAGTGGTTCCGCTGCCTGCCTCACAAGTGCAAGGACCCGAGTTCAATACCCGGTACCAATAAATAAATAAATAAATAAATAAAACAAATACAATGTGTGAAAACCTATACAGGTTCATAGGATTTGAAGAAGGACTATTAGAATAATTAAATATATTCACACATAAGGTTGTGAAATTAATAGTAAAATAAACTAGTAAGGAATGAGACATCAAAACCTGCATACCTGTGTAAGTATTGAGCACATTTAAAATATGATTAAAATGAATGAATAATGCATGATTGTTGGGAATTTTAAACGAAGTAATGTGCAAGCCTATCCCATAGGGTTTTGAAATACTTCTCATAGGAGTTACAGAACATTAATTATTGTGAACTATGAAATTTATTTGGGTTCTAAATAACATTTGTATTAGTATGTGTTTGGGATATGTAATTTCATTAATCTTGAAGGCTTGGTACATATACATAACACATCTAGTTTTTATGACTTCCCCCTACCTTCCCCCTCCCTCCTTCTCATCTCCACAGTCTACCTCCCTGTTTCCTACCACTCTCTTTTATTATGCTCCTCATAATAAAACATAAGTACTTCAATATATAAAGCATTTATATTTTGGGTTTCTCATGTTAGAAAAACCAATGTTATTTAACCTTTAGATAGATTTATTTCTCTTAGCATTATGGTCTCAAAATTCATCTACTGTCCTACAGATGACTCAAATTTATCCTTATTTATGGCTGGAGATATATATCACACTTTCTTTATCCACTCATCTGATGATGAGCAGATAGGCCACTTCTATAATTTATCTATTGTGACTTCTGCTGCCACAAACACAGAAGTGAATCTATCACTGTAATAGTATGACTTTAACTCTTTTGGGGCAGATACCCAAAAGAGGAGTAGCTAGATGAAATGGAATTTCTATTTTTAGTTTGTTGAGGAATCACTCAACAAAATAGAAAGGTTCCTTTTTCTTCACAACTTGGCCAGCATTTATTGTTTTCGAGTCCTTGATGACAGCCATTCTTAATGGAATAAGATAGAATCACAGTGTTTTGATTTACAATTCTCTAATAGTCAAAGATACTAAATATTTTCTCATGTAGTTATTGGCCATTTGTACTTCTTATTTTGAAAAGTGTCTATTCATTTCAATTGCCCATTGTTTGGTTGGGCCTTTTATATTTTGGGAACTTTTTTTTTGTCTTTTTTTAAGGCAGTGTCTCATTATGTACGTTAGGTTAATCTTGAACTTGCCATGTGGCCCGAGAGTACCTTGAATTTACAGCAATCTTCCTGCCTCAGTCTCCCAAGTGCTGGGATTATAGGCACGTGCTATCACACCCAGGTTTTTTTGTATTCTTTATATATTCTAGATATTTCTCTGTTAAAGGAATACCTGGCAAAGTTTTTTCCCATTCTGTAGATTGTCTCTTCATGTTGCTGGCTGTTTCCTTTGTTGTGCAAAAGATTTTTAATTTGATATAATCCCATTTTTTATTATTGGTTTTATTTCTTGTGTAATTGTGGTTCTGTTCAGAAAGTTCTGGCCTATGCTTATGTCTTAAAGAGTTTTATCAACTTTTTTATTCCAGAAGATTGAATGTTTCTGATTTTTATATCTAGGTCTTTGATTCATTTTGATTTATTTTAGTACAGGGTGAGAAATATGGATCTAGATTCATTTTTCTGCATATGCATAACTCGTTTTTCCCAGAATCATTTGTGAAAGATGAGATCTTTTCTCCAACATATTCTTGATCCATTTGTCAAAAATCAGATGGTTGGGGCCAGGATTTAGCTCAGTGGTTCCACTGCCTGCCTTGCAAGCGAAGTTCCCTAGTTCAATCCCCGGTACCCACCCACCCCCTCAAAAAAAACCAAAAACAAACAGATGGTTGAAGATGTTTGGAATTGTTTCTGAATCCTCTGTTCTATTCCACTGGTCAACGTGTCTGTTTTTGTGCCAGTACCATGCTGTTTTTATTACTTTAGTTTTATAATATAACTCAAATTCCAGGACTGTGATGCCCCTTGCTTTGCTCTTGTTGCTCAAGATTCCTTTGGGTATCCTGGGTCTCTTCTGGTTTCATATAAATTTTAGAATTGATTTTTCTAGTTTTGAGGAAAATGCTGCCAGCATTTTGATTGGAATTGTATTAAATATATATATCATTTTTGGGAATGTGACAATTTTGACAATATTGGCTCTGCCTATCCAACAACAGGAGATATCTTTCCATTTTCTGATGTCCTCTTCAACTTCTTTTTTCAGAAGACTATAGTTTTCTTTGTAGAGGTCTTTTACTTCCTTGGTTAGCTTAATTCCTATGCATTTACATTTTTGAAGCTACTGTTTTATAAATGGGATCATTTTCTTGATTTTATTGTTGGTGTGCAGTACAAAAATGCCATTGATTTTTGCATGTTGATTTTGAATCCTGCCACCGTGCTAAATTAGTCCATTAGTTCTAAGAGTCTTCTGGTGGAGATATTTGGATCTTCTGTGTAAAGGATCGTGTCCTCTGCAAATAAGGATCATTTGACTTCCTTGGCTCTATTGATATAGTGTATTACATTGATTGATTTTCATATATTGAACCACCTCTGCATCCCTGGGATGAATCCCACTTGATCAGGGTGTATAATCTTCGTGATGATCTTCTGCATTCTATTTACCAGTATCTTATTAAGGATTTGTGCATCTATGTTCATGAGTGAGATTGGCCTATAGTTCTCTTTTTCAGTTGGGTCTTTCTCTGCTTTGGGGATCAAGGTGATGCTTGCTT
>NW_004624765.1:6413297-6444108 GCF_000247695.1 Heterocephalus glaber | reverse complement strand
TATAACTTTTTATTTATCTGATGAGATCAGTTATCTGATGTGGTTAATTATGCAGGGGATATTGTTTTCTACCTTTTGAGATTAAAAGCCTTGGGTCTGATTTTTCATTTCATGGATTACACCAATATCTGTTTAAAATATGCATGACTAGATTTGTTTTGATTAATTGCAGATAGATCCACAGCATTGGTTTTCTAATCAGACAGCTTCACCCCACCTCACAATACCCCTCCTTATTCTATTGCTAGGCAATACATGTCAAAGTAATCCAACTATAAATATATAAGTATTTGATTATTACAACCAAAGAAAGATAGCAGAGATCACTGGATTGAGCAGGATCACTTAAGTGCATTTAATGGACTATAATAAACCACATTTCCCCACGGCATCATTCAACCGTTCTTCCTCAATTTGCAATTAACTGATGCCCACAGCTGGTTAGTTTGGGGTCTTCGAGTTCCTCCTCTGGGAAAACAAGCAAGGTTAACTTTTTGTGGTTACCACTTTTAAAACAAATTCTCACGCCAGAGGACTTGCAAGCTTCCTTTCACTTGCCTGAGTTTGCCCAGCTTCCTGGTTTACACTGCTAATGATTCTCATGCGCTCCTCCTGCTAATCCCCGAGGGACTCCTGACCTCCTTGCTGGAGGTGTGAATTATGCCAGGACTGCTCTGCGGCTCTCCAAAGCTCCTCCAACCCAGATGGTGACAGTTCTTCGGATGCAGAGCCTGGGACGCAGGACAGGGGCCACTCCGTGGGTGCTGCTAGCGGTGGCGGACGCCGGGTCCTGGGTGCTGTAGAGGCGGCGCAGGGACGGGAGTGCGCGTGCCACGCTGAGCCGTGCCCCTTTTGGGCGGGCGTAGCGCTGCTGCTCAGGCCGCCCCAGCCTCGCCGCTCTGGCCCGGCCGCCCTGCGCAGGTCGCTGTCCACGGTCGGTGGTGCTGATAGCGCGGAGCGCGCGCGGGGGCGCGGTGGACAGCTCCTCAGAGCGCGCCCCTGCACGCCGCGCGGCGCCCGCAGCCCGCCCCTGCTCGCGCAGCCATGTTCCACGCGAGGGGAGGGCTGGGGGAAGGGGAGCGAGACGCGGGAGCAGGGCGGAGAGAGCCGGCTCTACCTCGGGGAGGGAGGGGATGAGAGCTGGGGGGAGCAGCGCGAGGAGGAGGAGGCGGCGGCGGCCGGCGAGGAGCCCGCGCTGGGTCCTGCAGTAGAACTCCCGGGAGCCACCATCATGGTGAAGAGGAAGAGCTCCGAGGGCCAGGAGCAGGACGGCAGCCGCGGCATCCCCCTGCCCATCCAGACCTTCCTGTGGCGCCAGACCAGGTGAGGGGAGCAGAGGGCGCGCCGCGGGCCGCCCCGAGCTGGGGGCGCTCGGGGTCACCGGGCCGTCACCACCACCGCCACCGTCGCCAGCGAGGCCGCGCTGCAGCCTGGAGCTCCCTGTCTGGGGCTGAAAAATAAGCCCTCTGCGTCCGCTTAAAAACACGCATTAGAAAAATATTTCAGTGAAGTTTGACGACAAGCAGATTGGCAGCTTTGGAATGAATATATACATTATTTAGGGGCTGAGAGGGCAGAGAGCCTGGAAGGAGGGGGCGGGGAGCCAGGAAAGACAATTATGACTGGTTGGGGTCCTGCATCCAATTCCCTCTCCTTCTCCTGCTGTAATTCCAGCCCAGTGACCTGTTGTTTTTCCAGCTCCTGTTTGGCAAATATCTGTTGTGGACACTTGTTAACCATTTTTGCTCAGATTCGACCAGCGTAATAAGGGATTTATTCTCCTGGACAGGCCTGAAACCTATTGCAATAAATAGTGAAGATGATTTCATCATCATCATCATCATCATCATCATCATCATCATCATCATTATTGTTGTTATTATTATTATTATTATTATTTCAGAGATACATCAGATAAGAAATTAGATTTTGGAAATCATGATCCCCAGCCTTGTTTCTTTTCCGTTTTTCTTATGACCATACACATTTGTGATGCATCACTTCTAACCATTTAGAATCGGATTAGGTAAAAGTCTTCAGAATAAGAGTGGATAATGGAAAATTATAGAGATTCACATCTTGCATGTAATTACACATGTAAAAAGCAAATGTTGTCGGCTCTTCAACACCTGCTCATTAACTATAAGAAAGCTTACAATTTGAGTTGCATAGCACCATGGCTTTTTCATTGAAAAATATGTCATAAGGATGCTTTAAAAGTAATTTTGCTTATGTTTGTAACAAATATTTCTTATTAATTTTTCAGTGCTTTTTTGAGGCCTAAATTGGGGAAGCAATATGAAGCTTCTTGCGTGGTATGTGATTTTTACCATTTAACGATCATTTCCGTGTTCTATGTTGTAACTTGAATCCAAAGAAAGACTAAATCATACTGACTGTACATATTAATTCACTTGGCCAATATTGTTGAGCACCTACCATGTACCATACACAATTGTATTCCTGGAATAGAGCAAAGAAGAAACATAATAGTGTTTATATTCTAGTAAGAGGCACACAAGTCACCAACAAATAGGTAAGCAAAATACATAATGAGCCAGATGGTGATAAGCACTGTGTAGAAAAATTAAGCAACAAATATTAGGAATCATTATGATGGGGGTTTTAATTTATAAGCAAGGGTTGGGCAAGGTTTAGTTACTGATATCTTGCTTGGATAAAGATGAAAGAAAGGGCATTGGGAATAGCTTAACATGTGGATTGCAGAGAGAACTGCAGTGGGGAGTAAGTGAAAGGTGGGAAGGGACTGAATAAAAGGGCAGAGTGATAACTGAATTGGGTGGTAGAGGACCTTTCAGGGCAAAGGCCGAAAGGCAAACCATTAATCAACAAAACCAGCACCATTATGTAGTGAACATTCATATGATGAGTGCATACGAACTACCTTAATAAATAATATACAATTCTGGGGCTGGAGATTTAGCTCAGTGGTTCCACCACCTGCCCTGCAAGTGCAAGGACTCAAGTTCTATCCCAGGTACCAAAAATAAATAAATAAATAAATAAATAAATAAATAAATCTCTACTTTTATGTTTTGCATACAGTTTTCATGTCAGAAAGTAAATGATATGAAATAACTGAGGGAAAAATGTTATTAATGTATATATAAAATAAAATACATTTGTCTCAAGATTCTAAGTGAATCCTATATCCTTACAAATTCCTTTTTTTTGCTAATTGAGACAGTAAGATATAAATCATGAAGCAAAGTTGAAATGAACTTTAGCAGACTTTGCTAAAATTTGGACCCCTCACAAATGTCTTTTCATTGCAAGTGTTATAATGTAAAAGTAGAAACCTACCTATTTCAGTATTTCTGTCTAGAGTCACAAGTTTTGAAGGAAGCCACCTGGAGAGTTAAACACACACACACTTACTCAAGTAGGAATTTGTTTTGAGTCTCCTGTCTTTCAAAGTAGTCACTGAGATATTTTTAAAATGTAAATTTCTTGTAAGGACCTGTTAATGGAATTTCTTGTTGTACCTAATTTGTTAGAATAATTTGGTACCTGAAATGTCTAAATCTCTTCCTTCTAATCTCTTCTTAAACTATACTGACAAGTATACTAGCTTAAAAATGATCATGACTTTATTATAGTGTGACATTTTAAATATAGTAACAAAGTGTCAAATTGTTAAGTTACATTTATGATAGGTAGATACATAGTAATAAAGGAATGCAGATACCAATATAGAAAACAATTTCCAGGATTTAAAAAAAATCATTAAAAAAGAAACATTAGTAACACTTACGAAGAAAACTACATCAACTTCCCATAACTCCCTGAGAGTATAAAGTACAGAACTCAACCACTTCACTGCAAACCACTGTTTTTTATATAAACTCTTTATAATCTTTTAGTCACCCTTTACTTAATAACACTTAGATATATGAGGATTGAGGAATTTAAATGCATTTGGATTTTACCCGCGTATCGGAAGGCTTTTATTTAGTTTCTTAAATGAGAAAAAAAAAGACTACATCTGACTGTACTCCTTACCTAAACCTCAGTGTACCTCTCATTTATAAAGTGAATGCTTTGTCAAAAAGTAAATAATTTTCATTGGATAATCTCTTAATAAATCATGTCTTTTTCATAAATGTCCTAGTACTACAGGATGAATATCCAGTAATACCATTGGAACAATTGAGACTTGTATTTTGATCTTTCTACAAGATAATTTTGCAAATTCTTTGATGATTTGTAACATCAAGTACCAATCATTTTCCTACCATTCTAACATTTGATAGCTTCACTTTCCCCAATACCTTGTAATGACATTTTTTTCCACCCTTAAAAAAAAACTGAGTAGGACCAACTTATTTTTGTTCTAGGGTGCTTTACTTTCTGAAAAACATCCCTGTCAAAGAAAGGGGATTTAGCAAGTAGCAAAACAAAGATGGCTCATTCCATCCTCCTTCTTTCTCTTCATTCTTGGGTTTTTTTTGTTTTGTTTTTTTTTTTTTTGGTACCAGGGATTGAACTCAGCACCTCACGCTTGTGAGGCAGGTGGCAGAACCACTGAGCTAAATCCCCGGCCCCATTCTTTTTGTATTCAAGGGACAGTAAGTGTTCTTTGATTTTTCCAGGCGTTAGGGTAACTAGAGTTCTATGTCAGATCATTGCTTGGAACATGGAATAAATCAGGAACCTCAAAACCATATTTCTTGAAAGAGCTTTGTCTTAGTTAATATGTTTTGAACAGACTGACATAAATTCCACCTCAGAAGACAGTTTTGTGGATCACATTTCATTTTGGTCTGCAGTTGTGACAGTCCCTTTGGATGACTCAATAACATTCTACAAAATATTATACTCAAAAGAGTCTCATGGGGTTATAGTCCTTATTAGAGGAAGCTGATTTTGACAGAAATAAGGATTGCTTAAAAATTCAAGCCATATACTTTGGATCAGAGGCCTGCAAATGGACAGAAAAATAGGAAATTATAACCGACCCACTGAAAGTCAACTCATACATGATATGCAGTATGAGGGCATCTTCTTTGATCCAGTGATTGTATCATTTCCAGTTGATGGGACCTCCATGTATAATTTTTACCAATTAGAGTTTCCAGTTCCTTATTTTACATGCTTTTGTTTAACCTACAGTCCTTTGAACGAGTGTTGGTTGAAAACAAATTGCACGGGCTCTCTCCTGCCCTCTCTGAAGCCATCCAGAGCATTTCCAGATGGGAACTGGTGCAAGCTGCTCTGCCACATGTTCTCCACTGTACGGCCACCCTCCTTTCGAACAGGAACAAGCTAGGTTGGTCCTGCGTTGCTTGTTTATTGCTTTGTTCCCCCTTATGTCAAACACTCATAAGGACATATATCAAGTGATTACTGTCATCCCAGGCATTGTGCACAGATTATCTCATTTAGTTCTCCCCAAATTTCCCTTGCATTGATATCATCATGATTTCCATTTTACCAATGAGAGAACTGGTTATCTTGTTTTTATTTCTTAAAAAGCAACACTTGAATGTATTCTTAAAGATTAAAATATTATAGGTAAGGAAAAGCTAGGGATTTTTCTCTTTGGGATATTCTCTTCAGACATTTCCCTAGCTGTGTAGTATTGTATGCGAGTGAGTGTGTATGTGTGTGTGTCTGTGTATGTTTGTGTACTCATAAAAATTATTTTGCAAATTGTTTTTCTCATCTGCCAATATGTCCTAGCCATCTATCTCCTGTTAGAAGACACACCCTTCTCCATTCCTTTTGTGACCCTCATTAAGGTCTCTGTTTAAATATTACCTTTATAAAGGGACCTTTCCAGACTGAGTTGTCCAAAATAGATAGTCGTTATCTTCAGAGCCTGCACCATGCCACTTGTTTGGTAGCATATCTGGGTATCTGATCCTTGAAGGCTATATTGCAGGGATTGCAGCTAATAAGAAAAGTCCCAAAACAAGAATGAGCCCTGCCAGCCGTTGTTGCTAGTAATATGGAGAATTGTTAGTGTCTTCTGGGAAAGTGGGGCACAGAGCAAAGATTTTTCCCAGATCAAAAGTTGAAATCCACTGTTCAGGTCACAGATGTTAGCTTTCCTTGGCTGTGTGGATGTTCTGTGTAGGCCACCAGGATAAACTGGGCGTCGCTGAGACAAAACTCCTTCACACCTTGCACTGGATGCTCCTGGAGGCCCCCCAGGACTGCAACAGCGAGCGGTTTGGGGGCACAGACCGAGGATCCAGCTGGGGTGGCAGTAGCAGCGCTTTCATCCACCAGGTTGAAAACCAGGGTTCCCCAGGGCCGCCTTGCCAAAGCAGCTCTAATGATGAAGAAGAAAACAGCAGAAGAAAGATCTTCCAGAACTCCATGGCTACTGTGGAGCTCTTTGTGTTCCTGTTTGCTCCCCTGGTACACAGGATCAAGGTAAGCAGGAAGACAGTGCCGGGCCTAGGGTGGGATAGAGATGAGGCTTCCAAGGGTATTTCCATACTCCATTGTTCTTGACCTCGTATGATCTTATAACAAGCCCAGGTACAGAAAGTTTTATTTTTTACTAAACAGATAAACATTACTTCAAAAATATAAGTCTTCATATATCCTTTACTCACTCAAAAGTCAGTGCTTCTTCACATGCCTCAAAATAATGCCCAACATATTAAACATTGTCTATAAGGCCAAGCATGATCTAGGTCAAAAGATCTACATTCTTTTCTTGCTGTGTCAACTGTGAATCTCTACTAACTACCTCATGATCCAGCCTTAGGGGCCATTTAATATCCTAATATCAGTTGAGTGCTTGTTCTTTCACTCATTTTCATCAATACCACATGTTGAATTATAGAGACAAATTTGACTTGCAGGGTGATCCAGTTTGGAGCCATTCCCTGAATATATTCTTGCTGTATTCTGTGCCCCCCTTTCTCTTCCCTCTTCCTCTCATGTTCCTTCAAATTCCAACTTCAATGTCATTGTTTTCATGAAGGTTTTACTCTGACCTTCCCTACATAGATGTAGTCACTATCCTGTCCATATTCTATAACATTTTTAACTACTCCCACCTTCTACCCCTGTATTTTCACACGACCACGTCTTTCTCATCAGTTCACTCCCAATTCAAGTGTCAACACCTTTGGAAGTTCTTCCTTGACTACTTTTATGCCACTAGTATATTATCCTATTTCTTTTTTTTTTGCTTCACACTTATCGCAACCTGAATTATCATGGTTGTGCACTTGCTTATTGCCTGTTGCTCCCACCTGAACAGAGGTCCTTGAGTAAAGGGATGTAGTGTGTCAAGGTCACAATTATATCTTTAGTGCATAGACTAGTGTGTGGCATATATGACACTCTCAAAAAGTGTTTAATGACTCACTTGTTGAGAAAATCCAGGTTATTATCAGAAGCTTGTCCAAGTGCTAAAAACAGCAATGGAATATGGATTTGTAGTCCTTAAAATGGAGAGGACAGGAAAAAAATTCTTCTTAGAAATAGCTCAGAAAGTTGTCTGTGTATCAACAGATATATGCACTGAAAAAAAAATGTGGGAAAAAAGGATTACTCAGACTGGTTGTCATTTTATTTGGAAGACGTGACTGGGGATTCAAGAATTGGAAACATAAAACTGATTTAAATTCAATACCTCCTGCTTCCTGCTGTATGACATCGAGCAATTAATTTAAGCCTCAAGTTTTCTCAAGTATAAATTGGACTTAGAATAAATGTATAGGGCATTGTGAAGATTGAACAGGTTATAGTACTCAGCCTGAAACACAGACAAGCATGAACGAGGTTAGCTGGTTTTGAGGTTGATATTTTATTACTGTAGATATTATGTAATAATGTAGAGAAGCAGTTAGTCTTTCAGGAGAAAATATAGATAACTGAGAAAGCAATAAGTTTTACCTGTGGCCTGGAAATGGAACACTTATGAAGGAGTAAGAAAATGCATACAACACTCCACAGTGATTGATAAATAGTAAATCATTATTATTAGCTATTTTTATATCATGCCTATTGTTTTGTCATTTTGTCCTTGCTACGAGGGAAATGTTGTTCTAGATGCTACTGAGAATAAATAGTATTGAGTCAATGCATTTCCCAGAAGGTCTTTTCCATTTGAGAAAGATATTTCCTTTTTCAGTGTTGCTAGAGAATATAAAATCTTCACATCAGTGTTTTTTTAGCCTTGGCACTGTTGGCAGTTGGGGACAGATATTTCTGTGTAGTAGGATGCTTTTCTGTGTCTTATAAGATATTTAGTACCGCCCTGTCTTCTATCCACAAAATGCTGGTAACATGTCCTCTCTCCTGAACTGTGACCCACGCAAATGCCTTTAGAGGTCACCAAGCGTCCCCAGGTAGTCTGGTGGAAATGAATCATCCCTGATTGAGAACTGGTGCCCTAGATCTTCATTAGCTTGCAGGTTGTCAGGCTGCACCTGGGCCTGTCTTTTCGTGTCCATTCTACACCCATGTTCACTGCCCTTCACCAGCACTGTTAACATACTTTTCCCTTCAACCTTCCAACCCTAGATCAGAACCAGACACCACCTTTTCTGTTCCTACCCCAGAGATCTACACGCTGCTGGGGAACCACACAACCAGACTAGTGCTTCTACAGAGTTGTGATAGCTGAAGTGTGCTGCCACCAGCTTGTTGATCTTTTCCTTGGCTTTACTCCCTGAGGTCCTCACTCAGCATTGCACACAGTATTGCAGGCTGAGCCTCATGTATGAGGACTGAGAGATCAGAATTCAGTCAAGGCCTGAGTCCACAACTCCACAATCTCTCCTTCCATTGACTCTTCAACTTCTTGCTCTTGCTCTTGCTTTCCACCATTACATGGCAAATATCTTCACACATCGTTTCTAATTTTTACAACCATCCACATGAATGTGAGTATCTCTGTTTCTGTTTAACTGGAAAGGAAGCTGAAGTTTGGAAACATAAGAGTTATACTGGTTAATAGCCAAAGTTAGATTCAAATCCAATTCCATCTGACTTTCTGCAAAATTTTTTCAAGTTTTCGCACTGGAGCTATTTTGACTACATAGACTCTGAGCTGTTGAGCCTAATCTCTGAGCTGTTGAGTACTCATTTCAGTTGTCTTTGAAATAGCATCAGGCCTTTCTCTTGAATCTTTCTGTTCTCTGGATGACACCACATTCTCTCAGTTGTTCTTGCATCCCTAATTATTTCCACTCTATCTCTTTTGTGAGCTTGACTTCTTTGGCCCATTGACACTGAGGTTCTCCAGAAATTCATCCTGGCCGCTTTTTTCTTCTTACAACATCTTTTCTTCAGAAGAGCCCCTTCCTCACCCCAGTTTCATTTACTATTTCTGTTCTATAGTCTGAGATCACCTAATTCTGCATCTCTAAAGCAGACCCTTCTGTTGGACTCTGGACCACATTTTCAACTGACTTCTCCAAATAGCTGATCTGTGGCATTTCAGGGTCCCCTGCAGTGAGCTTTGTCCCTGTATTCTGTTTCAGATCACTTGCACAAACTCAAACGACCTTCGCTTACTCTCTCATCCTTAGCTGCACAAGCTTCTAATAACAGAATCCTACCCATTTTGTCTCCTAAATAATTCTCAAATTGTCACATCTTCTCATCTCTATTTACTACCTTAATTTAAGTTCTCACCATCTCTTACTTAGACTTCTTACATTCTACCTGGATTCATAATCTCCTGGCTTCTCCCATATAATTCAACATCAATACCAAAACAATCTATCTAAAGCATAGATCTATATGCTTAAGATAATTTGTTGGTTTCTCATCATACAGAGGGTAAAACTCCAGCTCCTAAGTATGGTACACTGGGCTCTCTACAACATGTTTGACTACTTCTGTGTGTGAGATCCAGATGTTTGGAGCCTCCTCAAGAATATAAATTTTTTTTTAATTTTTTCGAGCCATTTTGCAAACAGGTCCTGCTGCCTGGAATGTTCTCATACTTGACTCTTCTACCTAGAAAACTTTCTATCCATTCTTTAGGACTTTATATGAAATTCATCCTTGCTCCTTTTCTATTTCCGTAATATTGTAAGGACATCTTTATTGTTATACATAGTTTATTGTCATTGTCATCTCTTCATGTGCTTTTCTCTCCCACTAGATTCTGAATGGTTTGAAGATGATAATTATCATTGTAGCTGACATAGTTTCTGTGTTTAGGAGGTACTTAATATTTGTTGAATGAGTCAATTCACTAAGTAGCAAATAACTAATGTAAATGACTCATTAATTTCTAAGACTTTATTATTTAATGTACATTTTGCTATTCTTTTAATTTATAATTAGCTGAAATATTTCATGTGAAGTCAGTAGTCTGAAAATTCTGTCAAATATACTATTAATTTTAGGCTAAACTTAATGTTATCAGTGAAAGTCATAATTATTTGTTAAATAGAAAATTTATATGGTATCACAATGTTATAATTTTATGATACTCATTTATTCCTTGAACAAATACTTTGGAGTGCTTACTGTGTGCTAGACATTACATAAAGTACTGGAGAAACAACAGGAAACAAAACAACATGCAGGACTCCAAGAGGATTTTAGCAAAATCCATATATGCAAAGTAAACAACTTCAAAATGGAATTTAAAATAATAGTTGTTTGATTAAATCTCTCTAAGAGTAGTAAATACATTTAGAATTGCTTTGAGATATCATAGGAACAGACCTTCAGTAAAAGCAAGAAAAGCATCTGAAAAGATTCTACCAGTATTTACAACTTCTGGTTTTTCTCAGGACATTTTTAGACCATCTGCTCCACAACTGTCTGAAGGATAAAATAGTGTCTTCTCCAGCTGTCAAGTTGCTGGTCATATGTGTCATATGACACTGGGTGTTGCATCAAAGGAGACTCTAGAAAAGAAGTTAAGGCCCCAGAGTTTATGCATTTCATCAATTAAAAAGATTTGCAAATGAACATAGTAACATGACAGGGAGGAGCCCATGGGTGCTGCAGGTATTCAAGCCTGAAGAGTGATTTGATTTAGTAGCTGTTATTTGAATAAAATATAAATATGCTCATTTAATCAACAATTGAGCATTTATGATCATGAAGAAATGCTCATAATTCAACTTGTCCTCAAAAATATATTTCATCTGGGGATATATCAAATAAAAAATGATAATGGTAGCTGTCAGGGAGTGCTAAGTGTCACACTGATAGAACAGATGTTGAAGGCTAGGATTTTTGTACAAGAGATCTTAGCATTTCCTATAGTAGTTTCATAGAAGTTTTACTTGTGTCAAGATTACTTATGAGAATCATGGAAAAGGATTGTGCTCAGAAAAACTAAGAGATTAATAAAACCAGGTCAATTGATATTTGAATTTCTGCAGACAGACCTGGTATGCTTTACTTAATGTTAACTCTCTGATTGCTGGATAATGCCATGCAGACTTTCCCATGTCCATTTTAAGGGAATTTGGGTTACTGTCCTCTAACCCCAGACCTTTTTGTCTACCTTCTTTCTTAATATCTCTAATTGAGTGTCTAATAGGTATCTCAAACTTAGTATGTCATGCTTCTGAAATTCTTAAGTCTGCTCCTCCTTATGTTGGCCATGTTTATCAATGGCAAAGCCAAAAATTCTTCACACTCTTTTATCTCTCACATTTTACTTCCTACTAATTAGCAAATTCTATATCTTTAAAATATATTCAGAATTTACCACTTCTCATTTTTCTATTAGCACCGTCACCTAACCATCTTTAACTTAGGTGATAAAAACCACTTCTTAACTCATCTGTCCATCCACCTTTGCCATTTCTCAAACCATTCCCAATAGTTTGAATAAATCTATTAAAACATATGTCCAGTCAAGCCACTGCTACTCAAAATTCTCCAATGTCTTCCTTCTTTCTTAGTAATTGCTGAAGTCCTTCCTATGTCCTATCAGACAGTAAATTATCTGGCCCTTCTCTGATCTTATTTTTTTCTACTCTTATTCTCTTGATATCAGGCACACAATTTAGTGCATGTTTCCTGACAACCCAGGCAAACTTAGAACCTTTGCACTGTTGATTCTCTTTCATGGTGTATTTTTCCTGGAGATACCTACATAGAAGCTCTTTTATTTAATTTAGATCTTTAGTCAAAAGACACCTACTCACTGTGCTTCCCCTGACCTTCCTGTTCAAGATGTCAGTACATTGTCTGACACATCCCTTTAAATTCTTTCTTTCTCCTTTGTACTTTGAGCAGGAATTTCTATACGCTTTGTTCTCTGTTGTATTCTAGAATCTAGAATAGTACCAGGTGCATGGTATGTGTTCTATAAATATTTGTAGAATAAATGTGGAATGAATTTGACTAAATGCTTTGTGAGTTGTGCTCATACTTCCACAGGCACCCCTAGAGGCTTTTCTATTGTGAGCATTGCCGTGGCTTGGCTGCAAATGGGGCCAGGACCCAGCCTAGTTTTTAGCTTTGTGGAAGAACCATTGCTCTACCAATGTGTGAACTTACTCAGAGATTGGATCAGCCTTTCAGCTGAAGATTGCTTGATATTCAGCTATGTTGATTCACCATTTTCAGTCACTTTTGTTTTTTTCTTTTTCCAATTTCTTCCTAGCTCTTATCCTTTTAGTTCAGCGGATTTCAGTGATGGCTGCTTTTAAGAATCACTAGGGGGAGTTTTAGAAAACCTCACAGATTCTAATTTAACATGTCTGAGTAGGGGAGGAAAGTGAGACTTAGGCCTCCTGTGTTTTAAAAGCTCCATAAGTGATTATAATAATCAAGTCAAGGTTGTAAATCACAGTCCTAAGCGAATTCTTAGGTTTTAGATGTGTTGATTAATCTGTGGTCACATTCTGTGCATGTGCATTCTTTACATGATTTTTCGAGGCAAAATTGTTTAAGATGTAATCTTACAATGCTGTATATTTTGGTTTATACAACATGAGACTGAATTTCAAATACCTCAGCCTCTCAAAATAATGCAGTGATGAAGCAGAGACTATGTTGCTAAAAGAGATCTTCAATTATAGATGAATTGTGTGAGCATGGGTTGTAAAGTCAGCCCAATCCAGCCAGTATCCCTGCCCTCAAGGAGTTAAAGAGTATTAATAGAACCACATTACAAGATAACACACTATGAAGGGTCAAAATGTATTTACCTGATTCCATAAAATGTAGGAGAGATGGGCTGGAAAATATGTAGAAAGTTCAAATAGATGGCATCTGGGGATATTGCCTATGAGGGAGAAATAAGGACAATTAAATAATTAAGAGGAATTATAATGATAACCACAAGTGGAGAGATCTACCAAGACTCTTGAAATAAATAGGTCTCAATTACTGCAAGTAAAAAACAATAATTTGTGTGTTCCCCTGCATTGCTCAAAGCTGCATTTTGATTGATTTTTTATTTTACATAAAGCAGACCTCTGTGACTCAGGGTCATTGGTTTATCCTAGAAATGCTTGTCTGAGCCTGAAAGGTTTGGTAGATCAACCACTCAGTAAATAATCTTGTGAATGATGCATCTACTGGTCCCTTCACCAGTTCCTAGAAGCCACTTACTGCACATAGATTTTCTCTGTCCCTAGGAGTCTGACCTCACCTTCCGACTGGCCAGTGGTCTTGTTATATGGCAGCCGATGTGGGAGCACAGACAGCCTGAGGTCTCTGGCTTCACAGCTCTGGTAAAGCCCATCAGGAACATCATTACAGGTTTGTGACTCACATACCTACCTAGTGAGATGGTAAGAGTGGATCCCCTTACACATGGGAATAATGGTGATGGGATGATTTGCCCTTAAGAAGCTAAGAAGAAGCGGATGTCTCTGGCAGTTGTCTAGGTGTCCAAGGTACAGGGCTTATTCACATAGGAGAAACACTAAACCAAGGACACATGCTTCTCTGTTATGTGACTTTGAGTAAGTCATTTAAATGTCTCATGCCTCAGTTTCCTCACCTGTAAGATGTGATTTACAGTGTCATATGAATAGTACTTACAGGACTAATATGAGGAATGAATGAGTTAATATATGTAAAAGTTTAGAAGAGTATCTGGTACATGGTGAGTAAGCAGAAGCTATTATTATAATTAGTATCATCATCATCATAGATGGAGTAGAGGCTCCTTAACAATCTCATCTTAGTGTTTTACTGCATCAAACCATTTCACTTCGGGAATTGTCCAGTGAGAGAGTCTTACTGTTGAATTGCAGAACAAACATAACATGATGACAAAGTTCACAGGAGGCTCATACTACATATATACTACACATATATCTCTTGCTATGGATATGTAACCTAACTTTCCTGAGTATTTCCGTCAATGTCCAAGAGATAACAATGCCATCTTGCAGGATGTCTTAGTAAGCAGTAAATGAGAATGCACATCAAGTGCCCATTTTACAGGATAGTAAGTGTTAGCAAACTCTCTTTTCAACACAACAATAAAATTTTAAAAAGACATTGTGTGGAAAATCTACAGAAGCATATACATGCATATATCTTAAAATTGAAATATATATGCACACATATATATGTATACAGTTTGCTTAAGTTTGTAAGGTTTTTGTGCAAACAAGAGAAAATTATGCATATGAAAAGGACTCTATAAATGGAAGGAAACTATAAGCAAGTTCTTACATACTTTTCTCCCAAAACCTAATATAACGATGCAGAATGCGTGTTGTTCAGGAATTGTGTAATCAAGGAGTGCTGTATTATTTATATATTTGATAAGGTGCTTATAATGATAAATATAATCATTTTGAAAGGCAAATGATATATCAAAAATAGATTAATTATGCCATTTACATATATAAAACATTAACTCTTGAAATATATCATAAATTCAAGAGTGATGCTCTGTCATAGTTACAGATATCAAAACTTAATTAAGAAGCAGTGTCATAACCAGAAATCGACTTCACATCCTGTGATGGAAAGGCTAATCACTTTGAACTTAAACAATTGGAGAGTTAAATATAGAACAGATGTAAGACTTTTATAAAACAAAATACAATAGAAATTGGAGGAAAAAGTATGCTTAAGTATAATAAAATTTTTTAGTGAAAAAGCTGTATATTCATAATATATTGGCTAAAGAAATTTAATTTTAAACAATTTTTTAGTCTTTCTATACTCTTCTATATGTATAGGGCAGCAGTCACTTCCAATTTGGGTCTCTCTGTCTCCCTCTCTCCCTCTTTCCCTCCATTCCTCCCTCCTTCAGTGATGGAGACAAAGCACCTGGCTTGCACATGCTATCTCTCTCTCTCTCTCTCTCTCTCTCTCTCTCTCTCTCTCTCACACACACACACACACACACACATAACTCTCATTTAACACAGATATAAAAACTGCTAAGAAATCATATCCGTCTATGTAAACACCTGCACTACTCACCTCACACTCCCCTGGTTTCTGGATGATATTCATGGCTGTTTTCTTTCCCCTGTGCCTGATCCCTATGAATTTGAAATGATGCTCAGCATCTGAGTGGTGCTTTGTCTCAGCTGAGACAGCTTGGCTAGAAAGAACAGTGCCACATGGTGACCTTAGCAAATCCCTTTCCTTCTCAGGACCCATTTGCTCACCATTCAAGTGAGGCTTTGGCACCTTAATTCCCCACAGCTCTGATCCCAGGATAAAGATGTAACTAGCTTGACTCTTAGTTGAGGGACAATTTAATGTGTTGGTTAAAACACAGACTGTTGAGTCGACGGCCTGGACTATAATCTTCATGTAACCATTAAGTGAGCTTGGGCAAGTTAAACTCCCTGTGCCTTAATTTCTTCATCTGTAAAATGAGTACAATAATCTATCAGTACTACAGGGTTATTGAAAGGGGTGTTTTAATTAATAAATGTAAATGCTTAGAACAGGACTTTCTGTATAGTACTTTATAAATAAATATTACCTAATTTTATTTTTAGTATTGCCAACTTTTTAGCACTTTAATCTACTGAATCAGACTGAAGAGCCAAATATCTACATTGACACCTGGATGTGTTAAGATTTTTTAGTTGGATATTTGATTTCTTTTACAACAGGAATCACAAAATGATAATGATCTATTAAAATGTGTTTTATTTTAAAATAAAGTGAATTTATCAGATGAAAGGAACTCATAATCTTACAAATTCATGATGAAATTTCTTTTATCTTTGCAGCCAAGAGAAGTTCTCCTATCAACAGTCAAAGTCAGACCTGTGAATCACCAAATCAAGACACAGGATATGGAGAGGTTAGTTTATTGCAATCAGGAGAAGAAAAAAAGGAATTCTTTGATGTAGTATGGACAAGAAGACATGAGTCTAGAATTATATTACTGAGCTCAAAGCCCTCTCCTTTTTCCTGAATGTACAGCTTGTTACATCCTCAGATTTTCTATCAGTCAAGTATGAAAATTAATGTGATGCATCTCCCAAAAGTGTAGAAGTCCTGAACAAGACAATGCATGACTAGTGTCTTATCTCAATGATTAGTATGTGAAAAATAGTGTTTTATATCAATGGCTACCATGTAACACTCAATAAACTTTAGTTATCATTACTCATCTCACATTAAAGTATCATTGCTGTCTCAGTCATTATTAAATACTCTAATGTCTACTAAGCCACTCTAATACGGGTGGAATAGTGTCTCAGGAAGTGGAGAGGAGGAGTAGAAAGGAAGCCTAAGATATATTCCTGTCTCTTAAGGTATCTAAAGTTTCATGAGGAGTCGATATGTAACCCACATAAAACAGAAGGTGCAAGATAAAACAATGTAATTCAAAGTAAATTTGTCACATTTGGTTCATGAAAGAAAGAAATGAAAGCCACATAGAAATGTATATTGCTATTAACTTAATATGTCATTAGATCACCAGTCGCCAATTAAAATCCAAGATGTACAAAGCAAAACTTGTTGCTTTCCATTAAAAGTGGATCCTCTTTTCAACTGATGTATTTTTGTTAGGATTATCATACTGTTCCCCACAAACTGGAAATTTTAGAGTCCTACTATATCTACCATTTACTGAACAGTTGCATACACTATGATTTATATGCTTTAAGATGTACATATTTTTCACATTGCACATCTTGCAATTGTGTGTGCTTGACAGTCTTGGGCCTCTTGCAGTCATCCTGTTGGTAGTAGTCTTCATGGGGGAGTCACTCTTATGTAGCAAGAATTGGGTCATTTCCAGCATTGAAATTTGCTCCATGAGAGTCAGTGACTTAGAAGGTCAGAGGGAGTAGTTTTAAAAAAATAATACTTTTTAAAAATAAAATAACACTTAGGATACAGAGGAAGTTATTATTTGGGAAAACTTGAATACTAACAGCCCTGAATACATAATCAAAAGCTATGCCTACATAAGTCTAAAATAGCTGTTTCACTATGTGTAAAATTAAGTTTTCATTGATAATACATCAAGTGCCCTAGTTTAATTAACAGAATCTTTTTTTTTCTCACTGGTGCATATTTTAATTGTGTGTCTCTTAAGTGATAACATATTAAGAACAATGAAATACGTATATAGATCTCATATTTTGTTATGCTCAATCCTCTCAGTTTGATTTTTTGCTGTCATATTAATTTACATTATGTTCTAAGATGTGCTCCTTATTCTCTATGCCCACTGCTACCCTTTAAATCTCATAATTTGGTTACAGTATAAACCACCCAATTGGATCTTTTACTACTAGTCTTTCTGGCTTGAAACATAAATATACTTAGTAATGCCTGACTAGTCTTAATGCACCACTAATTAATTACCTTGTCATTCCACCGAGGCCATTGTATGCAATGTACCATTCTTTTATTGTATCTCTTCCTCCTGGGGAACCTATAGAGGACCCTTGGCCATCACCTCGAGATCAAGCTCCCCTCCCTGGCTCACTGTGCCTTCCCCTACCTGGCTTCACACTTTCTAAGTGACCAGCTTTGTGCTCACTGCTTTAGTTAGTGAACCATTGTCCCCTGCATGGGGAGCATGCTCACTCAGCAGGAGTCTGCTCACACTGCTTCCTCACCCTGGAATGATCTCTTTCCTCCTGTTGGCTGTCTAAATTTTATCCTTGAAGAACCAGTGGAGAGCTCAAATCTCCAGAACTCTTGTCTAATTAAACTAAAGCATTATGGTCCAATATAAGTAGCCTCTAGGTCCCGGTGCCTACTGAACACTTGAGCTATGCCCAATATGAATCCATTGAGGGGCTAAAAGGCACAGCAGATTTTTGAAAACATAGTATCCAAAAAATATAAACATTTTCTTAAAACTGTTAATATTAAATGTTGAATGGTAATTTAAAGTTAAACAGAATGTATTATCAAAATTAACTTTAGCTGCTTCTTTTTAATGTTTCTTTCAATATTTTTAATGCCGCCTCTAAAACATTAAATTCAGATATCCAGCTGTTTGCGGTTTGGATTATAGTTCTATTGCACATGCTACTCTAGCCTGTTCTCGCTGTTCTTAAAACTTAACTGTAAAAAAAAAAAAAAAACTTAACTGTAAACTCTTGAGTTTAAAATTTAGGTTTATCTTTTTGGTAGGGGAGGAGGTGCAGTGCTGAGATCCAATCCATGTCCTCACACGTGCCACACAAGTGCTCTACCACTGAGCCACACACCTAGCCTTCTAATTTTTAAAAAAATCTCCCAAATCATCTAACATGAATCACTTACAGTACATTCAACTTAAGGATTCTTTAATCAAGCTGAGAAGAGTTACTTTGTGAGATTTCTAGCTATGATTGGTTTTCATAAATCATGGTTGAAATATTCCTTCGTTTTTGTTTGAAAATAAAAAGTATAAGGGCTAAAATTATGCAATAGATTTTTTGGGGTCTTTGTACTGTAATGAAGAATTTAATCTGTGATGTCTATGGGAACATATCTCACTTTACCTGGACAGTATTATATTTATCAGCTAAATATAATTAAAATAAGCTGTTCTGTAAGAGAATTGCTGAGTGTGTACTTGTGACTAAAGGTCATTATATCACATTAAAAAATGTATTGTGTCTCCCCTCCAATGAATAATGAGAAAACTAGAACCTGGCCCTTCTGCTGTCATGTACTGCCTTCAATTTGCAAACCTAAGTTCTGCTAGTCTTTAGTCTCTCACTTCTTTTCAGTTTTCAGCATTGACATATCTTTGATGAATTGTTGGGCTTTCAACTTTTCTGGAGATACTGGATATAGAAGTGAAATAGAAAAGAATTAAGGGCAAAACTGAAATAAAATTTATGAAAGTACTCAGCTTAATGCTTGGAAGCTGCACAGTTGCACTGTAGAATTCTGTTTCCATTTCCTTTTAGGCAGAGTCAAAATCCCTTAGTCTATGGCATTATAAGTATATTGGAAAAATTTCATGTATGTAACTATGTGTGCAATATAGTATCTAATTCTGGAGAATATACTGAAAGAGGAGAAAAACTAACCTTCTGTCTCTACCTCTGAAAGGGACTTCAGGTGGTCTGTGAAACATTCCAGTCTGATTCCATCTCACCCAAGGCCACAAGTTCAGGCTGTCACCGAGTAAACTCGTTTGATGGAAGCCTGTCCTCCCAGACTTCCCAGGAAAGAGGGCCATCCCATTCCAGGTACATGAGTGCAATGTCAGGGATTTAGCTGGTATTCCCAGTTACCAAAATGGCGTATGTATTTTAGCTACTTTCATAGCCTCTGTTCTTTAAAATATGTATGTGCATGATAAGTGTTTATATATTCTTGGCCAAGATGTAATCTGATAATTAATTACAGAAACATGCTATGACTATCATTTATGAGAGTGGAAGTGGGGGAGACGTGTCTAATTTAATGAATTGTCTGAGTCAGATACTATTTTAAATATTTAAGTGCAGAAACCTAGTGATACTACCAAGAGATTGTGTTGGAGACATGTTAAAAAGATCTGCTTTAATGTATAAACTTACTCTGTACCAGCACATCCTTGTATTGAAATGGGTGCTATCAAAAAGTGCTTGGGAATTACAAAGTCTGCTCTTTGTAAACATCCTCATTTTGTCATCATTATTTCATGTACGTAATGAATTTGCTTGCAAACACCTTCTCTAGGAATAAGTGCTAGTCTACCTTTGCCTACTCCTTGCTGAAATTATGGATATGTGGATTCATAAAGCTTGTCACTCTACTTAAAGGGCAAGAGGCCCTCACATCATTTGTATATCTATACTTTTAAATAAAATTGCAGTCTATTAGTTACTATCTAATTCCAGTCTAGTAGGTAAAAGGAGCTATATTGAGATGCATTTTTTTTTTACTTTAAAAAATTTTTTATTAGTACTTGTTTGCAGTCCATGAAATTTGTAATCACTTGTCTTGGGGAGTCTGTACATGTACACACTGCAGTTTGTTTCTTTTTTTTCAATCCCTTTCCCTCCCCTTATTCACCATAAAATTCACCTGCTTTAATTTTTCAGCTGGATTGTCAGTATATTTACAAAATTGTGCGACTCTCACCATAATTCAATTTTAGAACATATCTGCTACCCCAAATGATCCCTTGTACACATTCACAGTCATTCCTATTTCTGCACCTCACCCCAGATAACTGCTAATATACTTTCTGTTTTAATTGGGTTATATTTCTGCACATTTCATATAAATGGAACTACATAGTTTGTAGCTTTTGCATCTAGCTTCTTTTACTTAGTGCAGTGGTTTTTGAGGTTTATTCACATTATAGCACAGCTCAGTAGTTTGTTCCTTTTTTGTGGCTGAATAGTACTCTGTTGCTTGGATCTATCACATTATCTATTCATTGGTTGGTGGATATTTTGTTTCTATGTTTTGTCTATTCCTAATAATGCTGCTACACTGTACACTTAGTATTTTTTGTATGGGCATAGGATTTCACTTCTATTAGATGAATATCTAGGAATAGAATTTCTGGATTATACAGAAAATTTATGTTTCATTTTTTAAAAACTATCAAACTGTTTACAAAATAGTTGCAGTATTTTATATTCTCCAGCCACATATGAGGGTGTGTGCCTCTGTATCCTCCAAAACATTTTTTTTGTTGTTGTCTTCTTTATTATAGTCATTCTGGTGCGTATGTAATGGGATCTAATTGTGGTTTTTATTTACTTTTTCCTTATGAGGGATCATGTTAAATATATTCGATGTGCTTATTAGCTGATCCGAGATGTGTCTATTCAAATTTTTGCACACATTTTAAGTGGATTGTCTTACTATTCAGTTTTAAGAGTCTCCATTCTGGATATTCTGGATAAAAATTCCTTATCAAAAACTGAATCACAGCTTTTCCTCCCAGTACGTGACTTACCTTTTTGTTTGATGACTTTTAAATCGTTTACTTCCATCTGACACCCAAACCAGGCTATATGCATGCTGTGTTTTGGAAAGATTTCCTAGAATTATGATAACATCATGCTATATAAATACAAGCATTTTGAACCAAAATATTATGTTCTTTAAAATAATGAGTAAATAATGTGTTTATTTTTATGTCTTTACTTGAACTTTAAAATCATGTTATCTTGGGCCGGGGATTTAGCTCAGTGTTTTCGCTGCCTGCTGTGCAAGCGCAAGGACCCAAGTTCAATCCCCGGCACCAAAAAAAAAAAAAAAAAAGAAAGAAAATCAAGTTATCTAGTTGAATAATCTGTTGTTTGAGAATTTGAAATTTTGACAGCAACTTTGGTTGTATAAGGGAGATGGTGTTTATCCATCATTTTATTGTACCAGGTCAGTGGTGATAATGAACAGTTAAAATCATATTACACATGTGGAATCTAAAAATGTTGAATTCATAGAAGTGGAGAGTAGAATGCAGTTACTAGAGACTGTTACTGTTGGCTGGCAAAAAGGAGGTATTGATAAAAAGGTACAAAATTTCAGTTAGGGAGGAGAAATAAAGCTTTACTGATCTATTGCACCAAGTTATGGTCTGTGAATTAAAATAAATTAATGTGGAAGGAACCTTACGAAGATGAACCAGTACAGTCCCTTATCATCTAGCTGATGGACTAACAGCATTGACTTAAACACTTTACATAATGGGAAATGTAATACGCCCTAGCGAAGTTCATTTTGTTTTTAGATAGCTCTGCTTAGTCAAATGTCCTTCTTATATTTGATCAAACTTGGTATTTCTCTAACTTCTGTCTATGATTCTTGTATGAATTTTTGATTTGCTTTTATTTTTATGTGTAACAAATTAAAACAAATTTAGTGATGTAAAATAACAAATATTTATCATCTCATAATTTCAGTAGAGGTCCAGGCATAATTTAGCTGGATTCTTTGCTTACCAGGCTGATATCTCCTCACAGACTCGAATGAGGATTGATCCACTTATGAACTCCTTCAATATCATAATAGAATGAATTTCCTCAGTTATAGGACTGAAGTTTCTGTGTTCTTGCTGAATATTGATGGGGGCCTGTACTCAGACCCTTGAGCCTTCCTCTACATAGGCGACCTTGCAGCATGGCAGCTTACTTCTTCGAAATCATCCAAGAGCAGAAATTGGCTCTAATTCCAATCTGCTAATACAGAGGTGTTTTTTTTTTCAACATCATATAACAGGGGTGACTTCTCATCACCTTTGTTATATAAGGTACTTTAATTATGGGAATGACATCTCATTACCTTTGTTGTATTCTGTTGATTATTATCAAGTCATAGGCTGTGCCTGAATTCAAGAGTAGATTACAAAGGCCATGAATACCATCAGATGGGAACCAAGGGTGGTTCTCCTAAGGTCTATTCTCGAAGATATACAAACTCTTCCCATATTGGCTTTCTACTTGTAAAGAAGTAACCATCATGACCACTTCCACCCCCAAAGACTTTCATTTTGTTCAAAGACAACAATGACACAAACTATCAATGACACAATTAAATCAGATTTTGAGAGAAACGTAGTTACTTAGGACACAAGTCAAAAAGAGTAACAACAACTAACTGGACATCTATATATGTACAGTAGTGCCTGGGTCTTTACATTTATGGTATTTATTGAGGTATTCATTTATTCATTCATTTCTATTTCAGTAGGTGACACTACTTTTGACCCAAACATCTTAGTCAAAACTCTGCTAGATCACTTGATTTTAAAGTTTCATTCTACCACAAGTTCTTTACATTCTGCCTTCTTGGTATCTCTTAAATCCTTTCCTTTCTCCCCTGTCCCATTTAGTTCAGATCTTTATTATTTCCTACTTGGTTTTTGCAACTGCTTTAACTGGTATCTGCATTCAGTTTTGCCTTCTTCTAGTCCATTGCATATGTATTGTTCACCAATTATTTAAAATGCCATGGACTCAAGAGAGAAGCTGTCTGACTCATATGATAATCACTGGGGATGTGCGTATTGAAAGGGAGAAAATGGGCGCACTGGTCTACACAGCTCTGAAATTAAGCTGGACAAATCTTAGAAGCTCCTTGACTAAAACTCAGTCCCATGGCTCTTGGCTATACTCTCTGGGCTGTTAATTCTACCTGCTAAGGAAATTTTCCTTTTGCAAGAAAAGTGGCATGTATTTATAGCTGTGTAACTTTCTCAGCTTGCTTTTTGCAATAGAATCTTGGGTGTCCAACAATATCTTTTCATTTGTACTGTCTCTGGGATTGTTTTTACTGATATAATTCTTTTTAAAAACTTTATGAATCTAAAAAAAATAAAAAGAAAAAAAAGAAAAAAGAAAAACCTTTATGAATCTATTGTGAATCTTATCCAGGTCCACTAAAGTAGACAACATTCACATCACAAATCTCTTTGAGATAACTTCATTTCAATTCACATCACAAATGTCTTTGAGATAACTCCATCATTTCATTTCCATCTTGGGCCTCCAAATATACATATTTATTTATATTATGTGTATATATATATAGTAAAACCTTGTTCTGTGAGAATAGTTCATTCTGCTTATAATCCAAAGCACTTGTGTATCAAAGCAGAGAGAGAGAGTCCAGTTATGATCATGTGACATTTGGTATGACATACTACTCATATTGCATTGGTTGTTTATCAAATTAAAATTTCTTAGAAATGTTTGATCATCTTGCAGAACACATTACTTCTAATCTAAGGTTTAACTGTATGATTATATATATTTGATTCATACTATCAAAGTCTCTAGAATATCTTTTGTCTGATGAAAAAATATTATAAGGTATGATCTTAGTTTTTACAAATGATTTTATAGCTTCACTCTTGGCTTTGTCCTTAATCTATGGTTTTCCATTAGCTCCCTAGAATTTATGGTTAAGCCATTTTTAAATTTTAGCATCATTTGCTCTCTGGAAAGGCTGATAATTTTCAGTATTACCAAGTCCCATCTCTTTAGCATTTAATAGTTTTTCCTTTGGTTCATGTTTCCTCTCTTTCAACTTACTGTAGTCAGCAAGAAGATATTAGAAGGCATCTTCAGTATTTTATTTGTCAATATCCTTTGTTAGATCACCTAGTTTGTTGGGCACACTTTAAAACTTTTCCACGTAACAGCAAGAAAATTTATACCAGCACATACCAAGGATCCTCCTCCTGCATTTTCCAATAACATGTTCCTTATTTCCCACCAAATGCTTGACAGAAGCCTCCTCAAAGATCAGAATTTCTAGGCACAATCTGAGCAAGGAAATTTACACTTTCTTGAAAACCACATTCTTCAAGTTTCCACAGCCATTCCTGCAATTTAGAGTTTTCTTGATTCTGATATCGGTACTGGCTATCAATTACTATATAACAAATTCTTACAAATCTTAGAAGTTTAAAGTCAACAACATTTATTTTCTCACATAGTTTCTGAACATCAGAAATTCAGAGCCAGCCTAGCTAAGTGATTGTGACTCAGGGTCCCTCAAGATGTTAGCTGGAACTGCAGTCATCTGGAGGCTTAGCTGGGCTGGAGGACTTGCTTTCAGGTTCACTCAGATGACTGTGACCAGAGGCCTTCAGCCTCTCCCGAGGCTGCACACACAAGACACAGAAGCTGGCCTTCCCTCAAACAAATTATCAGAGAGCGAGAGAGAGAGAGAGACAGAGAGAGACCTACCCAAATGGAAGATTCTGTGATTCTGTGTCTTTTACAACCTACTCTCTGAAGGGCATACTATTATAGTACTCCTTTTATGTTCTATGGATCACACCAACCAACTCTGATACAGTGTGGAAGATTACACTGGATATAAATACCAGGAAGCAGGGATCATTGGGAGCAATCTTGGAGGCCAGCTACAAAAGAAATAATGGTGAAATCACCATCATGTATATATATGATAGATCAATTAATAATAATTGATATAACTGATATAATTATTAATTGATATATCAATTATTAAACCTTCCTCCACGACTAATTCTGTTTTATGCAAATTCCAAATATTTTAACTTTATTTTGGATAAAAGTAAGTCATGTTTTACTTCAAATACCATGTTTATGCCTGACATTTAAAAAAATATAAAAGCCAATGTCAAGATAAAATCTTGAAGTCATAAAACATCCATAATCTTATATTTCTTCATAGTTTTTCTTATCAGTTGTAAGCATTATAAAGTTACAAATATAAACAATAAATAATGCTTTTTTCTCTGACAAAACAAACAGAAGTTGAAGTGGTTCCAATCTAATTTGCCTATAAAAACAAAACCAACTAAAATATCCAAAATTAATCTTTGGTGAAGGACTTTGTTTTGGGTTTTGCTCTGTGACATTACTGCATTCAGGCATCTACGTAAATATGCATTTCTTGACATATGCACTAAATCACCCACAGTATACATACATCCACATGTATAAATTAGACATAAATCAGTTGCACTTTGGAAATGAGTTGAGTGTTCTCTCTGCCTAGCTACAGCCATTGGTTACCATGGAAATTATGAACAAGGTAGACCTTTCAGAAAATGTTAATAACGTTAATATGTCTTTATTGGAAGAGTTCTTATATTAATCATAAATGAAGAGAACTGTAATAACAAAGCAGTGCAAATATCCTAGCAATAAAAACTGTCTGCTTATATCAAACATATCCAATTTATCAAGTCTTTTACTCTGACCTTGACTGAACTGAACATTATTCTTTCTTGCAGGCTGCAAACGATGTACAGGTAGCTAGTTTTAAAATTAATGTGAGATTTCATCTTTAATTACCATATGCAAAGACTTAATTTATGCTTCATTAAAAATTGCATAGGTCAAGACTGATTTCCACAGTTCTCTCCCTGTTATTTCCAAGGATCTTATTTGCTTTTCTTTCCTATCACCCTCTAACACTTGCAGTAACTTTGTTTTCCGAAGACATTGCTACTTGGAAAATACATTAAACCAATCTATACCTTTTCTAAAAATCTTTTTCATTATAATATTGTTTATTCTATGAATATAATTTTGTATGATGCTAATTATAGAAAATTATTTAAATGTATAAAATACTGAGAAATAAGTAGAACTCATCCATGAATCCATCCGGTATATATAAACATCATTAACATCTTGTATATGTATTTTTCTTTATTATTTTTACATATGTCACCTAGCAGAAAAGCTATATTCAGATTCTTTATTAAAAGTTTCATTTTTTTCTACTAAATAACTTATAGTATTATAGACTATTAGGGCTAGAAATAACTTTTCCATGATGTCATATGCTGAGCTTCTCCCATACCATTTGGATCCAGTTATGTAAATTTGCCTCATGTGCTAGTTTGCTAATTAAAATGACTTTGATCAGTTAATGACTAGTTAATTACATCTGATAATGATGCTAAATGAAACCAAATTGATCATTCCTGCTTTTTAGTGACTATTCAAAACAGTACAGCTGGAACTTAAAGTTGCATGGCTAGTGCTTGAGTAACACATTAAATACAGGTACTTCCATTTGTAAATATTTGCTACAGAATGCCTTGTTAATTCATCATTGTTCAAATGGAGTCTCTTTCAATATTAAGCAATTGAAATGTGAGCTTACTCAACAATTTTCAATTACACAGGTCCCAGACATGTTTTTAGTCCCTGATCACAGCCCTATTCATGAGTCCTGCTGTTCTGCAGCCCTTCATCAGATGAACTGACAGGCTCTGTTAGAAAGTTGTTAAGGCCTACAGGACTTAACTAGACACTTTGTAATTATTTTCAGTCAAATAAACTTTGTGTGTAGAGACTTAGTCATCTGGTGCCCTCAGGAGTGAAACTGTCAACATATCCCAGTTATAGTGTTTCCAGGTGGGAATGGTTTGTGATGTTGACCTAAAGGAACAGAAATTGTCAATTTCAAGTTTCTCTAGGACAACTGTCATCCAATCTTACTAGAAGTATTTAAGGAATACTTTGGATGTTGTATAACATAAAATCTCTTGGGCTCCAGCCACAGAAATTCTAGTTTAGAAAGCCTAGGGTGGGTGTGTTTTTAATCATCATCTCTTTTCTGCCCTTGGGGTAATCATGGAAGAGGACTCACTGGCATCTCATGTAGAACAGTGCTCTAGGGATTTGAGATAATTTATAAGATTCTCTAATTTAATAACTAGAAATATTGGGCCGGGGATTTAGCTCACTGGTTCCGGCACCTGCTTCGCAAGCACAAGATTCTGAGTTCGATCCCCGGTACCAAACAAAACAAAACAAAAAAAAACCAACAACAACAAAAACCAAACCAGAAATATTTGGGTTCTCATATGGGCAGAAAATACAGGATAAATGATAACTACACCTAGTCTAAAAGGAGAAAAATGATTTTGTGAAACTGCTAATATCTGCCTTAATCATAGAAGCCTCATCAAGAACATAGTGTTCTTCACAGGCTCTTATAATAAATCAGATGCTTGTCATGAAGGCTTGAGGACCTAAAATTACACAGCTGGTAGCCAGCCAGCCCCACGCTTTGTCTTTTCCTTATAAATCCAGATTGAAAGAAAAAAAGAGAAGAATTCCTATTATCTTTTGTATCAATGACAGGGTTAGAGGAGTAGGTTAAATAATGCTTTTTTAAAGAAAGAAATGAAATGGGGTTGAAGAAAGGGGAGAGTAGTGAAAACTGCTTAGGAAATGGATAGAAATGTGAATAAATGGTATTACACTTCCTCAAACTGATCTTGGAAGTGTAATCAGTCAAGGTCTCAGAAGAAAACAGTAGCAAACTGGAAAAGTTGAAAGGATATTCAAACAGGCTTATTTACCAAAGAAGAGATGGATTTGAGCTGGAAGACAAAAAATTGATAACTAGCACACCAGAGCAAGCCTGATAAGAAATAAGATTGGAGTAATGAGCACATCTAGATTGTATTGCCTTGTTGACTACTGTAAGGATCTTAAATTATATTCTAAGGATATTGAATAGTAATTTATTGGAAAGGGCTGAGCAAGGAAGTAGAAGAATAAGGAAGAGATAATCAGATTTTTAAAGTAATTGCCTGATGAGAGATATTGGTGTTTAGAATTATGGTGGTGTTCATAAGAAAAGCTGGTGAGAAGTGGTTGGAAGGAGAATCTATGGGACTCTGGGATAGATTCAGAGTTGTCATGCACCTGATTTCCAAAGAGTGTTCTAGTGCCCTGGGGGAAAATGATAAATATTAGCATAGCATTACACAGGAGTTTAGTATATTGTAAAAAACTTCTCTAATATGACTGCCAACTCAGTTAAATAATTCAGTATTATAGCCGCAAATATGGTTAACCTTTAGCCTATATTCAGCTTCCTACTTGTCAAATATTAAAATATTCAAGAATATTAGATTATACGATAGCATTGACATTTGAAAGCATTGAGTATGTGGGCAATTGCCACTGCACACTCCAAACAGTGCTATTGATGAGAATAAAAATAATAAAGTGTGACCTGCTCCAATAAGGAAGTAGAAAGTGAAGACAAAAATGACAGTCAGGGTACCAGACAGAACTTTTTCTGCAACCCACAGTAAGAAGTATTTTCAGCTAATGACTCCAGGTAAACATGAGAAGTGAAACAAAACATTCAAGTCCTTACTCCCAGGTTTTTATTCCAGTGAGCTTAATAGTAGCCATGTCCTGCTGAATTGATTTCTTGAACTACTAATAAATCTTCAATTCAAAATATAGACCTGGAAAATTTAGGAAAATCTCACTCTCAGTGATTGCATTTTTTGCCAGAGGTGTTTGTGTGTGGTTCATGCCATTTGCTAGTTGATTCAGGGTACAAAAATGTCTCCTTTACACCACCTGACTTAGAAGGAAATTATGCCTGGGGGTCAAGTTTCAATTTTAAATTCAAGATGCTATCTTGGATCTCAGAAATTCTGTTTATATTTTGTCATTTATCGTCTATATTACTGGATCACATGTTTCCAAGATGAACCTTTGTATCCACTAATATCTGGGTCATCTGGGGCTGCTATACTATGATACCATAAATCAGGTGGCTTGTAACAACTGATATTTATTTCTCACAATGCTAGAGAAGTCTGAGATCAGGGTGCCAGAACTATCAGGTTCTGGTACTGAGTACTGTTTTCTCATTTTATCCTCACATGGTAGGAAGTGAGCAAGAGGCTGTATGAAGAACTTTTTGGAAGGAAGGGCATTAATCTCATTCATGAAGACTCTACCGTCATGATTTTATTATCTGTCAAAGACTCCTCACCCTTGTGTCACATTGGGGTTAAAATTTTATACTGTGAATTTTGAACTAAACAGACATTCAGCCCTTCTAACCTAATAAGATACCTAAGATAATGTATTATGCTGAGTTAATTGCTCAATAGTATTTTAATAGAATTAAATTGAACACTAACTACTGAATATGTCATGTGTTTAAATCGAAAAGGATTCCAGATTGAGAGTTTTTTAAAAATTAGTTTTGCTATCTCACATAGCTATGTAACTTTAGAATTTTCAAAATGATTTCATTTTCCATATAGTAAAACTTTTATTTGCTTAGAATTTTGAGATTTCCTTAGTTCTTTTACATAATTTTTTTCACAGTTGAAATTAAGAATCTGGTGCAGCAGACAAGATATGTATTATTTCTGTTTCTATTGGAGGCAGAATTGTTAGAATAGTAATAAAAGAAACATCATGATGTGAACCTCATCTATTTCTATAGCTCTGACTCTCATCATGCAAATTATTCACCAGCTATGCCAATTACTTATGCTCCACCACTCGCGACTCACAAGTTTTGAAATCCACGCCTTTGCAGACATTGTTCTACCTGAAAAGCCAGTTTGCCTTCCTACCCCAATGTCACTTTTACCTGGTTTGTTCTTACGCATTCCTTCAAAACTCTTTCAAAGTCTCTGCTTCTGAGAAGTATTTTATGGAAGTGGAATGAGTGAGACCAGTTAGGAGGATACCAGAGTAAACCAGACAAACTAAGTGAATGAGTAAGTGGAGGAATGAGAAAAGTGGAGCTGTACACAGAGTTGTGCTGCCCTGGGGAAGGTTTGACTGCCAGTATCATTCTCTTCTTTCTGTCATTGGGAACAGGGCCTCTCTTGTGATACCTCCATGCCAAAGGTCACGCTATGCCACCTACTTTGATGTCGCTGTTCTTCGCTGCCTACTCCAGCCGCACTGGTCTGAGGAAGGCACTCAGTGGTCCCTGATGTACTATCTTCAAAGGCTGCGACACATGTTAGAAGAGAAACCAGAGAAGCCCCCAGAGCCAGATATCCCTCTGCTCCCCAGACCCAGGAGTAGCTCCATGGTGGCTGCGGCACCCTCCTTAGTGAATACCCACAAAACACAAGTAAGACAAATTCAGCCTGTTATCTTTTCTTTTCTTTTTTTTTTTGTATATCTTTTTATTGGTACATTTTAGGTGTACAACATAATGACATTCATCATTGGAGATATGCACCTTTACATACTCTCTT
>NW_004624765.1:6400250-6411487 GCF_000247695.1 Heterocephalus glaber | reverse complement strand
CTTCTATATAGAGTATCATGTCATCTGCAAATAATGACAATTTGACTTCTTTGTTTCCTATCTTTATTCCTTTTATTTCTTTCTCTTGTGTAATTGCTGTGGCTAATGTTTCCAAAACTATATTGAACAGGAGTGGTGATAGTGGACATCCTTGTCTTGTTCCATCCCATTATCTTTTGAACTAACAATTTTGGCTATAACACATTCTCCTTTTGTCTTCTGTGCATCCCATTCCTAAGTGCCCAGAGCTATTTGGTTGGTGATTATTCTGTTGCCATTATCTTTTCCCTTCTGTTTCTCCCTGCTAGACCTTTTTGCTGCTTTTTCACTCTTAATTTACCACTGGAGGAAGCACATTCACACACATGTTAGTTTATTGTATGCCTTTGTTTATTCAGAATAATTAAAATTTGATCTCCTAGATAATCATAATATTAGTTAATAGAGTTCTACCCTATAATATGTCAAGTGTTAATATAAAATATGTGACAATAGCATTTCACTGAACGTGATTTAACCTCTTTTGCATAGCCCAAATTTTTCAGTGTCTCAGTATTGTCATTAGGAATATTGTTTTTTGATACATAGTCTTGCTATTTGTTCTAGATGTTTGGAGAAATAAATTGGATATATACTGATAAGATGACACTATATGAAAATTGCTTTTTGATTAATGAATATCATAATATCAGCTGAACACTTGTTTTTTGTCAACAACATATGTTGAAGTTGTAGAGAAAATTTTGACTTGTAGGGTATTCCAATTTGGGGCTACACTTAAATTTGAGTCTCCAGGGTCTAAATATTTTTCCTGAATGTTCTAAAACTAAGTATAAATATCAGATTCAGAAAGAAATACAGTGCACCCTCAGGTTGCGACTGGCCTGACATATGAACAACTTGGGTTAATTAGGTTAATGGAAGATTAATCTGCCTCTTGTTATCTATAGTGTGTACCCAGGTATCCGGATCTCAGCTGTATTGACTTACAACAACTTGAGTTACAACCAGCCCTTGGGAACCAATTTTTTGTAAGTCAAGGGGCCATTACATATCTAATAGATATTCTATCCAGAATGAATATCTCTTTTAATGAATTATTAAATGGAAGACTACTATTTTCCATAAAAAGGAAAAAGAGATATCTATTTCCCTTGTATTTTCTTATCATTCTCCATTTGGGACTACACAGCCTCATTGCTGAAAACTCCAAGTGGAAGTTACAGTTAATACAAAATATATCTTTCCAGCAGCAGAATTTGGATTCTGAAAGTCTAGACATGCAAGTTAAATAATTCACAGATATCAGATCAGTGGGCTTATCTGTATGAACAAGGCAACATTGCAATAAGGAAAGTATTTGGATGGATAGCCCTAAGTTCTAGATCATTGCCTACCTTTGCTTTTGTTCAGGATCTTACAATGAAGTGTAATGAAGAGGAAAAATCTCTTAGCCCTGAGGCTTTTTCCAAGGTTTCATTGACCAATCTGCGTAGGTCTGCAGTCCCAGACCTCTCTTCAGACCTTGGCATGAACATTTTTAAAAAGGTGAGTAGAACCATTCAGGCATTATGATAATTTAGTAATTAAGAGTCAGTGGGCCCTACTACAGTATGAGAGGGTGAGAAAAAGAACCAAAATCAGCTCCCGCTTCTAACACTGGTTTGCAACATAACCTTGTAATCCTGAGACCCTATGCAAGTTTTCGTGTGCGTGTGTGTTTCCGTCCTTCCTGTTCTGAATATTCCACAGGGTTGTCATGAAGCCCAATCCTGATGTAGTGTGGTGGTGGGGGGTAGTTGTGACACAATGATAGTAACCTACATTTGTATGGTTCAACTCATTTTATCAAGGATTTTGTATGACTATTCTCACTTATTCCAGTGGCATCCTTATTCTCCCTGTTTTCCAAAGAAATTGACCTTTAGAAACTGTGAGTAGTTTCTACCTAAAAATAGGACTTCTAGCTAAACAATTCATGCTCTTTTGAATCCATCAATCCATCTATATTTTTATAGGTACGTAGTTTTGTTTCATTTTGTTTTTGGTACTGGGCATCAAACTTGGGTCCTTGCGCTTGCAAGGCAGGCAGCGGAACCACTGAGCTAAATCCCTGGCCCTATAGGTACATAGTTAATGAAATAGACAATGCTGTACTTTGTTTAGATTCATATACAAGTAGTGAGTTTGCTGTTTGTTTCTCAAAATTTTTAGCTTATGTCAGTGAATAACATGGAATGTATTTTTAACTTGTAATCTATGGAGTTTAACTTGTTTCTAACTAAGCAGTCATGTCTGCTTTCATCAATGACAAGAGGAAACAATAACCATTGTTTTTCTAAAACTACTGATTATTGAGAGAAAAAAGATATTTTTAATACTCACATGAGAATTTTTGAGGAGTTTTTAGAAATATAAGTGCCTCTGGCCTGATCCCAGGACTAATTAGGTCAGAATTGCTGAAAGTTAGGCCTAGGCATTAGTATATTTTAAAAGCTTTCTGAGGAATCCTAAACTCCTGGTAACTTGGTCTTGAATTTGTTTGGTAGAAACAATGAGTTTATACCAGTGTATGTATAAGGGATGACCAAAAATATGGTGAATGTTTAAACCCCTCAAATTACTACCCTTGCTTCGAACTTATCTCATTGTTCTTGACACTTTCCAAAGCAGTCCTGAAAATTCTCTTTGATTAATGTCTTTACAATGTATAATTAAAAGAATCAGTGAGTGTTGCTCTCAAACACCATCCAGTGGAAAGCCAAGCTTGTGAAAACATTACTGCATGTCCTCATTCACCTTAGTCATCAATTTAGCATCAGGTGACTTCTGGCACTTCTTAAAGTCTAAATGAACATGAAAGATAAACATTTTTAATTGATTCAGGACAATAAGGCAATAGGTGTGTTCAAAGGGAGGGAAAATATTTTGCGGAGGATTAATGGTAATGTGTCTTTTACTGTAATAATTTAAAAAATTTTAAATATTCACTCTATTCTTCGATCATACCTCTACAATATGATATTCTGCATCATCTTTGACTTTCCTTGTGAGCAGTAACACATATTTGAAGTTAGATGACTAGAATGATTGCCTCGATCTTAAAAAATGCAGGAGAAAAGAGGCAGCCTGGTCCAACTGGTTACTCATGAATTCTGTATGCCAACCCAATGGTACTCAATTTTCAGTGTCCATCAAAGTCACCCACAGAGCTCATTGTATACAATACACATTTCTGGGCCTCCCCTTCTGAGTTGCTGGTGCAGTATGTCTGTGGTTGAACTTGAGAATCTGCATTTCTAAGTTACCAAGGGATGCCAGTGGTGCTATTCCAGGGACCACACTTTGAGAACCACTACTGTAACCCATTCAGCAGAAATACCTAAAGAATGTGTGACCTTTTACTTAGTTTTTTTGCTCTTTTAACTCAGGGAAGTTTATCCCTTTTCTCTTGAGTGGTATTCAATGACTTCCTGGGTGTCTACTCCCTGGAATATTCCCTGTGTTTTACTATAGAACCTGGAGCCCACAGGGAAGCAAGCTGTAACCTTCTCTTTGCCCTGTGTCTAATCCTTCATCTCTCACCACTGCAGTTCAAAACCCGAAAAGAAGACCGAGAGAGGAAAGGTTCCATTCCATTCCACCACACGGGGAAAAGGAGACCTCGAAGAATGGGTGTGCCATTCCTGCTTCATGAGGACCATCTGGATGTGTCCCCAACCCGCAGCACATTTTCCTTTGGCAGTTTCTCTGGGCTTGGAGAAGAAAGGCGAGGCATTGAAAAAGGAGGCTGGCAAACGACCATTTTAGGTAACTGCAAAGGCCTTCCAAGTAGACAGAGTTTGAGTGACCTGTTCAGCAATCTTAATCTTAGAACCCCTGACAAACTTGGATCTTTCTTGAATAGTTCAGCCAAGAAATTTGGGCCAAAGTGCACATTCCTCAGTGCTTAAATAATCCCGTGTTTTCATAGCCAAACAAATAGAGATCATTAAATTAATTATGCAAGAGTTCTGTATAATAAACTGAGTAATGGTCCTGTTTTTTAAATCATGCAGAAACATGGCCTGAGAGGGTTCTGTGCATTAACTTTCATTTGTTAAATCTAAAGAGAGACTTTTAATTTCACTTTGTTATTTAATAAAGGAAGAAGCTAAATAGAGAAAAAGAAATGTCCTTTTCCCATTTTTGGATGGTGTATTAAGAGAGTTAGCTTAAAATCAGGAGGAACTGACAGCTAGCAGAGCCACAACAGATGGTTTCTGACATTTGGCTTAGATTGGGGCTGACCTGATCACAGATATGCCATCAATCATGTTGACCTTGGATATTCCTGAGGCAAGTTCAATTCTTGCTATTTTGGCTGTGCTTCATGTCCTTCCTAATACTCCTCATTCATACTGCTGTCTTTTGGAAAGACAAAGTCTCTGCAGAGAATCTTGCAGATGTTAAAACCTTCTGTGGTGCTCTTGTCCATTTCAGGAAAACTGACACGGCGGGGCAGTTCAGATGCAGCCACTGAGATGGAAAGCCTGAGCACCAGGCCCTCCCACTCCCATCACACACTTGTGAGTGACCTGCCCGACCACTCCAACAGCCATGGAGAAAACACTGTCAAAGAAGGTGTGTCTCAGGGGGCATGTGGGCAGAGCTTCACATTTCTCTTTCTTCTTCCACCATTTCCATTTTTGTTGTACTCTGTTTCCTTATGTTTTTTGAAAACTTGCATGTTTGCATTATATCTTTTGGTAATTTATTTGTTAGCCCTTCCTGGCATATCCTTGGTAGGAAGAGCTATTGGGTACCCCACCCTACACATCACATCTCTCTGTAGAGAGAGAGCAAGGAGGAGCAACTCATGTGTTCTTCAAATGGTCATAGACCCACAGGGCTAGGAGTCACTTTGGAAAACATCAAGATTCCATGCTTCAGTTGCCTCTGTGATTTGTGTCAGCAGGCCTTGTACATCTTTGCTGGGAAGAAAGTCACTGCCTTCCCAGCCCACTCATTCCCTTCTCAGATATCCTCTATTTTAGGTAAATACCTGTGTGGTTCAAGTGGAGCAAATATGTGTCCCTGAATGGAATCTAACTCAAGCTCTTACTCTTTACTCAACAAAGTAATTAATTCCTTTTCTTACTCTTATCCTCTCAGAGGAGCATAAATCTCTTCCCTCTTTTCCCTGAATTATATTTCACATATTCAGTGACATCTATTAGTTTCTACCACAAATTTATATTCCATTACTTTTAATCAAAGGAGAATTCTTCTTGTTTGTTGTTCTTAATAGACCAGAACAAAACAAAGTATTTTGGTAGCAGAGAACTTATGGGATAATATCTTTTTTTTTTTTTTTTGGTACCAGGGATTGAACTCGGGACCTTGCACTTTCGAGGCAGGCTCTGGAACCACTGAGCTAAATCCCAGCCCTGGGATAATACCTTAATTAAATAGTTTATATCAATATACCCTGTCATCTAAAAGTCAGTGAAAAAGCTACCTATGATTATCAGTGAAGTCAGTGTTAGGCAATAGTTAAATCCCAACACTAGCCTTAAGGAAGCCAGTTGCAATTGAGTTTTCCTGTAACTTTCATTATTCATCAGCTGTTGCATGGCCTTTACAGCTTCAGCAGTTCCATGGGAATTGAGAATAGCTTAAGAGTGAAAGTCAAGTGTCTACAAAAGCTGCAGCTATGATCATGGTCATAATTTAAATAGAAGTGTAACTGTCTAACTGATGTAGCAGGGTGATATGAGGAAAACTAAGATGTTGCTTTTGTTTTATTAGTGCGATCTCAGATCTCCACTATCACAGTTGCAACCTTCAATACTACATTGGCATCATTCAATGTAGGCTACGCAGACTTTTTCAGTGAGCATATGAGGAAACTCTGCAACCAGGTGCCTATCCCAGAGATGCCTCATGAGCCCCTGGCATGTGCGAACCTGCCTCGAAGCCTCACAGACTCCTGCATTAACTACAGCTACCTGGAGGACACGGAGCACATTGATGGAACCAACAACTTTGTCCACAAGAATGGCATGCTTGATCTCTCTGTAAGAAGCAAGAACTTTTCTTATGAACGCTTGAAAGATATTGATCCCTTAATCCAATTTTTACAAGGTTGGGTAAAATGGCCATATAGATTCTTTTTTTTTTTTCCTACCGGGGATGGAACTCTGGCCTTTGCACTTTTGAGGCAGGCAGTGGAACCACTAGCTAAATCACTGGCCACAGGTGTACCTTTTATTTTTTCCCAATCATTGCATTAGATTCCATCTGATCTCTGAATATTTTTATAACTCAGAATTATGAGTAAATCTTGAATATACAAATCATATAAATATTCATATGTTTACTTTTGGTAAACTCCTTTTTCTCAAAATGAGAATAAGAAATTTATTTATTTTCTTTATTATATAAGCAACAAGACTACATACCTCCTATGTAGCCAAAAAAATGAATATAAGTCCTTAAAAGATTTACGCTTACATGCTTAAGAATGCCTGTCTTGAATGGAGTTTTAGCAAATGAAAGGGTTTTTATATCTTAAAAGTATATTCCACAAATATTATTATTGCACATTAGATAAACAGGCTTAGCAAATAAAGTATTAAAATCAATAAAGACTCATAATTTAAACATGCAAATATTATGCATTTAAAATTGAAGGGTATAACTAATGATACAATTGTGAATGAGCAAATGTTTCTCTATTATGAACGTAAGGCAATCATTCTTTATTCATTTTGTGGAAAGGGAAAAGTAGATAATTGAAGCACTTTGATTTTAAAAATCAGCCAAACAAGTTTCTATTTGGGCAGATAGTTGCTGTCCCTTTAACTCACTATATGCTTCAATATCCTCATTAACTTTCTACATCATGGCAGGTTTTGGAAGGCATAAGTGAGATAGTACATGTGTTTAATTCTTTTGGTGATTTATATTCTATAGTAAACATGTACATAAGGTCCCAATGCAACTTGGATAAGAAAATCTGAAAATTGTCTGAATTATTTATGCCCAAATTCACAGCACAGCCTAAGAAAGTGGATTAAACTGAATAACCAAATCTATTAAGGAAGGAGTGGAGGTAATATAATCATCTTGTATTTATCTTCATCTTTAACAGGTGGTTCTGAAGGCGGTTTATCTTGTCCTTAACCACGACATCAGTTCTCGCATCTGTGATGTGGCACTAAACATTGTGGAATGCTTGCTTCAACTTGGTGTCGTGCCCTGTGTAGAAAAGAACAGGAAGAAAAGTGGAAACAAGGAAAATGAGGCTGTGGAAAAGAGAGCAAGTGAAGGAAATTTTCAGTTCAAAGGAATATCTGGAAGTTCCTCCTGTGGATTTGGGGGTCCTTCAGTTAGTGGAGCTGGAAATGGTGGAGGTGAAGAAGGAGGAGGTGGAGATGGTGGAGGTGGAGGAGGTGATGGAGGAGGAGGTGGAGGTGGTCCTTATGAGAAGAATGATAAGCATCAAGAAAAGGTATGACTGAATCGCCTTCTGTGTCCTCATGGAAAACTTTCTTTCCAGGGCTTGCCCGCTCACAATTTATTGACTCAAAACAGCAACTAGTCACAAGCCCAGAAGAGTTATGATTATATAAATCTCTTCACTAAGTTCTCAACAGGCCTGAGTAGAAATAATTTGTTGAGACTACATCCTAAATCAAAAAACCATCATCAGGGATGTAATGTCAGAACTAATTCTCTGGTCATGTTATTTCTGCAGAACATCTCAGGCACATTCCTGTATGATAATTCTAAGTAAGCCATGAAGGATGGCCTCTTTCTCAAGATGTACAAGGTCTAGTCTAATTCAGTTATGTCTAAGTCTGCTACCATAACAGTGCTTACACAGCAGAAATTTATTTCACACAGATTTGAATGCTTGAATTCTTTTTCTTTCTTTTTTTTTTTGGTACTGGGGATCAAATTCGGAACCTTGCGTTTGTGAGGCATGTGCCATAACCACTGAGCTAAATCCCCAGCCCTCAAATGCTTGAATTCTAACTAAGGTCAAGGCATCAGCATGATGCCTCTCATTCTGGGGCCTCATCTCTTGGCTTCTAGGTGTCTGTGAGACTAGCACTGTGTGTTCATATGGCCTTTTCTTTGCACATGATGGGGAGAAGGAGGGAGGAGAGACAGAGAGAGGGGTGGGATGGTATCCATCTAGTATTTCTTCTGTGGGGCTAATCTCACTGCGCTGATCCCCAGTATCAGACCTCACTTAATTCTAATTACCTCCGAAAGGGTACTTTCCAATAGTTTCATTAGTTTAGGAATTAAGGCTTCAATATAGGAATTATAGGAGGATGCAAACAAGCCGTATAATTTCTCCTCAATATAAAGTTCTTCTTTGATTTATGTAACATGTTTTGACCACAGTTAAGGAGAAAGCAAGGGAAACATTTTGCACAATGAGTCTGTCTCAACTGTTTGATTTTGGTTTGGCTCGGGAACAACGCTCCCAGCCTCAGTCCTCTCGTGCTGCCACGTGCCAGATCCCAGAGGCTTTCATCTTCTTATTGACTGTTTCTAAAGTTCATTTCCTCTGCTTTGGCAGTGGTCATGATCTCTGTACTTAACATGAAGAATTCATTTTATTCTTTGAGTTTAAATACAAATTACCAGAGCTTAAATTAATAACATTGATTTCAGTTGGAGGCTTTAGCTGGAAAACGATGTTCAGAAATTGAAACCAGCAAGAAATTTGAATCTCTAATAGGTAGCAATCTCATACCATGTCAAATGTTTATAAAAGTAAGATTACACTATGTGAAATTCTACCATCTCTACACATTATATGAACAGTAAGTTGCCTATTGTCTTCTTATAGGGTGTCATATTTTTACATTTGAATAAGGATTGCAGAATTCCTTCCTCTTTTATAATTTCTTTTTTCTTTCCAGTCCCACTTGGCACATACTTAGTTTGTATTTGTCATCTGAGTTTCTTCATCTCTTGGCTTGCTTGCATCTTTCCGATATCCATAGACCCTGATCCAAATGTTCCTACTTAGATATTGTTGGATTCCTTATCATTTTCTTTAAGATTTTCTTCTCCTGCCTCAGTCGTGTATCTACATAGTATCCTAGACATTATAGCTTGACACTGTAAATGTTATTGGACCCAACTTGTAACTGTTGGTTAGTATGGGGTGTTTTAGGGTCAGATGATGTAGTCTCCAAAAGAGTCACCAAGAGTTAAATGTTCTGTACCTATTTTTAGTACAATATTACCTATTTTTAGTACAAAGAATTTATCAAATGAAACCTGATAGTAGGTTAATTGCCTTGTGTTTGTTATTTACAAAGGTCTCCTTTGCCCTAAAACCATCTGTTATTTTCAGTACAATTAGAGAGTTTATCTAATTTTGCAATCTAGTAATACCAGAAGCTTGGAGAATTGATTGAGACAGAAAAGAAGATCAAATTTCTATTTCTGCATTGACTACTAACATAATTCCAAGAGCTTCAAATGTTTCTGATATCTGATTTCTGCTTGTAGCTTTGTACATCTTTCTGAATATCTCCTATGAATGCAGCCCAAATCCCAAGGACATCTGAAGGTCTAACAAATTAGAATATTTACAAAGAGCTTTCAGAACTAGAGAATTTCTAAAGTAGCATATAATAATTTTAAAAATATATAATTGTGATATATATATATATTTCCAAATAAGCCCTTGCTTGGGTGACTTTTTCTGAGGCACAGCTCATAAGGCTGTGTCCTCGATTATGGGAGCCAGTGAGGACTGAAATATGATTCAATCTCTGCTCACAGAGCCACTCATCTGAGGTCCATTCTACCCAGAGGGCTCTGCTTTGTCTAATTCATCGACCAAGAGGGGATGACTTTTTTAATATGCATAATGATGCCCCAGAGGATAGCAGTGCCCTACAGCATAAAAATTAACATTTGTTTTGCTTTTATTAGGGGGCTTACATGTTTTGACTAGAATCTCACATCTCCAGAGTTAGGTATTATGATGATTCCCATTGTGTAGAACAGAATGGCTAAGTAGCTTTCCCAAGGTTATACAGTAACTAAAGGATTGGTGCTAAGTCTTGAATCCAAACTAAAGATGATTCTAGGGTTGGTAAATACATAATGAAGGAGGGGGCTCTGGATCAGGGGTGGCTTTTCAAAGCAATCATCAAGTAATGGGGACATTTAGCCCCCCCACCCCCATTTATGCAGCTGACCAGTTCATCAGAGGTAGACTGCCTCCAGAGAAACAGCATCATATTGGTCTGTTGGTGACTGCCCCTATCTAGCTGGAGGTGATCCTGGAGAGGCTATCAGCCATCAACACATCTGACAGCTACAGCAATGAATATTTTCTTCCTGCAGACAGAATCTCTGGGGTCCAGCACTCTCTCCAATAGAGGAATATGCAGATAAGCAAAGGAGGACCAACATTAGTGGAGAAAAGACTACCCTGTCACATTAAGGCAGATAATAGTGTCTAGATAGCTCCTTAACCCTTTAAGACCCTCCCCACATCGGAGTACTCCTTCCATATGTGACCCCAAAGTTTATGTGTCAACTGGACCATATGATTAATGAAAAAAATCCCTTACAATTGCAGAGCAAGTCTCACCTATTGTTTTATTTACACATTAAACCTATGAAGTAGAAAAGGCAGCTATGAGGCTCCTTAATTCACAGGCAAAGAAACTAAACTACAAAAAGATGAGTTAAATTATGCATTATCATATGCAAGTAATTTGCAGTATAATATACAATTAAGGACAAGGAGCCAGAATCCCAGGGCCACAGTGAATGTGCTGAGGGCTGAATGTAGCTAGGAGGACTGAGGTTGTCTGCCACTAACAAAGGTAATGGCTCTCCCACACTGGGCTGAGGATCATTCCTTAGCAACAGTTTCTTCATGCTTCTTTGGAAATACAATAATTCAAGGAGGTTCCTTTTTGGGGCACTATGTTCTCCACTCACCTAAAGAGAGGATGAGAAAGAGCAAATGAGAGGATGATAACAATTCTCACAATTCTCTCAGGAGAGCTTCCTATCTAGCTTCAAGAGGAAAACCAAGTTGCATGCTTAGAAAATGCTGTATATTTTCTTTTTTTGTTGTTGTTATGAAAATTTGTTTCATTTTTTAAAAGTTAATTTTATTGGTACATTTTAGGTATACAATATAATGACATTCAGCATTGGAAATTTGCACCTTTACATAATCTCTCTTAGTTCTTATTTTT
>NW_004624765.1:6367992-6398181 GCF_000247695.1 Heterocephalus glaber | reverse complement strand
TTGAGGTAGAGACCATCTATTCCAGTTCTTTGTAGGATTTTTTATCATAAATGGGTGTTGGATTTTGTCAAATGCTTTTTCTGCATCTATTCAGATGATCATATGGTTTTTGTCCTTGGCTCTATTGATATAGTGTACTACATTCATTGATTTCGGTATATAGAACCATCCCTGTGTCCCTGGGATGAATCCCACTTGGTCAGGGTATATGATCTTCTTGATGACCTTCTGCATTCTATTTGCCAGTATCTTATTAAGGATTTTTTCATCTATGTTCCTTAGTCAAATTGGCCTGTAGCTCTCTTTTTCAGTTAGGTCTTTCTCTGCTTTGGGGATCAAGGTGATGCTTGCTTCCAGGAATGAACTCGGGAGTATTGGTTCCCTTTCAATTTCATTGAGGAGTTTAAACAGTAGTGGCAATAGTTCCTCTCTAAATGTCTTATAGAATTCAGCAGTGAAGCCGTCAGGACCCAGGCTTTTCTCAGTTGTTCAGTTTTTAATTACATTTTCAATTTCCTTATTTGATATTGGGTTGTTTAGAATTTTTAGGTCTTCTTCGTTCAACTTTGATAATTCACATGTTTCTAGGAATGTGTCCATTTCTTCTGTGTTTTCCATCTTATTGGCATATAGGTACTCGAAGTAAGTATTTATCCTCTGGATTTCTGCTGGGTCTGTTGTCATTTCACCCTTTTCATTCCTAATTGAATGGATTTGGGCCTTTTGTTTCCTTTTTCTGATAAGGTTGGCTAAGGGTTTGTCAATTTTATTCATTCTTTCAAAGAACCAACTCCTGGCTTCATTAATTTTTTTGTGTCATTCTCTTAGTCTCCATTGCATTGGTTTCTGCTCTGATCTTTATAATTTCCTCCCTTGTATGAGGTTTGGGTTTGTCCTGCTCTTGTTTTTTGTAGAAGCTTGAGGTTCGGCATCAGGTTGTTTAATTGGGCTCATTCTGTTTTCCTAATATGAGTATTCACTGCTATGAATTTCCCTTGTATGACTGCTTTCATTGTATCCCATAGATTCCGATATGTTGTGTTGTCATTGTCGTTTAATTGTAGGAACTGTCTGATTTCTTCTTTAATTTTCTCTGTGACCCCTTGGTTATTCAGAAGTATGTTGTTCAATTTCCATGTGTTTATGAAATTTTTGCGGTTTCTTTTGCTATTGATCTACAATTTCATCACACTATGGTCTGATAATGTGCAGGGGATAACTTCATTTCCTTTGTACTTACTTAAACATGGTCTATGAGCAAGTATGTAGTCCATTTTGGAGAACGACCCATGTGCAGCTGAAAAGAATGTGTATTCTGATTTTGTGAGGTGGAACACTCTGTAAACATGTATTAAGTTCATTTGTTCAAGAGTTTGATTGAGTTCTAGTATTTTGTTGCTTATTTTTTGTCTAGTTGATCAATTTGTGACAGTGGGGTATTGAGGTCCCCCACTAGTATTGTATTAGTGCTTATTTGATTTTTCATGTGTGTTAGTATTTGTTTTATATAGTTGGGCTTACTAGTGTTTGCTGCATATATATTTATGATTATCATCTCTTCCTCTTGGATTGTTCCCTTTACAAGAATGTAGTGTCCTTCTTTGTCTCTCTTAATCAGTGTTGGTTTGAAATCCACTTGATCTGCAAAGAGGATAGCTACAATGCTGTATATTTTCATTTTGCTTGTGCACATATACTATAGTGCAGCAAAATTATACTATTAGAAAAATTCCTCATAAATGTCAGAAATTGTCATGAGATTCCAAAGTTCCAAATATTTATCAATTCCAAAAGTTTAGCAGTAATCTTTAGCCAATGGCATTATCAGAAGCCTTCTGAAAAGGGTAGTTTCTATGAAAAGCTTCTTTTTGCCTTCATCTTGGATTGTCTCACCATGTCTTTCTAGGTAGCTGTTCTGAGAATCTGTGAAGGATATAGATCAATGACAGTGAAACTTTTAGGTCTTTCAATGATAAAAAATAGCCACCTGCAGCATGCATGTCATAGGTTCACTACCACTGATTCAAAATGTATCTTCTAATAAATTTGTGTTCATATCTTTTATCACCAGAGGATGTTCAAAATGTGATTTCTTTCTTTTATTTCCAGTACTAGATTTTAGAAAATTGAGTTTGTTTCTTAAGCCCTTGACAATTCTATTTTCCTATTTGCAGGTGCTTACTGCAAATTATATAAACTTGGTCATAAAATACATAGAATCTTAGTGACAAAAGGATTTAAATGACAAAGTAAACTGACATCTCCTTGTTTCTCAACCATGGGCACTAGGATGAAAGTACCCCTGTGAGCAACCATAGGCTGGCCCTCACCATGCTCATCAAAATCGTGAAATCTTTGGGATGTGCCTATGGTTGCGGAGAAGGACATCGAGGGCTCTCTGGAGATCGTCTGAGACACCAGGTATTCCGAGAGAATGTAAGAGAATTAAAGTAGATTCCATTTCCTCTCCCTCTCCCTCTTTCCAGTTGAGGAATGAGTCCTTTGACAATGAGGGTCAGTGTTCCCTATAAAATATTTTATTTCATGGGGATCATTAATGCTGTCTTGAGGTGGGAGTATTCCCACAAGATATCTCAAGACATCTAAAACTCAAGTAGGAAAGTTTAATTGGGAAAACGCTTCTGCCTCATGCCTAAAGCAGACCAACCACCAGTTGGTGAAAAGATGCATAACTGGAATGTGTGAATGGCAGTTTGAAAGAATTTTGCAGGGATGAGTACATTCAGCAAGCTCCTGATGGCCTGGACTAGTGATTTTTTAATCACTTGTCTGGGTACTGTAGAAACATATTTTATATCAGAGAAAGGAATCAAAGTTTAGGATCTAGTTTGTTGTTCTTACTTAGATATGGAAATTGGCCCTTATTGGGACAAAACAGGACTATAAAAGTAGCCAGTCACTTTCTGGCTGCTTTGCCTGAGACTGAACCTCGACTTCTAGATATTTGAGATCTTATTCCTCTGAACTGTGTGAAACCTAAAACTCTGCACTTGCTCTTGCCCAAGCATAACTCTGGCATGGAACATAGTCTTGCTCCAGGTCATTTTCTGTTGCCTCCACTGATTGCTACATTTCTAATCTGATTTGAGCAATAATCTACTTTCGCAGCAAGCCTGAGCTGGAGTTTCCTCATACATACATTTGAATTGAAATTGTAAGAAAATATTCTCTTAAAAATAAGGACTTGGTCCAATTCTGAGACCAGGAAACCCTTCAGCAGATATTGGCAGAGATTTGGGATCATGTCAAAATCTAATACCAGCCCATTTTTCCTTGGTGTTAGGTTTTGCCATTAAATGTTCACACAGTATTAGCATGCTGGGTTTCTTCCTTAATGTATCATCTATCATCTATTTATTTATCCATCTTTATTTTATATTTTGTCATGTTTTATTCTTTCAGTTTATTATGTGTATATGGGGAATTATGTTTGAAGTAATTGACTTTAAAATTCTGAAACTCAAACATTTTGACCAACATCAAGATTTTCCAGCCAAACTAATAATTAATAAGGCAACAAAAAGCTTACATTGCTTCCATCTTTGCACATATGTATGCAAGTTTTGAAATTTTAAATTCTGACACAGTGTGAAATAAAGGCTTCAAGGCTAAATAAGTAACATCACTCCTCGTGCAGAAGAGCAGTTTCATGAAATGAAGAGCTGAAATGTAATAGAAGGTGTCATGCTCTAGTTGAGGGTACAAACTAGCTCTGACAGCTGTATCTAGTCTTTCTGGAGTCACAGAAAGCAGGGCCAGTTGGATCTGTAGTGGCCATTGGTAGTATCTCTGCACCATGCCTTCCCGCAAGAGCACTGCATGCTTCGCTGAGGTATCCCAGCTACTTTCAAACCTGGCTTCTCAGCTTGATCTACAGGGTAATCCCCCACTATCTTTTAGGCCTGTTCCAGGCTCATTATAGAGCTCATGTGTACTTATCCATGTTCAATAAACACATTGTCCAAGATATAGAAGTTTGAAAGATTTTCCCTGAAAAAATGACTAGTTACAGAGGTTAGTCACGTATTTCTCTACGTTTGATTTTCAGAAGTTAACTTTTTTTTAAAAAAAGAATATTTCTTACTTTTACTAGATCATAGTCTCTATAGCTTTTTAAAGAAATATATTAGTGATATTCATTAAAATGCTTAGTGATTTTGTCACCTAATCCTGCAATACTTCTTAGATATTCAGTGTGATAATTAGCTGGTAGTACCAAATTATTGAAAAGGAATTCATTCTTTAACACTTTTATATCTCTTGAAGACATTTAGAATATTTATTCAGATTCTAAATATTTGAGGCTTGGCAATCTTATTTTTAAATTTGAACTTCCCATTGAATTCATGAAGAACATGTAGACTCCCTAAGAGCCTTAAAGAATGTATTTGAAATTATGCCTTTTTGGTGTATTTTATAGAGAACATGGAATAATGTGTACTTAAGGATTTTCCAGTCCAGGATTTTAAAATGAAGTTCTTCACAAATTCTTTATGGAATAATAATTGAATTCATGTAGAACATATTTTACCTAAGTGCTTTGCAAACTTCACTTTATAACACAGCATGTATTTTGTAAGAAATAATATAATATATGAATCTACTTGGAATCTGGCAACTAATAAATTCTCTGGGAATAAAAATACCTAATTTCAAATCTACTAGGACATAGTAAAGACAAATTTTTAAAAGTCCATCTGACTGTGATACAGCTGAAGAGAGTAAACAAGATAATATCAAAATAGCTACCAATATAGTGTAGCTATTTCCAAGTTTTCTCCTTTTTTTGCTTTTTGTTTTTAACTCTCAAAATTTACAAGTATCTTTCCCCTGGCCTTGATTTGTTAAAATTGTAGTGTATCTTAAGTTTTCTTCTGAGTCATCATTAAGAGCTCATCAATAAAATTCTGATTCTCAGGCATTGCCTTCCTAATCTGACTGCCATGCCTATGCCTGGGTGCGCAAAGTTCTCCATCCTCAATTATGGTGGCCTCCCCTAGCTAGTCTTTCTTTCTCGATACTTTATCCTTTTGTTTCCACCCAAAGACTTCTGCCATTTCCCCATTCCACTCCATTTTGATGGGCTTTCTTGTATCTCTTTTGTTCACATAGTTATTTTTGCCCCCCAAGGTACCAGTTGATCTGTTACCCATCATCTTAAATCTCTCTTTTTTAAAAAAAAAACAAATGGGTGGTATATAAACACATTTCACACAAACACCATTTTCTGAACTATTAATGTGAAGAATATATATCACAGGAGAAATAACTATAGATTAAGAGACAAGACCCTGACTTCTAGTTTTGGCTGTGCTGTAGAATTTGTGGTATCACCTTGGAGAAAGTCCTTGGCTTCTTTGAGTTTCATTTCCCTTGCCAGTAATAAAGGAATACTCAGCAAATCATAGAGATTAAAAATCAAATGTGCTGCACATGCAAGCAAAGTACCACACAAATGGAATTTTTCTTTTAATCATAGAAAAGAGCTAGAAGGCCCCCTACACTCCCAAGCAGTATCAGCTTTTTATTTGCTGCCTGCTACAGGTGATAATTCTCACTTCATTATTTCTGCTGGCAGGAACTATACCCTTTTCCTTTGCCAGGTTGCAAAGTTATCTGGTGGATCCTAAGAAATAGATCATTATTTTGAGTGTCTGGGTATAGCCAGTGATCACTTGTTTTTCACATTTATGAGGCCGACTTCTATTTAAATACCATATTTTCAGAAACAAATGCAGACACAGAAATAAACAAGTTAGAATTTATTTTGTACTTCTTAAGGGTTTCAATGAACTTCTCCTAGCCATGTAAGCAGAGACTGGAACCCACTTCCCACTCTCTTTTCCCTCACTACCTCCATTAAGCCTACATACTTTATAAATGTTTGGCATGGAAGTGGCATGGTCCTCTTCACTGCACAAAGCTTCATGAACTGCTAATTTGATCACTTACCCCAGTTTTACACTTTGCATTATCTTCATTAAGTTCTTAAAATCTTGATCTTGGTGAAAATACTGAACTCCTGGGATCAACGTTAGATTTTAGCTTTGGGTTTTTCCTGAGGAGTGGTTCTTCTCAATGCACACTCCCATGGATTGCGCAGTCTGTCTCTGCCCACTTCTTGGACAAGAGGGGCTAGCAATGTTGCTTGGCACCAGCCGGGGGGGGCGGGGGGGGGATGAATGGAAGTCTTGTCTTTCTGAAGTCTTCTGTTTTAGACTAATGATATCTGTAGCTTAAGCTGGTACTTTTGACTTTTCACTTTTCTTCCTTCATTACAGGCCCAGAACTGCCTCACTAAGCTATACAAGCTAGATAAGATGCAGTTCCGACAAACCATGAGGGATTATGTAAACAAGGATTCTCTCAATAATGTAGTGGACTTCTTGCATGCTTTGCTAGGATTTTGTATGGAGCCAGTCACCGACAGTAAGTAAAGCTGCACCTGAGTACTAGGAGCAGTTGATGTGAGGTGAAGCAGGTAGTGTTTCAAGGGCATACAAAGTTTGTGGGGATAGAATTTAAAGAGGGAATATGTGGGCATGTATAAACATGTGGGTGAGTGGGTGTAATAGAATATAAGCAGAATGCTTGCACATCATCTTTGATGACATATTTTGTCCTCAGAGGACAACTTACCTCTGTGAATGAGAACTTGATAAAGCTTGTGGCATCCTTACCTTAACTCTTCAAACTTTACATTACTAGTCATAGGACTGCTGTACCTCACATAACCTTCTCTTATATGACTTCATTATAAATCTTGAGATAGGAAATATATGTATTAATTCAGCAAATGTGAAATGAGTACCTATTATGTGTCAGGTGCAGTGCCTGGCAATTTTTTTCACAATATAAAACAGCAAAGAGAAAATAAATACATGTGGTTGCAGTAAATGTAGTAATAACATGATTCTTATATACACATATAGAATTAATTTTTAAAAGCTAAGCAAATGAATCCATACATAGGCCTGTAACCTATTTTATAGCTTCAAGATAGCTCCAATATAGAGACCTAAATTACGGCATTAGGTTTCCTATCACTAGGACACAATACCCAACACCTACAATTTAAAGGAGAGTTTTAATTTGGCTCCATGTCCAATGGGTTCAGTCCATGGTAGGCTGACTCCAAGGCAGAAATATGAGCAAGTGTCTCAATTCATTGTGTCCAGGAAGCAGAGGAGGGGAACAGTGCCAGAGAGGACAGGGGAAGGGACCATATATAGTACTCAATGTTACACCTCCAAGACTCACCCATATACACCCAACAGTGTGCTCTACTGATCTGCTAGGAATTTCTTAATCTAATGAAATTGACATATCAAGATTAACAGTCACAGTTACAGTTGCATTTATAATAAACCCAGCCCCTTTAGTACCATTTGAATGCAAATGCAGTAATCAATTAAAAGCTTTTCTTCTTCATATTACACATGAAAATTCATAGTTAATTAATTTATATTGAAGATATAGTTGATAGATTTTATGACAATGTTCCTGGTTGATTCCAGGCTTTATTGTTTGATTATCATATTTAAAAGTATTGCTCCTCTACAGAAACATAAACTATGTTATCAGAATTACTTTGAGACAAATATATTATAAATTTAAAAAGCAATGAACTGAGAATTGTAGTTGAGATCTGCAAGAGAAATTCTTGCTTACAAACTAGTATTTTTTTCTTTTTTAAGTTATATGAGATAGGAACTATGAGCATAGACTATAATTCTTCTTTTAGTAATGTAAAATCTAGAAATAACCTCATCATTTGCCACATACAGTGAGAGGTTGGTAATAAAATGTGTTATTTTAAGGCACCATGTTTCTCCTGGGATTCTTGAGATGTGGAAATGGGTTGCAATGAATGGATCAGCCAGATGGGTCCCTATGTGATAATCTTAGGCTGGACTGCCCCTCCTATAGGTGGTTCACTAGCCATGCAGAATCCTTTGGCAAGGCCGTTGAATGCCTGTTCCCTATGGGCCATGTGTGGTTATATGAAACACTGGTATAAAGCACTATGGAGGTTGATGAGCCCAGTCCCTAGCATTGTATGTGTGTATGAGTTACAAGGGGAGGCTTTGAGAGATGTTGGAGATTTTCTCTTTCCACATACCTAGGAAGCTCTTGGGAGCATTCTGCAGCTGGTGGCAGGGTAATTTTTCCCCGTGTCTATGCAAGTCCCTTCCTTGCACTGTGCTTCTCTGCTTCTTCCTTTCCATTGCCCAGCTCACCTGACCGGCCCTGCCTCCTTCCACTTCTGACACATTGAGCAGTTTCCACTGAATAGCCAGCATTCCTCCTCACCACAAAGACTGTATCAAATCAATTTTTTCTCCATTGAGGGGCCATTTAGTAGATCATTTTTTTAAATGTGATCACCTACTTAAAAATTACTCTAACCCTAAAGTCAGCAGTTGACCCTCTTATCTTTGGCTAAGATTTATCAATCATAATGCTCTATAAATTCAGTTGGCAATGCTGTAGGAAAGACAGTGAAGATTATAATTCATTTATTTCCAAGTTTGCATAGAGGTTATTAAACTGGCCATCTTTAGTCCTCTGTTTCTGTATTTTGTGTGGCTCTTCTCTATTTCCTGCATGTAAAATATTTACTTCCTTATCCCTTCAGATTGTGTAATTTAAAAGAAACTTTGTCTGTAGCTTGTGCCTTTGCATTCCAGACAAGGCTGGGTTTGGCAACAACTTCACCACGGTAGACAACAAATCCACAGCCCAAAATGTGGAAGGCATTATTGTCAGTGCCATGTTTAAGTCCCTCATCACACGCTGCGCTTCAACCACGCATGAGCTGCACAGCCCCGAGAATCTGGTAAGAAGCTCCCCTCTTCTTCCCACAGGAGTTCAGTGTTTGTGCTCACAGGATGGGTCATGAGCAAGATAAGCTGAAATCTTAAGTATGCATTTCCCCCAAAGTCACTAGCAACTCATAGTGAAGCCTTATGGTGCTCTTCTCCTTCCTCGCTTCCCTACTTGCAGATTGACTCCTTTTCTATCTCAAAGGTTGTGTAGTTTTTGGTGAAATCATTGCAAGTTATTTTGAGAAAGAAAGCGATAGAGCACAAATTATTGGTTCATAAAATATTGAAGCATTATTTGAAACCATATGTACTTTTAAAATTAATGCAAATGTACTTTTAAAATTAGTTTTTATTTTCTTTTATTGAGCACTGTAATCTTTTAGCTATTCTTCATAAAACATTATGCTAGCTAAACCACTGAAGTTACAGGTAGTGTGGTAGAAGACCCAGTCTGTAAAAGGTTAGTGCTTATTTGCTACCAAGAGACTGTGTCTTAAAATACAAATGGAATTGAAGGCTGACTACTCTGTCATAAATAGATGAATTCAAGTTTCTTTGGGAAGCAAAGGAGCAGTCTCTAAACTACCAGTCTTTTAGTTATTATTGCTTTCATATAGAATCAGTCCATTTGTACATATGCAGACTAAATGCTAGTCTACCTAAATCAAGGGTGACATTTTAAATAATTCTAAAGTTTTGAAGTTATTCACTTTAGATAAACAATAAAACCTTACACCAAAGAAAATTTATGTTTGCTGATGGAAATATTCAATCCAACAAAGCTCTTGGACCTCCAGTATCACATAGACATCATCCATTCATTTGTTTTGGACATAGCTCTAAGTTATTTATCAAAGAGGTTATAGGATATGTATTATCAATTTTTTTATTTATTAAGTTTATTGGTACATTTTAGGTATACAATATGATGACATTCATCATTGGGAATTTGTACCTTTTCATGATATACCTTGGTTCTTATTTTTTTCCCCATTACCCTGCCCTCCTTCTACCCCTCCCTATTTACAAATACTTTGCTTCCATTTTCTTTTTTTTTGGTACCAGGGATCAAACTTGGGTCCTTGTGCTTGCAGGGCAGGCGGCAGCACCACTGAGCTAAATCCCTGGCCCTTTGCTTCCATTTTTTCATTTTCTCATATTCCATTCCCTGCTTTCCTTTTCCCTACCCCTCCCATTTCCCCTCCCCCTTTATACCTTTTCTTCCTATTTCACATTACCTATTATACATTTAGTCCTTATTTACACTTTCAGTTTCTCACACCAGAGAAACTATTTGGTATTTACACATGTGTGTCCTATTTATTTCACTTAAGAGTATGACCTCAATGTGCATCCATTTAGCTATAAATGTCTCTAGTTTCTCATTCTTTATGGCTGAGTAGTACTCCATTTATTAAAAAAAAACACTTTCTTTATCCAGTTTCCAGTTGATGGACATTTGGGCTGTTTCCAAGTTTTAGCTATTACAAACGGCGCTGCTATGAACATGGGTGCACATATATCACTGTGGTGTGATTCTTTTAATTCTTTTGGGAAGATACCCAGCAAGGAAATAGCTGGGTCAAATAGGACCTCTAGTCCTAGTTCTTTGAGGTATCTTCATACTGATTTCCACAGCGGTTGCACCAGTCTACACTCCCACCAACAGTAGAGAAGTATTCCTTGTTCCCCACAACCCTGCCAGCATTTGTTATTGATTGATTTCTTGATAGCAGCCATGATACTCTATATAGAAGACCCCCAAAAGTCCACCAAGTCTTCTAGACTTAATAACCAAATGTAGTAGAGTAGCTGGATACAAGGTCAACACACAAAAATCAATAGCCTTCCTGTACACGAACAACAGACTCACTGGGAGAGGAACTGGAAAAACAATGCCTTTCACAGTAGCATCCAAAAAAATAAATAAATAATGCCTAGGAATCAACCTAACAAAAGAAATCAAAGACCTCTACTCTAAAAAGTACAGCACTCTGTATTATCCATTTTTATGCACAATCTCATGTACAAGAGAAATATTGTAAACCTTAATTTTCTTTAAATCATTGTGAATTTGGTTTTTGATCCACCATTTCACAGAAATGACTGGAAATCAAACTTTAGTCATTGTTTAATTTCTCTACTCCACAGAGTGATGTAAAGATCCCTACATCTTAGGTAACATCTGGGGCCTGGGAGGTCTCCTTCAGTCTCAATCATGATTTCATAGCTGTTGTTTCACATAGTGCCCTTAGCTGTGTGCTTAGGGCTATGTGCTCTCTGAGGAGTTTGGCGCCCTTGCTCTCTGGAGTCTTGCTCTTTCTGTGGAACCCTTCCCCACTGAAGAGTATAGTGGTGTGCATAGGGTCCTGCTCTTCACAGGCTCCAGGGGACACTCTCACCATCTCATCCTCAAGGGTCATTTCTTCTGCTTTCCTAAAGATTTTGGGCATAATTATCTCAGTGGCCTTAAAGTTTTGTCATCCAAAGCTATAAAGGTAAGTGGGTTGTCTTGTATTTTTAGGCTTTTCATTCTGCTTTGCCATGAACATCTCATAAGGCAAGAAATACATAAGTACCTCTTTAAACAGACATTACCTCTTTAGACATAGGAGGAAAAGCTGATGCAAATCTTAGCCTCTAAAAAATAAAGTCCTGTATATACTTTCGAATGATGACTCACTGGTATATTTGATATTAATAATTCTGTATTCTAAACTTCGTAGTCAAGTTCAGGTTAAACTGGACCACAACATACATATTACTTGCTAAGTGTGTCTACCAAATTCCACATCTTTTGAGTAACTGGACTTTGAAGTACATGGAGGATTTATCATTTTGGTCCTAATGCACAAAATTTAGAGATGCTGAACAGAGTCGGAAATCTCTAGTCTAAATAATTTTCTACCTTTTTTTCTGTAAGCATCATCATGAAGTCATAGTTAAGTGGGAATCCATCATGAAAAATGTATATCAATGTTTCTAGCCATACAGTCAACTTTCTGAATATGAAGATCAATAACCATTCTTTTTCATAATAAAGATGACTAGCAATGTTCTTGGCATTGTTCTACAGGGATAATAGTATACCATAAATTTCAACAGTAGTAATTCGTTTCCTTTTATGATTTCAATGCTTTTCTAAACCTAAGAAATTAATTTCTCCTTCTGTCTCTATGAAACTAATCATACAGCTACCTTTCTTTTTCCAAATTTTCCCATTGCTTTCAAACAGGGGCTATATTGTGACATTCGTCAGCTGGTCCAGTTTATCAAAGAAGCTCACGGGAATGTCTTCAGGAGAGTGGCTCTTAGCGCGTTGCTTGACAGTGCTGAGAAGTTAGCACCAGGGAAGAAGGTGGAGGACAATGAGCCAGAGCCTAAGCCTGCAGGCAGTAAAAGGTTGGAAGCTTGAGCTCTCTTAACATTCATGTTTGCCTTGTGTCGGTATAGTATTGTGTCTGTAGGGTCCTGGACATGGTTTAACTTTAGTAAAGGTACAGTAAGACTTGCCTTGTATAAGCAGTATCACGGATATTGTTGAATTGCAGCTTAGAAAAGGAATTATTATTAAGGAAATACCACTTCTCTAAGAATCAGACCTCAATTTCTCCCAAATTTTCATATATTTCATATATATTTCACTTCATAGCTCTCAATAATATGGCAAAGAATTGTCTATTTTATTCTCTTCTATATGAAATGTATACTTTTATTCAGAAAGGAAAAGTAATTTCTGATACTATTTCATTCAGTTCAGTAAGTGATAGTCTATGCATGACAAAAGACAATTTTCTATGCAGCTCCATGTAAATTATTCTTCTAGTAAACATATATTTATTTTATGTCAATTATATATTAAATACCACTTATGAAGATTAAAAGAAACTCCTAAATTCAAAATTCTGCTTGCAGTTAAGGGTTCTGCAATAACAGTGGTATTGGTAAGCGAGAAGTCAGCATGAGTCAGATCGTAAGGTATAGATTCCATGAAATGTAGGTTCATGGTGACAAAGGATTGTGAGCCGTATATGCTGTCTTTAACAGACGAGTTATATGGAACATGTGAAGTATGAAGAGGTATGTCCTGCTCTGTTGTAATGGGTGCAATGTGCCATTTGCATAGGTCAGAGGCTGGAAGCGTTGTAGACAAAGGCCAGGTGTCCGTGGCACCTGAGGAATGTCGCAGCTTCATGTCTGGTCGCCCTTCACAGACTCCGGAGCAGTAAGTAGTGCTCACATTATCTCCAGTGCAGACGTTTGAGCACTTCACAGTGGAAAGAATTTTATTTTCTAAACAGCTGCTTGATTTTTTGTTGTTATTTGGGGTTTCTGTTAGTTTTTCATTTTCTTTGAACTTTGTCTTGTTTTTACTGTTCATTCCCAGTGTCACTAATATCTCCAGGCTAAGCCAAATAACCAGCTTGTGCTTTTCAAAAAGCTTCCTTGATTGCCTTTCTTATTTCTTATCTTATGCTTAATGAAGCTTTTCTAAACAGAAGTAAAATAAACTTGTCTAGTACTCAGTTCTAGGAGAAGTATAGATTCTACTCCAGTACACTGTGCTTGTCCCCTGAGATCCATCCCAATGTCCTTCGATGTCACATCTTCTGCACTTTCCATAATGGTGAAAATCAAAGCCATCTTTACATTAGCAGCCTCAGGACATGTGAGAGGTGAAGCAGATTGTGGCGGGCTAGTGGCAGCAGCATTCAGCAGACACCTAGAAGTCACTCACAAGATGTTTGGAAGACTGCAGAGGAAACAAGAAGCAGTCAGGGATCCATCCAGACCTCCCAGCCCTTCAGTCTGACAGGCAAGAGAGCAAGTCATTGGAGGGGAATCAGCAGTTATACACACAAGCCCTCCTAATCACAACCAGAGACGACTGGAGCAAAGTACCTCACAAATTCTACAAGACAAAGTCTCTCCACTTTCTTAACTAAAGGGGAAGAACACATTGGTTGAATTCTGACTGCAGTATAAACAGGGCTAAGAAGAATATTTTTATATTGCATACATGTAGGGGTGTGTGTGTGTGTGTGTGTGTCTGTGTGTGTGTGTGTATACTTTCATCTGGTACTGGTTTTTGAAAAAGTTGGAGGTGGGGCTAAGCATGAATAAGAGCACAGGAATCTGAACTTTTGCTCTTACCAAGCTACACTAGGTTTTCCTGTGCCAAGTGTTATTACCCAGGGTTAGCTAAAGTAGATATTTAGTTCAGTCATAAATTTGTCTCGACTATTCTGTATTCTTCACAATGTGCCATTCAGACTTTTTCATCTCTTCCTTTTTATTTACCTCTCCTCTCACACCCTCTCAAATCCCCTTTCCTTTACCCTTCTTTTGCACTACCCCTATGCTACCAACACAATGTATTTTTTATTCTCTTATTTATTTCTCTTTTTCATCTGGTATTGCTTTTAATAAAGGTTAGGGGGAATGGCAATGTGCCAATAGGAGTGCAGGACTAAGAGTTAATGCTTTTATTTCTATAGTTCTTTTCCTAGTCACATTAAGTTCTTCCACAGCAAGGACTGTTTCATAGGGTTAGCTAAGTTACCTTTCTTGTTTGGTCATGAATAAGACACAGCCTCACTCCACCTTCCACTACACACCACTTAAACTTCTCCTCTTCCTTTACTTTACTTACTTTTCCTCACACACCCTCTTAAATGTCCCCCTTCCCCCTGCTTTGTGTGACACAAATACCATCAGCAAAATTTATTTTGAATTTTTAATTATTTCCCTTTAGTTTTTCTTCCTCTTGTAGACTATATATGTGAGGTGTTTATATATGTGAAATGGTAAAACTTAATTATTGCTTTAGCTCGTATAATATCTTCCATTTGTACATCAAGTTAACCCTCACCAAAAGTTGTGTGTGAAGGATTCAAACACAAGCTTCTACTAGCACATTGTTTCTAGTCTTCTTATAGCATCCCTCAACCTCCAATTGTACTTCTCTCTTCTTCTTCTTCTCTTCTTTCTTCTTCTTCCCTCCAAATAATCCCTCAAACTCTCTCTCCCTCTCCACCCTCCATTTCATATATAAAAATATCACCTAAATCCTATCACCTTTCTTTATTTGCTTTTCTCTTTTTTCTTCTTTCCTTCTTTCCAGACTATTTTTTCTTTACTTTTTTCTTCCATCATCCTCCACCTCTCAATGTACTTGTCATCAGCACTATTTCATTGTCTTCCCAGGTTATTGAAAAAGTAAAAACTTTAAAGTTTTAAATTATGTGATTGATAAATGGTTGGTTCTGTAGATGCTGACAGAATCGGTGTTTCTTCTCTTCTTGAAAGGAGTGATCAGAACTCATCCTAATATGTTGAGTAGGTTGAATTGGTGCATGAACACCAAAACATGATCCAAGCCAAGGTTACAGTACACGGAGATACTGGGAACCCCTGAAACAGTACCAGAAACCTCTGCAGTATACTATAGTCTCCTGCTCAGTATATAATGCAAGCCTGAGGGAGGAAAAAACCTAAAAGACAGAACTAAGAGAGACAGAAAGCAGGGCACTAGGATGACCAATAGTGGTGAAACCAATAAAAGCCCTGGCTAGTCCAAACCATCGATTTTTATTAGTAATCAATTGGGGAAAAGGCAAGCTATGTGCAAGGGTGGGACTACATGCGTGGTTTTGGAGTTGTGCAGTTTCCATGGAAACTAACGGAGGCAAAGCTTATAGAGGAAAAAGACAAAGCATTCTCGAATTAGGAACAGAATACACAAAATATATGGTTGTAATTAGAACACTACCCTTCTAGTTAAGAAGGTTTTTGTTGTGGGAATGGAATTTGGGTGTGAGTTACTCTGACCTTGGCATGAAGGCTTTGGCCAGACTCACTTCTATAAACAAGTCAATTGTGGGGTTAACTCTTCACAGCCTGCACTGCTTACAGCCTGCTTTGGGCATAATTAAGATTGTGCTCCCCAGCAGGGAAACATAACTACCTAAAGATATACAAAAAATGATAGGGTTTTCTCCCCTTACCGATCTTTAGCCTAGACACATGAGAAAACAAGGCAACACGATACCTCCAGAACCTCTTAATCCCCAAATCTGATCTCAGGCACTGAAATAGAGGTAGATTTTCAGGCAAAGAACTCAAAAACCAAATGTTAAAATGTTGAAGAGATCAAAGGAAAAATAAGCAAATGTATATTCAGTGAATTCAAAGAGGAGGTAAACAGATAAAGGATTGAATTAATAAGATGTTCAACAAATTTAAAGAATACACAGCAGTTGATTGAACTGAAGAAGAAAATGCAAGATATGAATGACACTTTATTAAAAAATTAGAGATTATGGAAAGGAATCAAGCAGAAATCCTTGATATGAAAAATTCAATTAAAAATATGGGCAGCAGGCACAACCAATCTGAGGAGAGATTATCAGGACTTGAAGACCAGTGACAGCCTTAAAAACAAGATACCACAAAATCTGTATCCAACGATTGCTAGATGACTTGGAAAAAAAATCCTCTAAGCATTGTAGAAGTTAAGGAAAGGTTAGAAGCTAACCCCACAGGTATAAAAAATTTATTTGCCAAAATCATAGTACAGAATTTTACAGATTTAGGGAATGAAATACCCTCTTTTTCCAAAAATAAGACCTCACTATTTTTTTGCTTGGTGGCTACTCAGTAAGGCAGGTAAGGCAAGTATAGGCTTATTGGGGCTGCCATTTTTGATTCCTCAATTTCAGGGCTGATTATTTTCTAGCTACATCTTATTTTGGGGGAAACAGGGAAGTAATGACTAGAAAGGAATCTTCCTACCACACATAGTCAAAATCTCAGAAATTTAGCACAAAGAGAATACTAAAATGCTGTTTGAGAAAAATAACAAGTAATTCATAAAGGTCAGCCTGTCAGAAAAACTTTAGATTTCTCATCATAAAACTTAAAGGCAAAGAGAACTTGCAGAAAAGTTTTTCAGTCTCTGAAAGAGAATGACTGTGAAACAAAATACTATATCCTGTAAAATTATCACTCAAAATTGACAAAGAGATGAAAATTTTCCACAACAAAGAGAACCTGAAGAAATTCATGACCACTGTTATGGTTTATATTTAGATGTCCTCTCAAAGCCTGGTGTACTCATAGGTGGAGCTTTTGGGGAGGTGACTGGATCATGGGGGCATGATAGTCATCAATGGATTAGTTTACTGATGAGTTTTTGGTTAAATGTGATTTTCCAGGTGAAGCCTGGTTGGAGGAGGTTGGTCACTGAGGAGGTGGCCTAGAAGGGTCAACTCCCTCTCTCCTCCCTTCATCTTTCTGCTTCTTGCCTGCCTTGGCATGGACTGTTTCTCCTCTCCCAGGCCCCTCTGCCATGCTGCCCTGCCTTGGATCCAGCCAACTATAGACTAAAACCTCTATAAACTGTGAGGCAAAATAAATCTTTCCTCCTTTAAGTTTTGACTGTTGAGTACTGTGTCTCAGTGACAAGAAAATAACTAAGACAACCACTTAGTTAGCATGAGAGAAAGTACTTAAGGAAATTCTAGACAGAGACAGCCAGGCCAAGATTATCAAAAAGCCAAAAAAAATAATATATCTAGCTGAGAGAATAATTTTTAAAAAGGAAGACATAAAGGAATCATCACTGGAAAGAGGTACAATGACAGGACTCAGCAAATACCTTTCAATAATAACAGTCAATATGAACAGTCTCAACTCTTCAGTCAAAAGACACAGCCTGGCAGATTGGATGAAATAATAAAACCTAACTATATGTTGCATGCAAGATATGCATTTGACCAAAACAAACAAATAAATAAACATCCATAGACTGCAAATGAAAGAATGAAAAATGATACTTCCTGCAATCAAAGCCTGAAAGCAAGCAGGACTAGCTATCCTAATTTCAAACAAAGAGAACTTGAAGCCAAATAGATCAGTACAGAAAAAGCTCCTACATACTAGCAAAAGGAACAATTCAGCAGGAAGAAATAACAATTATGAAGACATATACACCAAATGTTGGCAATTCAGTTTCATAAAACAAAAACTACTGTACAGTAAAGGATAGATAGACACCAATACTATCATAGTGAGTGACTTCAATACTCCACTGCACAGACAAGTCAAACAGAAAAAAATCAACAAAGAAATATCAGAGTTGAATCACAGCACCAAACAAATGGACCTAACAGGTGTCTACACTGGAGAAAAGATAGCCTCTTTAACAAATAGTGCTAGTTAAAACTAGTTATCCACATGTGGAAGAATTAATTTAGTTTTTCACCAAACACTACAATAAAATCAAAATAGATCAAAGAGATATAAAAACTGAAACATTGAATCTATGGGCAGATAAAATAGGTAAAACTCTTAAAACAAAGGCAAAGATGACTACTATCTGAATAGAACCCCAGATGTGCAAGAAATAATACTAAGAATCAATAAATGAGGTTATCTCAAATTAAAAAGTTTCTACATAACAAACGAAACTATCAACAGAGTGAAAAGAGAGGCTACAGAATGAGGGAGGTGGAATGATCAATATTTAAGACATGTACATCATTTTAGGTACACCATTTTGAGTCCCAGAACCATTATTTACTTTAAATGATTGTTCTTCCAGTAATTCTGCAGTATACACTGATTATTGTGGTATCCTTTATCCATAGCCAAGTAAATCAAAACTGAGAAGCACACAGACATTAGGCAGGATTTTGGAAATTCATAACCAGCAAATCAGAAAGTCCATACAGTTCTTGGACTGCTTCAAAATCTTAGAGACTGCCTCTGTTGAGCAGAGAAAGGAGAAGTAGATGAAGCCTATAGCTCCAGGGACCATGTGAATCTTTGTTTACTGTTTCAGCCTCAGTGGAGCTTGGCTCATTATATAATTATTTTAAGAACATTATATCTTTTAAGAATGAATGAATGATTCATTAATCGATAAAGGGAGGAATTGTCACATTCTCATTAAGCTTTTGTTTTCTTTAGCATCCTTCCTCAAAACTTAGTTTTTGTTTTTCCTTTAAGGAAGCCATTAAAGACACAATAAAAATTCAAACATAAGCTCTACCAAAAAAAAAAAAAAAGATTTTAAATGATAAGTTCCATGGCTGAATAGTTATGAAATCAATTAAAAGGCTTTATCCATATAAAATCTGCTCGAAAGAGGAAACAGGATTTTTTCCCCCAAATTACACCAGCAATTATTGGGCTAATCTGGCAAAAGAGAATGATATAAGAGGTAAATTGGATTTTAAAATAAAACCATCTATCTTCATAGGTGAATTTTTAAGATTACAAAATATTCTCTTTGTTCAGTGTTCTACTATAATCACCACCTAAACTGTCAGCATTTAGTACATATCTGTTCTTCTACTTTGCATGAAAACATTTGTTTGAATATGCCTCTATGTAAATATTTTCACTTTGAAGAATGTCATAATATGTTAAATATGGAACTTTTCCATGGTCTAAGTAGGTTCAGGAGTTGAGCATTCCAAACATCGGAATGTTCTGGAGAAGGGTGAGTGGTCACTTGGAATGATTTTGGCTGCTTCTCTACCTTGTATTTCTCTTCCCTTACTTCCCCTTCTTACTCTGTCTCTTCTTCTTCCTTATATAAAAAAGTACATTAAGTGAGCAATATTAAAAGTGGTTTCACGGCTCCTTTCTTTGACACCCTTTGAACAAAGCTGATGTAGCATTTTATTGAAAAAGTTCATAAAGTACAGCCTCTTTGGATGTTTTCCATTCATACCATGTACTCAGTCACTTGTGATGATGATGAGAAATGCTTCAACTAGTTCCCTGGAGCTAAATATTTAGATTGTTTCTACTTTTTCAATGTTGAGCAGTAAAACCTTCTTATACCTACATCTTAGTATGTAGTCTCGTCACTTCCTGAGATTACTTCCTGGAAATTAAATTTCTTGTCAAAGGTGTTGATGCAGGCTTTGAAAAACATAGTTAGCAAATTACCTTCTGGAAAGATTGAACCATTTTATCTCACCACAGGCAGTATGCTAATAACCATTGCTCCCCTCCCCCCAATCTATGTCAGTTTAGTGAGTGAAGTTATAGTTTGATTTCAGCCAATTCATTATTGGTGAGATTAACTCTGCATATTATTGGTCACTTGTCTGTTTCCTTTGTGGAATGCCCTGGCCAAAAATCCCCTTGTGGATATTCCTGTTTGTCCTGTTGCATTGAATGTATTTTTCACTTTTAAACTCCATTTAAGTTTCTTTGACTCACTGGTTTTAGGATGATGTAGTTTCTGGGTATAATGATCACATTTCATTAATTTAAATACTTTTTGTGAGGTTATTTAGTGTCAAGTCTCTTACTATACTTGGGTGAGGAGTGGGAAGTGAGGAGCAGTACTGTACAAGTTCCAGGAAGCTTTAAAAGAAATTAAATATTTCTTGACATTTTAAGTGTTTGTGTTATTGTGACTCACAGCTGCAGGTGAACACCTGCAGTAATAGTCTCTTTATTAATACTGAGAAAAACAATCAGCTCCATCTAATAGCTGAGACAAGACTATTTTCAGGAAAAGTTCAGAGTCAACCTTGGTCTCCCTCCTCCTACTCTGCCGCCCACTCTTCCATATCCAGCTTGTCAAAGATCATTCTGAGTGATCTGTGTAAATAACATTGGCAGGAGGTTGTCAGAAACGTAGGAGACTTTCTCAACTGTTGTCAGATATTTCATCCTATTCTGTTTGATCACAGTGATGAACAAATGCAAGGGGCTAACCTGGGGCGAAAAGATTTCTGGCGCAAGATGTTCAAATCTCAGAGTGCAGCAAGTGACACCAGCAGTCAGTCCGAGCAGGACACTTCCGAGTGCACCACGGCCCACTCAGGGAACACCTCAGACCGGCGCACCCGCTCACGGTCCCGCAGAATTTCCCTCCGGAAGAAGCTCAAACTCCCCATAGGTAAAAGTTTGTCTGTATTTATTTATGAATTCTCTATTACCTGCCATGTCTTCAACTCACAATTGAAGCAGAGCAATGCATGATGGGGTACAGGGAAAGAAAGCTTTCAGGTCATAAGGCCTAGGCTTACTGCTTCATCCATCCACCCATCTATCTGTCCATTCTTCTGTTTCTGTAGATATTTCTTAAATCCTATTATGTGACTCTATGGTGTGCAAACATTATTCTAGGTATCAGAGATTAAATTATGAGCAAAACACACAGCCCTCCAACTTTGGTAAACTTGCTGTGTACTCAGAGCCACAGTCACTAAAGCAGATAAGCAAACAACTAAGTATAGTTGCAAACTATGAATTTTATGAAGGTACTATTCACAGTGCTGCAGAAGTATGCAGTAATGAAACTTGACCTAAAGTGAGGGAGGAGGCAGAAATCAGGGAAGATTTCCTGGAGGTAGGGACATTAAGATCATTGCCACAATACTTAAAGAAGGAAAGCACTCCTAGTAGCACTATATGCAGAGATAATAGGATGAAAGGGAACAAGAGGAAGAGTGGATGCATCACTGTGGTAAAATATGATAGAGCCAGAGCATGTGGGACCTTTCAGGTCAGGTGGGTTCTCATCACAAGCTGGTATACTTTTTCTAAAAGATCACTGTGTGGAATTCATATTGGAAGATGTATTAGTAGATAAGAGAAAACAGATGAAGAGCCCTCTAGTAGTCCAGGTATAAATGTATAGACAGTTGACCTGGGTGACTAAGTAGACAGAGAGAAGTGGACATATTTGAGAGATTTTCAGGAGGTAAAATGAACAGGCTTTTGTGGGAGATGTCAAAGTTGTCAGAGATAAGTGGATGGATTGTGGTATCATTCACTGGAGGGGACCATGTTCTTCTCATCCTGGTCTTATTCACTCATGTACACTGGACCTTCAAGTTATGACCAGCCTGACATGGGTTAATTAGGTTAATGGAAAATTCATCTGCCTCTTGTGATCTATAGTGTGTACCCAGGTAAAGATCCAAATCTCAGCTGTGTTGATGTAGAACCAACTTGAGTTACAACCAGCCCTTGGGAATTGATCAAGTTCGTAAGTCAAGGGTCCACTGTAATTTTATAGCCTAATACTGAATATTTTCATTCAATATATGTACACTAAAAACTACTTGCTTTTGGTTCTATTAAAATCCATTAACTTTCATTGCTTTTTAGTACATGCTGGCATCTCTCTTTAACCCATTGGAGAGCAAATGTTCTGTCTGGTTTTTTAAAAATTATTGAATAGGAAACTGGCTGAAACGGTCATCCCTCTCGGGCCTGGCAGATGGTGTGGAAGACCTCCTGGACATCAGCTCTGTGGACCGTCTATCCTTCATCAGACAAAGTTCCAAGGTAAGTGGGATGTCACTTGTGGAAGTGACCATTGGAGTTGCTGATAGAAAAATGTCAATGCTGAGAAAAGCTAAACACCTGGAGGAGACTAACTAAGGAAGAGCTGAAGAAACTCTTGAGTTGAACAAACTTTGGAAAATTAGAGAAGTATTGAAATTAACTTGTTTAATAAGCTATCATAGGAAAGGGAAAAAATGGGGCAAATAATTATATAAACATATAATTTTGGACTTTATCAGAGTTAAACTCTAACAGCGTCTCAGTTGTTCACTGAATTATTTCCATAGAGCCTGATTATCTAGCTTTCAGTCTCTCACCCAGGTGCTCCCACTAATTGCAGTAACATTTTTCTTTTCTTTTTGGCACATGGGAATGAACTTCATTGACAAAACTACTCAGTCATTGAAGTCAGTGAAGTAATCTTCATATTCTAAGATTTTTTTCAAATCAAGAGGTTAACCCAATGATTTGCATTTGAACATAGTCTCTGACTACTTTCCTTTCTTTATTAGGTCAAGTTTACCAGTGCTGTGAAGCTTTCTGAAGGTGGGCCTGGGAGTGGTATGGAAAATGGAAGGGAGGAGGAGGAGAATTTCTTCAAGCGTCTTGGTAAATGTCATACAGCCTAAGGTTCTATTAGCTTTCCTCATATAGAACAAAAACTTGTTTATCTTAAATGGTCCAATGTTTTCTTTTTAATTTCTGAAACTATTTGAACAACTCTTTATTTTTTTTTCAAAAGGTCCTTTTCTATTTCCATTGGCTTCTCATGAATATCTCTTACTACCATATATAAATTCTCTACTTGGTTAAAATGACATTTATGAAGTATTACTCTGTTCCTCACTCCCTGGTGGGTGATGGATTTGTGAAGAGGAAGACAGCCTTTTTTGCTCTATCTTTTATTAAAATCTGAAAGTTACAGAATCTTTATCCACCCACTTATCTCCTTGGAATTCTGCTCATTCCATCCTTGACAGGTGGCCAGCAGCCCTCTGTACTCTTCCACTGAGGGGGAGTTTATTATTTCAGAAATCAACTTGTTCCAGAGCTAGACAGCTTTATTAGAATATCTGTCCTTATATTCTGAAAATATACTTGTCCATAAATTTGACTGATTTGTTTTAATTTTGATGTCTGTACCAAGACACATAGAAACGCACACTCATGTATAATGCTATTTCCACTTATCCATTTCCTGTTCTTTCTTTTGATCTCTTTTAGCTGAATATCTTCATTTTCTTTACTTTTCCTTCCATAGGAGTGTCTCTAGTTCCACCACCATCCTGATTCCTTTTTTTCTGTGTATTCTAGTTAGATGATGTGCTTTATAAATGTGGAGCTTCAGATGAAATGCCGTACACTGTGTTCGAAACTATGCACTAAGTAGTATCTAGTAACTATTAACTACATGAATGCAATTTAAAATTACATTACCTATTTTCACATCCCATAGTTGGTTCATATGGATTAACTTTTGCTAGTTTTAGTTCACATCAGTGAGTATCATTGTATACTTTGATGTAGCCATTGTTAGTTCTTCATTTCATAAATAATTAAAATGTATTATTTCATTAACAGAGGGTAGTTAGGTCACTTCCCCGGAAGGAAATTAAAAGACATAATCCAAACTAACTTGTATTACAAATATTTTCTTCTTTACAACTGTGCTGTAAAGATCCAGCTGCAGAGACTTACACATTTCCATGTTTTCATCCAAGTTATTCATATTTTGATTAAGGAGGAAAAATACAAAGTTATAATTCCTATAACACTTCTAGTTGACTTTGGCTAACTAACAATTGCAGATATAGTTTTTCAGCCATCCATACACTTAATTTACAAGTGCTTCATGTATACTTTTCTATCTCATTGCAAAAGCATCATCAGACTTTACCAAAAAAATTCTTGCTGTTATTTTTGTGATTCTCTCAAAAAGAGAAATGTAGCTTAGTTCAACATGATATTTTTTCATGAATTACAATGTCTTTTAAAAAATATTCCTATCTGTACAATTATCTGCTGCAGAATTTGGCCAGGGCAGACATCGTGCTTATTAGTCTGTGATCTTAAGGATCTTCCGCGGCTGGGAGTATGGGATATATTCTGTGAAATAATTCCTTCAGACTCTCTTAAGTAAAACAGATATCACCAGCTGTTCTAAATGAACCGAAACATTGTCTGCTGATCTAAGTACATTATATTTTACAATGTGACTGCCCTTGCCCATGTGAATATCTTTCTGCCTTTCCTGCCTTCTTCCCTCTCCACCTCCCTTCTTCTTACTCCTCCATTTCTTTGTTTGTTCCCCTCCCCCTTTCTCCCTTCCCAATCTATGGGTATAAATAATCTCCATGCACCACTTGAAACGTGTTGTCCTCTCTCGTTTATTATTTTCACTACATAATTTCCTTGTTTCTTTCTTTAAATTTCTTAAAGAAAACACATATCAAACATTCTTACTCACAGTTTCAATGTAATAGTAGAACTTCATGAAGATAAAATGCTAATAGGATTTCTTTAAAATCTACAAAGACTATTCAATAAATGAAAAATGTCTGATGAACATCTAATAGAATTGAAATGACATTCAGAGATAACTTTGTTCTTCTGTGTTTTCATATTCACTAAAATTACTTCATTTTACAAGTCATGTCTATATTTGTAGGAAGATGTTTGACTGATTATGGCAGTGATTTTTTTCAATTGATCAATAAATTCATTGCATATTTTATAGGTCCTCAACTCTACCGTCACTTCCTTGAGAAATGCTGCTTAAAGAAATACTAGATTTTATTGTATGAATCTTTAAATACATAAATGTATACAATTATGGTTTATCAATTAAAAAGAATATTAAAGCCAGGCATGGTGGTGCATGCCTGTAATCTCAGCACTCTGGGAGGCTAAGATAAGAGGATCAGAAGTTCTAGCCCAACCTGGGAAATTGAGCAACTTAGCAAGTCCCTGTCTCAAAATGTGGAAAAAGAGGGCTGTAGATGTAGCTCAGTGCAAAAGACCCTGACTTTTATCCCTATTACCATACACACAGAGAAATGAAAATGTAGATTTGAAATGCTTCTGCTTATATCTAACAGTGTATTCTATATATATTTTATGTAAATTGTATCTCAATAAATTTATTGTAAAATAAGTATTAAATAAATTCAACCAAAATGTATTTAGGCTAAAAAATTCACTGTGGCCAAGAAAACCAATAGGCATTCTTATATACTTATACATTTATTTTTAAAAATTGACAGATAAAAGGACATTTTATAGGCAAATTATTTGTTAACATTTCTTTTAGTATTACAATATGGAACCAGCAGTGTACATTTTTATAGTCAGTCTGTCACTAGGGAGAAACCAATATAACATGTACGATGTTGAATTATTTCTTACATTAAGATTTCCCAACATAATTAGTGCTTCCAGCAGAATCTAAGTCTGACCTTCCTCATAAACATGTAAACATGTAATGGATGCAGCATAGCACAGTGGGAAGAGCAGATTTGTGGTTGGTAGGTCAGGGCTTGAATCCTGCCTTTCTAATTTTCTACCTAATGAATTTAAACAGGTCACCTTAACCTGTCCCTTTTATTTCTTTCTTTTATGTGTATCTGTTTCTCTGTCTCTGTCTCTGTCTCTGTCTCTCTCTCTCTCTCTCTCTGTCTCTCTCTCTCTCTCTCTCTCTCTCTCTCTGTCTCTCTGTCACACACACACTTATTTTCTCTTTTACTCACCTTTTAAAATCTACCTTATAGGGCTATTACAAAAACAAAGAAAACAAATTATAAAATATTTCATTCAGTACTTGACACATAGAAAGTGCTCAAAATTATATCAAATATTACCTTGTTGTCCATGGATAATGTACAGATACAATGGAACTTTTCCATTGCAAACATGATTCATTGCAGCATGATTCTCAAGTCTTAGGCTTGTAGGATTCCGTCAGTCCTTTCACCAGTAGTCAATGCTCATCATTCTTTGAAGCAGAGTCTAAATTCTTACTGAAAAAGACTGGCTTCATCATTCTGCGTTATTTTACCTGCACTCCTCAACTGCATGATTTCTGAAGTTCTCTCAATCAAAATGGCACTTCCTTTAGTAATATTGAATAGATTTCTTTTGGAATTAGTTATCTGGTCAAATAAAATGGCAAACTCTTATTCTTAATGCTTCCCTTAACAAAATAATGGCAATTTTTCTTAACAAATTGTACAAATAAGAATAACCTCATTGAACATCTAGCCTATCTTATGTATCATTCATATCACAAAGTTATACCTAGCATATTGTGATATTAATTGTAGTCACAATTTATAAAACTACTAGATTCATTGGAAAGAAAAATCCTATTCTTGTGGTTCATCTTAAATTCAATGTAAGAGGTTGTTAAAGATTTCTTTTTAACAAATGAAAATCCTTTGATATAGGTAGCTATTAAAGAGCTGTATGTAAATGAGTAATAAAATGACATATAGTTATGAAAAACAATAGCAAGTTGCCTGTTCTAACAGCTTCAATAATGTGGAATGAGTGAATAGAGCAGTATTTTGAAAAGGGACAGTCTCAAAATAAAGCTGTCTTGGAAATATTTGTTACACATCAGCAGCTTTTCTTCCTTGTATCATTTGATGCCCTGTCTTTTGAATTTTCTATCATCACATTTTTCTCATGGTTTTCATTTTGCATGCTATACTAAATTTTAAAACAACTAAAGGTTTTTTGAACATGGAGTATTTGAATCTGAAAGGAAATGACCATAAATTATGAAATATAGAAATTTTTCATAATTATATCTCAATTACATTCTGAGTCATTTTGTGCTTATGAAAAATTTTAAATACACACGAAAAATAAATTCAGAGGTTCAATAGACCTTAACTGTATCAGTTTGCAATGATAAACAAAATTTTTACCATATTTGTACTATCTATCTTTTATGGGGTGTTTCAATGGTGTTTTAAAATAAACTCCGGACATAATGTCATTTCATACCTACATGCAATCATGCATTGCTTACTGATATTTCAGTCAATGCCAGGCTGCTTATACTGCCATAGCCCATAAGATTATACTGCCAGTTGACATGGTAGCCATCTTAGTCTGTGAAATGTACTCTATGACATTCACACAATGACAAAGTCACTGAATGAAGCACCTCTCAGAACATACCCCTGTCCTTAAGTGGTACGTTTCTGTTCTTTAGTATGATTTTGAAGATGGTAGGCTAGGAATTTGGTGATTATTTTTAAACCATGCTATACTTCTCTTTTTTTTTTTTTTTTTTTGGTACTGAGGATCGAACTCAGGACCTTAAGCTTGTGAGGCAGGTGTGGTACCACTGAGCAAAATCCCCAGCCATGCTATACTTTTCTTATCTGGTAGCAATAAAATCCAAAGGATTCTGTGCCCTAGGCTTGAACTGCTTCCAAGGGATGTGTGTCCCAGGATAATAGGTGCTTACCTTTTTTGACCAGTGGATCTGATGGTTGTACTCTGCATGTGACAAATTGTCGTGGTATACCCAGTCCTGATAGTGTAAGCACCTTCTTTACTACAAGGTATTATCTTGTAGTAAAGACCTTGTATTTAAGTTATTAGAGGGGGATCCTAACGGGGGATTTGACTTTTGAAAGCAAATTTGCAAACATTAGTGTGTGTTAATGGAGAGAAACTCTTCCCCGTTCTGTGACCACCAATGATGACACCTACTGTACAGGACCCTTCATTTGAGAGCAGTGGCTGCAGGAACAGGTACAGAAGTAGGACAATGGGGTGGAGGGGGCAGGACATTCTTGACAGAAAGAGGTCTGAAAGTTATTTCTGGAAATCAGCTCTGTGACTTCTCAGTGAGGACTGGGCCCTGATAATATACAAAATGAGTGACATTAGCGCAAATGAAGCTAAGTTCTAAATCACATCCTGGAGATATATACTTGAGTGTCATAGGAAGATTTTAGAATTATGAGAATGGCCACTGGGCTTATTTTAAAACTATATTAAATGTTATAGCTTTGTATTTAAAATGAAGCTGGGCATTTTGGCACACACCTGTGAATCTAATGTTTAGGAGGTTAAGGCTAGAGGATTATTGAGTTTAGAAGTGCAAGACCAGCCTGGGAAACATAGCAAGACCCTGTCTGAAAAAAGAAATGGGAGGGGGTATACTAAAAGCTATGGAAAAAAAAAATCACAAGACATTTAGGTTTTTAAAAAATGTACCTGAGGACTAAAAGCAAGCAGAGAAAAATCAATCTTCTATATTTTTCTATCTCAGACTCTCACATTAAAATCATGTGGAATTTTTGTTAAAAATATATGTGTGTAGCCCTTAGACCTATAGGATCAAAATTTCTAGTAATAGGATTTGATATTCTGCATTTTAGTATGCTCCAGAATGATTCTCATTCATAAGATATTTAACTGTAGAGAAAAAAAAGGGAATGAGTCAGAGGATCCTAAATCTATGCCCACAGTGCAAGGTTAGGGTAGCTGGAAGGCTTTACAAGTACATATTCTTACCTACTCCCTCCAGAACTTCAGATTTTGAAGGACTAGGTGGGATTTAGGAATTTCTTAGATAATTCTGATGCACAGCCAGGTCTGGAAATCCTGGAATTAAATGACCAATCCCTAATGTATTCACAACTCCAATAGTCAGTGATTCTTTGCCTTTGCATTGTAACTCAAGAGGAGATTGCTGTCTTCTCCATAATCCAGTGCTAATTTCTTGTAACAGACCTTAAATTGTAGCAATTGTGTCTTCCATAACAACAGAAGCTAGTTGTTCATTACAGGAAGAATCATTCTAAGTCTACCAAGAGCTTATGCCACTAGTAGAGAGACCTGGCAGCAGAGTGGTCAGACCCTACATGTAAGTAGTTTCGTAAACTCTTAAGTCTTCCTATGCCATGTGCCATAGATTGCTCAAAGTCAGGATGAGCTCAAATCAAGCATTTGGAAAGTGGAGAGAAGGGAAGGAGAGGCAAAAAGAAAGTTTTGATGCCAACCATTGAACATGCCAAGAACACATCCTTGTATACCTATGAAGCTCTTTTAGAATCTGTGATCCATTTTACTCACTCTCTCTTTCATTCCTCCACAATTGCACAACTCCTTCAGGTTGTCACAGTTTCGATGACCATCTTTCTCCCAACCAAGATGGCGGAAAAAGCAAAAATGTGGTGAATCTTGGCGCAATCCGACAAGGCATGAAACGCTTTCAGTTTCTGTTAAACTGCTGTGAGCCAGGAACTATACCTGATGCGTCCATCCTAGCAGCTGCCTTGGATCTGGTAAGTTGTTGGAAGGATTTGCCCATCCCCATTCCAATATTATTGGTGGAGGTAAGCATGGAAACCTAATCTTGACCCTAGCTCTGGGGTTATGCTTTGGTTTTTCCCTTCAGAATTAATGGCAAAAGGGAGCAGAAAGCTGGTGAGATAAGAGAAGAAAAGGGAGAAAAAAATCTCAATGAACATAGCCTGGAAGTAGAATATATGACAATATGATTAGAAATAGGTGAGAGACCCCGGAAAGAATGGCTGCTATCAAGAAATCAATCAATAACAAATGCTGGCAGGGGTGTGGGGAGAAAGGAACACTTCACTGCTGGTGGGCGTGTGGACTGGTGTAACCACTGTGGAAATCAGTATGGAGATACTTCAAAGAACTAGGACTAGAGGTCCCATTTGACCCAGCTGTTCCCCTGTTGGGTATCTTCCCAAAAGAATTAAAAGAATCAAGGGCTGGAGATTTAGCTCAGTGGTTCCTCCGCCTGCCTCAAAACCACAAGGACCTGAGTTCGATCCCCAGTACCAAAAAAAAAAAAAAAGAATTAAAAGAATCAAATCATACCACAGTGCTATATGCACACTCATGTTTATAGCAATACAGTTTGTAATAGCAAAAAGCTTGGAAACAGCCCAAGTGCCCATCAACTGGAGACTGGATAAAGAAAATGTGGTTTTTTTCATAAAATGGAATACTACTCAGCCATAAAGAA
>NW_004624765.1:6326800-6367732 GCF_000247695.1 Heterocephalus glaber | reverse complement strand
GGTGAAGGGAGGGCAGGGAATGGGGAAAAAATAAGAACCAAGATACATCATGTACAGGTACAAGTACCCAATGATAAATGTAAACGTATTGTACACCTAAAATGTACGAATAAAAGAAGTTAAGCAAAAAAAAAAAAAGAAAGAAAGAAATAGGTGAGAGATCAGGAATCAGAAGGTCTGGGCTAATATCCCTCAGACTTTTATTAGGTGGACATTTGTAAAATGGGAATGAATATGATAATGATACCAGTATACTTGCTTCTGAGGGCTGGTATGAAGATAAAATGAGGTAGGAGATACTAACTTTGTATAGTTCAGACATCCTAGTGTCTGAAATATAGTAACTCTGCAGTAGTTTATTATAATAACATTGTCTCATACTTGCCACATATTAATTCTTTAAATTCTCTGAGTCTTGGTTTTATTATTTATCAACTAGAGGGAAAATATGAATTAAGGATCAATTGAAATGAATTGCACAGAAGTGTGTTGAACATTATATAGTAGTATAAAAATTTAAGGCATTAAAAACTATAAACTGGTCTTAATACAAAGTATTTTTGTCAGGTAAGCCAGACTCACATGTGACTTTTGAATTCAGCCTCTCAATTTCTTTTGATTACTTCCTGGTTTATAAACTCTTTATACTCTATAGAAACACTGGCTACACTTACCAAGTGAACATCAAAAAGCAAGTCTTTTATTTCCACTTAGAAAACTAAATTAGCTTTTTATGATAACAAAAACATCTTCAAGCCTGCCTGTGAATGATCCATTTTCCAGGTTCCATGACGTACAAATAAGGAACCATTTATAACTCATATTTTGCCTTGAAAACTCATCCAAATATTAGAACAAAGTTCATAAAATCTCTCTGTGGTATTTGTGGCTTTCGCCTTTAGGATATTTAGTGACCAGTGAGGTGTGCAGCTTCATTTAAGCTTGAAATATAAATATCACTTATAACAAACCAAATGATCACTTGTCCTTACATAAGACTTGGATATTGGCCTTTTCACTTCCTTTTTTAATTTCAAACTGTTTTGTGCATTGATCCATGCCCTGGTGGCTGCAAGATGGAAAAACATAGGAGAGAGACTTCAGGAAGCTGGGGCTGGTGGCAGTTAAACAAGCAGAACACAGTGCCTGTCTGAAGCCAGAGAGCGTAACAAGACTAAGAGCCAGTCCTTTGCTTTCTGAGTGACAGAGTGGAAAGCAGCTTGTGCTCCTTTGAGGCATGCACGGGTGTTCATAAGCACATCTTCATCTGTTCCTGAAGGAGAAGATTACAATAAATAAATGTGACAAATTCATAAGAAAAGGACAAACAATTAAACATTACAATGGTTAAGTATATGCATAGCCAGTTCACTGAAAATACTGATAGTCAATAAAGTATGCCTCATCTTACACTTCAGAAGTGCTTTGTCAATTTACAATTGAAAAGTAAACATTAGGGCCAGGGATTTAGCTCAGTGGTGCTGCCACCTGCCTCACAGGCGCAAGGTCCCAAGTTCGATCCCCAGTACCAAAAAAAGAGGAAACATTAAAACCTGCTTATTAAGTATTCATAAGTTCCAGTTTTATAAACTGTCAGATTTGCAATGATTCTAAAGTGTTAGTGAGTATATAAAATATCACTACTATACAGTAGGGACAGTGATATAAGCAGCAGGATTTGTTTCAGGAACACAAGGAGGCAAAGGAAGTGTTGGTCTAATGGGGTGGTGGTGAGAACCATGATGGTGGACGAGGCACCCTTCAACCCCTCCCTGAGTAGTACATAGTGTTGAGCTGTATTTAGTGTGGAGGGGGCAGCAGTTCTGTACATATCAAATATACCAAATGGTAAGGGAAGTAGAATTTAAAAGCCTGAAGTCAGTGTGGCTTATAAGATGCTTACTATAATAATTAATTAGTTAACTTAACAGATTTCTCTTGGGGGCTTCCTTTGTGCCATCCATAGTGCCAACTCTTAATGATCCAACAAAACTCAGCTGGAAATCTTTGCTTTATTTTTTACTTTTCTCAGGGAAAAGAAATTTTCATTATATTTTATATAATGATCTATTTTCCAGTCTTCTTAGTGTATGGCATTCTAAGGTTGATAAACTAGTGATTAATATTGTGTGCCTACTATATATTTCTAAAGAGAAAAAATGGAAACTCAGAAAGACCATCTAGCAGTCTTTGTAGTCTACTTGGACTACAAAGCCAGAGAAAGAGTTAGATTGGAACCTAATTCTACTATGCTGGCTCTCACTAAAACATTATGTGAAATCAATTTAAGACATACAAACATGAAAAGTTTGCTGTTTTATTCCCACTAGTTTGAATATGGTTCAGTAAAAGTGACAGAACTATACAATACACAATAGCATTTTTTGTGTATTGTCAGTTGAAAAATGGTTTAAGCTGAAGTGTTCCGAAGGTACTATCATGTCTTTCTCTATTTTAATCCTATAATCACAGTTACTTTTGAAAAATTTTTAGACAAGTGAAGCATCAAATTTCTCAAGTGAATGCCTAATTAGAGTAAGGAAGATTATAATGACAAATGTCTTTTTTCAACTTATGAAAATATTAAGTGAAAAATGTAGCCATACTCATACAAATTTGAAAATGATGAAATAAAGAAATTTGGACAACTGTTAGTCAAATAAGTACCTGATGAAAGTCGACAGTTTATCCTTCAGTCACTGAAAAATATAGGCCTGTGGGGTCCTGAACTGAAATCTGCACATATGTATCATGTAACGTTAAAGGCTTTGTCAAATAACTCTCTTCATTCATACATTTTTCACATGAACACAGAAACACTCTGAGAGCTAATGTGAATTTGCATAAGATCACAAAAGTTAGTGCTAAAACTGGAATCACAGCAGAATCTTCAGATTCCATTGAGGACTCTTTTAGCAATACCATATGTGCTGTCAAAAAGATTATTTAAATAAATCAGAATGCCCGTCTCTTGACACACTGAAAATATACGTAATGTATTAAATAAGATTGTGATTGATTTTTTAATGATTAAAATACATTTTATTCTTTAAACATGTTTCTTATCTTGTGTGTACATGATGAATTTATAATAGGAAAATATAAGAGATTTTCAACTTTAAAGATCCATACCACACATTCATTCTATAAACCAGTAATTCTTAACATTTACAGGCATGGATTCTTTCAGAATTGGATGAAAGTTATGGAAGTTCTACCAAGAAAAGCATACTTAGAGATAAAATCGAGCATACAAATATCAAAAACATTCATGGAATTCTTGAAAAACCCATACATGAAGCCAAAAATGTTAAGAACTCCACCTCAATAAATGCAATACCACTGGCAAAAAAGACTTTCTCATCCAGTACTTAGAATTAGTTTATTAATATTCATTGATGATATAAACACAGAAGGAAACCTTTCATAATTGCTTCCTATGTAAAAGCCTTTAGGATTTATATAATATGTGTAGGCAGGGAGAAACACAATGCTTGTAACAAAGAGAACAACACAGGGATTTGAAAGACAATCCAAATAGAATAATTGATAGTGACTTCTGAATAGAGATTATTTTAGAAGGAATATTGATAAACTGAAAAGCAAATTTCCTAGGTTGTTGGATTTCAGTCTCTCTCATCAAAATGATTCCAGACCTCTCTGTTTTCCAACAGAAGTTTCCAGCTGTAGTCACACTTACTGGCTGGAGCATGATTCCTGCCATTAAACTGGACTAGAAACTAGAGAAAATTTAAAATTCATTTACTTCCCCCAAATGAGGCTGTGATTAGATCATTCTAGATTAGACTTCTAGATTCTCCTTTCTCCCTTCCCTGTGGAACATACTGTGGCCCTATTTGACTTTCTTATTTCATAACTATCATAATAAATAACATACAGAAGGTTTTGATGGTTATAAGCAACACTTTTTGAGCTTCCAAGTAGAGAAATGTTTTCTGAGCTGTGTAGATTTCCACTGATGGAATAGGCTGCATTGGGAAGTACTGAGCTCTCTGCCATTAGACTGCGTTCAGTGGGGCAAGGGGTTGAAGCAGTGAGGGGCGGGGTAGGAATTTCCTTCATAGCTGAGTAATTTCAGGTTAGGATCAAGCACAGTGCAGAATTTAGAGGTCAAACTTCCACGGGTCAGAATCAAAGTTTAAAGAAGCTGCCCATTCTCCCTCAGGCAATGAGATAGAACATAGATACAGTTTCAATAAAAGCCAAAAGTGATGATGATGTTGGTTATAATGATGATAGTGGTGATGGTGGTTAGCAGAGGTAGTGGTAGAGGTTAATAATAGTAACATTTTTATAATGCTTGGTAGTTTATAAAGCACCTTCACACTCATTTTCATATTTTTTGGTATGAGAGCAAAAGAATCAAGCCAGGATATGATCCCCACATATGGGCACACTGAAAATCAGTTTCTCAGCTATGGAAAAGTGAAGAACCAAAGTTGCTGATGAATTCCAATGAGCAAACTGAGGAAAAGGAAAATATAGCTGCCTGTCCTAGGTCAGTGATAGCAAACCTTTTAGAGCTTTCAGTGATACAAACAGCTCACTGAGGCACCCATGCTATAGGTTTGCCACACTGTCCTAGGTGCTTGAGTCCAAGTAGCATTCAGTGTTTACTGTCCTTGGTACAGGTGTGACAATTGCAGTTTGTACCTATTGATCTGGGTTAGGAATTCTACAGGATAACTGTAACTTTCACAGATGTAGCCTGCTAAATGTATTTTTAGCTTTGTATTTGTTTCTCCTAATATCTGATCCATCTGCTTTCTGTCTTTCAGGAATGCCTCAGTTTTTTGTTTTCCAATGTGTTTATGATTTTTATTTATATATGTGTGTAATATATATGAATAAAATATATGTATAATACTATATATGTATGATATATAACATACATATAGCATATAATCTGTACAGTATAATATACTCTTAGATGTATGTGAGAAAATGTAGATAGTTGAATAGGTGTAGGTATACATGTAGATTCTGCTTGTTCATCAAGAAGAATTTAAGAAAGCAGAAAAAACAAGTGTGTTAAGTTCATTGTCATATTCTAGTCCAACATTTTCTTCTTCCTCTCTTTTATTATTTTATTTTGTTGCTTTATTTGTTACTTTTTGAGTGCAGCTTACATAAAATTTTTACATTGCAATGTAATTTTTGTTTTAAAATGGCTTCATTGTTTTATTTCCTTAAGCGTAGAATTTAAATGAGATTTCTTCAGGTTGGCAATTTTTTCCAGAATTAAGAAGTATTGTTAGATGAAGGAAATACTAGAAACTTCAGGGCTCAAAGTTTTGCTAGGCTGAAGGTTTTTGTTTTAAATAATCCTCTGGTTATTAATGTTGTGACTGGTAAATTCAAAAGTAGCTGAGTCGATTTTAAGTCCCACACAGGTCTTCTTCATAATCTTTCTCATTAGTATAAATCTATCAGATGCAACTAGCTGGCATTTTAAGGCATATTTTTAAATGGATTAATTTCACCTCTAGGTTTCTATAACTTATAGACACAAAAATAAGAAATATTAAATAGTTCAAATAAAGTCATATGTGTCTGTTTTCTATATATGTCACATGAAATATTCTATCCTTATTTATCCAGTTGAATTTTTTTTGGCACCGGGAATCAAACTCAGGACCTTGCGCTTTCGAGGCAGGTGCTGGAACCACTGAGCTAAATCCCTGGCCCTCCAGTTGAATTTTTAACATGTATAGATGGTGATTTCTAATTAATGATAATTTCTCTGTATCAATATTATTTATGGTAATGTTGGTTTGCTTATAACAATTGTATAGTATGAGAATGAGAGAGTATGAGAATGTCAGTGGGATCACAGAATTCTCCCTAGTCTGTGAATAGAGACAGTCTAATTCATGTTAAATTGTTTAGCCTCATAAATAGATGGCTTTAGGAGTAGTGAATATATAATTCATATACAATGTAGGACACTTTTAAGAGTGAGAGAGACTGTTACCAATAACTATACACAGAAGAAAGACATACACCAGGCATCTCCTGGAGAAGATACATGGTCCATTACAGCAAGTTGAATTCACATTGGGGCTTACCATCACAAGACTATTTGGTGATCTGTGTAAATTAGCCCTTTTCACAGAGAAAGGAATGTGTGTATAAGAGAAGATATCAAAGCAAGATAGTATTTCATTCTTTTTTGAATCGTAAGAAAAATAGAAATAATTCAGTAATAACTCAAACTATTAAATTATCCCCTGTATTGCTGAATTTTGTTAAAGATTCTAATTAATGAGATGTAGCATAAAAACAATGCATGTCATAAATTGATAGAGTTTAAAAGAAACAAACCTCAAAGTCACATATCTATGACACACCTTTCAAAACAAAACATTTTCTGTATTCCATGCGTAATCACACATCTTACCTCCCAGAGCACACTGCTGTTCTGAAGTTTGTTTTAATATTTTCTGTGCTTTCTTAATTTTGCTATACATGGATATGTATCCCACAGAATGTGTTGCTTTGTTTGGAATTATTTTGAAATTCATTTATGTGAAGTTGTGCTATCCTTTACTTGTCCAACATTGAGTATCTTCTTATTGTTGCATTGAGTGTTAATACGTTTTCACTGAGGAATGGGAGTCATTTGTCTGAACATGACGCAACTTATGTGTCCATTATATGCTAAATGAACATTTTAGTTTTTCTGGATTTTGACAATTTCCAACAGTACTTCCATAAATATCGCTGCATGTGGACCTTGATTCATAAGAATTTCCTAAATAAAGCTAAGAATAAAATTATTGAGTCATGATTTTGCTATATGATACCTAAGTGTGTTTCAAAGGAGTCACAACAATTCCACACAGGTGCCAACAGTGTAATGAAAGCTCGTGTTGTTTTTTGTTCTTGTCAACTCTTCTATTCAACATTTGTATTTTTACCTATCTGATGCATTAAAGTAACAAACTTTAATCTATATTAAAATTTTTTCATGATTTTACTGATCATTCCTTTCTCCATTTTGATGAAAGATTGTTTTATGTCTTTGTTCATTCTTTTACTAGAGGATTATGTGTCTTTTCTTCTTAATTTCAAAACAGTATAGTGTCATTACTAATCCATTTTCTATTTTTTACATTTTATTACCACCCAGTTTGTTGCTTTTTTCTTCAATTCTTATGGTGTATTTTAATAAAGAGAAATTTAAGATAATTTAATTCATCCAAATTTTCTTTACCTGCTTACTTTTTCCTGTATTTTGAAGAAATTCTGAGGTAATAAAAATTTTGTTTTCTTCTAAAAGGTTTAGAGTTTTCCTTTCACAGTTGTTAACTAGAATGTATTATGTAAATGGTATAAAATAAGAATGAATTTTCTTTATTTTCCTTTTTCAATATGGAAAATAACTATCCTACTACAATATATTGATGACTTTATGCTTTCTTCTCTAGTGCATGATAGTGTCTTAATCATACAGACATGGATGTGATTGCTGGTTTTGTTCCTTTCCATCTGGTATCTATTCTGAGTAATCTATTCTGTCTTAGAACTCTAAGTATCACGTATATTATTGGCTCTTGCTGCTCTTCCATGTGAATTTTATAATTGTCAGACTCTTTGAAAAATTCTTTAATTTATGCTTGGAGTGTCATTGAGTTTATAGATAAATTTAGAGATAATTGAAATTCAAGTCTGAAGTGCTTATTTAAAAATTATAATTGTTTTTGAAATCATTTCAGTAATTTTAATATTTTCAGCATTTATCGGTCTCAACTACATTTTTGTATTTGTTGAGACTAAAATTGATAAGAATATTTTCTTAGTAATTCTTAATCTTTGAAGCATCTGTAACTACTTTATTTTATATTCCTAAAAATATTTTTCTCAGACTTCTGAGATTTTTGTTAATTTCTTTAGTCTTTTTAAATTTCTCTGTTATGTTTTTGTTCTTTAATTCATTAATTTGTACTGTTTTTATTTTCTTCTTTGTGCATATTAAATTGATTGATTAGCTCATTAATTTCCTTTCCTTATTCCTAAACATTTAGTTATTAGTTTTTCTGTAAGTACTACTTATACTGTAAGCCATAAATTTTGCTGAGTAGTATTTTAATGTAATTTATTTCATGTAATTTCTAACTTCTTTAATGATTTTCTTTTTGACCCATGGGTTATTTGATGTGTGTGTGCATTTCAATTTATAAATTAAAGGGCCAGGGATTTAGCTCAGTGGTTTAGCCACCTGCTGCACAAGCTCAAGGCCCCAAGTTCAACGGCCGGTGCCAAAAAGAATACATCAATTTATAAATTAGAGGGTTTCTCTTAGATATAAATTTATTAATGATAAGATCAGGGTAATTGGGATATCCATCACCTCAAATGGTAGGGATCATTTCTTTCTGTTGAGTTTGCTTTATGGCCTAGAACATTATCGGTTTTCATAAATGTCCCATGTGTATTTTAAAAGAATATATATTTTTCAGTTGTTAATTAATATATTCAAATCTTCTACATCTTTATTTTCTTCTCACTGCTTGATATACTAAATCTTCCACAATGGTGGCACTTTTTTTTTTTTTTTGGTGCTGGGGATTAAACCTGCTAGACAAACAATCTGCCACAGAGCTACACCCTCAGCTTCAAAATGACAGTTTTGGTTTTATTTATATAGAAGCTATAGAAGTATATATGTTTCTGGTGAAGTGGCCCAGTTTATTTCTAGCAGTGCTTTCTACCTTAAGATATATTTTCTCTGGTAGTAATGCAACAGCTTCATTATATTAATGTTGGCCTAGTATATCTTCCTGCCAATTCTTCAAGTTTTCTATACTTTTGGATCTTGTAAAAGGCATATATTTAAATTTTTATATCATTTTGACAGTTTTTTCTAGAAAATCCATGTACACAGATTACAATTGCTAATACGTCAATTAACTTCTGTCATATTTTGCCTATTTATCACATTTTTCATTATTTTATTGTGTATGTGTTCTTGTGTCTATTTCATGTCTTCTTTTAGATTGTATTAAGGCTTCTCTTCCTTTAGTATATAGTTTTGCATTTTAAAGTTTATTTTTCTGTGCTAGTTTGGAGTTTGCTGTTATTCTTATGTTTTAGGAATTACATACATATTTAACTGAACAAAGTTTAAAATTAATGAATTTCTTTATTCTCCTCTCAAGAACAAGAGGATTTTAACCTCCCTGTTGTCTAACAATTAGCTCTAGATAGCTTGAAACATTAGCAAAGTAGATATTACTTTTATTGCTTATTTTAGAAACAAATGATTTTTAAATTTAACCAAACTTTAACATATTCATTGTTCCCTATTTCTCCTTGCTTCTCAGATCCTCCCTCCTTCCCTCCCTCCTTTTCTTCCGTTCTTACTTCTTTCTTTCTTTTTCCTTTCCTTCCTCTTTCCTTCCTTCCTTCTTTCTTTCTTTTTTTTCCCACAAGGTCTTCTTATGTACTTAAACCAGACTGGAACTTGCTATGTAGTCCAAGCTGACCTTGAACTCACAATCCTCATACTGCAACTAAGATGTTCTTTCTAAGATCATTTTCCTTCTCAAGTTTACCTTTCAGAGGAGTCTTTAGTGACAATCAGTTGACATTAGCTTTCAGCTATAGTTTTCTTGAAACTATGTTTATCTTCAATCTGAAGATGCTTTTGCTAAAATTGTAATTTTAAGCTCACATTTCCTTTCTATATTGCAAATATATATCATTATTTTCTGATTTAATTAATATTCCTTTAACTTCCCTCTGCTCCACTCCAGTCACCTGTAATGCCATCTCTTCATTGTTAATATTTTACAGTTCTTGCATACAATGTTTCTTTCATATATTTATTTGAGAAATATATGCATTTGGCTACTGAATTATGTAGTCAGCATATTGTATCTATTCTGGAAAATCTTCAACTATTATCTTTTTGATAGTGTGTCCTTCAGATTCTAATTCCTTCTAAAAATTGAAGATATATGATAGATTTTCTCATTTTATTCTCTGTCCTTGATAAGCTCTCTTTCATTGCTTTGTCTCAATACTGTATTCTGGTTAATTTTTTTACAGCTATCTGTTCAGTTTTTCCTCTTTTCAACTATGTCTGATCCCAGAGTTCTCAACCAAGGCCAGTGTTGCCCATCAAGACACATTTAGCAATGTCTAAAGGAATCTTAGTCTGTCATAACCTAGATATTGTTAATGGTATCTGGTGTATGGATACCAAAGATGCTCACAAGCATACCATAATACACAGTGTACCACTCACAAAGAAACAGTGATCTAGCTCAAGTGGTCAATAGTGTTGATGTGAGAAAAACTTGGTCTAATCTGTTTTAGTTTGTCTGTTGAGTTTTAAACTTCAAGTACAGTATTGTTTTTTATTCGGTTCTATTTTATTCTTGTTTTAAAACTGCCTGATCAATATTGATAGTCTTAATTGCCTCAGCATACTTTTGATACCCACATTAATTTTAAATGTATTCGATTGTTACATTCTGATTCCAGGAGCTGCAGTCTCTGTGAGTTTGCTGTTTCTGTTGACTCTTGCTCGTGGTGGATTATTATTATTATTATTTGCTTAAATTCTTTTACTAGTACATTTTAGGTATACAATATGTTTACATTTATCATTGGGTGCTTTTATCTGTACATGTTGTATCTTGGTTCTTATTGTTTTCCCCATTACCTGCACCCTTCACCCCCTCCATCCTTCCCTATTTACGTAAACTTTGTTTCCATTTTTTTTCTCATAATTTTTCATTTCCCTTCTTTCTTTTCCCCTTCTCCTCCTTTTCTCCTACCCCTCTGCACTTTTTCTTCCTATTTCAAATTGTCAATTATTCATCATGGTGGATTTTTAATGTGAATTTTCTCCCTAGAGCTTTATCTTTGAGGGTTCCTCAAGGCCTGTGTTCAGAGTACAGTCATTCAGTGATCAGTACCTGAAGGCTTCGGCACCACCTGAAGGCATGTTAGAAATGCAGTGTTTCAGGCCCTCTAAGAGACCTGTGCAATCAGAACCTCCGTGGGTCGGGCCAAGATACCTATTTCATCCAGTTCTCCAAGTGATTTCTACACATGCCCAAGTGAGAAAGGCACTTAAGGTAATCCTCCAAAGAGTATTTCTGTTTCTTTCACCAGATATCTAGGAATATTACCAATCTAAAATCATTTTTATAATATTTGGGGGTAAGGGAAGATGGAAGAAGTGCTCCCTCTTGCCCCAAACTTACATACAGGAGAAAGAGTTTGGTTAGGAGTTTTCACGAAAGTAAGTCTCTGTCTCTGTCTCTTTCTTTTCTTCCCTCCTCCCCTCTTTCTATCCCTCCTTCCCTCCCTTCATCCTTCTGTCCCTCTTATCTCCTAACCAGAGCCAACTTTAGCCAGGAAAGCCAATTTCTCAGTGCACATATTTTTCCTCTTCCATCCATTGAGAGTAGCTCCCACCTGCCATCCTATCTTTACATAGGCATGTCTCCCACATGCTTGGGCCAGATATCTAACTGCTGAAGGCACACTAAGAATCCATGTGTTTCCCTTTCTGTAGCCAACAGAAACCCTCCATGTGAATGTTGCCACACTAGCTCATCCCCACTCTCACCCTAATATTTCACTTTCTTACCACTTGTGCTCTTCAGTGATCTTCTGTTTCATCTTAGAAATGGAAATAGGGAAGGGAGCAAGGGAAAGAGGGAGGGAGGGAGGGGTTTTTATATTTTCTCCAGCATTTTTAAGTGTTCTAGACCAAAAGAAATTTGTCTTCACACTTAACCCATTATATTGTCAGAAACAGAAGATCTTGTTTGGTTTTGAAAATACCCCAAATATTACCATGATCTGAAAAGTGGTAAAATGACTCACAGTGTGGTAAGCAGTAATCTCTGCCTCCAGCCTGCCCACAGCAACCATAGGAATGGGCAGGGGCAAAGACAGCCTGTCAGCTTTGGAGTCTGTTACTTAATGATCTCAGTCAGGCAAAGAATTTAATACAAGCTAAGTAATAAATACTGACTCCCAAGCATATGCCCCCTAGCAAAAACAGTTTCTGTACAAAATAAGACGCACAGTAACTACTTATTCCCGCTAATTTTAAAGAAACAGATATTTTGCACCAGCAAATGCTTGCAATATTTTATTGTAAGGCAATAAAAATTATGTAATTCCTCTGGGGCCCACATAGAATAGTTAGTCTTTTAGAACAGTTAGTTCTTGTCCAGTGCTATATGAGTTTTCAGGATCGCTCAAGGATTCTTCTCACATTATAAGCTTAGATATAGTCCCTCAGGGAAAGGAATAGGTTGCAATTATAACATTCAATTAACCATCGTATCTTGGTAACAGTATTTTCTAGGTCCCCAGACAAAAGAAACCACAGCTGTTTGGATTAATATTCCAATTCACAACTTTGCTTTCATAAAGGAAGCATTCAATATACATAACAATCCTATAAAATTCAGGGGAAAATGGCAAAGGCAGTCAAAGAAAGTAGTTGGACGTTTGAAGGTTTCCAGTTGTAGAATGTAAGAGAAACACAGTATAATGACATTCTCATGACGTCCTGTAATTTTAACTCGACAATTCTGTAACCATTGCAACAGACACCTTATATAGGAATAAGTGAGCTACACAAAATTGTTGATATTTGACTATCTTTGATTTTCACTTTTTAAAATTAAATACAGTTGAACTTAAAATTTGCTATCTCAGTTAAAATTTGCCATCTCAGTTAAAATTTATTCTTGCTTCTCTGTAAGCAATGAAATTAGGAATAGAAACAGTTTTGTGTCATTATAGTGTCTAGGGAGGCAGGCTAACAAGAAAGAAGAGATTTTGATATTCCTACTTTTTTTTTTCAGGACCACCAGCAGCATTTTTGTGGTATGCCAGTAGTGTCAAGTTTTTAGATGTTCACTTGTAACTTTGCCTCTGATATTCTGTGGTTCTTTCCAGCCATGCAGCTCTCTTCTGCTTCATTTCTCTCCATTTGTGCTGTTTGTCTCTGTGATGTGAATCCATCCCTATCCATTATGTCATGTCTCCATTTTTCGCTGCTTCTTCAGATTGCACTGAGCCGTAAGAGGTAAGCTGCATAAGAAGAGGGAAAACTGACTTTCCTTTCTGTCCAGGAAGGATTCTCTAGCCAAGGCTTTCCATACCCTGTCCCTAAAACTAATGCTTTCCAAACTACACTTTGAAAGGAACTAATAATAAAATTTAACCACAGTCACATTTATACTAGAATGCCTTGAATGCTGTGGCATATATATTGTGAATTCGGTTCTTGTTGCTATCTTCTACTAGAATACACAGTAGTATCTTTAGCTCTGCATCTCAACAGTCATATGAAAAGTACAGTGTACCAGAAATTTGTGTCATGCACTGCTATATTGAATATAGAATTCCCTAGCCAGTTTTTGTCCACCAGAATCATGAGGATTATTATAAAAAGATAGTATTTGTGGGCCGGGGATCTAGCTCAGTGGTTCTGCCGCCTGCCTCATAAGCACAAGGTCCCGAGTTCAATCCATGGTACTAAAAAACAAAATAAAACAAAATAAAAAACCAAAGAAGATAGTATTTGAGTGCCCCTATTATCATTGCTTCATGCAGTCACATTTCCAAGTGATACTAGGTTTAGCTATTTATATGGGTCAAATTCATCAGACAATAACCAACCTGCCCTTTAATGTTGTACTGTGTAATGGGAATTCTTTTCAGATTGATCTCAATTCCATTTCCAAACTTAGATTACAATGTCCAAGGTCAAAAACGGTACACTAGTAACATCTGAGCTTTATCATGAGACATATTTGAGAGCAGTAAATTAAAATTGCCTTTCATTCAAAAATTCCTTGAGCTTCCTGAACAACCTCACATACCACAGTTTGAATGGTTTATTTATGTATTGCTCATCCTGTCAATTACCATGTAATAGTTAAGGGCAGTGAAAAGGTTCTACCTCACCCAACAGGCCTAGGTTAGGTTTCACCTTATTAATCCTGAAGGAGCCAAACTTCATGACAAAATGCTATTCCAGTGTTATTTCTGTCTTCCTGTCCTAATGCACTGAGTTCACATTGCTTTATACTGAAAACATGTCACAGTATGATGGGCTAAAAATAAATTTATATCACGCTCCTTGCACTCCAGACTGGCAGTTTTTAAAGTTCTAGTCTTTTCCAGACACAGATAAGTGTATCCAAAATGTTTAGTAAAACAAACGTTTAATACAAGAGAGTGCAGATACTCAGACAATGTGGTATGACATTACAATATTGATTACTCTGACGATGAAAGTCATCTGACTTTTTACAATTGAAGTTCACTATACATAAGACTTATTTCTGAGACTTGTGTCCACATGGCTAATGATAGATTCTTGTCAGTTATGTCAATGATAGGATGTTTCAGTTGGTGCCCACCTTTTATTCAGTGTTTTCACATAGATCAACTTTTTGTACTGTGACTATGTATAATATGCTTTGTAAAATTAAATCCTTACATAAATATATTTCTTATTGGAATTCATGATGGTAGAATTTAAGACATAGATCATGAAGAAATGCTTAATGAGTTAATTTACTTGAATCATCCAGTGTTTGAGATACTGTGGTACTCAAAAGTATGAAGGGGGAGGGAGGAGAGAGATGGGAATAAGGAAGGCTTCTCAGAGAGGTAACTAACTGAATCTTAACAGTGGGAATTTTCCACAAGGAAGGAAATTTAAAGGTTAAAAAAAAAACATGAAAATGTATGAGATGTCTTGTTTGGGAAACTGCAACTAGTTTAATTGGATCATAGCACACTTTTGATGAGACTAGAAACAGAAGTGAACCAAATCACAGATGTTGAGTTTCTTTACTCGTTATGTGATTGAGGTAGATGGGACCTGTAATAGATTGATTTTAAATGAAAAACAACAATATGAGCCCATATCCGTGTTTTAAAAAATGGTATTACATGGAACCTGTGTTCCGTTTTTAAGTAATTAATATCTCCCTACATTCTAAAATCATCTTTCACTGAGTTGTATAACTTAAGACAATAGTGAACCAAAGAAAAACTAGTATAAGTCTGAGGGGCAGAGAGACCCAATATTGGATCTTATATGTACCCATTGCCAGCTATGCAATAGTGGGGAAAGTAGACCTCCTTTTTAAAAATCTTAAAATGAGAATATTATTTTTAGCACACAAGACTGTTACATATTATAATTTATAAAAGTTAATTTCCACATAATTTTCTCATTCAATAATCATTATTTTAACAAAATGGATTGATGCATTATTAAGAATACTATTGGTTGAAATGGTGAAAATTATTTCAACTTGAAGATCTATTATTACTGAGCATTCTATGGTTATCAAGTAACCCTGAGGTGATGACTAATACTGTGATACATTTTTTTTAAACTGGCACAAGTCATGAGATACGTTCATATTTTATGTGTACTTTTCTTATGACTTATTAATCTTCTATTGGAAACTATACTTCTTCCTTCCTTAACTTTTATTTATTTAAATTTTTAAAGAGTTCATTAGAGTATCTCACTTTTACCAGCTTTTGAGTATCAGCCAAAAGCCATTTCTTCTTTTACTTTTTCAACCATATGTATGTTGACATGACAAGATGGAACCACATCTGTATTACCCCCAAAGAAATGTCCTGTTTCTAATTTATCAATTAAAATAATTTCCTCTGTGTGAAACATTTTCAATTGAAACCATGTTTATTAACCCAATTTGGTCTGTTATTCATGACAAGATAAAAATTTTAAAAAGATTAACTCAATAAAATCTTTCTTTTTCTACTGGCCAAAATAAGCAGGAAGTAGTTTCATCCCCTTGAAATATGTGAATTCTCATAATAACAGATTTGAGTACAACAGCACCAAACCCTGATTAAAATAATACGAGTTCTAAAAATGAAATACTGGTATCAAGATTCACACTCAAATATCTTCATATTTAATAACAAAAGTTCTTTTGCTCTTACAGTTGCCTCTAAATACACAAAATGAAAGCATGCAATTACTTGACAACTTTGAGAAGAGGCAAAAGTAACATAGAAACCTGCTTAGAATGTCCTTCCTTCAGCATCCAAACTTGCCTTCGTGGCTTCATTTTTCCAGATTTCCCACTCATGTGCCAACATCACTCTGGGAAACAACAGTCAAGTTAAATTAATACACGGAGGTTAACATAAACTAAAAAGTACCTAGTGGTGCTCCTTAGCAGTGATTTAAACATATTCTTCATGAATCCCACATTCTTCTTTCCTTACCAACCCTCCTCAGGAAGCCCCGGTAGTGGCCAGAGCAGCCTTGTTCCTGGAATGCTCCCGCTTTGTCCACCGCTGCAACCGTGGCAACTGGCCCGAGTGGATGAAAGGACACCACGTGAACATCACCAAGAAGGGCCTGTCCCGGGGACGCTCCCCCATCGTGGGAAACAAGCGGAACCAGAAGCTGCAGTGGAACGCTGCCAAGCTCTTCTACCAATGGGGAGACGTGAGCTTTTTCTTTTCTTCTATAAAACTTACAGCACTTGAATGAAGTAGACAGTTCTTTTTTTTTAAATTGCCCTTGTTTTGGAGACACTTTATTGAGTGCCTTTTATGTACCAGGCACTGAATGAAACTTTTGGGAGGAAATGAATAACCTATTTAATTCTCTCAGTAAGTCTTTGAGGTTAGATGTTACTTTCGCTGTTCTACACTTAAGAAAACTGGTTAATATAGGTCAGGTGACTTGACATATCTAGTAGATGGAGGAACCAGAATCCCATCATCCATACTGGATTCCAAAGCCTTGCTTTTAATTGCTGTATTCATCAGAAACCATCTTTGTGAAAATCATTGTTACAATAATTTAAAATTTGCATACTTGTTTTGGCTCTCTATTCTAATTTATACTTCCCAAGATATGACATTTTACAATCTCCTGATAGAATTTTCTCTTTTGTTGATGTACCAACTCAGTTGCCTGAAAGTCTTTGGAAATGAGCACACACACACACACACACACACACACAGGCACATGCATACACACATATATACACAAATACAAATGCCCAGTTTGTATGCAAGTATGGTTATGAATTAGTGAATAAATAAGAAATGAATGAATCTTCTTTAGGCCTTTAATTCCAATTTCTTCACTACAGGAGAGAAAAAAAGGTAAGGAATAAAAAGAAACTCAAGAGGACTAAGTTTTTTCTAATTTTAGACAGAAAGAAACTCAAATATACATATAAAGGGTTCCAAAGATTCTTCTTGCCTTAAAGAGCACTTAATTTCCCTTAATAATTCACCTGAGAGTACCTATCAATGTGCCAATGCAGAATATTTTTTGTTTAGTTTTAGCCACATCTCTTTTTCAAAATACCAAAGCACATTCAAAAGGTATAAATTATACACAGTATGTGTGCATTCTAGCTATTAAAATGAATACATTAATCTTTCCCATTTTAACTGCTATTCTTTGAATTTTCTCTTATACAAACTCATCCTATGTAAAAAAAAATGTATAAAGTATCCTTCATAGCTATCAGATAGAACCCAGTGGTGATGATCAGGACTTAGCATTGCCCTCTCCAGGATTCTGTTGTACATTACATATGTGAGCAGAACTGATTTCTCCCATATGATGTTCATTTTTTTTAAATGGCCAAATTATTACACAATTCCACTGTACTTAATCCTACATTTAATTCTGTTTGGATTTAACAGTATTAAGCACAGGGTTAATATAAGTCAAGCAGTGTAAGTAAAATTCGTATCATGAGATACATAGATAATTTAGTCATAGAAGCAGAAGGAATGAAAATCCATTATTAAAAATCCATCATCATTCCATCTTGCATGATTTTAATTCGCATAAATTAGAAAGGAAGATTCATCGAGCTAGAAATTAAAATACTGAACCTATGTTCTGAACTTCTTTCTCCCTCCCCCACTGAAACTGTGGCTGTGGGCCTGAATTATCATGGCACCTGATTAGAACATCTGACAAGTTAAAATGCTATATTAAAAGATGCAAGTTAATAAACTCATCAAAAGGCCCTGGATGACACATGAAAAACTTGGACATCAGATGTGCATATAATTTGTTCAGTGTACCTGGTTGGGGAGATTTATACCCAATAGTTATGTATTTGCCACTAATATTGGAGAAAAGGCATTGCATGTTCCTGATCTACCTGAGACGATACTACCTACAGAACTAAATTCTTAATTAGCAGATAATAAACTGTTACTAGTCTTTCTTAGAGCAAAGATAACAATGTATAAATCTTTAAGTAAAAATTATGACTTTGTCATGTGTTCCACTTATCTGGAAGACTGTTTTTACCTTCCCCATGGGGAGATCAGATATCATCAGGAGTCTAGCCTGCCCTCAGATGTTCAAAATAGTTGTGTTAATTGCCACATCAACACCTTATTGTTACTTTGTGAGGGTGGGGTATTTTATTTTCTCTCTTTGAAAGGGAAGATGAGTCTTCCCCTAAATTTACTTCATAAATAGCCATGCTAACAAGAAATCTTAGGAGCACACATTACAGTAGACAGAACATGGGGAGAAGAAGAGAGAAGAGACATTATTGGACGAGAATGGAGAGTGGGGAGAGCGGCTAGTCCTAAGCACGTCCTTCAAAAGTGGCACCTTTCAGACAATTTGTGAAGTATATGTCTGCCTGATGCTAGGCCACCATAAAACCGGATTAGATGCGGAAATGTGAAAGCAGCATTATGGGAAAGGTAGGACAGGCAATTGGAGGGTGCCTTTTTTTTTTCCTTTGGTTCTGTACTCTTCTTCCAACCAACTGTGAGAACCTGTCATTAAGCCTTTTGACCCCCACTCAACCCCAGGGCTCACTCATCCTAAATGTCACAACCTGGTCGTTCCTCTGGTTAGAAGATAAGTGAGTCGCAGCCCCAGCTTCCCACTAAATAGACCTGCAGAACTCAAGTTTTTCTCTTTCAAACTTAGTGCTTTTATTACTAAAACAGTAATAGTTTCTAATGACTTAGTTTCACAGATGCTGTTTTATGCTCGTGCTTTGTTACTATTAAAATAAAACATCAGATAGAACATTTACATCACCAAGTGACGGAGAGCAGCTGATGGTTTGTTCTTATTCTCAAACCCCTTTATTTTCTATCCAAAACCGTATTAAAACCATTCAGCCCTCTGCTGGTGAAGTGTCTTCCTGTTTTCCACGAAAGACCTCCTAGAACATACAGTCAGTCTCTTAGGGAAATCGGAAGCATAAAGCATTTTTCTTCAATTGTCCAGTTCATTTAAGGGGAGAGGTGTTTTGACTCCTTTGTTATTTCTCCTCAGACAAAATCAGGCAAACAGTTATAAATAACTAACAAAGAGGTTTTGCTAATAATTTCCTTATTAATTAAACAACACACATGAACACTTTATTATAAGAATATAAATTGCAAATGTATTTGCTACATATGCATAATTTATCACTCTGGGAAAGGCCTCCTTCTCATGACCTAAAGGAAAAAAGACAACTTTACTACAATGCCAGTCTCCTTTGAGTCCTCAATATAGCAACAATAATCAACTGTATGATAAATTTGGATGTTTCAGGGTGTCTCCCAAAGCAATCCACCCCCTCATATTTTCTTACTTATACAGGACAGGTGGCCAGATGTGTGAGGCCTAAATCACTCTATTATTCAGCTTATTAGAAGCACAGAGAGGGCTGGGGATTTAACTCAGTAGTTCCACCGCCTGCCTCGAAAGTGCAAGGTCCCGAGTTCGATCTCAGGTTAAAAAAAAAAAAAAGCATAAAGAGATAGATCACTGGTGACTTTTTGAAACATACCAATTTAATAAGAATATCAATTTAATTTAATAAGAATTACAATTTTCCATTAATAGGTAAAATTATTTTTCACTTTGATACTTTATACACTACTATTTATTTGAAAATCTTCTATTAGTAATCCCTGTACTTTGTTTATATGGTTATTCCAATTGTAGTACTTTGTCATGTTCTATTATCTTTATGTATAATGTAATAAATACAAATACAGTTGGTTTATTTCATCTCATTTAAATTGAGAGAGTTCATAACAGAGGCAATATTCATTGAAAAGCTACAAGCCTGCCCTTTACACTGTCCTTCTAACCTACCTTCTCCAGAACTGCAAAAACCTCCCAAGTGAGCCTTAGAGTTCAATGCAGCCTATTGGGATTCTGAAGCCATTCTCCTTTCTCTTCCATTCCTTTCCTTCCATGAGACAGACCTAATTAGTGATCTTTTAAAAATTAACAATGAGATTTGGAGTCACTAAGGTAGATAATTAGACCAGATGTCAAAAACTTTATTTTCCTTTCAGAATATTTTCTTTATTTTTTTTCTAAAGCAATATGGAAGAACTTTATAATAATAATGGTCACTGCTTTCATTCCTTTGCTGATGCTTTTCTTTATCTTTTTCCTTTTTATTTTCTAAGTCTCAGAAATGGTGACTTCCTCAATTATTTTGGGTTCAAGGACAAAATTAGGTTTTGAGTAGAGCTGGCCCATTTCTTCAGTTTGTAGTAGTGGTTTTGCCCCATTGCATTACCTACCTCATTCTCAGAGTGTTTCACTGAATCATCTTTCTGAAATAATAATTCTAATTCCTAAACCCACAGGCTTCCCACAAGAAGGAGGAACCATAAATTCAGTGGTGAGCATTATAGGGTTTCAGATTTACAAGGATTCTTTGACTAAGAGATTTCCCATACAAGTGTTTTCATGACCAATATCCTCTGACTTCCTTGCAGCCATACACACTGCTGACTGCCCTCATCTTTCTGTTCCTTTTATCCTCCGTGACTGTTATGCTCTGGAGCCTCTGACATCTCTGTTTCTGTCCTCTGCCACTTCCCATAGTCCTCTGCTTCCTCCCATGATCCCCTGCCTCCTCCTTCCCCATAATGTAAGCATTGCCTGGAATCTCTTAAAATTTCTCCTGTCAAATTTTCCCCTGGGCTATATTATTTCTGTTTTTCTCACTGTTTTCTGTACCAGTAGCATAGATTTTTCTATCCATAGCACCTTTCAGATCCCAGGACTTCATTTCTACCTGTATTTTGGAGGCTTTTACTTAATATTCTAAAATTCAGTCTGTCCAAAATAAAACCCTTCTCCCCAAATAAACAGCTTTGAACTGTCCCTGAGCTTTCTGTTCTTATTAATTGTACCACCATCTTCTGATATGACAACTTTTGAGCATATTCCAAACCTCTTTCCTCTATTGTTTCTACCTCACCCACATCACTGTGTTCATAGGTCAGATCTTTTTGATTTCTTGTCTGAAAGATGAAAGTATTTTCCCATGTGGTCTCCTCCTCACTGCCTCCCCTCATCTAATCCATCCTACACACTGCCAGTTCGATGATCTATCTAAGGCATAGCCCATCCAAAACAGGCCATTGAAAACAGATCTCCCAGCCTCCAGACCTGCCCTCTCCAATTCATTCACCAAACTTCTGGTGGAGTAAACAGGCTAAAGTGCAAAACCAAATGCATTTCTTGTGCACTTAAAGTGCTTCAGTGGCTTTCCTTTCCCCTTGGGTTGAAATTCAAATTGCTTAGCCTGGCATCAGTGCCCATTTTATAACCTTTGTTCAAACCATTCCAAGTTTATGAATGATGAAGTCAAATGAGCTAATGCACCTAAAGAATGTTTATCTTGAGCCTTTGCATCTAAGATTGTTCAATAATAATAGGTTATGGCATTAATTTTTGAAAGCAGACTGTATGGCTTGTCTCTGCATTATCAGGCAGCTAGCACAATGTCTCTCAAATGGATACTCAGTTCTAATCTACCTTTCCAGCCTTCCAGCACATGATGTGCTCTCATGAAATCATGCTTCAATCAGATGACCTACTTTTCAGTTCCCTAACACACAGTGCCTTTTCCCGAATATGTATCTTTTAGGACTCTCCCCCTGAGTAATGTCTATTTTCCATCAGCCAAACACCTATAGCACTGAGACTTTCTATGATTGTGTGAACTGAATTTAATCTCTTTCTTCTGAACCCACAAAGTGTTTTCAGTTGTTTAATGTGTTATTTCAGTGGACACATGTTAGTTTCCAACACTAAGTCTAATTTCTTGTATGCAAGTCTTATTTCTTGCATATCCAGAATTTAGTAACTTTTCTAAGTATTTGAAAAGTATGACCTAGGAACAAAGAAGAAAGCCATCCAGAATTGGTTCTTACTCATGCACAGAAAGCCAAACTGTTAAACCCAAAGTTCAGTGCTCCTCTCAGCTTTTTCCCTGACTCTCATCCCATAGTCAATGTCTCTTCCATTTTTGCATCCAGTGTATAGTTGGTGTAGAGAAGGAATTACATAGAGGTAGTGTCTTCTGTCTCTTCTTTTGGAAAATTCCTTTTGATAAATCATACAACAGTGCATGATGACTCAGAAGAGCAGCACTGACTTTATGAGAATTGTATAAAAGTGAGTTTTGTCAACCTGCTGTGTTATTAGGTGATATCTCTAATGTAGTTGTTCTATACTCTACTGAAAGAGAAGTTAGCATTTATACTAACTCATAGAGTATTATGAAAGGGGAAACAAAGTCTATAAAATCCAATAAGTGCATACATAATAGCAGATATAAATAAAATTGTAATACCAGAATTATTATACTGTGAACTCATTACAAACTCATGAACACGACACTGACATTCTCGGAAAATAGCTCAATCAGAAGCTTTCTAAGAATCTTTGCCTTCTCATTGCTAGTGCAGTAAAATCTTCTGTTAAAAATGACAGCTTACAGAAGAGGATTATTCTAGAAATAACGCCTTCCTTGGTTGATTATGCCCTCTGCAATGTGAGACCCTGTTCTAGAGCCTAACACGTTTGTGCTGTTTCATTCTTTTTCCCCCATGGTAGGCAATTGGCGTGCGGTTGAATGAGCTGTGCCATGGGGAGAGTGAGAGCCCAGCCAGCTTGCTGGGCCTCATTTACGACGAGGAGACCAAGAGGAGACTGAGAAAGGAGGATGAGGAGGAAGACTTTTTAGATGACAGTAAGGAGACTCCCTTTACTACAAGAACCCCTGCTTGTAAGAACCTCTGCTTGAGGAGCCTTATTATTTCTTTCTCCTCTCTCATATTCTTACCACCCTCCCATGATTCCCACCACCTCGTTCCCCCTTTTCCCTATGCGTGAATATAAAGCATGTGCATAAAGCCACACAATGAGAGAGCAGAAACCAGACAGAGAAGGGACACGGGGCAGAGAGCTGCTGGCCATGTGGAAAGTCCATCCCTTCTACCCTCTAACTTTTGCTATTGTCTATACATGGGTATCGGGCCTCTCTGAGAGCATCTGTCTGAGAATACAGTTGTGAAAAGTCACTGTCCTAGAAGAGGTTTTGTCAGGTGTTATTGCTCCTAGAAATAACATAAGACAAAATAACAATGAACAGGAAATGTTTTCCAAATCACTAAAATATTTAATCAAGGAATATTACAGTATTTAATATGATATTAAAATATTTACATAGAGTTTGCTTTCACCTTGACAGTGTGCTGCAGGAGACCATAATATTGATTATGCCCAAAGCAGGCTGTAAAGAGTTAACCCCACAATTGGCTCGTTTATAGAAGTGAGTCTGGCTGAAGCCTATGTGCTGAGGTCAGAGTAACTCGCAACCAAATTTCATTCCCACAACTATAACCTTCTTACTAGAAGGACAATGTTCTAATTACAACCATATATTTTGTCTATTCTGTTCCTAACTTGAGCATGCTTTGTCTTGTCCTTTATGAGTCTTGCTTACATTAGTTTCCATAGAAACTGCACAATTGCACATCCTCTTACATATTCTTGCCCTTGCACGTAGCTTACCTTTACCCTACTTGATTACTGATAAAAATCAATGGCTTGGGCTGGCCAGCATCTTTATCGGTTGCATCAGCATTGGTCGTCCTGGCTCCCCGCTTTCTCTCCTAGTTCTGTCTTTTAGTTTGATTTCTCAGGTCTGCATCGTATACTGGGCAGGAAACTAAAACCTAACTGCAAAAGTCTCCAATAGTCTGCTGTACTGTATTGTTAGATGGTGGCAAGTAGATACAGAAACTTCTCTTATGGTAGCAAAGTAGATACAGAAGCTTCTCTTACATCCATCTCCTCTACCAGTTTGTGCATACATTTGCTGTGTGTCATACAAACATGTATATATGTATATATACACATACATGTGTCTGTATGCCTTTTATGAGTATAAACTTCCAAACACGTTATAGAATTAGTATCTTTATATGATACTTTTAACCTTTTCTGGTAGTTCAACATTCAAGTTTTCTGGTTTGATTTTAAGGATTGTTCTTAGTTAATTGATGTCAAATGTACTGCATCCTTACAGCCATGAAAGGTAAAAGGGTAACTAGAATATAACATTGGGCAGGACTAAATGATAATGAAAGAAAAAACTTTTGGTCTACCTTTCCACTTTGACACTAAGGATCTCTTTTCATTTTTCCCCAGTATTTTTCCCTGTCTAAGACCTGATCAAATCAGAAAAAAAATCTTCTTGACTTAATTGTTCACAAAGTACCAAATTGTCACATAAATATTTCAGCCTAATAATGAAAGTTTACCCCAAAGATAACAACACAATCTTAGGAGACTCCCAATTGGATTTAACCTATAGGAAGACTTGTGGACCATCTAGCAAGCACCAAAACTAGTGAAGGTCTGACATAAAACCCATCCTGTCAGAAGGCTTCACCAAACTGTGCTGGATCTTTCAGGGCCCCTTCAGAACAGAGGGGAGCTGAAGCAACATTAGATTCATCTTTGTAGGCCAGAGTAAGCTCCAACCTCCGTTAGACCACAAAAGTATCGTTTACTGTGTTAAAACTGGTGGGTCAGCTCATTGTTGAGACCATGCAGAACTCCATTCTGGTTCACTACAGAACACTTCAGACATAATCATGACAGTCCAGACTAAGACCAAGTTCATTTGCTATAGGAATAATAAGGGTCTGGGTGATACAACCTTAGGAGTAAAAGGACAGACAGAAATTTACACTGAATATCTGGTGTTCAATTCTTTTCAAACATTGTTGCAATGAAAAGGTTTAGAATTATGTATCCCCGGCCGGGGATTTAGCTCAGTGGTTCTGGCGCCAGCCTTGCAAGCTGAGGACCTGAGTTTGATCCCCGGTACCAAAAACAAAACAAAAAAAAAAACCAAACAACAAAAACTATGTATCCCCACTGAATGTAAATTGATATGTATATTTAAGTGTCAAGTTAACACATAGTTCATCTTTATATTTAAAAGCTAAATACAGTGCAAACAAGTTTCAGTTTGAAAATTCTACAGGAGCCTGTTTTTTTCCATTCCTAATGAGAAGCAAGGTTTCCAACCATGTATTAACTTTGGAGAGAGAATAATGGTTTTCAGGAAGAAACAATAGCTCAGGTATTTTCAGAAGTCCATAATGTCTTACCTATGTAAGACATCCTAAAGTATGTATGCTATTCAATTCAGAAAGCTTACACACTAGCACACATTTTAAAGAAGTTTTAATAATGCTGACCTGTAACAACATTGTGATTATTGATGACTTGATTCATTCAAAATAGATAACCATTTTCTTTTTCAAGAGGGAGAACAGTACGTGGCATTGGTTTTCTTTGCTAAGCACTAAGTCATCTGATTTGTTATGACACATATTTGAGAAATAATTCTGGGAATTTTTAAAGTCTCCATGGTGTCACCTTGGACATTGTCTGTTTTTAGGCCAAAACTCATTATTTGGCCTGTGGTAGATACAGCGTCTTACTAATTAAAGACCAGTGTTCTTTGGAGCTAAAAGGAACATTTGCATAATTCTTTTGCAACTGTGCCTTACTATGATAGGCTAAATTTGTAAACTGTGATATAGGTGACCAGGTAAGAATGTATTCTCTTGTCACTGTTGCACAGACACAGTAGTTCCAAATCTAGTTCATTGTCGTATACATAAGTCTATGTGTAGTGAATGAAAGACTCCTTTTTTTTCTGTTGTCATTAAAAGGTTTCCTAGCTTAGTTGGGGCTATATTTTGTTACTTTATAACGCTTTAAGGAAAATATTCTTAGTTCTGATTATCTGATATTTTAATATTAAAGCACTGGCTACAGAAATGCAAAATGGAGGAAGACAGGTGTATGGCAATGAATAGATTATGCTAAAAGGAGTAGCTAAACTGAACTTGTGTTAGTAATGTTCTCAATTGATTTTACATGTGTGTAGCTAGATCCATCAAACTGTGCCTCTCTGTTCTTGATCTGTCTTCTTATGAAAGAACTCTTTCATTCTTTAGGTACTGTGAACCCCTCTAAATGTGGCTGCCCCTTTGCCTTGAAGATGGCAGCGTGCCAGCTTCTCTTGGAGATTACCACCTTCCTAAGGGAGACCTTTTCTTGCCTGCCCAGACCTCGCACTGAGCCTCTGGTGGTAAGTACAGCGTGTATGTCAGTAATCAGATGGCTTAGGCCAGACTGTGACTAGGTTTCCAGTAGTAACAGTTTCCTTAAATGCCCTATGGCCCAATGTATGCGTAATTTAAAAATTCTACCCAGTTTTTTATACATACAAAGAAACTCTCTTTTCTCTAGAAAATAATTCCAAAGTTGACTTTGAAATGACTCAGAGGTAGCGCCTCCAGGTACAATGTTTGATCACCACAAGTTATGCTGAGAATACTTCAGGGCCTTCAGTGTCTGTTACTCTGCAGACTATGAGGAGTTTGAAGACCAACATTTCCCAAAATGACTGACAGATATTTTGTACTAACTGCACATAAGTTTATATAGAAATATGCTCCAGTGAGTTTTCTCACATAAATTATAGCTTTAGTGTTTAGTGTCTAAACATTCTCAAGTATATATTGTTATTTATGTAGCATTTCTTAGGGACTATGGATGGGCAGAAAACATGACCACATGCAAACATATACACATACATATACAAATATACATTCATGTGCCACAGGCCATCGGAACCTAATTTGTGTAGCTGTACTACACACACACATACTAAATAAGAGCCTGTGGTCCCAGGGCACTCCTCAGAGCTGTCCTTCCTTGGCTTCTAGTTCCCTAATGGGCAACAAGTGTCCAGTGGTTCCTTCATCACAAGTGACATCCAGCAGGTGTACCAGGTAGTCTTTTCTTTTCTTTCCTTTTACACAAGGCCTAAACTACTCACCCAGAAAAACTATTGACAGTAGCAATCTTTGTGCTTCCAATGAAGCAAATTTTAGTGTTCGCTGCCTCTCCTACCTTTTAAACTAAATTCAGTGTGAGCAAGGCAGCACCCTAGTCCTGACTTGGCTTCAGAATAGAAGAATCAGTGCTCTGTTACCACAGAGTAGCACCTGTGCCTTGAGTTTTCCAATGATCTAGAAATAGAAAGCCCATCTCCTCCACCCTAAAACATAAAATGCATATTTTCAAGTTGGGAGTATTTATGGGTAAAATATATGTTTTCAAGTCAAGCATACTGACATTTGGACTGTGAAACTGTACCATTTGGATATTGGAAAAGGATATTGCTTCAACTGCCCTTCAGTTACCTTTATCTTAACTAGGTTCTTTGATTTTCTAAATTGTCATTTTCACTATTTCATTGTGACTACTCTATAAAGTCAAATAAGGGTTCTTCAGCATATGTACTTAAAATCAATATAACAAAGCACCTTATAAGTAGGCCTCTCTCACCCTTCTAGTTATACTGAAGATCTCATAAAAACACAAGATACATCTGCTTTTATATTTTAAGAGTCTAATTGCTCACCAATTTGATCCACATGTGATAAAAAATGGCTAAAATACTTTTGCTCTCCATTTTAATGCTCTAAAGCTATAATTCAATATCCATTACTATTATGACAAATTTTAATTTTAAATCAAAAGTTAAAAAAAAGTTGTATAACCAAATGGAAGACTTGTAGGAAATGCCAAGGAATGAATCTAAACCAAGAGCTTCAGTCATTTAATCAACAAGAGGAAAAGTTTTTACTTCTGCATCACCTTTAGCTAGGTTGAAGAAATTTTTTATTCATTAAACTAATACTTTCATTGTTAAGTGTGGGTTTATGTATTGTGCTGGCATATGGCTTTCATAAAATAAAGGGAGAATAAGTGTTTTAATATTAGGCTATTATTGGTAATGCAGTAAAGTCACATTCTAAATTACTGTGAAAAAATCAATGAGTATTATGGAACTGCTTTATCAACACAGAAATGCGTATGATATTTTTTAATTGTGGTAAGAACACATAACACAAAATGAATCCTCTTAACAAATTTTAAGTGTGTAATACATTATTGTTGATGTTAAATACAATGTTTGCAGCAGATCTCCCAACATATATTCATCTTGCTTAACTAAAATTTCATGTCTGTTGTCGAGTAAGTCACCACTTTCCCCTCCCCACAACCCCTGGAAAACACTTCACTTTTTTATTCTATTAACTTGACTGTTTTAGATGCTTCATATTATATGTAATACATTTGTCATATATACATAATGCATTTGTCTTTAATGTAACTAATTTATTTCATTGAGCTTAATGTGCCCAAGGAATATTCATCTGCATTGTCACATATAACAGTATTTCCTTCTTTTTAAGAACTGAATATATTTTTGACAAATTCTGAACAGTGAATCTACCGATCAAGCATAAATATAGCCAAAACTAAATAGTCTCAACTTTAAACAAAACGCTTTCTTCCAGTGTTACTTACATATCTTTGAAGTGTTTTATTAGTTCAGTAACATTTTACTACAGTAAAAATAATAGCTACCTGAATGTACAGAATAATATAAGGTAGTATAATAATCCCATTAGAAGCCGAACATATTCTGGGGTCTGAAGTTTTGGGATGAGAATTAGGACACAAACTTTCTACCAGAAAGAATCTTTCTAATAGACTATCATAAGGCCATTTTCAAAATGGAAGATTTCCAGGTGAAGTATTTAATGGAAAAAAAAAAACTAGTTACATTCAAAATGTAGATGAGAAAGCAGAAGAATTTTAAATACAATAATTAAAGCAAAAAATAATTTGTTTAACCATAGTTGTTTTTTTAGAAAGCCAGGGAAACCCAGAAAGCCACTAGGTGGGTGGGGAACTGAGGTAAAATAAAAACAAAAAATTGTATCATAGCATTAAGACATTGTCAAAACGGTGTTTTTATTAAGAATTTTTTTTCCAAATAGAACCCTAAATATAACTTGGTGTGCCTTTTAGTAACATTTTTATGCACTTTTTAAAATAAGCTATACAAAAATGTATCCAAAAAAGGGAAAAGAATTTTTACAAGATTTGTAACATGAGAGCATAGTAACCAAATTTTTCTCCAAATGTTATCTTCCAAACCTGAGAAGAATAAGAGGATCTTTTTAAAAATAAAGAATGTTGTTTTACAAAGGTAGTGATCTATTAAAATGTTGCTCAATTGAGTTAGTAAAGCCAATAGCCAATGACCAAGAAATACAGAAACCAATGATGAATAACAATTAAAATAAGTAATTTTCAGCAAATTATAATTGAGCCCATAATAGTTTTTTGTTGTTGTTTGGTTGGTTGGTTTTTTTGGTACAGGGGATCAAACTCGGGACCTTGCACTTGCAAAGCAGGCAGAGGAACCGTTGAGCTAAATCCCTGGCCCCCATAATAGTTTTTAAAAGACAACAAAGTGTTTTCTGTATATTCACATTCATTCATTGGAGCAAACAGCATATTGGATGCTTTAATTCAAGATTCTTCTAGAAGCTGTACCAACTGTACTATTTGGGATTTAACAAATCAGGTTATAAAATATATACTTCTCGATTTCAAATGTTCTTAAAGTTAAAAATTCTAAAGCAGAACACTCTTCATATATATCAAGTCCAAACAAATATTTATTGGGAGTAGACCATGAACAAGGGATTGTGATGGATGTCCGGGTGGAATGAGGAAACATATAGAGAAGAATACTTTGTAACAGGAAAATGAATACCTAGGTAACTATTTCCAGACACAAACTATAAAAGCATCCCTGAGAAAGTAACAGGGGGCCAACAGCTGGCCAAAGAAGGGGCTGGAAAGATCTGAGGAACCACCTTAGAAGAGGTCTTGAATGTTGTTTTGAAATATTAGGTAGGGTTTTGACACACAGATAAAAGATGATATTGGAGGGATAACTACTTCTAAAAATCAGTATTGATATAGTATTATTTTTTGTCCAAATAAGAAATTTCCCTGATTACTATAGAATTATTACCCAATGGAATTAGATGTTTTGCTTAGAAGGGAAAGAATTCCATTCCTGAAATATTTTGAGAAATGTTAAATAAATGTATCTCCTTTATTTCAGAGAACACAATATAATTTTCTGAGTACCCGAATGTAACTTCTGTTCTTAATCCAAAAGGAAAGAAGATATAACATCCAGAGGCTGAAATCTCATTTTATTTATGGCAATGGAAAGCATAAGATTTTCGTTTTGGCGCAAACTGAATTCATAAAAATATGTTTCCAAATGTATTTAATTCAGAGGCTTATTACATCATAATTAGAAAAATATTGTATAAAATGGTTAGAATTTTACTAACTTTTTTAATTTTGCAAATCCTCTAAAGGCTTTGTCAGTAATTAAACACAATCTTGTGAATGAAAAAAATCTATGTTCATGGAACAGGTCAAATTTTCAACTTTGGCCTCATAGGCCAAATTCCTGCTAAGTAATTATTCTCTGCAGGCTGAGAGTGTGGTGTCATCCTCTTCATCAGCAGATAGTGATGGAGCCTATCTTACACTAAGAAATTCTCTTGATGTGCGATCCTGTCTTGAGCCTCTGACCTTCACACATGAATTTCCTTAACTCTGAACTGACTTTCTCCACTTGTCAAGCAATATTACTTAGTTATCAAGATTTAACTTGAACACTGTCTCATCTATTAGTTTAGATTTAACAAACAACCCCAAGTTTAGTTCACACTTGGACCAGCTCACACTTGGACCACAGTCCCCAAATGTGATTTTGAAACTGTGTCTCTTAGTCTTTGAATTTTTCATTTATGTCTTCTCATCTCCTATCTTTGGACTTAGGGAAAGAGCCATTTCTTATCTATCCCACAATGCTTCACACATTTGTACTGAATGCCTGATTGTTTTAATAAACAGGTAAGTGCCTAAGGTGCAGCCAAGCTATAGACACAGAGGTAGATGGTGAAGAAACTGGTTCTAGATTTGGACAAGGTCTATGCTTTTGGAACAGAAAGCATCTAAGTAAAAAGGAAAAGCTAAGAGTTAGGAAAGATTTTTATTTATTTTCTAATTCAAGAATAGCTTCTCACTGCCACAGTCTAAAATTGATAATACATAAAGATATTTGGCTGTATACATTCATTTACATGTAATGCACGAGGGAGGGTGGTTTGCCACAGGCCAGTGCAGTCTGGAGAGAAGCCAGCACTCATGGGCTCCTCACTGGCATTCCAGGACTTGGAGAGCTGCAGACTTCGTCTGGATCCTGAGTTGGACCGACACAGATATGAGAGGAAGATCAGCTTTGCGGGGGTCCTAGATGAAAATGAAGACTCCAAAGATTCTCTCCATAGCAGCAGCCACACCCTCAAATCAGATGCAGGTGTGGAGGAGAAGAAAGGTATGGAAAAACAAGGATTATTTCAGGGTTTCTCATAGGATATTTGGTCTGGTGGGGTCTAAACCACAAGATCACGTGTACAAATTGTTGGTTCCCTACAGTACTGACCCTGTAGCATCATTGAGGTAGGAAACCATACTAGTTAGAGGCTCAACTTTGCAGCCAGAGGAACCTGGGACTTAATTCCAGCTCAGCAATTCTCCAAATCCCATTGAACCTAAAACACTATCACCTTTAAAATGAACCATTATTTTACTTACTATTAAGGAAGAAAAAACACTCTCAATTCAACTCCTATGCAACACTTTACCACTTTAATTTGTGTTTTATTCATATTGAAAAGGGACTTTCAGACTTAATTAGATGAAAATTGTTATTATTATTATTATTATTATTATTATTATTATTAATCATTCTTGTGCAGCCAACAGAAAAAGTATAACTAAAATACACAGGTCATACCTTTCCTAAACTACCTTCAATTTAGAATTCAAATTACTTTTGAACTCAGAATTGTCACTGTTCGTGTTTTTCTGTAGGATAATGTCCTCTGTCCATCAGAATGTTAGTAATACCTATTTCTGGACTGAATCCATAGAAGAAGTAATGCTATCTGTGCTAGTTACTCAAGCGAGCTCGGGAGTGGTATGAAGTGCTTTCAGTTCCCCTTCAGGACTGTCACTAGACACTTCAGACACGGTCTCACTCGTCCTCCCACCCCCCACTGCTCCTTAGTCCTTGGGGCTGAAAGTCACTGGCAGTCATTCTGTTCATTTTGCTACTAATGCATTATATGTTCATATAGACACAAGCAGTAGCAAGTGTATCACAACTGCTGCCTGACACTAGTGTCATATGATATCATCATTTACATGACAAATTCCAATTTCAAATATGTTAAAGTATGGCAGGTGGCACATACCTGTAATCTCAGTACTCATGGAGGCTGAACCAGGAGCACTGTAATTTCGAGCCCAGCCTGGGCAACTTAGTGATTTAGCAAGGCCCTCTCTCAAAATAAAAAATAAAATGGGCTGAGGATGTATGTCAGTGATAAGGGCCTGGGTTCAATCAACAAATCCATAGAAAATGAAAAATATATGCACCTTAACATGAATTATTATAGTGGCTCTCCAATCTTGTCTAAGTTTTAAATGACAAATTTTAAACCACTATCTTTTAAACCACAAATTGTTCATAAAATTGGTTAGTAACACCTTTTGCACTGTAATGCTTAGAGCTTTAAATAAAACAAGAAAAGTAAAAACTTAGTACCTGGCAAATAGTAGGTACTTGATAAATAATTGTTTTCATTCATATTTTTATACATCATGTACATATAGATTAGAACCCACAGATATAATACTATGAAGATTACAATATTTTAATTTGTAAAGGCCCCTCTAAACTTGAGCTTCACTACCTGATTTTGCTTTTTCTTAAATTTCATTGTCTTTCAATGCTTTTATGAAGAATTTCAGTTAAAAGAACATCTTCACATTTGTCAAAGCTCAGTTTATATATCGAAATATTTTCTAGGGTTCTATGGACAATGATAATACATGATTAATGAACTAATGATTCTTAGAAGGAATAGCCCTATACAGAGAAATACTTACTGTCCTGTAAGGAGTGTATATACACTGAGAAAAGTTTGAAATTTGAAGACCAGAATGTTGTCACAACATTTTCAAAATGCAAATAATCGTTTTATCACATTCTATTGAATTTATAGGGAAGAGAGGCCAGGTTGTAGGAAGGATAAGCAAACTTTGGAGGAATTTCTGGGTAAGACAAGTATCAAGTCAATAATTTTTTAATTACTACTTCCGTCTTTTAAACATATCCCAAAGATATTTTAATTTAAAAGGCAATTTTTTGCCCAAGTTGTTCTGCTAATTATTATTTAAAATAGTTGGATAAAAATTCCAAATAGCTACGTGGTTAAACTTGAGCAAAGTAAATTCTGTACCATTTTTAAAATTTAAAATATGTGATTAATTGTTAAAAACATTTTAGTTTCATAATTGTGATTTATGCAAACTACTATCTTTAAGGTTCAAACATTCCTATACTTAGTATTTTTTCTCCTCACTGAAGGGCTATGTTGATACAGGAAAGTGATTTATAAGTGAAAAATGCAAAATTGAAACTATAAATAAAATGAGATCATAGCCATGAAATATCCTTAATCAGTTGGCAAAAATCTTCCCAAAGATTCCCAAATGTCCCTTAGCCCATTTGACAAGCTGGAATCAGCTGCGGAAACCAACATGAAAATGGTGGTAATAGGGACCTTGCTAACTACTGTTATTAAAACATTTTAAACATTTTCATACCATCTGTTTTTTTAAGAGCTAAAAATGTCAGCTCCTGAAATAAAAAATCTTAGGAGAATTCAAATTCTCCCAAGAAAAACTAATATGAGCTAATCCTTAGAACTCAAACTAAAATCTTCAAACGGAGTCTAAGTCAGTTTACCCAAATTCCAAAGACAAACTAAGACCAGCACCCCAGAATACAAACACCAGGCCTAGTCTCATCATCATTCAACATCCATCTACTGAGCACCTATTGTATACCCGAACTATCTCACGCTCCCAGAACACAGCAATGAACAAGAACAATTTCCTGCATGTATTTTTACTTACATTAATAGTTAAAGACTAATATTTACACATATTCATAGGGCAGTGGCTACTACAAAATACTAGACTTCCCAATGGCAATAAGTAATATGAAGAAAAACGAACTAGGATCAGAGTTGTGACCCGTAACAGGAGGGGACATAGTCAGAAAAGCCGATCATAATTCACATTGGCAGAGATGCTCCCTTATGTGGAGGAGCCAGTGATTCAGAGAGCAGAGGAAGGAGTGAGAATGCAGCTGATGCCAGAAAGAACTTGGAGCATTTGAAGGAGGGCAAAAAGCCCAGCCTGGTTACCACAGTAGGAGCTGGAAAAAGACTGATAAGAAATGGGTCAGAAAGCAGTGAGACAAAGGGTAAATAGGGTCTGGTAGATATGGTCATCAATTTAATTCCATTTTTAATATGTCAGAGAGGTGTTGAAGTTTTGACCATTAAAGTGACATAAGGTGTGTGTTGTGATTTACATATTTAAAATATGACTGGATCTGTGGAGTGGGGGTCAGATGCAGCAGCTTTAGGCAGTTGCATTAGTCCAGGGAAGAGGTGACAGAGCTTTCAAAATCCTAAGATGTGTTGAAGAATAGAGCCAGCAGGACTTGCTAATGGATACAGTGTGGGGTAAGAGAAAAGGAAGAAAGAGAGTCGTTGCCCAATTTAGATGAGTTTATCTCACTTTCCTACTAGCTCACGTTGTCATGGAGATGAAGGCTGATTCAATACTGTACAGTCTCAGCTGACATTTTTCATATACAAAACCAACACTGAATTCTAACTGCTGGGTCCCTTGTAAATAACCAGTATCACAATTGTGAATCCTGATTTTCAGTGCTAAAAAGTGTCTTCAGTTATCTTTGGTGCCAAAATAAATTCTCAACATTAAATCTTTTCCAGATCACATTAACTTGGGATTATTTTGCTGCATTTGGAGGGTAGAAAGTGTCAAAAACTCAGGCAAAGAATGTTAGTACATGCCTCTGTAAAAGTCTAAGAACTATCACTTCAATCTTTTTCTCTTATTTCTCAGACTAGTTTGACATGAAATTACTTTAGTAGTCATTAAAAATGACAATTATATTCTGTTTCAAACCTATTTCAGATGGATCACAGTGTCATTTATACCTAAAAATAATATTGAAAAATACAGTTGGGTGAGTTTTGTGCTATAATTATAGTTAATTACAATTAACATTCAGTGTTGTAGTCTGTAGTTTTTGTAGAGTTTATCAAACTCTGCTGCAAGAAATTTCTTCCAGATGTGAAATTCCATCCAGATTTATTCAGGGAACTCTGTGAGGCCTTTATCAGCTGAAAGGTGATAATTTCAGTCTTTCTCAATCACAGGAGTAGACTAGAGATTCAACATTTATATTGCCCAATGGGAATTCTTTGGGGATCCTTTATATGACATTACTATGATATTGAAAGTATACATTTAACAAATACTTTACAGAGTTATGCAAATTTTATTATAGCCACATATTAACTCTCCTGTGGGTGAGAAACTTGACACTAAAATGCAAACTTCCTGATTGGGACTTCAAAAAATTATCAATAGCTCTGCCTTAAATAATTAGGAAGAAATCCTGTTCACATTTTTAAAAGGCAAGCTTATAAAAGTGACACCTTCCTAATAATGGATTTTAAGCCTTGAAAACTTTCTTCATCCTACTCTTATAAAATGAATATTGACAACATCAAAAAAAGTACAGAAAAAGAAAAAAGATATATATATATATATATATATATATATATATATATATGAGTGACTATGGGAAATAAGGATACTTTTAATTTAAAAAACAAAAATAGACTTGAACTTTAAACATGTTTCTTTCCCCCTTTCACTTCCCCCACTGATGACTTTCTTCCAGATGACTGAAGGTGAACTATGCATGATCTTCTTGGTACACATAGACTGTAAGGTTGGCTCAGGGTGTTGCAACATTTGGACTGACATCTTATCACCCCTTTGACTGGGACAAGGATGCTATGAAATCACTAGGTGCACTGAAAATGCAACCGTTTCACATGCATGCTCCCCCAAAGCACCCCAGTGAAACCATATCCCTTAGTACCTTTGCCGAGGAGCAGAGCAGAACCCACTGCTGACTGCCTGAAAGAGAAGCACCTCTGATTTTTATTTCTTAATGAGGTATTGCAAAAGGAAAGGGTTTCAAGAGTATCTCACAGAATTCTGTAAATCCTAGTTCAAAAGAAAAATAAGACAAATGGTTTGTGGTTCTGTTGAATCCCTATCACGTGATATGAATGTACTAACAGTTCTAGGTGCTGCTGCTGCAAAGCACAGTCATGCTTGTGAACCCTGGGCCAGAAAGAAAGCAGATTGTTCCCAGCCCCAATGAGCATTGTGTCCAAGAAAGATGCTGCACCAGCCCTTCCTGGTGGCCCCAGCCTCCTGCCTGCCTGACAAAGCATGGTGACTGGGGGCCGTGGTGGGATGCTCCCTGGGCAGAAAGGCTGCTCTTCCAGGCCCACAGAGAGGAGGCTGATCAGGGACAAACTGGGGAGAGCTTGGATATAACATTGGCTGGGGAAAACTAAGGGGGGGAAAGCCCTATTTTATTCTTTTAATACAGTTCCCAGCAGGAAGATCAGGATAGGAGGTACTCGCCTGCTCCAGATTAAAGGAACCCGCAGTTTCCAGGTGAAGAAGGGGGGTTCCTTGTCCAGCATTCGCCGGGTCGGCAGCTTAAAGAGCAGCAAGCTATCACGGCAGGACTCAGAGTCTGAGGCTGAGGAGCTGCAGCTGTCCCAGAGCAGGGACACTGTCACTGATCTAGGTAACATAGAGGAGTGGGGTGTGCAGGGACGTGGGGGGTAGGAAGCCAGGACTGAGGTCCTGAAACAGCCAAAAGTCCCTTTCCTTACACATGCATAGATGGAGAGCAGAGCCAGAGGACCACAGTTCATTCTGCCTGAAAACCACACACCCTCTCGAGCAGGCTACTCAAACCTTAACACGCACATGTGTCACCTGGAACTCTTGTTAAAAGTGCACATTCTGAGCTGGCGATAGATCAGAGTGGGAGGCTGAGAGGCTACATTTATAACAAGCTTCCTGGGGAAGCTGCTGCTGCTGCTGCTGCTGCTTCAAGAAGTGCACTTTGAGCAGCAAAGATAGTAACATTACAGAAGATATTTTCATGACAAAGGCAGCTTTAGATTGATGTTTGTGTAGTCATACTTCTGACCAGGGCCTTCAAAGTCAAGTGAAATTCCCATAGGGAGAGAGATACCTAAAGACCCTCTGTATTTTAAAATCTCTATTTAACAGTTTAAAAAAAATCAAATTATCAGCGAGGAAAGATTCTCTAGGCCTGAAAATTGAGGATTAATCAAGTCCCTCAATGTTTTAGGAATGTGTTTTCTCCAAATAGCCAATGTGAGTAATTCTATTTGCTTCTTGCCAACGCTGCAGGAAAGCTCTAAAGATAAATTAGAAGATGGCTGTAAGATGTGCTAAATACATGAGAATGAGCTCTACATACACTTGAAGCAGTAGAATTGTAGTTTGTCACTATAGGACCTAAAGAGATTTCAAATCCCAAAATGTGTTTGTCCAAATGTGGGCCCTGATTAGCATCTCAATAGACAAGGAAAAGATTAAGTAGGCATGAAGACAGAACTCACCAGCTGTTAGGTAAATGTTGAAGCACATTCTCTGCCATTTAGTCTCTAGTTTCAAGTCAGCAATAAAATGCAGATAAGTGATTGACAAATCCTGCTAAAACAGAAGCTGAATATATTCTAATCAGAGAAGGTTTAAAATAGGAAACGTTTCTATATCCACCCACCTTCACCTTTGAAAATAGCTAATTTATGCATTATTTAAGATTCAGCTTGTTTATTTTATTTATTTTTTCATTAAGTTTATTGGTACATTTTAGGTATACAATACAGTTACATTCATCATTGGGAACTTGTACCTTTCCTTGATGTATCTTTGTTTAGCTTATTTTTTAAGGAGACAATAGAAAAAAACATTGACACTTCTACTGTTATGGGGCTGAAGCTATAATATTATTACTAGTTAGTTTGGAAGAAATTATTGCAATTTATTGTGTAGATTGATCAGTTTGTCCCAAGCAGTTGATTCAAAGTAGCCAGGCAAGAGATAATGTTTTATCATTTTAAAAAATCCATAAGTGTACTTGGGAACAAAGCTTCGTGGATAATATATTAACCAGTGAGTTCCTAACAGATATGTCCTTTATACTTTCCCACAGAGAGAATGTAAGGGTTGTCCACAGTTTGACAGCTGCTGTCTTTGAATAGTCTGAGGACAAAGCCTAGTGGCTAGAGCACTAGCACTAGCCTCAGTCATAGCCATAGTAGAGGCAGCTGTACACTCTGCAGGTCAGTTAGTGTCCCTGCTTAACTACACCTGTAAGGTCTGGTCAGTCTGGAATGGATTTGGGCACATTGAACCTGTGACTGGCTCAACTCAGAAATTCAAAGACTTGATTTTTCTCTGCTCCTGTGTCTCAGAATGGAAGCCACCATAACAGAGATCATCAATGTCTTTGAAATCGTCAGTGCAGCTGGTGACAGAGGAAACAGCTCCTATTCATTATTTCTCCAACCAAGTCCTATGCCCTGTAACCCACTGGGCCATGGTAGTCTGCCCTAGGATTCAAAAGCATGGACAACTTTACCTACTAACATGCCCTCTAGGGAGACAGACCATTGAAACCTTTCTTGGTATTTTCTTTTGAAGAAGGGAGTCCTTGGAGTGCAAGCGAGCCTAGCATTGAGCCCGAGGGAATGAGCAATGCCGGCACAGAGGAGAATTACCACAGGAACATGTCGTGGCTTCATGTAAGTAGGAATCTGAGGTCAATTTCTTTCAGCGTTGGGGAAGATCCAAGCAAGGTGCACAAAATGCTCTACTAAAACCATCAATCCAGGTTAGCTTCCATGAGAAAGTAAAAGGTTATGTTTAAGCTGAATATACATGTAATAGGCTTGGTTTGGGGCTAAAGTATATTTATTTTAAACTTAACTAAGACCAGGGTCTCTTGTTATGGCTCACTTGTTGGTCACCATAAGTCAGGGGAAGCTACAAGGGACCAGGCCAGGCTGGTGATGGAGATAAGCTGAATGACACATGGCAGGCACCATGATCAGCTTTATACAGGTTACCATGAAGATGAGACCAAGATCACGGTGTCAGTCTTGGGTTTGTAACGGACCCTATCGTAATCTAGGACAAGGAGAGTCAAAGAGAGAGTCAGAGGTCATAATTCAAAGGAATATCCAGATAGCCCAGGCAGGAAAGAGCCCAAGGGAACTATGGACATAGGCTGGAGCTCAAGATTTGAGCTGGATATGAGGAAAGAAGGAGGAAAGGAAGAAAGTTAAGCTCGGGTATACAATTGCAGGGAACCCCCAGCACCATTATTTGTAATAGATAGAGACTGACGCCATCCACTCTGATTTCCATCTAACTTGCACTAGGGTCAGATATAATGCAGTGCTGTGCCTTCACTATGGAAAGTGACTCCAGACTTGGCTGATTTGGAGACTCTTTGAAGCAGCTGTTTAAGTTTCTGGTAAAGTCTAATGTACATATTGAAAGACATATGAAACCGATGGGTGCAGCTTAGTAAATGTTCCCGAAGTAAGTACACCTGTATAATCGCTACCAGGTCTAGAAGAACATTATCAGCACCCTAGATGCCCTGCACGTGTCCTCCACAGTCACTGTCCTCTCCTCATAGTAACCGTCACTCAACCTTCTGACACTATAGATTAGTTTTATCTGTTTTAAAATGCATAGAACCAGCATCATATACTCTTTAGCTCATATAAACATTTATATGAGGATGTATTTTGTCCTCTGTCTTTGTCCTCAAAATGGTCTGTCCTATTCTTGGCTAGATTTGTTTTCATTTATGTCAATTCTACTTTTAAAACCTTCCAAGCAGCCTTGCACTTAATATAGAGATCAATTAAAATTGAGGAATTGAAATATTTATAATTTTAAGCCTTCCAATATCTAAAATGCTCTATTACTCCATTAATTTATGTCTTCCATTTATTTAGGATTTAGACATCCTTCAAAAATGTCTTTTAGTTTTCTATGGGATGTACTGCACATGAACACTGTATAAGTGTTTGTGTAAAGTCAATGTTGTTTCTTATTTAAATATTTGAAAGAAATCACTGCTAAAAACTTTTAGATCTAAAAATTCTTTGAAGGAGAGTTTTAAATTACAGATTTGGTTTATGTAATACAATTAAGACTACTATTCAGATTTTCTCTTTCTTCTGGAAGCAATTCAGATAAATTGATGTTTTTGCCTATTTTTTTAACTTAACCTGAACAGTCACATTTATTATTTTTTAAGAAGTTCTTTATTTTGAAGTAATTTAAAATTCTGTAGAATCTTCTGTGATGTACATTTATCATTACTGATATTGGTAGATTGTCATCTCTCTTTTTTTTATCAGTCTTCTAGAAGTCGGCCAGACTCATCTTTTTTTTTTTTTTGTATTAAATTCATTTATTGGTACATTGTAGGTATACAACACAATTACATTTCTCATTGGGAATTGTAC
>NW_004624765.1:6268717-6321310 GCF_000247695.1 Heterocephalus glaber | reverse complement strand
GTAGGGCATGCACAGACCTTCCTGTGTGCAGTGGGCTGATTCGGGGTGTTCTGTGTGACTCAGGACCTCGGTAGGGCATGGGCAGCCCTGCCTGTCTGCAGCGGGGTGATTTGGCGTCTTCCGCGTGACTCAGGACCTCGGTAGGGCGTGCCGATCTATCACTATTGATCACTGATATTTTTAAAGTTCATCGCTGGTAACTCCAATATATGAATCTCTTGTTATTCCTCTTGGTCCTTTCCCTTAAAATGCCCAGTAATTTATTGATAACTAGACATGGTAGCTGAAAGTTTTAGAGTCACAGTTGTAGAGATATGGCATTATGTAACTGTCAAAACTCAAAGGGTGTACACCAAGAGGTACCCTAACATGAAGTATGGACTGTAGGGAATAATATGCCAATATAAGTTCTGTGGTTGTAATAAATGTACCAAATAGATGGTGCAAGATGTTGATAATAGGAGAGCTTGTATGTGTATGGGCACATGGTATATATGGGAGCTTTCTATACCTTCTGCTGTATTTTTCTGTGTACCTAAATCTGTTCTAAAACATGAAGTTGATTAGTTTAAAAATTATAGAGGTTATATATAATATTTTCCTCTAGAGAGCACTAATCCTATCCTCTCGCAGACAAAAAAGAACCACATTACCTCAATCCTATCAAGAACTAAGCTTGCCTTCCTTGGCCTGTTACATGTCCATCAACATTTTGCCTTTTTGGTTCACTTTCTTAGTGTTTTTCTTGATTATCAGATTTGAGAGTGAAAAGAGAGTCCCCATAGTTCCTACATGTGTTCTGCCTCATGTTAGAATAAAGAAAGATATCAGAGAATATACAGGGAATCTTGAGAAAACTGGCTATTTCAATATGTAATTGTTGAAAGCTTTAAAGGGAATGAAATATTGTTAGCTGAATTTCACAGGAGTATAGAGTTCATTGTTGTTGTTTATCTTTTTTCAGAATAAGCAAGTCCCCTAGCTCCTAAAGAAATGTGGCATAGCCCTACTGGATGGGTTTGATTAGCCTTGTGTATGTCAACTTTTTTTATGTTCTCTATCCGGTTTGCCACACAGTCCTTCGGAGGGTGTCAAGGTGACACACTAGTTTCATGAATGAAGCATTCAGAAGATGACTTTGCATATTTGACTAATCTTATGGCTATGAGGAAGGCGACTTACAAGTTAAGTTACAAACTCAAGGTCTGAGGATAGAGCTCAGTGGTAGAGCATTTACCTAACATGTGCAAAGACCTGAGTTCTGTCCCCAGCACTATAAGAAAGGAAGTTACAGATATAATGTTCTTTATTTCTTATTTTTGAATAAGCATATCTTTTAAATCAACTAAATACCTCTCTGGAGTCTTAATGGAGAAACCTAGGATATGTGAGGATTTGAGCTGAATCAAGCTGTAAGAGAAGAACAGAAATGACCAAAACACTAGAGGGAGAAAAATCAGTCAGTAGGAAGTAGAAATGGGGCTCTGCAATGGGTTCAAGTTCCGGTTCAAACCTTTTAGGCAGAGTGGGAGATGAAGAAATGTTGTTAAGTTCCTCAAAGGATGGGCTAGAGTTAAAGGCATTCCTCATCTACCAGGGATCAGCCAGAACCAAACTGCTCTTTTGTCTGACTCCTAGTCTAATATGAGAGATTGGGCCGGGGGTGGGGTAAAATCTCCATTTGAAAGTATTTGGAAATCATATACTCCAGGATAGTTGTTTCAAGTTTTTGAATTTTTCTGTTTTCAAGTTTTCTGTTAACCTCTTATTATTTTCAAAAGATCCTTGTGTCAACTATGTATGGAGAGAGAACAAAGGCCAATTAGACAGACTTTTAACTCTTTTTTTTTCTCCTGTGGAAATTGCTGAATCATTGTGGTTTTAAGAGCCATTGGGGCAGTTGATGTTCTGATTTTCCATCTCATATTTCATGTAAATGTCCCATTGATGTGCGCCTGGCTGCCTGGTTGAGTTGCAGGGATGTTTGCTTTCCAGGTCATGATCTTGCTATGCAATCAACAGAGTTTCATCTGCACACACGTGGACTACTGTCATCCACACTGCTGCCTGCACCACAGCCGCTCCTGTGCTCGGCTGGTCAGGGCCATTAAGCTGCTGTATGGAGACAGCGTGGACTCCCTGAGGGAGAGCAACAACTTGAGCAATGTGGCTCTGCGGGGCAAGAAACAGAAAGAGGTGAGAGAACCGTCACTAGGTGTATACCAAGGATTGGAGAACAATTCCTGACCATGTTCTCTGGAAATAAAGATTGTCAGGCAACTGCAGTTGTACAAACCAAGCTGCAAGTGTGTGTGTAGTTCTGAGCAAAGGTAGAAGATAAGACAAAGCAACTGTCTTCATGTTCATGAGTAAACATGGACTCTTTCACCAGGTTTTGTCTTATTTCTGTGAATAAACATGAATTTATAAGGGTGGTGGCGATTAGTTAGTTACTGGGATAGATGGAATAATGTCACCCCTACAAGGATTAGGCACCTTCCAACCTGGATTATCCAGGTTGGCTTAATGAAATTATGAGGATCTTTATAAATGAAGAAAGGAGTCAGAGGTAGAGAGAGATGAGACGACAGAAGCAAAGGTCAGGGCAATGCAGGGCCGTGAGCCAAAGAGTAGTGGCTGCCCCTAGAAGCTGGGAAAGACAAGGAAATGGAGTCACTCCTAGAGCCTCCAGAAGGAGCAGAGTGCTGCCAATCCTATTTAGAACTGCAGGGTGATAAATTCGAGTCATTTTAAGCCATGGAGTGTGTGGTAAGTCATTACAGCAGCAATATGTAACTAATAGAATTATGTATTATGAAATAACCAAAAAGTAGTCTAACTGTTCACAGATGAACAACAGACTAGACTAGATCAAGTGAAACTGAAGGAAATTCCTTCAAGAAACTATGATGCTTTCCAGGCATTCAGCTGCCCTTTCGTAACAGCTACCCTGAGCAGCTGAGCTGGCAGAAGATAAAGTCAGTAACCAGGATTGCTGGGCTCCTACAGTGAAAACCCTGATTTACCCACCTGCCCCTGAACAGACGTGATAGCCAGGATGCATGACTGAATGCTGTGGGTTGCTCCTGCAGCTGCTGTTCCCAAATAGTTTTGCAAAGATTTTCATATAACACCTATTCATCTCAACAAGTATTCACTATGCACCTGCTATTGGCACATTATTAGGCCAAATATTCTGTAAAAAGTAAGTAGAAGCAAAGAAGTTTCTACTAAGGAGTTCATCCAGCAGGTTTGTGCCAATAATAGGCAGTGGGGCAACCAAACAGCTAGAGAATACAACTGACAAAAACAAAAATGATAAAAACAAAAATATAACCATGCCTCATGCTTTAACAGTCACAAAGGGACTTTTTGAAATTACAACTTTTTATGATGAAAACAATATATATTCACCAGAGAGATTTTAGCTAACATAAGAGATCCTAAAGAAAAAATGATGTATCTTATAAGTGTGCTACATTAGCTTCTGGGATACGCTCTTCTAATATTTTTTCTAAACATACATGAGGGCATGAGATATACACACCTCACTGACAAAATGCTGTTTGTTTGTTCATTCATATTTGCAGTTCTGAGAATTTAACCCAAGGTTTTGTGCGTGCTAGGCAAGCAGTTTACCACTGGGCTACATTCCCAGGTGGACAAAGCATTTTTTTGATTCTTAACAAACTTTATGCAAGAGGTATTTTTCTCTTCATTTCATAGATGAAAACCTTGATGCTCAGAAAAATGAGATTGTCCATAGATCATATCTATAACACAGTCAACTAGACTTTAACTTAGAAATCTAGAATGTCAAAATCAGGTCTTTTTAACTATACTGTACTGCATTTCATATTATCAAAACTATAGGGCCAAGGATTTAGCTCAGTGGTTCTGGCACCTGCCTGCCTTGTAAGCAGAAGGACCCAAGTTCGATCCCTGGTACCAAAAAAAACAAAAAAAAACTATATAAATTCTGAGAGAGTGAAAATGGAGAATAGATCAAAGTGCATGAACTACTAATGCATGACATAAACAGAAAAAATTATGTATATGTTTTTGTGTGTTCATTTCTGCCTATTTATATAATACATAATTCAAACATAAAGAACACTACATTCAAAGAAAACCAGTTTTAATTTATCTAAGTTCTTTCTTCATATTAAAAATTCCCTTAGCTTTAAGAGAAAATCATATATGTTGGAAGCTGCAAAAATATGCAAATCTAAATTAATGTTCATTGTTCTCTATACACAATCAAAATTTTTACTGCCATACTTTTGCTTAAATTATACTTTCATCTCTATTCTATATATGATCAAACCCACATATCCTTTAAGATAGAACTCAAAGACCATCTTCTCCCTAAAACATTTTCTGATCTCCCTAGTGTTAAGCACAGAACATACCGCACATGGATGATAAATGCTATTTTCTTTTCTTCCTCCCTTTGTCTAAAGTATAATGGTACTTGTGATTTTCCCAGTCTTCATTCATTCATTCACTCATCTATTTTTCTGTCCATCTCACTACTCATCTACTCAGCACATTTTTAAAAAACCTACAGACAAGGCTGAACCTATACTTTGTGCTGTGTAATAATAATGGGCAAAAGAGATATAGTCCCTGCCTTCATGTCTTGTATATGATCTCACCTGAGAAACAGATGTTAATAATCTTCCAGATTGATGTAAAAGTGCAATCTAAATAAGGGCACTAGAGAGAGAGCTATACTCTACTAAGAATGCTTATTGATGAGGCTCTGAATTTGGCAAAGGAAATAAAAGACAGCTTTTCCAATAAGGTGATCTTCACCTGAAGGAAACCTGGATGTAAATTCATTATGGGACTTTCCAAGCAGAAAGAAGAGGAGCACAAAGGACCATGGCCATAGCACTGAGGACTGTGATACGGTGATGAGGCCACCTAGGCAGATAGACTACAACAAGCAGGGCCACGGAAAGGCTCTGATTCTAGCCTGTGGGTAGTGCCAAACATCCTCTGCCACTTAATTATAAACTCTCTGAGAACTGAGGACATCTTACACATTTTCTACCCTGAAAGATACTGACTGGATCAGAGTACTAGTAATACTGACACTAGCAGAGGACCCATCGATATTGGGTGAGTGAGTGGGATTATGTTCTAGAATGGTCCATGAGTGCCCTCACTTCTGGCTCAGGCAGGACACTGGCGTCAAGCAACAGAAAAGGCTTCTACCCTCCTGCTGTGCCCTATGTTTCCAGAAGGAAAGGAAAGCAAAGCAAGAGAAGTACCTTCTAACCTCTCAACATTTGAATTAGTCATTCGTGTGCAAAGCTGAAAAGATCTATTGAATCTTCTGTGATAAACATCTTATTTCCCAAATGCTATCTTCCTGCTCAAGCCCTTTTCCCCCTCCCATGATGTTTTCTATTTGCCTGTTCGGAATCTGTCACATAAATGAACAATGACCACATTTCCAGAGCCAAAATGAAAACAGAAAAAAGCAATAAAATCAAGAGTAAAAGCAGTGGTCTCATTAGAATCAACTGTGAGCAATTGATATTTCATTCCTGTTTCCTCTTTAATTGGTTTTTATGGCAGAATATATTTGTGGCAGCCAGTACACTTTATAACCCATCTAACCTTGATCAATCTGAAAATCTACATTTCAGTGTCCAGGAGCTTGCTGTACATTCTTTTGGTTTATTCTAGAGCACTTCTAAACCTGAGGGTTTTTTAAATATATATAAACTGTGACTCTATATGTATATATTACCGTCACCAAAGAATTCTGCCTGTATGTCTGCATTTTGTCCTATATTATATTCTAAATATAGTAAATGTTAAATTAGTACTACCTGTTGGAAAAAAATAGATAAAACATTTTTTTCCTTTCCGCCAAAAACAGGAGGAGGGTAAATGGTTGTACAGGTCCACAAAAAGAAAGGGCACCACATGGGGTAAATTTTATGAAGCCAATGCAAACAGCAAGGGGTCAACTAAGTTCCTACAGAAACAATATTTTTTCCTAAAACTGCAGACAACATTATTATAAGGCCAAGACATGGGTCTTGATTGCATAAGCCAGAGTGACTCCTCAACATAATATACGTAAAGTGTATGTCAAATACTTGTGAAGTTCAAACAGGGTCGATTACCTTTTGGGAAATGTTGCACCCTGTCGGCATGATGTTCATGGTGAAATCCTTTTCTCAAAGGGCACAGAAGGCTGATTTCAACTTTCCCAACTTTTAAATATCTTATTATTTCCACAGTGATTTGTCATTCATGGCTTGTATCGCCCTTCTCACTTCCCTTGGCTTTTTAGAATTTGCTGGTTTGTTATCTGTCTCTCCTCAGGATATACTCTCCATGGTGGCAAGCATCATAGATAGCTTCCTCCTCAGCATATATCCAGAAGTCAGCCCAGTTCCTGGCATGTGATTAACTCAATAAATATTCTTGACTTATTAAAAGAATAAGTAAAATTTTTATTTGAATAATTAAGTATTATTCTTCTGTAGTCAATATTCTGTTTCAAGGAATACTCATTCAAATGTGTCCAAATAATTAGTTTTTTTCCCCAAAGGATATAGCAGAATTTCATGAAACCAGGGATAGAAAGGGAAACACAGCCAAGGGATTGATGACCAAAACTGTTGTCCATCTCGAGGTGGACAGAGTTGGTCATCTCTGATTCTTCCTGCATCATCTTAGTCAACTCACTCATCTCCATCCTCTAACAGCTCTTGCTTTACTCATCTTAGACTGAAAATTGAACGGTGACATCATTTGTTTCTTGTCCTCAGCAAACACCACTAAATGATTCAGACTGTGAGTCCCTTTATACCCTAGGACATGAATTTGATAGGATCCACTCCTGCATCTTTAGAGGAGTGGATGAGAAATCCTTAGCCAGTCAGAGCTGACTTTACATTGAAAATGTGGCCAAAATGAGAAGCCAGAGTCAACTATGATGGGTTTTTCTAAGACACATACAGTAGTAACCATTCCCCAGGATTCCTAACACAGCTTGGGGTTCTGTGGCTGCTTCCCATTCATCATAACTCCCTCTAGTAGAGCCATCTCAACAATAGATGATGTCCTGTAGTGATGAATTATCCTTTATCTTAGTCTTTAGTTTCTTTATAGATTCTTCTTTGACTTGTAATTTCAACCATTCATGTGCATCTCACAGTCTAGTGAAATCTCTTTCTCTTTAAGAAACTATAGATTCTATCAGGACTAGCATCCTTCTCCATCCAATTCCTAAGTCCTTCTGTTGGAGTTTTGCATCAAGTTACAGAAGAAAAAGGCACCTAATCACAGCTTTTAGTCTGACTTAGAGGTGACAGCAGTAGAGATACTGTAGCTCCTTCACATAGTATACTGAATTCTCTGCCACATATGAACCCATTTCTCATACATGTCTTCCAAGTCTGACCATGATTTTCACATCACTCTGCTGTGAAAGCCCTTCCAACTCCCTTCCCTTTCCACTGAAACAAATACCCTAATGCTCTTGAGGTTACCAAGACACACCATTCTAAGGAAGCATGCCACCATATTAAATGTTTGACACATAGGAAGTTTGACTTACACCTTGCCAGTAGGCAGGATTAAACACAACCCCGCATTTCCTAGCATATTGAGGAATAATATAAATGTTCAGCCTTTTTTTTCTCCTGTGCAGAGTATTTTCCTCTATTTGTCTAGTTACCATTTTTGTAATTTAATCAAAAAAGTTATTCAAAAGTATTCCTGAAAAGACAAAATATTAAGCCAAAGGATGAAGGGGTGAAATATTTATAAAATTCAAAAATCATATTTTAAAATAATTATAATGACCTGCAAAATTTGTGTGAAATTATAATGAAATGAATTATTTAAGATTGTATTTCATGTAGATAGCATTATCACAGTTTTGCTAATATGCATATGGAGAGAAAAAAGCTAAAAGAAACCAAATGACTATCATTAAGTTGAACATTACTAGGATTTTTGTTTCCTTCTTCACAGTTTTTCTATCTTTACCAGATTTTCTGTAATAAATGTGTATTGTTTTATAGGTAGAAAGAATAAAAGCAGAGAGACACTAATTTTTAAAATATCTTTATTTTAAAGGACATCAGATACATCCCCCACAATAATAGGAAAAACTATTGCTATATATGAACTATTTTAGAACTATTTTGCTGTATACTGCTTTTCAAGTCAGAAAAAAATACAATACAATGCAGTATTTTTCTCCTCAAAAGATAAGTGTTCCCAAGTATGCATCTCCACTTTTTTTTTTTAGGAAACACAGCAAGAGCTCTTGTTTCCAAGTAGACTCATTTCAAAAGTTGGTACCATACCAGCCACACATAACAGATTCATTGTCTTGGATCTTTTCACCATAGTTTCGAAAGACTTTCTTGGAACATGCATGTACTTTTAAATTTGCCTTTTATTTCAAAATATCTCCATCTGTAACACTGTGAAGCTTTGTCCGAAAATTCTTTAGTTCAGTTTTTTCCCTTGGCATAGAGGGAAAAGTGTTTCATTGATATGGCACTGAAAAAACAAATGAGCTTTATTCTGTGAGAGGAGAAGGATTCTGCCTTTGCACATCCTGGGGTGCAAAAATAGGAAGACTCGGAACTCAGGATAAATAAACAAAGGGCTGTCCCCAGTAGAACTGGTGCTTCTCCCAGCTGCTCTGTCCATTCTTAAGGAGTCAGAGGAAGGAATTGTCTTGGCTGTCCTGATGGAGTTGAGTCGGGCCTATTCTGGACTGAAAAACTATTTGATAGAGTTGATTTTATCTGGCTTGCTATTTTAAAATATTTGTATTTTTAACTGCTTGATGGAATATAATTAATCCTGAAAAGAAAATCATGAGATTTTTATCTTTTCCTCATTCTACTAAAGCCGTCTTTGTAACTTGGTCAAGTCACTCCACCTCTCTGGATTCTAGTTTCCTCAAAAGTAAGAGTTTGTTACTAATGATCTCTAAGTTCCCTTTCATTACAAAATTAATTGCTTCTCTAAGTTTTGGGAAGTTTGAAAAACCCTTAAAGCATTCTTTCCATAGAAGACGGTTACTTGGAGAATGTAAGAGAAATAAAGCTCTGTTGGTTTATGAGAAAACCCAACACCTTCATCACATATTTCGTTCTCTTTTCAGTGCTCAGATAAGTCATGCCTTCGGACACCTTCTCTAAAGAAGAGAGTTTCAGATGCCAACCTGGAAGGGAAAAAGGACTCTGGGATGCTGAAATACATCAGGCTTCAGGTATTGGCACCTGGTTTTAAGATATGCGTGTAGCATTATCAGGGAAGAGGCTCCAGATAGCCTGTTTGTTTATTAGTGTTTGGGACAAATGATGTAAATTAACATAGTGTTGGCCCCACAGTCCCCTTCATTGGTGAGTGTTGGTTGCCACCAAGTCTGCAAGGGAACACATCCTTCTTGCTAGGCAGGTGGCTCCCACAGATGGCCTACAGTGACTGGCTGAAGCGGCACCTCTCCACACCCTGCCACTTCCAGGGGACCTGATTTCCTACCTGTGTGGATGGCAGCACACATGGGTTTTGGAATTAGTCAGGATTTGTATCTCACGGCTGCTGCTCTGGAATTTGGGGCAATTTATTTAACATCTCATCTATAAAATGGGGATTCTAGTACTAGACCTTTCTTAAAGGATTCTTGGATAGATTAAATAAAGTAGTACATTTACTTATGTATGCAGTGCTTGACATATTGCTGTATTGCTATTACAGCCCAAGCTCTAAATTGTAATAACTTTCCCCTTTGGGGTGGGGGTTGGGAGGCTTTAATGTGTTTCTGGAATGTCTTTAAAATGACTTATCTAGCACCTACATTTACCACCTAAATTGTCACCAAAAGTATCTGAAATAATGGATTAAATAAGATTTTGTGGGTGGACATTGGATCATACCTACAATGTATAAAGTTGTTTCAAATGGAAATGCCGTCCAAGTTCATATTGGCTTAGAAAACTAAGTTTCTAAATGAAGTGCTTCATAAGTTAGAGATTGCTTATAGCTTTCGATGGAAATCTACTAACAGGACGGAAAAAAGAATGCTTGAAAAGTTCTGGTAGACTTTTATCACGAAGATATATTTCCTAATATCTTTCTTTTCTTGTAGAGTTGTACTTATTCTACAGTTTGTTCCTTGGTTGGCTGCAAAGCTGTTTTTATGATGAAAACATTACACAATTAGTACTTTTTCTTCCAATTCATTTTAACTAATAAAATATAATGCTTATGTATCATGCTATCTAAATACATTTCCATTTTGGAATATAAAATAAGGTCACTTAAAGTAGAGAGAAGGGAGGTAGCTCTGAAGTTTTAAGAAGGCAGTAATCAGTGTTGTAAAAGATTTTAAAACATGTTTTCCATCTTTTTCCCAGGTGATGAGCTTATCACCTGCTCCCTTGTCTCTGTTAATCAAGGCAGCACCAATTCTGACAGAGGAGATGTATGGAGACATCCAGCCAGCTGCCTGGGAGCTGCTGCTAAGCATGGATGAGCATATGGCAGGGGCAGCAGGTAAAGAAAAACCACATGGGACCTGGCTCCTGCAGCCCCTGCCAATACTGATCCAAGTGTTAAAATAAGAGAGAGAGGCATTTACTTCATTTTTTTCTCCTAGGTCAGGTTGACTGCAATTGTTAGATGTCTAAGAGTTGTGCACTACAGGAAAGCCAGTTTTGAGTGCTTCCTTCCCATTTTGTTGTATGGTTTGCAAAGAGCAGATTTCTCATGGTGTGTGTTAGGCAGCTTTCTATCACTATAACAAAATTCCTGAGACAGTCAACCTATAAAGAGAAAAAAAGGTATTTTGACTCATGGTTTTAGAGATTCTGGTCCATGATCTTGTGATCAGGCACACTCGTTGCTTCTAGGCATCTGCTGGGGGTGCCAGACAGCAATGGTGGGGAGTGTGTGGCAGAACAGAACTGCTCACTTGCTGACCAGGAAGTAGAAGAAAGATGAAGAGACCAGGGTCCCACCATTCCCTTTGGGCTCACATATCCATTGACCTAAGGTCTTCTCACTAAGCTTCATTTCTGTAGCTGTAGGGGCCAAGCCTTTAACACACAGGCCTTTTAGGGACAATTAATATCCAACTGTAACAGGGTGTTACCAAATTATTCGGAATGATGTTCCCCAGGACCAACATTTTCACCATATTTTACAAAGATAAAATTCTTCTTGTATTAATTCCTACACTTATCATGAACCACTCTCATTAACTTTACTAAATCTCATGTAAGCAATTTGTTCATAATTACAATATCAAAATAAAATTTAAGTGATGTGTCCAATTCCACAAAGCTAGTAAGATACAAAATTTGGTTATTCATTTTTTTTCCTTTTTCCATGGAATCCTTTATTTTGCCATAGTTATTTAAATTGTGAAGTGTATGTGTTAAAATTCAAATAGTACAAAATTGTTTGAGTTAAAAGTAACACTGTCTTATAACCAGACATTCCATTCCCTAGGAATCTTTAACTTTCTTAGGAATCCTTCTAGACCTAGGGTATATATGTGTATGTATGTATATGTTGCAGGTTTCTGTTTTCACACAAATGAAACATCCTATAAAGGCTTTTTATTTTTGGATTTTTGTATATAGGAGACCAATTTTTAACATCAGCCTATAGTTTTACTTCACTCTTTAATGGCTAAAAAGTATTCTGTTAGGTGAATGGACATACCATAGTTTATTTACTCAGACTTGTAAATGGAAATATAGGTTGATTTTACCCTTTTGCTCTTTTATACCATGCTGCAACAAATATCTTCATAAAAAAAATCTGTTTGTCAACATTAAAGCTCAGGTTTTTGCTTTTCTACCACATGCTTCTCAGAGAGAGCTACAGGAGCTCAAGGAATGGGACAGTCATGGAGAGACTTCAATGGAAAATACACACAGCAAAGTGGGCTTTGAGAACAGCTGGAAATTGGCAAAGCAGGGAAAATTATTTGGGTAAATTTGCATGGGTATGGAAATGCATTAGGCTTATTTGGAGAGCCTGAGGCAACTGCTTTGATAACTAGGATAGCTTATGACACTGAAGCTAGTAAGAAAGACCAAAGACAGAGGTACAGTCGGGGAACACACTGGTGTATGTGGCAGCCGAAGCAGTGTTAGCAGGCAGATTCTCTGGTGAGAGTCAGTAGAGAATGGAGAGCAGAAGGATGACCACTGAGCAATTGGCCTGCTTTACCTTCAGAAGACCGGAGAAGGAGACTGGCTAGAAAAAGACCAGAAAAACTGATCAGAACAGTAGAAACTTAAAAGTTGCAAGCCATGGAGGCAAAGGAAAATAACTCTTCAAACAGGTTCTTACAAAGGTACTAAAGGGAAAAAATGGTTGTAAAATACTGGTTGTATCTGCTGATTTGCAAATATTACAAGCAAATTATTTTTATAAAAAGACTAAAGCAGAGCTCTGCAATGATTTAAAGAATGAGCATGATCTTCAAAAGCATGGTACAGTACATTTTAAAGGAAAGTGAAGAAAGGAAGAAGGGTGGAGATTTATGCAGCTGGTAGACTAAAGAAAAGGATTATCAGAAGCTAATGATCATAACATTTATAATAGGATCATATCACATACATATTATCTTATTGATAAACCGTTTTATGGATAAGGAAACTGAAGTCAGAGGGAGAAATTTATCCAAGTTTGCACAGCTCAGAATTGGACACCCAGACCCTGCAAGTGTACATACAGATGTCCTTCCCATCACACCACACTGCCTGAAAAAGACCAAGAGCACTTTAGAGCTGTGGTGCACTGTTCACCTTTATTTTATTGTATCTTCTCATATTTTATTGTAATAGTAAGTTCGGAGTCAAATATCCTTCTTCTCCTCCTCCTCCTCCTCCTCATCATCATTATTTCACTGACAGTTTACTAGTGAAGAAATGGGAGCTAATAGATGTTACAAACCTTGCCCAAGATCACAGAGCAGAGAGGTGCCAGAGCTAGGACTCAACCCCAGCTCTTCTAACAGCTGCCTGAGCATGTTGTAAGACTCTGAGAAAGAGAACAAGAAAGATTCTCGATTGCTATCATCTCACTGATTTGTCTATGTGTGCCACAGAATGCACTTCTGTTTTACTGTTGATTAGCTTTATAACTTAACACAGCACCTGTCCTTTATCTTATTGATATTTGACTTTTTCCAAACAGAAAAGAAAGAAAGAGGATTATGATACAGAAAATCTCTTATTGTTTCTTGATCTCCTCTATCTTTAGGAAGGGTAGAAGTTTCTAATAGAATCTACATGAATTTTGCTTTTAATGTATAGCTAATGAAACTGAGGGAGTTTTTTAATGAACATCTTTATGTACCATCCTTGGGTTAAAAAAGCATATTCCTGTATGTAATTTTCTTTCTTCATCTGTTTTATTCTGGCATTCCCTTTCCACTGTGAGCTGCAGAAAGCTTTGCTTAGAATGAGTTATTCTACTGAAATGCTGTTGCTTTTGCACTAGCTATTGGATGACTATGGGGGAACAGAGTGACATTTGGTTTCCAAAGGCAGAGAGAAGTTGGCTTTGGGGAGAGCTGGTGAACTGGTTCTATTAGCTCAGGAATCATTTTCAGGAGATAGGAGCAGTTCCCCCTTCTCCCTCACCCCAGAAACGATGGAGAATTTTTAAATGCACAGCTGTTTGTTGACTTGTCTCTAGCCGCCATGTTCCTGCTGTGTGCAGTGAAGGTCCCTGAGGCCGTGTCGGATATGCTGATATCGGAGTTCCACCATCCAGAGACTGTGCAGAGGCTGAACGCCGTGCTCAAGTTCCACACGCTCTGGAGGTTCCGCTATCAGGTCTGGCCCCGGATGGAGGAGGGAGCACAGCAGATTTTTAAGGTGAGAACTACAGTGGAGAATTACCTTAGCAAAACCCACCTCAGAGCACAGTGTTTAGCCTAAGCAATGCTTATTGTTTTCTATATGTTCACTTACTTCATACATGAATGAATTCTTCTTGCTAAAAAAAAAACAATTGAAATGTGGAGTAATGTAAAGTAAGAAAACCAAGTTTTTGTAAGCCTCACAATCTTAGCACCATCCCCAGAGGTGAGGACATAAAAATCTGAGTTATAATATTCCAGGTCTTTTGTTGGCTGCTGGGGAGAATGGGGTGATTAACACAACTGAAGATCATTTGGTTGAAATCCTTCACTTTACTGATGAGTTATCTGAGGCCCAGAGAGATTCATCCTGTGCCCTGTAACAGAAAGTCTTAAAAAACAAACCTATGTTTTGATGCTTATTTATTCCATGTCAAGTTAATTAGACCCTTAAAGCTTCTGGAGGAAGATTGTGTCATAATTATACTTCAGATTCACTGCCGCCTTTATTCCATCTTACTCACCTCATTCCTCTCATATCAACGAGCAGATCCCGCCTCCCAGCATAAACTTCACTCTGCCCTCACCAGTGCTTGGAATGCCATCTGTCCCCATGTTCGACCCTCCATGGGTCCCTCAGTGCAGTGGAAGTGTCCAGGACCCCATTAATGAAGACCAGTCTGTGAGTATCAGGCGGTTTCTTTTCCATATCTGCAGGGTGCATGCAGCAAATGTACAGAAGAAACAGTGAATGTATGAGACAATTTGTCCATTCTTAGCATAAGAACAGAATAACAGCAGAGATGACCACCCACCAAGGTGTTTATTCTTCTGAATGGAAGGTGCTAACATCTGACAGTGAACATTTGGAGACTTTCAACCCAAGTTGTATTTTATAATCAAAGCGGCAGCCACCTTATAAGAAAATGTGATATTTACACACCATGGACTACTACTCTGCCATAAAGAAAGATAAGCTCGAGTCATTTGTAGGAAAATTAATGCACTTTGAGACCAGGATGTTAAGTGAAATAAATCAGACACGCCAGCTTAAATATCACATTGTTTCTCTTATATGAGAAACACAGAGTAAAAATAAAGAACAAAATAAAAGATAGATAATAGGAAGTAGGGAGATATACTGTTTTCAAAGGGGAAGGGTCAAGAGACGGAGGAGGGGAAAAGGGAAAGGGGACACAAAAAGGGATGTACAAGTGTTATGTACAAGTACCACCTTCCCACAAAAATGTAAACATTATATGCTACATACATGTACTAATAAATGAAAATGATAGAAAAATTTAAAAATAAACCTATTAAAACATTAGGCACTGGTTTCTTGGTCAAAGGGTACTTTTGCTGCTACTTGTCATAAAATAAGCATATTCACTTACCCCATGATATGTAAACTATCTGAGAATGCAAGCAGCAGAGCAAGAGGAGAGCGCATGTCTCTTACTTTCTTGTGTGTTCCTCGCTTTGTTCGTCATCAGTATTACTATCACTGAGAATAGAAAAAGAACACCTCTCTGGATACATCCACCATTATTTCCTTGAATGTTAATTGATACGTGAGTATTAAAGATTTTAATCCATCTCATAGTATACCCAGAAAGATTATAACATTTACCCTATACAAAAAATCTTTCATAGTCTAATTAACATGTGTATTATTTCCTTAATTAACACTTTGAATGGCAAAATATTTACTGGTTTTTAAATTCTCACTCATTTGAAAAACATTATGCTTAGATTTTCCAGGTATTTGCAATTTTCCTTGAATATTATTTTTGCAGCCACCATGTTTTTGTATTGCTACAGGTTTGCAGTACATGCAGTTTACAGTCGTCTAAGGGAGTGGGTACATGTACATAATACAGCTTATTTCTTTTTTTCAGTCCCCTGACCCTTTCTTGCTTCCTTCCTCCCCGCCACTTTAAATTCTCTTTCCTCATTTTCATTCTGCGGATATTATCAATCTATTCATGGCCTTCTTTCCAGCGAATGGCATATTTTCATTCCACTTATTTCACCTTCCCCTCCCACTCTCCTTTTGCCCACATGGGTGGGCACATGGTCCTCTTGGACCCCTTCCCTTTGCACAACACCCATTCCCTTGTCTCCATCTGTCCATCCTTTGTTTTGTTCTCTGTACTTTGCTCAAATGAGAGGTACTATATAATATTTAAACTAGGTGTCTGATTTCACTCAACATCATATTTCATCCATTTTTCTACAATGAAGAATTATTTGAACTCTATTGCCTATTTTGTTTTAATTCTTCCATATACAGTATCTTCATATCTGATGGTCCTATACCAAAGAGAAAGGTGCACCTGTTTCTACTGCCTTATATGCAATAATTCCAACCTCTGAACCATGAGCATAAAGATCTTTGATGCTTCTCCAATACAGGTGATGGGTTCCTGTTTCAGTCAATGAACTCTATCCCAACTTTACAATAGATTTCAAACTAAGCTCCACAATTCTATATTCAGAATGTGTTTTCTTTTTCTTTCCACAGTTCTTGTCTTATGCCATGTCATCAGCCAGTTTTTGGAACCTGATTTTGAAAATGCATTGTTATGTGACCTATCAAATGCTTTTAATTGCTGTTGTGCTGTTTATCATAGTAGCTTTTTGTCTTAATAATCTGCAAAGTGGGCTTCTGTGAGAGGCGCCCTTTAGCAGAATGACTAATACCTCATCTCTGTCTTAAGAACCTTGTGACAGTAGGGCAACAAAGAGGTGTGGAATTGCTGCTATACAGACATTACTTCAGATTGGTAGTGAAGAACTCCAGTGATCTGTTCCCTGCTCTAAGACCACTGACTCTATCCCCAAACCTCTCAGAATTTGTCTCAGCATAGGCATTATAATTAAGGAAGTCATAGATAGGAAAACCATTTTTCAGAGTGAATTTTTCTCCGTTATTCTTCTTTGTCTATCAGCTGTTGAAGAATGGACCTGCTTTAATATTTCTCCATTATACCTCTGCTGGTAAAAAAACAAAGAATCAAATTTTATATTCAATCGTAGTAACTCTATCAATTCTCCTAATTTCCTCTCAGTAACTTTGTTTTTACAAGTATTAGATATTTACATTGTGCCACTCTATTTGTCATTATTCATTATTTACAGTGTAGTAAATACCTGACCTACAAAAATGAAATAAATCACATATACAACTGGTCTATATAAGAGATATATCTCTTTCCTCCTCCTTCCCATGGACCTGTCTTTCTGGTTTATTAATCTTACATAATAAATGTCCTTCCATTTAAAGCTAGTTCAAAAAGTTTTGGGCCAAATTTTATTTGATCTTAATGTTTAAAGAATGAATTGTTGGTATCACCCCAAATCCTAACATAGAAACAAGATTGTTTCCAGAAATGATAGACATTATCGAAAAATTCTGATTGGAGGATTGCTGTTACACATTACCTGGAAACATGGTAGGAAAACAAGCAAATCTCCACAAAACTAGATCATAGATGCCCAAACCTTTCCTGAGAATAAATGGCCACATTTGGGTAATTCGTTGGGTAACTCTTTTTGCCTTATCACCTTCCAGGAAGAGCTGCTGCTTAAAAAATTTGCCTTCATGTCTCCCCAGAAATCCTTTTCAGCCCGGGCTGTGTCCCGTTCCCATCAGAGGGCAGAACACATCTTAAAAAACTTGCAGCAGGAGGAGGAGAAGAAGCGTCTTGGTCGAGAAGCCAGCCTTATCACTGCCATCCCCATCACCCAGGAGGCATGCTATGAGCCCACCTGCACACCCAACTCAGAGCCGGAAGAAGAAGGTGCCCTCTACACACAGGGTTTCTTTGGGGGCTGAGTCCTAGGGAAAGAACTTGCTTTGAAGTAGACACTGATGATCTTATGTGGTGACGTGAGTTGATATGTCCCCTCTATTTCTCTCTCATTTCCCGACATTATTCAATGAAAGACACAAGCTGTGGTTTTCTAAAGTTAGAGCTGGCTGTTTCCGAAAGACATTAGCCACACTGAGTAAACGTGTCTGATGATGACCAGGCATTGGATGTGATTCAGGAATCAGCTGAATCCAGAATGCATATTAAAGTAAATGCAACCGATCTCTCAGCATTAAAAATGGGGTTAATCAATGAACTACTTTCAACTTTCAGAGTGCATATAGATTGTTGGTTGGTAACAGAATAATTTATGAACCATTCTACACTCAGTGATTCTCCACCTTATTTTTACGGAAAACTTTGTGAGGGATTTTCTATTTCTGTAGAAAATTTTTTATTTTTTCCTTTCTTAACTACACTCTAATTTACATGTCTTATATTCTGAGTACAGTGTAAACTTGTGATGATGATAAATTTGCTAAAAACAAAACAAAACAAAGGTTACATTCCTCATTTTGTTTGCCAGTAGAAGAAGTCACCAATCTGGCATCGCGCCGGCTGTCTGTGAGTCCATCCTGCACCTCCAGCACATCCCATAGGAACTACTCCTTCCGCCGGGGGTCAGTGTGGTCAGTGCGCTCTGCGGTCAGTGCAGAAGGTGTGTCCCACTTGAAAACATGTTCTTTATTCCTCTTGGCTTACATGTTTTGAAACATTTTCCAATTAATGCCATTACTCCACTTCATTATACAATCTTCATTAAATGACATAATTTGTTTGAAGACCTAAAGTTTAAAAAATAAAAAGACATGGAATCTTTTCTAAAAATTGTTGTCACCCAAGAATTGTCATTTTTAAGTTGGTTCCCTTTTAATTATATTGCATGTAATCATATTTCTGATTACATATTCAGAAGACACTATTCTAGACATTAATGCCATTCACCCTGGCTACACATTGCAATCAACTGGGAAGCTTTGCTTAAAAAATATCCAGGGAGGGACAGGAGGGGAAGCAGACACAAAAAGAATTAAGATGTGTTATGTACATGTGCCAGCTCCCTATGATGAATGTAATCATTATGTACTACAAGAGGCACCAATAAAAAATTAAGAGAAAATACTCAGGCCATACCCAAGACCAAATTGGAAGCTCTGGGGGTGAGAACATGCATTCTTTGGATGATTTCAATATGTGGCTGTAGGTTGCCTTAGGGTGCTGTTGTGGAATAATTTAACAGTCAGTGGAAGGCTGCGGCTCATGCTGTTCCTGTCATGAAGTCTGATCCTTGGTGTGGTGGGGGAATGGGAGGCAGACTGATTGCGATGTACTTCAGTTCCAAGAATTTAAAAAATACGTACCGGTAATAATGAACAACTAGCTAGGATTCACCACTTCATGATTATACAGATTTCCTCACTGATTTATAAAGTCAACAAGATATAAGAAAATGGAGAAAATAGGACAGTGGTTCTCAGCCCTTCGCTACAGAATTCTGGGACCTTTGAAAAAAAATGACTGATGCTAATTAACCACAAGGTATGAGGATGGCGCCCAAGGCACATCTTTGTTTTTATAACCCTTTTATTGAGATATAATTCACATGCCATAAGATTTATCCTTTTGAAGTATCACTATAATTTTAGAGTATTTTCATCATCCTCCAAAAAAAAAATCCTGTAATTCTATCTCTATAGATTTGCCTACTCTGTGTCTCTCATGTGAATAGAATAATATGTGGCCTTTTGTGACTGAATTCTTTCACTCACTGTAGTATTTTCTAAGTTCATCCATATTCTACAACATATCAGTTTCCACCACTATTTATTGCCAAATAATTTTCCATCATATGCACATATTCATTTTGTTTGTTAATTCATCAATTACATGTGGATGTTTTCCTATTTTTTGGCTATTATGCTGCTATGAACAGACATGGGCAGCTTTTTCTGGGATGGGGGGACTACCAAACTATTTTCCAACATAGCTATATAGTTTTATATTCCCACCAAAATATACAAGGGTTCCAGTTATTCCATTTGTTATTGTCTGGTTTTGTTGTCACTGTTACCAACACTTGTCATTTTTTTGTTTTTGTTTTAGCCACCCCTGTGAACATGACATGTATCACATTGTGATTTTTTATATGCATTACCCTAATGACAAATGACGTGGAGCATCCTTTCATAGGATTGTTAGCTATTTGTATATCATCTTTGGAAAAGTTTCCACTAAAATCTTTTGCTTGATTTTTGCTCTTCTTTTTATGTATTAAATTTGTATTGTATTTATTGTAAAGGAGATAATTATAATTGCATACATAAATTGAGAAATGCACCTCAGTTCATAAGAATAGAAGTAGGTAGATATAATACACATTCATGACAAGAACAGCATCAACTTCAGTCTTCCATTGATTATTAGATTATTCCACCACGGCATCCTAAATAACATCATTTTGTTCATTTTTAATTGGGTAATTTCATTGTTAAGTTATACCAATTATTTATATATTCTAGATACAAGTCACTTATAAGGTAAATCATTTGAAATATTTTCTCCCATTTTATTTTCTTAATGGTAAATCTAAAAAATGATAGTTTTAAATTTTAATTAAATCCAACCTATGTATTTTTTCTTTTCTTTTATGCTTTTAGTTACCTAAGGAACAATTATTTAATTCAATGTCACAAAGAATTACCCCTTTGTTTTCTTCTAAGAGTTTTATAGCTCCAGCACTTATCTTTAGGCCTCTGTTCAATTTTCAGTTGATTTTTTTGTTATGGTGTTAGAATCCAACTTCATCCTTTCACATATAGATACAGAGTTGTGTCGGTATAGTCTATTGAAAAAATTATTTCTTTATTTTTATTAGTATTTATTTGCAGTGCCAATGATTATATTCATCATGGGGAGTTGATACATGTATATAACACGTGTTAATTCTTTTTGCTCCCCCCCCCATTCTTGGTCCCCTTCCCATTTGGAAAACATCTAGCTCCATGTTTCCTCTTATCTTTTTTTTTGCTCTTCAATTTATTTATATTTTGAGTTTTTCATAAATGAGAAATCATGCATTATTTAAGATTGTATATCTGATTTACCTAACATTATGGTCTCAAAGTAAATCCATTTTCTGACAAATGACTCAAATTTATCTTTCTTTGTGGCAGAGTAGTATTCTATTTTGTATAAATATCTCATTTTCTTTATCTATTCATCTGTTGCTGGACATATAGTCTGCTTCCAAGATTTAGCTATTATGAATTGTGTTGCTATAAACATGGGTATACATGTATCACTGTAATACGATGACTTTAACTCTTTCAGGAAGATACCTAGAAGAGGAATCCTTGGGATAAATGAAGTCAGTTTTTTGAGAAATCTCCATACTGGTTTCCATAATGATAATACTAGTTTACATTCCTACCAACAATGTAGAAGAGTTCCTTTTTCCACCACAGCCTCACTGGCATTTATTACTTCATTTCTTAATGATAGTCATTCTTTCTGGAGTAAGATGGAATCTCACTATTGTTTTAATTTGTATTTCTTTAATGGCCAGAGAGGTTGAACATTTTTTATATATTAGCCATTTGTATTTTTTTCCGAGAAGTATCCATTCATTTCAGTTGCCCAATTTTGATTAGATCTTTTATTTTGAAAGGATCTAATTTTTTAACTCTTTATATATTCTAGGTATTACTCCTCTGTCAGAGGAGTAGCTGGCAAAAATTTTTCCCATTCTGTAAGTTGTCTCTTCGTGCTCTTTGTTGTTTCCTTTGTTGTATGGAAGCTTTCTAATTTGATGTGATCTCATTTGTTGATGTTTGATGTTATTTCTTGTGCAACTGGAGTTGTGTTCATAAAGTCCCTGCCTATGCCTATGTCTTCATGAATTTTATTTTCATTATCCTCCAGTAGATTGTTTCTGTTTCAATATTTAGGTCTTTGATTAATTTTTATTTTACTATATGGTGGAAGATACGGACTTCAATCTAGCTTCAATCTTTTGCATGTTTTCCCAGCATCATTAGTTAAAGAAACTGTCTTTCCTCCAGCATATGATTTTGGCCCCTGTGTCAAAGATCAGATGACTGAATGTGACTGGGATTGTTTCTGCATACCATATTCTGTTCCACTGATCCATATATCTTTTTTTGTGCCAGTACTATGCTGTTTTTAATCACTGTAGCTTTGTAATATAGCTTGAAATCCAGGATTGTGATGTTTCTTATTTTGCTCTTTTGCCTAGGATTGCTTTTGCTATTTTGGGTCTATTCTGCTTCCATATAAATTTTAGGTTTGTTTTTCAGTTCTGTGAGGGATGTTGTTGGTATTTTGGTTGGGATGGTATGAAATCTTTTTGTCAGTTTTACAAATATGACCATTGTGACAATCTTGATTCTACCTATCCAGGAACAGTGGATTCTTTCCATTTTCTGAATTCTCTTTCATCTCCCTTTCCAATTATAGTTTTTATTATAGAGGTTCTTCATTTCCCTGTTATGTTAATTCCTAAGTCCTTAACTTTTCTTGAAGCTATTGTGAATGGTATTATTTTCCTAATTTCTCTCTTGATGTGTTCATTATTGGTGACTACACCAATAATAAAAAGATTATTTTTTATCCAGTAAATTTTCTTGGCATTCTTATCAAAAGTCAATTAAATGTAAGTAATGGTTTATTTCTGGTCTTTTTATTCTGTTGTATTTGTCTGTATGTCAGCCTTTATGTCAGTAACACACAGTCTTAATTACTATAGCTTTATAGTAAGTTTTTAAATTGGAAAGTACAAGTTGTCCAAATTTTTTTATTTTCAAACTTATTTAAGCTATTCTTAGACTCTTGGCATTTCTATGTGAGTTTTAGGATCAGCTTGTCAATTTCTTCAAAACAGGAAAATAAGTTTCTATTACATTGTATTTGTAGATCGTTATGAGGCATATTAAGGCTTCTGATTCATGAATATAGAATATCTTTTTATTCACTTCAGGGTTTATTTTAACAATGTGTACAGTTTTAGCTAACAAATCTTACACTTCTTTTGTTGAATTTATTTCTAAATATTTTTTGGTGCTAGTATATTTTGGTCTTCCAATTTCATTTTTGTTTTTTATTGCTAATATGTAGAAATACAGTTGATATTTGTATGATGACTTTATGTAATAGATCAAATACTCTATTAGTTCTAACAGTTTTTTGTGGATTTTCTATACCCAAAATTATGTCACCTTCAAATAGAGATAACTCTTTGCTTCTTTCTAATCTAGATGCCTTTTTAAAAGTTATTACCTAATAGCCCTGGCTAAACCTCCATTCCAATGTTGAGTAGAAGTGGTGAGAGCAGTGGGGTGAGGAAGTTGTTTTGTTTCTGATCTTGGTGAGGGGGAACATCTACTCTTTCACCATTAAGTATGATAGCAACAGTGGAGTGTTAATTAATGGCCTTTATACTGTTGAAGAAGCCCCTTTCAGTTCCTAGTTTGGGCACTCTTATGAAGAGTCAATTGAACCTAAGTAATGGTTTATTTCTGTTCTATATGTCAGCCTTATGTCAATAATTTGCAGTCTTAATTACTATAGCTTTATATAAGTTTTTAAATTGGGAAGTGCAAGTTCAACTTTTTTTTTCATTTTCAAATATATTTTAGTTATTCATAGACTCTTCCTAGACTCACTTATTTTTATCCTGAGTGTTAGGTTTGTTAAATGCTTTTTCTACATCTATTGAGATTTTCTTGATTTTATTTTCCCCTTTCAGCCTATTAGTAATGCACATACATTGATTGATTTTCAGATGTTGAACCACCCTTGCATTGCTGAGACAACTACTTAGTCATAGTGTACAATTTTTATAGAGTTCTAGATTCAGTTGCTAATATTTTGTGAAGATTTTTACATCAATATTCATAAGGAATATTGGTCCATAATTTTAATTTCTTGTGATGTTATTGTCTAACTTTAGTACTAGAGTAATACTGGCTTCATAGACTAATTTGAGATGTATTCTCTTCTACCTATTAGAAGTGTTTGTGAAGAATTGATGTCAAATATTATTTAAACATTTGGAGGTTGGGGATTTAGCTCAGTGGTGCTGCTGCCTGCCTCGCAAGCACAAGGTCCCAAGTTCAATCCCTGGTACCCAAAAAACAAAACAAACAAAGAAATATTATTTAAACATTTGGTAGAATTCACCAATGAAGTTATCTGGTCTGGGCTTTCCTTTGTGAAAAGTTTTAACATTATTATTATTATTTTTTTATTACTCTATTGACCTCTGTGATTGATATGTCTATTCAGATTTCTATTTCTTCCCTAGTCAACTTCTGTAGTTTGCATCTCTCCAGTAACCTGTATATTTAATTTACATTTTCTAATTTATTTGTGTATAATTTTCCATAATAGTACCTAAAAATCCTTATTATTCTGGTATGATTGATACTGATGTGACCTCTTTCATACTTGGATTTGGTGATTTGAAACTTCTTTTTATCAGGTTAACTACAGGTTTATTAATTTTCTTAGTCTTTTAAAAACCAAATTTAGTCTCAACTTTTCTCTACTGTTTTTCTATTTTCTATCATTATTTCTACTCTAAAACTTTCTCTTTCCTTTGTTTGCTTTTCTTTGTACACTGTATTGACACAGAAGTTCAGGTTATTACTTTTTAATGTAGGGACAGATCGCTATAAATTGTCCTCTAGGCACTGCTTTAACTGGGTCCCCCAAATTTTAGCATGTGATATTTTAATTTCCATACATCTCAAAGTATTTTCTAATTTCTACTGTGATTTTATTATTTGATCCATTGATCATTAAAAATTGTGTTGTTTAATTTCCAAATATTTGTAAATCCTCCAAATATCCTACGATTACTTAAATCTCATCCCATTAGGTTGAGAGAATGTACAGTGTATAATTTCAACCTTTTAAATTTATTGAGGCTTTTCTGGTTACATATATTCTGGTTGATGCTGCAGAAAAATGCTTTTTCTGCAGATGTGCATTTTGTTCAAGTATTCTATTTCCTTGCTGAATTCTGCTTAGTTCTATTCATTATTGAAAATAGACCCATCATCTCCAGTGGTTATAATTGAATTATTCATTTCTCCTTTTCTGTCCATTTTTGGTTCATGTGTTTTAGGGCTCTGTTATTAGGTGAGGATGTTGATATAATTGTTACGTCTTCTTGATACATTGATCCTTTTATTATTATGACATGGCCTTCTTTGCCTCTACTGAAAGTTTTTTTATTAAAATGTATTTTGTCTAATAGTATTGACACTCCAGGTCTTTTCTGACTACTATCTACGTTGAATATCTTTTCCTGTCCTTCTTCCTTTTATTTGTGTCTTTGAAACTAAATTATAGTCTTATAGGTAGCATTTGAGTCATGTTTGTTTGTTAATCGTACCACTAATTCTTTTTATTAAACTATTTAGTATATTTACATTAAGTGCAATTATGGATAAAGTAAGATCAATGTCTGCCATTTTAAATGTAAAATATTTCATAGTTTTCTTAAAAATTTCTGCCTAGTAATAAACACATCTAAGCTTCCCAGGGACAGTTTTTATGGACAGCTTTTATTCTTGCATATGGACAGTATTTTCTTGGTTCTTTGCATGTCTCATAATTTTTTAATGAAAAGTGAATACTTTTAATTATATAATATGGCAGCTCTACAGTTTAGGTGTCCCTTTCCCTTCTCAGGGTTTGTTGTGGTGGTCTGTAGCTGTGAATTTATTACCAATTATATGTGTCGATGAAGAAGAGATCATTAATATGAGTGGGTTGTGCTATTCTTACCTTAAATGTGTGTGTGTTGGGGAGTGCTTTCTCCTACCCCATTTCAACGCTCACCATCTCTCACATACTCGCTTGCATGCAACCAGTTCCACCTATGAAAATTGTCTCAGTGGCCACTTAGAATTTTATTTTCTGTGATTTCATATTATGAGTTGACCCACCTGCTCCAGAATGTCCACATTTCTCTACAAAAATGAGAATAACAGTAGTTGGATAGTGAGCTGATCTTGTTTGTTTTAACATGGAAAAGTATTGTATAGAAACTTGCCTTTTAAAAATGTCTAGTTTTTTTTCACTGTTGCAAGGACTGTACCATTAAGTAGGTAAGGCTTGAACTGAAAAACATTGTTGCATTAGAATTGCATCATTGAGCAAAGCACCTTGATTTTGTTTCCCCCAACAGATGAGGAACACACCACTGAACACACACCAAACCACCATGTGCCTCAGCCCCCACAGGCAGTGTTCCCAGCATGTATTTGTGCAGCAGTGCTTCCCATCGTTCATTTGATGGAGGATGGGGAAGTGCGGGAAGATGGAGTAGCAGGTAAGGTTTTCACCAGGAAAACCACCAGGCACTTCTTAAGCGGTTCATCTGATGGAGAATAGCAAGTTTCTCTTGGACACATGACCTACTACATATTTAATTGTGTTAGGCACACATTATACTTGTGGATTTGTAGCATACCATCCAAACACTATCAGTTTCTCTACCTCCTTCTCCCACTACTATTATGACCAAAAAAGTGCATTTAAAATTGGGTCTAGCAACATTGTATGACCATAAAACAAAACAAAACTTATTTGGTCACAAGGAAATCAGTCGTTTTGACCACCTTAGAAACCCTAGCTATTAATTTGATACTACTAACGCTATCTTTCCTACTTTATTACTTTCCAGAGGTGCTAAGGAGAATAACTGCAAAATGAAATGAAAAACTATGGGTAAAGCTGAGTTTTATTTGTAGCAGACCAAATATTAATATTCCTAATGTTAAAAATAAATAATGATTTTTTAAAACCTCAATAGAAAAAATGGGGAAAGGATATAAACAAATCTACTGACCAACAACTGTACACAAAATTATTCTTTAAACAAAAATGAATTCTTACATTTCAGTTACAAAATTGGCAAGGATTATTTTAAATGAAAATACCCATAGTTGGTAAAATATAAAATTGGGTGTAAACATTATATAAGAGAGTTTCATAATATAGCTTGAACACAGAATTGGTTTCTAGCAATTTCCTAAAGAAATAATGAAAACTGTATAAAGACTTATAAAAGATAATATAAAATAACAAATATTTGGAAAGAATTTTAATACCCAACATCAGCCAATTAATCTTGTTAGCACCATGTAATAATATTCTACACACATTAGAAATCAGATTCTAAAATATTAATACAAAATGTATTCTTCATAATGCTAAGTAAAAGCCTTAGTATGAAACAATATTTTCTATATAGTATTTAAATATATTTTTATGTATAAGAAAGTACATACTCAAACTGTTATGGTTTCTACGCTTGACAGACTTCATAGTTTTCTTTTTCTCTGTGTATTTTCCTGTGTTCCCATGTTTCAAGTATTAAACTGCCTTCCTGGAGCAAAGAGTATTTTAAAAATATTGTAAAGATATTTTTTCAACCAATTTCAATTTAAGAAAAACCCACATCTATTTTATTTATGAAAGCTAGAACTTATACATTTCTTGTTCATGGTTTTGATTATATTGCTTTAAATTTTTGTTGTATAGTTAACTGCCAAATCAAAACAGTATCATTTATTCAAAACATAGGTTGAATGACAAATTCATGCTAAATTCTACACTCCCACCTTAGAAAACTAATGGAATTGGGGAACACTGTTCAGACTGATGATCATCTAGTACTGATTACTGTTCTCTTTGCCCAACTGCTTACTTGGCCTGGGCATTTCTGGCAAATTTAGGCTGACCACAATAGCCTTTATTTCTCACTAGGATGATTTATTCATGAGACTTCCTCTTAGAAATGGGAAAGAGATACTATAAGCATCTATGTGAACAGTAATGAACCATCTCTAATGCCTTTTTAACCAATATATTTTTTCAAAAGCCAAATAATTACTTTAGAAATTTACCTATACAATAAACAGTGAAATATAGGTTTAGCTTAATAAAAACTTACTAGTGGTAATATTGGGGTGGTTTCCACCACAAAGACAACTGAGTATATCCATATGCTTTCAAAATCAATGCTAATACCTAAAAACCATTTTACACTTTTTGCTTCCTTTACTTTACATGTAAAATGTTTAGATAGCAAAAACAAAAAACATATATCCACATTTCAATAGAAAGAAGAGTTTAGAGAACATTTTTAAGGCAAAAAGGAGAGACAAATTAAAAATTAGTAAATTGAATACTTTAATAGATTTCTCTCCTTCTTAAAATGAATGTTCAATTTCCTTTCTCTTCCCAAGTGAGTGCTGTGGCCCAGCAAGTCTTATGGAATTGTCTAATTGAAGATCCATCAACAGTTCTTCGGCATTTTCTGGAAAAACTGACCATCAGCAATAGACAAGTGAATTCCTCTTCCTTTAAAGCGTAACTATAAATGTGAACACTGTTAAAAAGAATAAAGGGACTTTCTAGTTCTTTGCATGTAGCATCAATGTCTCTGATACTTCACCAATAAGTGCTTTGTAAGTTGTGATATACATTAATGGCCTCCACTAAACAAAAAGCTAATTAATATTCCTGACCACCTTGTAATAAGACTGTGTCAGAAAACTACACTGATGATTAAAAACCACTTGTTCATACCTATGATATGGTCATATTCACTTAAAAATTAGGCTTATTTTCTGAAAAGTAAGGGTGAAACAGACTTCTGAATTTATTCTCTCTTGGCTTCACCTTATCTCCTTGACTCAAAATCTAGGAAACAGAATTATGAAATTAAATAAACTTGGTGTGTTTAGTAGTTTCTCAGGATAGGCCTTTGTTACATTCCCATCATACCTGTAACCCATGGCATATAGACTAAATATATAGTTTTCTAATGGTTTGCCTGTGACCTACAGAGGAAGGGTAAATTTGTCTTTTTTATTACTATTTTTAAAATGCACTTGTCTGACTACTGCTCAATTATATTGACATGTTGACTCTTAGGAAAAAGGTGTTCCAGATGATTTAAATATTAAGTGTCATATATACTATAAGTATAAATGTATTAGGATCATTATACTATACTGAAATGTTGAATATAATTGAAATTAACATTTGCGCAATAGAAAAAAAATCCCCCTAATGTTCGAGAAATTGATTTTATGTCCTACAGCCTGGTACCTGAATGAGTCCTTAAAAATTCTGCTCTTCTTTCAGGATGAGTTAATGTACATGCTGCGCAAACTCCTCCTAAATATTGGAGACTTTCCTGCTCAGACATCTCACATCCTATTCAACTACCTGGTGAGTTTCAGCACCCAATAGATTATAAACATTCATTGCCAATAAGAAGCAAGCATACAAGAAAAAGTTCTTATATTTTTTTCAATAAATCTCCATTGATTGTGTGACTGAAGTGAATCACGGTCAGCTAAAGTCACCACTGTTAGTATGGGGAAGACCCCTCCTGCCACAAACCTTATTGTATGATGGATTCTCAGTAAATGTAAGTGTCCTTGATCTTCCTCCACATTATACAACTTCCTTATGTTGGTTCACGTCATTTTTCATTATTTTCCCCTTTTCCTACTTGGTCGTTTAAAGCACACACGTGCCAGTATTTCTCTAGATAGAAAAATATTTGTGTGTGTATTTTTCCCTGCCAACTATCTGTGCTTTAGCCTGTCCTGAAACTCCTTCTTCATCCCTCCAGGATCTTTACCAATTTTCTTCACATTCTACTCCTTACTCTACAAATAAATATGCAGGAGTTTGAGGTACAGTGATTATTCTTTGAAACTGCACCTTAATCCAGGCAGACAGATAGAAAATTAATGTTGCTCTAGGGCAAAGTCCTTCCTTCTTTCTCCCTTACTATTGTCAGGGATATAGTTACCTCTGTGCATACGCATCCACAGCAGGGTGATAAATTTAACTCACATTACAGCTCCAGTGTGCAGAGAACATTTGTATTTCCTTTCTCTTGTCTGAGACGAATTTGGTCTTACTTTGGAGGGCCCACTTGCGGGCTGGAAAGGGACATAATATAAATAAGTGTCCAATCTTTTTAAATTGAAACTGATACAAAAATATAAACAGTACTTCTGCGTAGTATTTAGCTTTTCTTGGATCTAAATGCTTAGCCTTCAGGAATCTTCCTCCCTCCCACTGACTTCTTTTCTTAGAGCTATGTGGATTCGAGGACCAAAAGACTTTTCTTCGTGATCTGTCCCCTGTGCTTCTCATCTGCCCCATCAATGAGACAGTGCTCTTCAGGCTGCTGGATACCTGGCTGTCAAAAACTGAAGCCCTGGGCAGCTGTAACCTGAGGCCTGTGTGCTCCAAATGGAGTTTGTTGAGTCCCCCAACCTCACCTCAGCTCTGGCTGGCGCTGTAGACTCCCCAGACTCCTCTGTGACCCCAGATGGCTCTGGCACAGGAAGTTCCCTGGTTGGTGCCTCCTGCTCAGGGACAGCAGCACAGTGACAGCAGCCTATGGCATTTCCATCTGGGAAGCTCTCCAGTCAAATATTCCACCACTCCTCAGTCCTGTCTATGTCCCACAAAAGCCAAAGGTAGATTAACAAAGCTAAGTGTAAGGGCCTCCCTCAGTCTAAGTCTGAGCACTACCAGGTTTATGTTGCATCCACATTGTTCTGGAGAGGTTCTGAGGCAAGCTCATGGCAGCAACCCAAACATGGATTTCAGTGTTACCCTTACTTTCATATATACCAGTCATTTCCCAGGTCTCTTGATAGCGGAAAAGCTTACCTGGACCATCTTCTGTCCTTTTGCCTGTGACAAGCAGATGAACATATTATTCCCCTTCTCCTGTTTTCCTTCTGTCAATGCCAAATAAGCCTTAAATTTGGACATATATCCTCCCAACTAGTTAATTGGTAAGCTAATAGAGAAAAGGATTGGCTACACTTTGACCTTGCTGTAAAATCTTATTTTGCATGAACATAAATTCCTGTCTTTGTATTTCTGTCCAATTCCCCCACAGTTCCAGCCAGATGGATGCTTTGGCTGGAGTAGGGAAGAAACCTTGTACTTGTACAGAGAAGAGACAAGGTCACTTTTAAACGATTGCCCACATGATGGATCTTTTTTTTTTTTTCTCGTGGCTAGTATCTTATAGATGGTGGGAATGGTTAGAACATCGACTCATCACTTCTAGCCTCCTTTAGGGACATGTCAAGCTACTGTTTAACTTGACCTAGTAATCATCAGGGCAGCTACTCTGTGGGCGTGAAAAGACTTTTGAAGAGGTTTGATGTCCAGAGAGTTTTAAGGAAAATCCCCAGCTTACAAATATGCACCAAGTCTTCTTGAGCTCATCTACCATCTCAGTCACCATTGTCCCCCTGTGATAAGGAAGGCCCACCCCACCATCTCAAGTATCTGTCCCCTGGGCGCACTGGCAGTCATTAGGACAGAGTCTGAAGGGCATCTCAGCTTTAAGGAAGCCACATTTTTTATTGAGGCACTTTAAACTCATTGCGCTTCCCACCTTCTCCATCTTTTATAGATTTCTGCTCAAGGTGAGGTTTGGTTCTCAGGGTGTTCAGTGTTTAGAACCACCAGAGCAGATTTGCTTAGTCACGTGGATCCTTTTGGTGTAATGAGAAAGTTGTCCAGGACTACCAAATTTTTCAAGAAAAAAATAACTAAAATCTACAGAAAAAAAGTTTACATTATTTCTTTATGATTTTGTTGTGTACTACTGAGTAAGGTAATCAAAAATTATTTCATCAAATATTAGTCCTCAACTCATTTCAATATATATAATATTTAATGTATTCCACCTTCTATTTTAAAAAGAATTTACATAGGGAAGGGTGGAGGGGGTGAAGGGAGGGCTAGGAATGGGGAAAAAATAAGAACCAAGATGCATTATATAAAAGGTACAATTCCCAATGAGAAATGTAATTGTGTTGTATACCTACCATGTACCAATAAAAGAATTTAATACAAAAAAAAAAAGAATTTACAAAAAGACATTTTAAATGTCAGCTTTGAAATGTGCAAAAGGTCATATTTTTCAAAATTATTTTAGAAAACACACAAGAATATCGAGTTCACTAATTGGCCAAGTAGAGCATTCTTAGGGAGATTATTAGATATATGACACTATTTACAACAAATGGTGTTTAAGGAAACATCACATACAGATTTTAATTTTGGATGCCCTATACCTGAGCTACCAGGTGATATATCTGGAAAAATGATCTTCTGCCTAAATATTAATCAGACACACAAGCTTAAATATTGCATGATTTCTTTTATATGAGAAATTCAAAAAATACACATATATAGGGGGAGCAAAATAGAAGATAGATAAATAGGAAGCAGGGAGAAGTTCAAATATCTCCCCAAATTATCTATCCTGTTGTTTCAAAAGTATTTTAAGATAAATGCCAATTTGTTTCATTTACTAGTTTTCTTCATTCATTGAAAACAAAGTTTTGTCCTTTTATATGTTTGTTTCTTCTTTGTAGGACAGAAATATTTTTATAACTTGTACTCTGAGTAATATTTTGACCATTCTTTTAAGGTCATGATACACAGTATATTAATAAAATTGACACACACAGACACACACACACACACATATATATAATATATATTTGGTCAGCTTTTCAGTTACACTCCTTCCTGATAACTGCCATTGAAAGTGTTAGAGAAGCATTTGAGCAGAGAATATGAAAAGGCAAGATGATTTAATTTCAAAAGGTGAAGGGAAGGAGGAAGGAAAAGGGGAAGTAAAAAGATTTAAGATGCGTCATGTACATATATTAAATATTAACAATGAAAGTAAACACTATATGCCGTAAACAGGAACTAAAAGTAATAACAATAACGATGAAAATGGGGAAAGGGGATCTAGAGATGAAGAGAGGGAGGTGGGTAGGGAGGGGAAGGGGAATGGGAATAAAAAAGAATCGAGATGTGTTATGTACATGTACCTACTCCCTAAAATGGATGTAAACCTCATGCGCTGCAAATATGTACTAGAACAAAAAGGCAAGAGAATGCGTATGTGAACTCGGGATTACTGTGGCTTTGTGAACCCTGCTTGTTCTGACTTTCAGGTGGGATTAATAATGTACTTCGTGCGGACCCCCTGCGAATGGGGGATGGATGCCATCTCGGCCACTCTGACTTTCCTGTGGGAGGTGGTCGGGTACGTGGAGGGCCTCTTCTTTAAGGACCTCAAGCAGACGATGAAGAAGGAGCAATGTGAAGTGAAGCTCCTGGTGACTGCTTCCATGCCAGGTAATCCTCTATTACTTTCAGATGACGTAACTTAAAAAAAATTATAAATAACCCTTTGAAAGACCACGAGGCTCTTTCGTTCATGAAAAAATTTTCAGAGTTCTAAACTAGTATTGAGTGCATCAAAGAATTTTTGTTTAGAACAATCAGAAGAAATATAATAGAGCCTTTAGAAATCCGCAGTTGCCAGATGAAAAGGGAGACAGCAGAACTGAGGTCCGTGTGAATCAGTCTTTGATGGGCTGCCAAGGTTAAAGATTTATTTAAGTCTGTCACGGAGGGCTAGCTGAACTGAAAGTGTTTTTGAGTGAATTTTTGGCTCCGCAAGGAGAATGATATTGTTTGTATGACATGGACCCCAGTCCTTTGTAAACTCAGTGAGAGACGGCTTTATGAAAAATTGGGAGAGAAAAGCAGGAAGAGGGAGAATTACAAAAGAACACAAAGTGTGATATAACCCTCCATGCAGTTCATATTCTTTTCACATAGCCTGTTTGTCCTTGAGATGAATATTTTACCAAGCCTTCATCCTCAGTCAGTTACTATGAAAACAGAAGATGATACATGGATTGAAATAGAGAAAGGCAAAATAAGGGACACAGACCTGGCAACAAAGAAACAGGTGTTAAAATCATCACTGCCATTTATTGGCCATGTAACTAACATTAGCTGTGAAAAAGAACATTTTTCCAAGCTTTCTTTGCTCATGTATAAAATATGAATATGATTCATACTTCATATCACAAGGAATAAATGAGGTTAAGTATATAAAAAGCTTGTTGTCATATGTGATTCATGATAAACAGTCAATAAATGATAGTTGTATATCTATATGTTTTGTAGATTATCCAAAATATTAGCCAGTTTTTATTATAGCAAAGAAACTCATATTGTCACTCATGTACTTAAAACAACTCATTAAAAAATAAAGGTATATCATAATCTCCACAAAGGTTTATAACTAATGGATAAAGGGAAATAAATGGAATACAGAAAGTGTATATCTAAACAGCTTCTCTGGTACTTGTTTTGGTTTTGCGAATATCTCTGTTTATATTTTCTCAACTGTCACTGCCTGGTCATCTCATTTAACAGACCGGGATGTATTATTTCTGACAATGCCTGCAGTGTGAATTTTGACTGTTCCACTAAATACAGTAAATGTATGTCTTTGGATAAGTTACTCAATCTCTCTGTTTCCTTATTTGTAAGATGAAAATAATATTCATGTCATAGGTTTGCTGTGAGATCTAAATAAAATTATGCATGTAAAGGGTAGATAACACCATTGGGAACTCTGTAAAATGGTAGCTTTAATTGTTTAATGTGAAATACTTAAAATCTAATGTTAAAAATCTAATGTTAAAATGTGCAGTTAGTTCATACACATCTCACATTAAGCAACAATAAAATGCCATTCGGCTTATTGATATTATTTTAATATTTTATGCTTCAAATGCAAACTTTCTTACAGTGGAATCTATTTGTTATGATTTTCACTTTCTATAGGTACCAAAACCTTGGTAGTTCATGGACAGAATGAGTGTGATATCCCAACTCAGCTACCAGTCCACGAAGATACTCAGTTTGAAGCCCTGTTGAAGGTAGGAATGACTTTTGACAGAAATAACTTTTTATGCACAATGCCTATGGCCACCCCTGTAAGCAACCATTTTAGGTTAAATGGCATTTTTCTATCTTCAGTGAAATGTGTGTAGTCCTTTATTCCTAGAGAATTTGTTCCACTATTACGCACTTAAGTAATTTTTTCCACTTCCACTGGTATTGTTAGCTTTTTGTTAAAGTAGGCACAATCAAGGAGATTCTGACAGCAGCAGAGCCCTCTAATGTTATTCCTGACCCCCCTGGAATGCTGTGGATTTCAGCTCATGAGCTTCTGAACATCATGATGGTCCTGGGGGTGCCCTGAGATTTCCCACTGGTGATGTTGGGGTAAACTTAAGCTGTCAGCTAATGATCCACACCAGAAACCCTTTTTGTGGGAACCGCTTGTATCTGTATAGTCTTAACCTGTCCTATGGCACACATGCCACAGCAGGCTGTTTGTATCATTGAAAGCTCTAAAAGGTTTGCCATCACACTGATTTAGGATAAATCAGATGAGTAAGAAAACATTTTCTGATAGTTATGGCAATAATTCCCCTCAAAATAAATGCAATCATTACTACTACAAGCTTCACCCAGACATCTCCAAAGAATATCTAAGCTGGTGAAGCAACTCAACAACCACTCCATTGGTCTACTCACACCAAAGGATAGGATGGATGAATGACACAGCACCTTCAAAGCCTGGCTCTACCATAGCCAGTGTGACCGAAACAAATCATAGGACTTCTCTTGTCTCAGTTTTATCCTACAGTACTGAGATACTAGCTCAGGTTATACAAGTTATCTACATGCAAAGCACTTATCCTAGAGTGCAGTATATAACAAGTTCTCAATGCACTGTAGTTTGGATTATCCTTGATGCTGTTCCTAAACACACTTTTTCCTGATATTGAGACCAGTAGGTGCCACTGTGCCTCCAAAGACCATTACTCTGTCCAAATTACAATTGTGCATCTTTAGGTACTATGAGAGCAGATAATTTATATCACCAGTCTTTATCACAGCATTTTTGGTAATTCTAAGAATATATATCCTCATGTACATGTACATATAAAATATGTAAGATACAAATATATATAAAAGCCTTGTAAGAAATTACATTGTTGTTTCAATATTTGTATCTTTCAGCTTACCACCAAGCAAGTATGGGTTTGTGTGTGTTTGTGGTACTGAGGATTAAACTCAAGTCTTTGCACAAAACTATATCCCCCACCCCTTTTTTAAAATTTGTATTTCAAGACAAGATCTTGCTAAGTTTCCCAGGCTGACTTTGAACTTATAATCCTCCTGCCTCATCTTCCCTCAAGTAATATGTTCTTGAAAAATATTTATTAATATTTATTCTCATTTTAGGAGTGTCTGGAGTTTTTCAACATTCCAGAATCCCAGTCAACACATTATTTCCTCATGGATAAACGATGGAACCTTATCCACTACAATAAGGTGAGGCTGAAATGGTGATGGGCATGTTGGGTTGTATCAAAGGCTCATCAAGGCTTCCCCGAGAGCAGCTCACAATCAAGAGGCCTCCTTGTCTAGCGGTTAAGAGCATGCCCAGTTGGGTCTGGATGACTTTGAACTATAATTACTCTACCTTTTTGCCCTTCAGTGTGTTTTTCCAGAAAGCGAAGGTGATGATAAGAGCATGTGTTAAAGTACTCATGATAATTGAAGGGGATAAGCAAAAAAAAAGGCACCCAGTTTTCATCATTATCATCAAAGTGAAAAATTAGGTTGCCCTTTGTGTGTATATTTGGAATTGTAATGCTCTTGTGCCTCTTTTTTCTACTGTGTTACATGTGACCATGGTGACTTAATTTATGAGCAAAAGGGAGCCTCTGGATGACCCCTGGCATTACTTCACAAGACCTTCTTGTGCTCAAGTGTTGTGTGTTACACTGTCTTTGGCTCCATTGCTCCTGACCTCATGCAGAGGAGTATGAGGGAAGGAGTGCCCAGCCGGGCGGACTAAAGCTTTCCCAAGGAGGATGTTCACCATCTCTGAGTTTTTATAGAATTGAGGAGCATAAACGTAGTTAAGAATCAAAATCATTTGAAAATAAAATTCTTGTTTGTCTGACCTTTGGGTAAAGAGGAAATGAGAATAAAATTTAACCATTTAAACTTTTATTTTGTCTCTTTGTGTATTCCACCACAGACCTACGTTCGAGATATTTACCCCTTCCGGAGGTCAGTATCCCCACAGCTGAACCTTGTACATATGCATCCAGAGAAGGGACAGGAGCTCATTCAGAAACAGGTATCTGAACACTCAATTTTATTCCATTTCATGTCATTGAGATAGACAATCCATAAATATGTTGCCAATCCTGAGATTGTGTCATTCCATTATGGTTCTCTCTGGAGAGAGTGAATAACTGGCCTTGCTCAATAGACTTTTGCCAAAAATAATGTGTGTTTTATATATAAATTGCATCATGTGATACAGCCATTAAGAAAAAAATCAGGCTGGGGATTTAGCTCAAAAGAAAAAAAAATCACGTGGAAAATGCTATGATGAATCATTGGATTTAAACAATAGAAATCCTCTATTTACTCACTAATTTCAAAGGATGGATTTTCATTTCACATTTTTGTAAAACAGGATTGGAGGGAAGTACACAAAATGTAGCTATCATATGGTTGTCCCAGAGGTCTGCACCAGCTGGAAAAAAAGTAAAGCAGTTGATGTCCTTGAAAAAGCATTGAACCCCAGTTCTGCTACTGACCAGGGACTTGACTTGGTTATGAATCTGACCTTAATAAAACAGGAACAGACATGATCAGGCGTTGGTTTAGGAGTGAAGATCAGAAGGATGTTCAAATGTTAATCTAAAATCAGGCTTTGATCTTAAGGAAAGTCACTAGTCTATATGCAAAATATAGCTTTAGTACACAGTTCTAAAGTTGATACAATTTTAGTGTTGCCCTCGTATTACCTTTATTTTTGAAGAAGATTACCTGAAGAAGAATTTCATGATATTTGAGCCTTTCAATTTTTCTGCACATATCAAAAATGCTAAGCTTGGCATCAAACTACTAAAACTATCTACCTGAGATTAATGAAAATGGCAGAGAATCAGACCACTAAAGTTATTTTTAACACTAGCTGCCATTAACTGCTTTAATTGCCTTCTGAGATGCTAAATGCTAAACTTGTTACAAGTCTTGAGGTCTTGGGCAAAACTGGAAAATATTAAATATAAACAATTGCTCAAACAATTTCACCAAATTATCCCAGTCTCTAATTTTGACAGCAAGATAATTAGAACATAATCAATAATGGCACTTCTTCTGTGAGTGTATTTTTAACCATGTTTAATAAGAACATATTTCAAGAGTGCTAGAAAAGGAGATTCTTGCTGTTATGTAAGTTCCAAACTAGAATGTGAATGCTTTTAAGTTCCCCCAGGAGATGATAATATGGTTCCGACTCTATCTCTGCAGTTGCTCATTACTTCTGAGTTTCCTAATCCCATTCCCTGCCCTTGATCAAGAGAAATGGAACTAAGAGAAGGGAATGAGAGCCCCACGCAAACCATCTAAACTCGGGGCCAAAGGAGCACCAATGAAGGGGCAACTGCTGTTGTCTCAAGATAACACTTTTTCTGGATTCCATTTCAGTCTTTCAAGACACAAACCCCAAATCACCAGGAAACAGCTCAGGCACCCATGGGAATGGTAACAGCAATTGGAATCGACTTGCTGGCTCCCCGATAGGAAAGTCTTCCATGTTCTGACATCCACACAAGTTGGATTTATATAATGCTGAACTTTCTTGACAATGCCTGCCTTGTACTCTTCCAGCCTACAGACTCCATAAGAAATTCTTCCCTCTGTAGAGTAGGCAGAAGCAGGAAGTGGGTCAATTGAATATTAGTTTACTCTTTCCACATGGTAAAGAAAAAACACCTCTCTCTCATTCCACTTTTCCCTCTTTCTGCCTGGTTTGTCATTGAAGGTTTTGCTTCACTTTCTCCATTCTAACTCTGGACTTCCTGTTCCTGCTCTTGTTTTCCACTAGGTGTTTACGCGGAAGCTAGAGGAAGTGGGGCGCGTGTTGTTCCTCATCTCCCTAACCCAGAAGATCCCCACTGCCCACAAGCAGTCCCACGTCTCCATGCTCCAGGAAGACCTCCTCCGGCTGCCCTCTTTCCCTCGAAGTGCTATCGATGCAGAGTTTTCACTCTTCAGTGATCCTCAAGGTACCAAGCATGCAAAACAGCACACTCTCCCTCACACCCTTGTTTGGTTCTTACCTGGAGAGCAGCCTTCCAGACAGACAGTTCTGGAAGCCAGGGATCCTCAAACCTATGTGTTAAAATCCCCTGGAGAACTCATTCAAACTCAGATCGCTGAGTCCCAGCCTCCATTTCAGAGTTCCAGGATGGGGCCCAACCTTGCATTTCTACCAACTTCCCAGGCAATGGTCACACTGCCATTACAAGCACTAAACTTGCAGAAGGGGCTCAAAGCTTAAAAGCAGGTGAGACAAAGAGTGCAGGGTGTGAGAAGAGGAGTGGCTGACTCAGTGAAAAATAAGAGTTTCAAAGGAGGCAAAAACTAAGGTTATAGAAAAAAGAATAGTGGTTGCACCTGGATTGGGAAAACATGCACTTCCTGCAAAAGGCATGAGGGGACTTTTGAAGTTGATAAAAAATTGTTTATGTGTTGATCAGCTGTTGGTTACAGGGGTGCATATTTTAAAACTCGCTGAACTCGACCATTAAAGTCTGCATATGTTATTCTAAGTCATACTGAATTGAGAGACAGCGACAGAGACAGAAAGAGACCCACTTTAGAACCCCACACCAGGACCATTATTAATTTGGCTAAATTAGGATCACTGTGCCCCAGTGTCCCCATGCAGAAGGCACAGAGCAATAGCAAAAAGAGCTTTAATCCGAGCAGTGATTAGAACAAGCACTAGTCCTAGCCCTGCCATTTTCTAGTGGAAGCAACTTACTTTTCTCAAAGCTACAGCTTATTTAGCAGCAAAGTGCTGCTGCGAACACTGGCCCTGCCTTCCCACCGAGTGAAATCAAAGAGGTATTGATAAAGGTCCTTTGAGAACTAGGAAGTGCTATACCAATGCCAAGGACATTGGGCTGGAAAGCCTTTCAGCAGTACATCTCCTCATCCCAGAGCTGGGACACATGGAAAGCAGCAGCCGCCACAGGTGTGATCGTGTGCTCTTGCTGACAGTATCAGGGTGGGGCTAACTCTGTGCTGTTTCATGTTCTCACAGCTGGGAAGGAGCTGTTTGGCCTCGACACCCTTCAGAAAAGCTTGTGGATCCAGCTGCTGGAGGAGATGTTCTTAGGCATGCCGAGCGAGTTTCCCTGGGGAGATGAAATCATGCTTTTCCTCAATGTGTTTAATGGGGCTCTGATCCTCCACCCAGAGGATAGTGCCCTGCTCAGGCAGTATGCGGCCACCGTCATCAACACCGCTGTGCACTTCAATCACCTCTTCTCTCTCAGTGGCTACCAGTGGATTCTCCCCACCATGCTGCAGGTGCTTGGAATCTCCTTTCATAATCAGAAAAGTAACCTGAGTGCTGGGTTCTCCCATTCTAGCCTGTGCTTCTCAGTGTGATGTGCTTTCCCATGTCTTCTAGGCATGTAGTCCTCCGTGTGTGGTCTCGACCTGCAGCAACACTGGGGTACTTGTTAGAAATGCATGTGATTGGCCCCTCTAAAGACCACTGAATCAGAAACTCTGGGGACAGGACCCAGTGATATGTGTTTTGAACAAGACCTCCAGATGGTTCTGTTGCTCTAGAATGTTAGCTAACCACTATGTCGAGTCAAATACATGGCATAAGTTCATGTGATGTTTATTCTAAGAGGTTCTCTGCCCTCCATCTCAACAGAGATATCTGTTGCCACTAAATCTGATAGAAATGGAGGAAGCAAATTCAGCAGGAAAACTTTCTGTTTACTCATGCCTAGTATATATCTGGCTATGTTTGGGAATACTGAATAAAATTCAAGCAGGGCCGTGAGCTAATTCTAGTTCTCTATTTTTAAACAAGTTTTTTTAAAAGTCATAAAAATAATATATGTTTATGCAAGGTTGAGTTTATTCAACCTAGAAGAAATTTACTTTCACTGTGACAAGACTCTTCCTTATTTTTAAATATTGGAAATTTTCTCTACTTTATAACTGTCTTACTGATTACCAAAAGCAATTATGCTTATCATAGAAATTAGAAGATAAAGAAAGTTTAAACTGAAAAAAGAGATTACCTAAATCCTCCTTCCTAGATAATCATTGCTTACAGTCCTTAAAAATTCCTGGTACTCTCTCCAATACCCATGTCTATGCACACACACACACACGCACACACACACACACACACACAGACTGTTTTAAACAAAAGCTTATACCAAGTATTCAAGCTTGTAACTTACTTCTTCATATAATACACAATATCATGAGTATTTTTTCATGTGGTTACATTTAGCTTTATAGTACCCCTTTAAACAAGTGCATATCATCCCGTTGTTTTCATGGACCATAATTCATTCATTGAACCACCATTAATGAATAATTTGAGTTGTTTCAAGTTTTTAACTATTATACACAATCTTACAGCCCGCCTTCTTGGATAAACATCTTTATACATTTGTCCAGTTCTTTCCTTGATATAAATTCTTAGTCGTAACTTCCTAGGGAAACATGTATTTAGATTTTTGGAATTTCTATGTATATTACCAAATCTCTCCCAAGAAAGGTTATGCCATTTTATACTCCCTTCCACCAGTTTATGAAATCAGCCATTTTTCTTTTTTTCCCATAGATATGGGAAGTTTTAAAAGCAAACATAATTTTGATGCATTTTGAAGCACTTGTTGAACATGCAGCATTTTTCCACAGGTGTACTCAGACTATGAGAGCAATCCCCAGTTGCGTCAAGCCATCGAATTTGCCTGCCACCAGTTCTACATCCTACACCGAAAACCCTTTGTGCTCCAGCTGTTTGCTAGTGTGGCCCCTCTCCTGGAGTTTCCTGTAAGTAAGATCTGTGGAAATAAATTAAGACCAACCAAATGAGAAAAGAAAAGGCTAGTTATTCACAGTTTAATAGAGCAAGGGAGTCAGTTGCATTTGGCAGAGACCCCCAACTTAGCACAGGAGTAGGAAAGCTTTCTAGAGGAAAGAAAGGGCATTCCAGGTATGCCTGAGTGAAGGGTGTCAGCCTGGGGAAGTTGTAGGCAGGCTAACTAGGAGCGAGGCATCCTACATGATTGGTTAGGGGCACATGTTTGGCCTTTTTTTTTTCTTTGGTTGGAAGTAGACACAAAAATTAAGGAAGCTCTCAGCTTTAGTCAAACCCCAGCCATTTTAGGCTATCATTGCAGGGTTATTGTTTGATTTCTACTAGAGCAGTATGACCTGCTGTAAGCCTGACAGAGCAGGCTGGCTTCCTGGGCTGGTTTTTAGAGACAGTATGTTGGTTTCCTGGTTGGTTGCTGCAGGTGCAAGTCAGAGCTCTACTTTTAATATATGGTCTGGCCATTTTCAGCTTATGTACTCACTGTCTCACCTCCCTACCTCCAACCAATAAGACATGAATACCATAAACTTTTTCTCTTTCAATAAAAAAATCATTTCTCTTCAATCTTCATGTCATCTCATCTCATCTCATCTGGGTGTAAATAAACCAGCTTTCTAGTTTTTATGTTCCATCCATGTAAGAGATGGAAAAATAGGAAATGATAAAAGGAAGGTTTCCCAATTCTTATTCTTATCTGTCATTCTCTACCACCAACCCTGCTTTACTTTTTGTTTTTCTTCAGAGTAATTACCACCACGCTGTGTGTTATACTTGTGTTTGTTTTGTTAACATGTATCTACTGCACTCACCAGTAGAATTTAAGGTCCATGAGAGCAAGACCTTTCTCTGTTTCTATGTTTGTTTGTTGTGTTTTGTGTTTTGTGTACATATGTTTGATTTTTTAGTTTGCTATGACTTCAGTGTATAGAATGGTCCCTGGCACATAGAAATTTAATATGGATTTGTTGTTTTATGAATAGATCAAAACCATTTAAAATAGATTTAAAAGGGCAAATACTGTATCTCTGTTTTGGAGATATATATTTTTATTAGGACCTGTGAAATGCATAGAGTCTTTACTTAAAGCAAGCATCTGTTCCCCAAAAGTATTTGAAGTATTCAGCCATCTATTATGGAAATTTTTTTTAGTTCCACCATCTTGTGCCAGTGGTGAACTTTTGTAATGAACTTTTGTAGAAGTAATGAACTTTTCTAGAAGTTCATGTATTACTGTTTCTAATGAGTTTCCTAAATATCTCTTTTGTACTAGATTAGCGTTTAATAAATCCCCCTGAAATTCAGGTGTACCACTCCGAAATCCTTTACCAGTATTGTGGGATCAGACGTATATAAGTTCAATTGCAGATGGGTGTGGTAATTGTTAATAGTGATTGTGTTTATGAAGTTTGAATTCCCAGTTAACCATATTAGTACTGAGGTGGGAGTCAATAAACTAAAATGGTTTTTCTTTTCACAGGATGTTGCCAATAATGTCCCCAACAAAGGTGTGTCGGCTCAGTGCCTCTTTGATTTGCTGCAGTCCCTGGAGGGAGAGACCACTGACATATTAGACATCCTAGAGCTGGTCAAAGCTGAGAAGCCTCTTAAGTCATTAGGTAAATGCAAAAGTTCCCTTGACTTCTTTTATTCTTAAATTTAATTTTACTGGTACATTTTAGGTATACAATATAATGACATTCATCATTGGAAATTTCATCTTTACATAATCTGTCTTGGTTCTTATTTTTTCCCATTCTCCTGCCCTCCCTTCAGCCCCTTCATCCCTCCCTATTTACAAAGACTTTGTTTCCTTTTTTTCATTTTCTCATGTTAATTCCATTCCCTTCTATCCTTTCCCCTACCCCTCCCACTTCCCCTTCCCCTTTGCCCCTTTTCTTCCTATTTCACATTATCTATTATATTTTTTAGTCCTTATTTATACTTTCAGTTTCTCACACTAGAGAAACTATTTGTTATTTACACCTGTGTGTCCTATTTCTTTCACTTGAGTATCACCTCAATGTGCATTCATTTAGTTATAAATATCTCTAAAGTCTCATTTTTTCTGGCTGAGTAGTATTCCATTTTATTTAAAAACCCCACATTTTCTTTATCCAGTCTCCAATTGATGGGCATTTGGGTTGTTCTCAAGTTTTAGCTATTAAAAACTGTGCTGCTATGAACATGGGTGCACATATATCACTGTGGTATGATTCTTTTAATTCTTTGAGGAAGATACCCAGCAGGGGAATAGCTGGGTCAAATGGGACTTCCAGTTCTAGTTCTTTGAGGTATCTCCATACTGATTTCCACAGTGCTTGCACCAGCCGACACTCCCACCAGCAGTGGAGCTGGGTTCCTCTTTCTCCAAAGCCCTGCCAGCATTTGTTATTGGTTGATTTCATGATAGCAGCCATTCTTACTGGGGTGAGGTGGAATCTCAGCGTTGTTTTCATTTGCATCTCTCAAATGACCAGTGATGTTGAACATTTTTTCATGTGTTTATTTGCTGTCTCTACTTCTTTGTCTGGGAAATGTCTGTTCATTTCAGATGCCCATTTTCAGATTGGGTCTTTAAATTTGGGAGTTCTGATTTGGTCTTGTTGAATATAATTTTGGAAACATTAGCCACGGCAATTAGACAAGAGAAAGAAATAAAAGAAATAAAGATAGGAAATGAAGAAGTCAAATTGTCATTATTTGCAGATCACATGATACTCTATATAGAAGACCCTAAGAACTCCACCAAAAGTCTTCTAGATTTAATAACCAAATTCAGTAAAGTAGCTAGATACAAGCTCAACATACAAAAATCATTAGCTTTCCTCTACATGAACAACAGAGAAATAGGTCAAACAATTCCTTTTACAATAGCATCAAAAAACTGAAATCCCTTGACATCTTTATCTCTTTGTAATGTTAGATAGATAGATAGATAGATAGATAGAGTAAATGGAACAGATAGAGTAATGGAACAGTTAATGAGTAGATTTTTTAAATATCCTGTTTTTTCTTAAATTTCTTGTGGATCCTCAAGAGTAAGGAATTCTTTGCCTTGAAAATCATACTGAAATGATACTCAGTAGACCACTGCCCTATCAAGCATTAGATGGTCCATTTAATTGAACAATTTTAAGTGAATAACTCTCCAAAATGGTCTCTTATTATCATGAAATGTGTAGAAGTGGACATTATTCAAAGATAAAACATCATGTTTTGCCTCTTAGATTATTCCAATGCCTTCTCTATAAGTAAGATTATTAAAACTACCTCAACAAAGTATTTTTAGGGCCGGGGATTTAGCTCAGTGGTTTCGCCACCTGCTACGCAAGTGGAAAGACCTGAGTTTGATCCCCGGTACCAAAAAAAAAAAAATTGGTAACAAAGCATTTTTATTTTTTATCCAACTGCTAAAAAGTAGAAAACAGAATGTCATTCCCTTCAGATGAAGAAGTCAATAGTTTTCACAATTTAAGAATAAAATCCAATAAAGAAAAGGCTGTAAATTATAACAGGAAAGGCGGTGTTTGGGTGATGAATTCATCTCTATCCCCAGCACAATCCATTCTTATTGTGTACCCTGACTCTCTGTCCCTTCAGATTTCTGCTATGGGAATGAAGACCTGACGTTCTCAATCAGTGAGGCCATTAAGCTCTGTGTCACTGTGGTGGCATATGCTCCTGAATCATTTAGAAGGTAACTGCAGCCCTGCATTCCATGCCTTGTGATACAGCAAAGGAAATAAAGTCACACGAATCCAAAGATTATATCAGTTTGTACCATTCTGTCAAGTAGGTTTTAAAAACTAAATTTAGGAAATTTGTCATAGCAGAGGTTTTGGAAAATACTGTAAATCTTCATTAATTTGTGATCTGTTCATTGGAATTTGTGCAGAGGATAAAATATTTACTCTTTTTAGAAAATATTTTTCTTTCATGTAATACAAATGAGTAGCAAACAATACTTCATAACAGATATTTAAACCATTTATGAAAACTTTTTTCAAAGAGCAACAAGAACACCTGTCACACAATGGGCAAGATCATAAATCTTATCTTTTCTTTTGCTAAGTACAAGGAAGCCAAAAGATTCATGTGGAAAATGAATCAACCCAATTCCAAGGTGTTGGTTCTGGCCTATATATAAGTCTCATCTCTCACTTAAAAGTCTTGCTTTGTTGGCAAGCTCCCCTGGAAGAAGAAAGGAGCTGAGTTGATTATGCGTAGTATATCTTTACACATTGGCCCCTTAGGTAAGTTATTTCCTCTCCCTTAGAACAAAATGAAGGAAGGGCCAACAGGGGCCAAGATTTATATTAATTGAACTCTCTTAACTGGAAGGAAATAAGAGGAGTAAATAAAAAATGGTCCTCCCAGTATTCCTAGCTTTTTGTTATCTTAAATGATGGAGATTAAACATTATACGGTACCTGTAGTCAACCATAGGTGTGACTGGGACCCTTCAAAGGGCAAACCTGAAGTCTTATCAGGATGGTCTTGCTTCCTCCTCCTACAGCTCAACTCTTAAAAAGCTTCCAGAATGGACTGAGCCCTCTATAAAGTTAACTCCAAGTCTGTACCTGACTGTAAAAATATATTTCCTGATCTATTTTCTATTCCAAGTGTGCCCGGGTATGTTGTTAATGTGATGCATCAGTGATTCTGCACTTTAATTAAGTTACAACATTAAGGCACTGCAATAATGAAATGTCTAACATTCTCTAATACTAAAATGCCAGTGACATAGTGAACCACCAAGTTGGACTGAAAAAATCTTCCCATTATCAAATTCCCAGTGAAACATGTCCTTGTCTTTTGAGTTAAAATTCAAACATACTGAAAAGGAAAGGAATTAGAGCTCATAATCAAATTTCCTTTTCATTGTATATTGAAGACCAAAGTCCAAGATTGTTAATTTTTTTTTTTTTATTTTAAGTCGATCCTCCTGATTTCTCAGTCTTTTCAGGTTAAACTAGAGGACTTCTTGATGCCTAACTAGAATCAGGGTTTTAAAAAAATAGTTACAGCCTGGAATATTCTTACAGAACTTTCATTTTTGTGCTTAAATTATTCTTCTTTTGGTATATGTTTGCGATACAGAATAAATACATTTGTCATGTACGTATACATATCACATGTTGATTTTTTTTTACTTCCTCTCCCTGCCCTTCCATTTTTCTCTAGCCCAGATCATAAATAAGTATATTTTATATAACATTCATGTAAAAATTTTAAAATCATAATTTTACAGTTGAATGAATGTTGATAAAGTTATCCCATTTTTGTAACTATCACTTAAGTAGAAAAATCGGAAGAGTCACTATCCTTATTTTTCACATGATAAATTAATTTTGCCTGTTTCTGAACTTTACTTAAATGAAGTAGTATAGTCAGTACTTTTAATGTCTACTGACTATATTACTTAATATTATTTCATGAGATTCATCCATATAATTATGCATAATTGTGGTTTTTATTCATCTATAAGATTCCATTGTATATATCAAAGTGAGTTTATTTCTTCTCTTGTTGACAGATATTTTTGTTGTTTGAAACTATCTAAAATAATGTGCAATGAATTTTTTTTGTGTTTTGGGGCTCATGTGTGTCTGGTATGCAATTCTGTGGGTAGAAATGCTTTGCAAGGTCACAGAGTTGGTGTATGTTTTGCGTTAGCAGATACTCCCAAAAAGTTTTCTAAAGTAGTTGTGTCCATTTTCACTCTAACCAGCAGTGTATGTTATTTACAAACTGGAAAATGCCTAGAGTAGAAAAGTGCTGCCTAACATCTGGGTAAACTGAATAAGCCAGAAACCTGGTACTAACAAAAGGTACCTGGTAGCCTTAGCTTCAATCTGATGCCTTCAATAAGTTTTTTTATTTAAAATTTTGTCCAGCCTTTCCAGTATGACAGTTAGTCTGCAGCAAGTTCCTTTCTTACTACAGGAAGCACATCTGACTTTTTGCCTCCTTTTTTAGGTTGTCAGAGAGGCAAGAGAACTCTATGGTGTCATATCTCTGACTCCAGACTTGCCAGTTTCTGTGAACTACTGTTCGCTGCCTGTACAGCACATATTCTAGGCACAGTTGTGCTATCAGAAAGCAATACTCAGATTCATAAACCCCATAGCAAGACTCACTGATATTTGTAGAAAGGAAAATAAATAAAATCTTGGTTTCAGGTTTTGGGTTTTTGTGAACCAACCAGCCAGTGTTGTTTTCTGGAATCCACAACTTTAAACTCAATTGGGGAAACTCTCCCAACAAAAATTTATGTTGGAGTTATGTACTTATGATTTTAGAGGGGAAATCTACCTTCTACTATTACTTAATTTCCATCTCCCCTCTGAGACAAAATTCTCAGTCACCTCAATACCACATTGAGTATGGTTGCTGTCAAATGAGCGGGGTCCCCCAGCGAGCAGGCCTTGCCAGCTCATTTCCACAGACCCACAGACTCTTGCTACAATATTGCTTAAGGTTTAGGAAGCCAGGCTCCTAGAAAAGGGTCTTTTGTGGTCTTCGAATTGTTTCAGCTGCAAAATCACTCAGCAAATTTCTGAATAGAAGCCTTGTTGAGGATTCTGAAGCCTGTTTCTTCAGACATACTGTGTAGCTCCATCAATTCTCAATGCTATTCTTTCAGCCACTTATTTCAATGGCCAATTCCCCCAACTAAATCACATATTTCCTTAAGGCAGAATTTACTACCTGCTAGCAGGTGTTTAATTAATTAGTTAGTAACTTGTCACCAACATTTCCAGCAGATTTAACTACTCTTGACTTGTGTGGGATGGGAAGAGGACTTAGAACTCCTCATCTCTTTAGGGGGTTTGTTTTTCCATTTTGTTTTTTGAGACAGGATCTCTCTAGGTACTGTAGTTGAGGCCAACCTTGAACTCACTATGTAGCCCAGACTGGCCTCAAACTCAAGGTTATCCTTCTGCTCAGCCTCCCAAGTGCTGGGATTACAGATGATCACCACCACACCCAGCAATTTAGGGGCTTTCTTTGAGCTCTTAAGTATGATTTTGCCCAGAAAAGTAAAGTGTAATGTGTGACTTGCTTTTCTTTTTGTTGTTTGCAGCCTTCAGATGCTGATGGTGTTAGAAGCTTTAGTGCCATGTTACCTACAAAAGCTAAAGAGGCAGACATCACAGGTAGAGACTGTACCTGCCGCCCGGGAGGAGATTGCTGCCATGGCTGCTCTGGCCACATCCCTGCAAGCCCTTTTGTACAGCGTGGAGGTCCTCACCAGGTAATCCCACTGGCAGGAACACCCCAGCCTTAAACCATATGTGTCCATTGAAAAGATGAAGACAAGTGTGTTATGGCTCAAAAGCTCTAAAACCCTGTCTTTATTTATAGATTCCTACCTTATTTTTTTTTACAGATACCTTCTGAGGCCTTTGATGGCTTACAACTTCAAATAGTCCCTAAATTAACTGGAAAAACAATACTAAGTACTCTAAATAGTAGTAGTTGTAATAGTAATGATGTCTTACTACAATCACTTAAACACACAATTGTATAGAGCTGACTGAGCTTGGTGGGAATTTTAACCCATTGGCAAACAAGTCTTTTGTAAAAGGGCCAAGTTAGGGAATATAAAAATGTGAGCCACTTTTTATTAGCTTATTATTTTATGAAACATGAAATTTCTCCAAATCCAACTAAACATTTTTTTGTTATTTTATTTCCATGAAGTCATGATTTTAAACTATAATTTTAGAAACTATATAACAAATATTAACTGTAGACTATTATTCTACTGATAGAATTAACATAGTTTTTGTAGACCAGGGTTAAATAATGCTGAGAGGGTTGAGTGATTTGGGAATGGAAAAGTAAATTGGTACAAGAGTTCAGCCCTAAATGTAGTCCAAGAAGGTAGTCCTATTGTTTGATTGTTGGGTGGAGAAATACAAGGAACTGAGCTTCCATGCGGTAAGCACAGAGCAGATGGGGTCTCTAGATGGAGGGAAAACAGGGAGGCTGGGTGCAGAACACTCAGTAGATGATTTTCTTTCCTTTTTCATTCCCTCTAAGTTAGTAGAAGGACATATTCTTCCTCAGGGTGGGAGTGGGGAAGTCCTCTTCCTGGGTTTGTGCCTTTGCCCCTTCAGTGCATTCTGCAATGCCATGTGTCCCATCTAAAGTATCATATTCTGTTTCTGATTTACCTCCCTCATCCCCCACAAAAGACATCACCTTCCCCAGCCCCCTTTTGCTGTTAGGAAGCTACCTGAAGTGCTTTAGTCCAAAGACCTCGAAAGTGACTAGGATCATTGTTCACAAACTTCAGTGTATGTTTTGTTCCTAATCATGAGTCACATGCCTACCTAAGCAGGCAGAATATAGCCCAAAGCCTTGTGGAGATAATCATCCTTGTATGTTTGGATGCACCTAAAATGAATAAACGGGAAGAAGTAGAGCAGGAAGTCACAACAAATTGCCTCTTCCAATTAGAAATAGTCCCAATGCTTTGTTGATGGTTTTGTTAAAGTCCTGGGAAGAAGAATAAGCAAATGATTTACACTCTTCCTTTTGTACCCTTTTACTAACCCCTTCCTACAACTACAGAAAAGTTGTCAAATTTTCTCAAATACTACTTTAGTTATTTCTCCTTATATTACACAATGTTGGCCCTTTTCTCTTTTCTATTCTCTTTTATGAGAAGTCAATTAATTCATCCAAAACTGATTTACCCAAAATGTCATGAAGAGTTGTGCATGAAGCTCTGACATTTGAAATTCTGTGCCTTTATATATTTCAGTGCTTTTGATATTCTTTGTGTGAAGTAAAAGCTTCCTTGTTTGGTAATAGTTAAAACAAAATAGGCTTCATTGTTTTTACAAAAAGGAGATGAGAATCTCCATTCACTTTCCCAACCCTAATTTCTTTATCTCATGAAAAGAGAAATCAGAAGTTGTGTAGCCAAATATATATGTGTTAGTAGTCCATTGTTGTATAACACTTCGTGACAAACTTTGAGACTTAAAACACAACCCATTTATCATCTCAGAGTTCTGTAGGCCAGAGGTCCAGGCAGGAGCGGCTGGGTTTTCTGCTCAGATTTCACAAGGTAGAAAGCAAAGCACTGGTCATTTGGAGCTCTTACTCTGAGTACTGTACTGGGGAAGAATCTACTTCCAAGCTTACTCAGGTTTTCAGCTTCACATAGCTCTGGCCTGAGATCCCATTTCCTTGCCTGTCATCAGCCAGGTGCCACCTCTGCACTTAGAGGACCCTCCTGTCTTTCCAGCGAGCAGCAGCACCTTGGATCCTTTACGCCAGCCAGAGAGAATGCTCTGCTTTCAAAGGCTGCTATGATCAGATGAAGGCTTCCCAAGTAACCTCCCTTTTGCCATGATTTCCTTGAAACATGACACAATCAGTGGAGTAACACCCAGCAGCCAAAGTCTTAGAAACCATCTTTAAATTTTGCCTGACAGGTGGGAAGAGCAGAATGTGGTGTGATTATTAAAAGTTTACTTTCTTTCTAGTTGTACGTAGCATAGAGAACCTAAGCAATATAGAAACAAGCTTTAAAGATTTTATAAAAGTACTTTCTTAGAAAAACTACACCATCCCTTCTGTGTCTTAGATGCCAATTCAAAGGGAAACTTTACCTAATATTTTACATAAATGCTGCAGATATAAAGTGAATTGATTCGAACCTATTACAAAGCATCTTAATTACTGACTTAAAGTAGATACAGGTTTCCTGGGTAGCCTTAGTTGTAATTTTCACTACAAGAATCATTTCATTCTTTGATGGTTTCTCAGAAAAGTAAGAGTGACTGACGTTGGTGTAGGCAGCCAAAGACATATGGCCTTTCACGCCTGGCCAGAGTGGCTAACCACCTGACGCCTGTAGAACTGAAGAGTGAGCTCTGAACTCTCCATCAGCTGTCTTGGGGGCTTGAACACGTGTCTCATTTGAAGAATCTAGCTTATCACTCAGAACCAGAAAGTGGAAGAACTTAAGTAATGATAGGCTTACAGACCCATGGGAATTAACATGACCTTTAAAGTGCCTCTCCAAGATGACCGAAAATATGTGACAGGGATGCCCAGCACTAGGTAGCCTGACCTTTTAAACTCTAAAACTTAAATAAAAGGTGTGTGAGCTTCAATAACATGAGGATTTTATAACTGTTTCCATGTCTGTTGTTATTTTTTGGTTTGATTTTTGAGACAGGGTCTTGCTATGTAGTTCAGGCTGGCCTTGAATTCACTATATACCCCAGGCTGGGCTTGAACTCATGGAGATCCTCCTGCCTCAGCCTTTAGGAGCTGAGCACACACCACTACACCCAACTTGTCATTGTTATTTTGTTCTGGCAATTGTTGTTGTTGTTACAGGCCCATGACAGCACCACAGATGAGCAGGTGTGACCAAGGTCATAAGGGGACCACATCAGCCAATCACACCATGTCAGCTGGGGTGAACACCAGGTAATTCACTGCGCCTTTTTTCCTGTGGTGTCTCAGCTTCATACAACCTGAATTTCAGTTGCCGGGAATGAAAGAAATCCTGAAAGGACTCAATATTGAGTGTGAAACATTCCAATGAAAAGAAACAAAAGCGAGTTTAGAGTTACAAGAAAATATGAAGGTTTCTTTTAATATTGTCAAAGAGAAACCCAAACCACATTCGAAATTGGTATTTGTGTTGGTTTGTTTGCATGGCCATGCTAAGTGGTCTCTGAACTGTTCCAGTGCTGTTATATTTGCCTTTAAGAAAGGCATAATCGTTTCCCACCCCTGGGGCAGATTTTCTTTTTTCTTTTCTTTTTTTTCCCCCATTAAGTTTATTGGTACATTTTCAGTATAAAATACAGTTACATTCATCATTGGGATCTTGTACCTTTACATGAGTCTCTTGGTTCTTATTT
>NW_004624765.1:6147087-6258673 GCF_000247695.1 Heterocephalus glaber | reverse complement strand
CAAGAGACTCATGTAAAGGTACAAGATCCCAATGATGAATGTAACTGTATTTTATACCGAAAATGTACCAATAAACTTAATGGGGGAAAAAAAAAGAAAATATGACGATGATGTATCCTCAGCAACATCTCCATGACAGATAAATGCATAGTTCACATGTCTGAGTGTGCATGCCATCATAGAAAGTTGGTGTAAGGATCATAATGCAGTGTGGCAAGGTTATTCAAGTGCATCTAGACCAATAGGTGAGCAAAGGTTTTACTGCACAGGGAGAATTTAGACAAATTGCCCTCTGATAAGGCAGTGCCAGGGAGAATTTAGACTAACTGCCCTCTATTAAGGCAGTGCTACAGGAAAAACTTTTATAAAGACAAGAGTACATGTTCTGTGGACAAACATATATTCTATATTGCTAAAGGGTGACAGATCTAAATGTTTGGACCCTATACAAAGCAAAGTTTATAATTAAAATTTTTCTCTTATAAATTAAGTGCTTAAATGTGTTTGTGTATGTTAGTGTGTGTGTATGTGTATGTGTGAAACTAAATATTTAAAATTTGGGGATTGTGAATAATACTTAAAGGCATAAGAATGGATACCATCCAAAGAGAAAGAGTTGATTTAAAAAGAGAAATGGGGTGATATAAAGGTACAGGATATATTTGAATGCAGAATTTGGATTGAGCCCAAAAGCTAAGAATACCAGCTTTAAGGCAATCTGTTCTCTTAGATTTGTCCAAAATATTGTGGATTCCCAGGCTTTAGTGAAAAATATTCTTGATTAGATATAATTTCTGCCCTAAGGGATTTTATTGCCTCATTTGTTCTGTCCTGAGTTGCCAAAGCAGTATGATCTGCAATTCTCTCCTCCCTCCCTCTCCCTTCCAAGGGGGAAATTTCTTGTGTTTTTACTGTGAAAGGACCGCAGTAACTTTTCTTACAGAGAGATTATTCATATGCTAATACATCAAAGATTATATCAAAGGGAAATTTCATTTTAGACTCAAAGCAAATTCACTTTTTAATATAAACAAGAATTAAAGTAATTTAGGCAGTAATCTATAAAACAGCTCTCAAGTTCAGCTCTATGTATGGTTCTCATGCTTAAAATACACAGATTGATCATTTCTCAACACAACCTCTGAAGCAAGAAGTGCAACGAAATAAGTGTCTATACATACATTCTTATCTGCCACATAAACAACCTGAGAAATAATTATTTTCTGTATGACACACTTATGAGAAATACATTTAAAGACGAGTATGAAGAAGAGCTTAAAATGATTTCTTCAGAATACCCAAATTCACCATTTCCAGAGCAATGTGAATGTCCAGTTTGGGGGGAAGATAGGATGAAGAGACAGTAACTATTTCCAGTTATGAAGGGTGGCCATGAAGAAGATGGGTTGGATTTATGCCTCCAGAATTAGGGCTACTAGAAAGAAATTAAAGGAAATTTAGGGACCTAATGTCCGATCTGCTCCAGCATGGACCAAGTTACCTTGTACAGTTGTAAATTCTCTTTACAAGCACTTGTAAAACATCCAAGTGTCAGAGAGGCAGTGGCTTGCTTGACTGTGATTCCTAGAGCAGAGTGCCTAGAGAGCTCTTATACTACAAATACCCTCAGCCCTTTGTCTTGTCTCTCCTATTCTCTTGGAGTGATCAACATTTCTCTTTATTAAAATTCTGTAGTTAATATGTGAAAAAAGGAAGAACACAATATTGCCATTGTACTTCTATTAATGCATTAATGGATCTCCGCAGGGATCTCTAGGGGCAGCTAACAAGATAAAGAGTGACAACTAGGAATTGTGCACCTCCTGGTAGAAGGATGCATCAGTTAAGAACTCTTGATAAAAAAATCAAAATTGAGTCTGTAGATCTAGCCCCTAGATTTAACTACCAACTGACATGAATACAATAGAATAGATTAAATGAAAACCTAGAGATTCAATCAGCGAGATCCACAGTATTGCTGCAACTAATTACGTCAACAAATAAATTCCAAGATAGCAAAAAAAGCAAAAGATGAAGAAATCACAAATTAAAAGAGACTTAAAATCATACTAACCAACTGAAATGTGTGAGCCCTTTTTGTCCCTGATTTGTTTTCTTAAAAAAGAAAAGGATATCTTTAAAAATTATGAGATAATGAAGGAATCTTGAAAATTGACTTGATGTTGTTTATCTTTAAAACAGAATTATTTTCAATCTGTTGGATGTCACAATTGTGTTCTAATACTTTTTTTACCTTTGTCCTTTAATTTTAGACTCATACACTGAGATATGTACAGATAAATGATATGATGCTTAAGATTATTTTTAAATACATCATTAAAAAAAAAGATTATTTTTAGTCTGAGCTCCAGGGAGAAAGACTAGGATGTAAGTGGTCACTGTTGAATCTGATGATGAGTACATTGAAGGACTTGCTACATACTCACCTCCTACATGTGTGTATGTTCAAAATTTTCCAAACTAAAAGTTAAAAATATGCAGAGACTATTATTTAAGAAATGAGGCCTGGGAAACCATTTTTCAATTTTCCTTTAAAGCCATTTTGTCTGTTTTGTGCTTTGTTTTATTTATTTATTTATTTATTTATTTATTTTGGTACTGGGGACCAAACTTGGAACCTTGTGCTTGCAAGGCAGGCAGCAGCACCACTGAGCTAAATCCCTGGCCCATGTGCTTTATTTTTAAGAGGAACTAGTCAAATGACCAACATGTGAAACCCCATTGCCTAAATGACTATTAAGGTCTCTTTCAGTGCTGAGATTGCAAAGCTCTAAGAAGGTTACCTTCAGGGCTTTCCCAAGGCAAACATGCCTCAAAAAATTAGGGAAAAAAACTTATTTCAAAAGTGTGTGTCTCATGCCTCCTGTCTCTTCGTAACAATCCTGAAAATACTGCCTTTCTATTCCCCTTCTCTATTTGGATTTTCTTTTTCTGTACTCTACTTCCATAAGATCCTCTATCTCCCTGGCTAGATATATTACAATAATCAATAATCATAATTTAAATCAAAGAGTCCAATAATGAGTGGTAGGGGCTTAACATATTATCATTTGTAAAAAAAAAAAAAATTTTTTTGTTTTCAAAAAATTTTCTGTACTTAAAGAAAATTGATCCTTCTTCCACTGTGACAGGAGTCTTATGTATATTTTTTATAATAAAAGCCTTCAGAAAACAAGCTCAAGTACAACATAGATGGAAGATAATTGCATGAATGGACATACATTTTCCACACATTTTACTTCTACTAACAGTGAAATAACGTAAGGTTTTAAACATAAGGTCTCCTCCATACAATATTAAATTAAATTAAATTGACTTTATATATGTTTGGCCACTTTTAGTTATTTGCAAATTGGTAGTCCATATTTACTTTTGAACATTATTTACTTCAACTATTGCACTTAGCAGAAATCACTGCCCAATCCTGTTGGCCAATTCCCTCTCATAAAATCCCATACTTGGGGCATTCCTGTGTGGATCTGGTGACTGGGAACCTTTGCCAACCTTGGAGGAAGCCTAAGTTTGCCTGTGGCAGTTCCTGTCAGTTGCCTTTCATGTTTACCTTCTGAAGCATCCCTGGACTCTGTTACTATGCGTATGTAGACACTGTTACATTGACATATGTGACCAGAGCAGAGGGAGGAAGGATATTGGAAATAGTGTCCTAAGTTCAGGGAGTTGGTGTACTGGCAGAAGGTAATTGGCATGATTCTGTGTGGGAAATTTTTCATTGCAACATTTTAAGCTTATTCTTTTAAAAATAATCATTTTAGGTTGGCAGAGATTGCACACTCCCTTCTGAAGCTGGCCCCGTATGATACCCAAACAATGGAGAGCCGTGGACTTCGGCGGTACATCATGGAGATGCTGCCCATTACTGACTGGACAGCCGAGGCAGTGAGGCCAGCCCTTATTCTGATTCTAAAGAGATTGGATAGAATGTTCAACAAAATCCATAAGATGCCTACCTTGAGGTGAGGAGGCCTCCTAGTCAGCAGTTGATAAAATAAGCCTCAAAGTTAAAAGGTGTCATTTTTTAACATAAAGGGGAAGTCCGGAGTTGAGTGAGCAACTTAAAAGTTTTCTTCTGGTATCTGTGCAGTTGATCAAGACTATGAATACCTTAATAGGAGGATCCATCTTGAGGAAATAACATATTTTTTAAAAGTGCATTCATCTTTCTAAAAAAAATCTATCCATTCTTAGTTATCATGTTCTTTATCTGATGTACATAAGAAATTCAGTAAACTACAATCCCTTTTGAAATAAGCCAGGGGATGCCCTATAAATAACCAACTAAAGTGAGAAGAAAACTTAATTTGATATTCCCAGTACTGTATTTAATATGATTAGTTAACATATTTAGGTACCGGTTTAGACAAATGACAATTTACAATAATTAGCCAAACAGCAGTTAAAAAGTTTAGAGGATCAATAGCAAATACCTAATTTTCTCCTACTTCTGTGTAATTCTAAATGTGCACATTTACCACTTGACTTCTGTTTGGTGGCCTAAGAAATATTCACTGGTACCCTTCTGATAAGATAAAGGGATACCTCTGAACCGGTCTACCTAGAGACATGAGCTTAATTTGGAAATCATAGTCACAGTGAGCAGATAGTTCAATTAATACATGCTGGTAATTCCACTAAGTTGGAAATTTCAACTTGGGTTAGTTTGAGCATTCTCTGTCCTTTTAAACTAAAGCAAAAATTAAAGCAAATCTTACCCAAGAATCTATAGCACTTAGTGTTCAGTTTGTCAGGATGTTTCTAGGTATTAACCTGTGCTCGTTTTAATATCTGTGCTGCCATTAGAAGGTTTTGAAGGAAAAAAATGATTTCATGCTAATAACTTACGGCTTTTTAATATTCTTTTATCATCACTGTAGTGATGAATATCTAGACATTATTTCAAGATTTCAGTGCCATGATAATGCCTGTTTTTAAACCACTGTATCTTTAGTGGTCCCAGTGGAGTATTTGTGTCTGTTGGCAAATGACTGATCATAGATTAACAGCTGTCTTATAAGTGTGCATCAGAATAAATTATTTTACTTAAATAATTTGATATCTAAAGATGCTGAGCATCTCTCCATAAGCTGGCCCATTTGTCATATAAATAACATTGTAATTAACATCATGCTTCCAGAAAGTAGACTTCTGGATCAATGCACAGACTTGGTCAGTTGTAGATAATTCTCCTGGGAGGGATGAAGTATATGAAGTTGGCTTGGATTTAATTACTTTAGATGATATTGGCTCAATACAAGACATATTGATTGAGGGTGATCTGTGGATTTCCTGGGCACTTTGGCATCGGTGATGTCAATATGTCATTTATGAATAACATTTCCATTGTGTCATTGCAGAGATTCCATTTTGGTAGGAAATGTAAGCTTAGAAAGTATTTCCAAGAAAATGTATGGAAGTAATGTTGATATAAGCAAAGCTCAGAGCTTGTTTATTTGAGAGTCACAGGAATAAATCTTTCAGTACTGAGACAATTACAGAAACTGGATTGATTTTTATTATGGAAAAACCTCATGTTCATCCAAGTGGGTTATGTGCATCACCATTTATACTACTATAAAAATATCCCCAAATAGGATTTCTTAGGAGGCCAACAAAGAATGCTTTGTAAATAGACAGATGATTTCCTTCTAATATGAGCTTTTTTACATGAGTTAAGCCATATAAATCCAATTAGTAGTCATCTGGTGCCAAAGCTGATAGCATCAAGTGTAGTCTGATAAGTAGATTTCAGAAATACAGCTGGGAGCTGAAAGTAACTACCCTCATGAGAGTCCCCTAAAATAATAGCCTTAGGACCCTCAAAGCTAAAATCAAGGAATTTAAAATGCAACCCATTCATCATCTTTGTTTTTTCTTCAATAGATTTTGTCTCATTAGTCGGTGGGGCAAGAGTGCCTCTGCTACGTTTTCAGTATCTTCTTCCCCTCCCAATGTGCTCTGTACTTTTGGAACAACATGGGTAAACTTCGTCCCGTGTGAAGCACGCTGTTGTCTCAGATACATGTCCTGTCTTAGATGGTGTCAGAATCATTGTCTCATTCGCTTGTTTCAGACTCCAGAAGGGAGCCAAGCTGCTAATGGCTCCTATATTGTATTCCAGGCGACAGGTTGAGTGGGAGCCTGCCAGCAATTTGATTGAAGGGGTTTGTTTGACACTTCAGAGGCAGCCAATCATATCCTTCCTGCCTCACCTTAGGTCACTGATCAATGTCTGTGTCAATCTGGTGAGTAGCCACGTGGCAATCTTATGAAACTTTGCACAGTGTAACTCTGCTATTGATTTCTCTGAATTGAAGATTTACAGGTCAACCACTTTGTGCCCCTATCCGTGAAAACAGATGGCTCAGGTGACACTGAAAATAGTGAGGTACATTTCAAGGTGGTGCATGGGGAGATGCAGAGGACCATCCCTATCAGGTGGGATTTTGGTGTGCTGCTTCCCATGCACTACTTTGACATTTCACCTCATGAATTTGCGCTGAGAGTTGAGGGCTGCCAGTTGGAGAGTGGGGTGGTGGAGACTGCACAATTGGCAAGAAGTTGAGGAAGTCTGGGGTGGGGACCTTAAAATACAGAGGGTTTTACTTTATTTATTTTTTTTAGTGCAAAATGACACTATGAGTTGGTCAGTCTAGGATTTATGTAAAAAGAAAATATTTTTAATCATTTATGTAATATCTAGAGTCTGGTCCTGACAAGGTTTTGTACAATGTATGGAAGCCATATTAGAACATTTCATTGAATAGGATCTGCTGCTTAACTAGTTGAGCAATAAATCTGTAGTTGGAATGCCTAGTGCAAATAGAGCTGTTACCATCATCACTGTTGTCAGTATTTGCTCCATCAGAGAACGTTGACTGTGCTCCTTTTAATCCCCAAGTAAGTGTCCAGTCCCCTGATTAGAATAGCTTTTGGTTCATCTCTCATTCTTTACATAGCTATCTATAAACAGCATTCTACAAAACCTTGTGTGAATCTACTCTAATGACTGATCTGACTCCAGACATTACCTGCCTTCAGAAGGCAAGATAGAGAAGACTGAAAGTAACATGCCCAACCTTCAATTTACTATTAATCATTATTATCATTATTATTCTTGAATGACACTCCTTTACTACGGTTGCATGAAATTGCAATGGTCAAGGCTGGTCATGTGCTCTGTTTGTATTTCAGGTGATGGGAGTGGTAGGACCTTCCAGTGTTGCTGATGGATTACCCCTTCTTCATCTCAGCCCTTATCTCTCACCACCTCTGCCCTTCAGCACAGCTGTTGTCCGGCTTGTAGCATTGCAGATACAGGTGTGACTGCCTTACCTGTTTGTCACGCTCCTTAAGAGTTGCTGGTTGAGACACCAATCATGGTGCTCTCTTTCTTTCTGCAAAGGCTGGGCAAAATCTGTGAAAAAAAATGGGAACATCTCCAAACTGATAGGTTTGGAGCTTTAGCCCTGAGCATGGCCCTAAGTTGTGCTTCTGTAATTCTTCTCGAGATCTCAAAAATAGCAGAGTCATTTAGTTCTGCCACAACCTTCAGTAACCCCTGAATTCATTTAAAGTGTGCAAAATAATGGTTTACAGATAATCAGCTCACAATTGTTAATTAAAGGAGGCAGTAGTATTCAAAGTCTGGTTTTTAAAATTATTTTCAGAAAGAATTACAACATAAAATTCTTTCGCACAGTATTACCAGACTTTGAATATCTTAATTTTCTTTAATGATTGCGGGTTGAATATCATGGGTGATTTTTGAAAAAAGTTTCTTCCACTCTATTTCTTAAAATTAGAAGAATAGTTTTCAAGGCAAAATGTGCAAATTCCCAGTACCCCTGCCTATTTTTTTGTGTTGCCCAATTTTAAAAGCATCAAATGATGGAAAAGCTCTGTGATCAATGAAAAGTACACAATTGATGTAATGGATAACTGATCTACCCACTCTCTGACAATCAGGCTTGATAGTCATCACCCAAAGAACGAGTAGATGATAGAGAACATATTAAGGACTGTGGTTACCATGCTGAAGGGAAACAATGACATCCCTAAAGTGATATATTTTAATAACCTGTTTCCAAAGATCATTTGTTTCTCTTCTATTGCTTATTGCTTCCTGGTTTCAAGAAGGCCTTAGGTAGGGGTCAGAGGACTTTTAAATAACTTCCAAATGGAACAAGAATATTTGTCTCTAAAATATTCATTGGTGGACACATGGAAAAGTTAATCGGGAAATAAGGTTGCTTTGTACCTGACCATATGTATTATAACTTTTCATTTACTATTCAAGATGTCACTGTCTTTTTAGGCACCTAGCTCTCAGTTATCTCAAGCAGATGGTAAAGTATCAGTTTTGATCGGATCTCCTACCGTATGCTGCACAGACAATTGACTCATAGTTCACAGGAGTGGTCACCAGGGAGTCACCATCTCCACCATGCTGTGTAAAGACAAACATGCTAAGTGGGTGTGATGGTCAATTAATCTTTTTTTCTATTATTGCTGTACAGGCTTTAAAAGAAGATTTTCCTTTAAGCCATGTGATCTCCCCATTCACCAATCAAGAGCGAAGGGAGGGGATGCTTTTAAATCTACTCATCCCATTTGTGCTCACAGTAGGATCTGGAAGCAAAGGTCTGATTAATTTAACTAAAGGAAACTTATTTTTGTTGTGTTTTCTTAAATGCCAGGCTGCTATTTCTTTTTTCTTTTCCCATGAAAGCCATCAGCTGAAGTCCATCTAAATGGTTTAAATAGGGTTACCTTAGAAAATAAGAGTTTTTCTTTCTTTCCACTTTAGCTGCCTTGGGACAAGTTTCTCCGCTCTCTTTCTTAGAAGACACGGCCTATTTAAAATCATTTCACTACAGCAAAAACAGGAGAAAATTGTTTCCATTCAATTAAGAAAATTGGATTAGTTGAAGTATGATAAGATGAGAATTGACAGATGGATAAACTTTATAATACTGCCACTGAGTTTAGCAGAAATCCTGCCATGGTCTTTCAGTTTTGATGTATTTTCATTACTCTTTCTTCTTGCGGGGGGGGGTCCTTTTAGGAAAAGCTTATCTCAAATGTAAGGACAGTACCCTAAGTATTTATGAAAAGAAAGGAGATTCAATAGTAAGCGGGAGATCTAGCTAAGAACATAAGTCTTTGGGTACTGACTGTGGCGTTTACTCAAGCACCAGGAACGTGGTGTACGTTTGTGGGAGAAGCTGTGTTTGGTAGGAAACACCTGAACTTCAACGGTGTCCTGGTTTGGAATTGGAAAGAGAGCTGCATTTTTCTATGTCTGATATGGAAAGTCTATCTTGTGACTGTTTTTCTTTCCCCTTCCTCTTCTGAACTCTGACCTTCAGATAGCCCATGGCTGGAGCAGCCCGAGGTGCAGCTGCTGCTGCAGACGGTGATTAATGTGCTCTTGCCACCACGGATCATCAGCACGTCCAGGAGCAAGAACTTCATGCTGGAGAGCTCCCCCACCCACTGCTCCACCCCTGGGGATGCAGGGAAAGACTTGCGCAGGGAAGGGCTGGCTGAGTCCACTAGCCAAGCTGCATACTTGGGTGGGTGCTTTCTCCTCCACCCACTCCCACGTGCAAGTGCACGCATATGTGTATGTGTGTGTACATTGTGTATATATGGATGTACCTAGTGAGTTCCAGCTCAACTCAAAGTATTTAATGAAGCTGCAGGAAACATCTTGCAAGTCTAACTTCCTTCAGTAAGCACATGTCAAAAAACACAATACTTTCATATCTGCAACTTGGTTGTTTTCATCAGATGTCTGGGGGATGTAAAGAAGGCATCTGTAGGAAGGATTCCTTCTTGCTGATTATGTACAAAATCACTGGTGAGATCTCGAGCTATTGCAGGGTCTAGACTTGACCTACTACACAAGGACACTGTGTTGAATAATTCATGGGAGTCGTTGGTCTGTCATCTATGTGAATAGAGTCCTTGGAGTTGGGCACTCTACATCTTGTGCAGTAAAACATGCTGGTCCGTAGTACTTTTGTTAAACCTACTACAAGCCATTTTTCTTTGCTTACAATGTCATCTTTGAATTTCCATCTTGATCTTTACTTGAGTGAGGCCAGTCTACTTATTCTCTCCTTATAGGCTCGCCAATTTCCTTCTCCCTTCAACTCCTAGGTTTTCATTAACTATCTCTGCCTTTGATTTGATCCTCTCCTGTGGAGTAATGGAAGGCCACTCTTTGGTCCTGAATAAACAGGACTGGAAGAAAAGATCACTCTTGCCTCAGCAACAATAAAGAGCACTACCAGCAGGAAATCACAAAGGGAGAAATTTGACAAAGTCTTGCTTGACATTTTTCAATTTATCAAAGTAGATCTTGGTGGGAAGGCTAAGACAAATGGAAACATACCAATAAAAACAGGTCCCTGGAGTTTGGAATGTGTGGGATATTTGAACTTCATTTTAAAGGGATGTGTCTAAAAATGATGTGGTTGGTGATGAGAATGAAAATGGAGAAAAAGACACCGGAAATGCATGTGTGCAGGACCTACCTGCATGGGTGCTCGGTTGTCCATAGCATGAAGTAGGCTGAGATAAAATTCCCTAGTAGGCACAGAATCCTATATGAGGCTGGGGAGTACACATAGGATGACGGAGAAAAAGGAGCTCACTGTGAAAGCAAGTGTATGAAAAAAAACCTGGAGAGTAAATATTTTCAGTTCTTTCTACTTTCTGCCCTTTTTAATGGTTGTTTTGTTTTGTTTTGCTTACCTAAGAGCAAGGCTCCTGCTCCTCTGTTCTAAATTTATTTTTGTATTTGAGAATTTATTGTGCACCAGTGTTGTGTGTGCTTCACACTATCGTCACTGACCTCCCATATCCACACAAGTCTTAGACGTTAGTGCTCTTCTTATTTCAGGAGTAATGAGGCAGAGGCCCGGAAACTCGCATAGAGACACAGTTAATGAGTGACAGAGCTGGGTTTCAAATCCAAGCTGCCTGGCACCAGACTGGTTTTGAGCACCTTCTTATTTACAGCTTGTGTACTGAACTGACAAAAGTGGAAGTGGGAAGTAGAATGACAGAAAGCCAACAGATGCCGGTAGGTGCCAAATCACAGGAACGTCTTCAGAATCAGGGGAGGAAAAGTGGCCTGTTGCTTTTTGCTCATTTGTTTAGCTGAGGGACAAGACTTTAGATAACCAATTGCTGCAAAAAGTGAGGCCTGAGGAGGGTGAGAAAGAGATTTTGTGGCTTTAAGAAGGGGGATTTCTTTGTGTAGTTAGTAGTCCAGTATCCTTAAGAAAGATATTTGTGTTCTCCTAATAAGAATCGAAACATGTTTACCATTTGGATTTTTTAGATGCCCAAATAGATGGCTCTTAAGACATGGTCAAGAAGGCCCAGGTTCACTTAACTGCCCTAGGGCAGACCCTGTGGTGAGAGCTGCCGTGGCAGAGGAAGTTCCCACCCAAAGGTGTAAAGGTCCTTTGACACCTTTATACTACTCTGGTTTGCCCTGACACACAGTTTGGGAAATTTGCCTCCAGAATGAATGAATGAATGAATGTTGTGAAGGGGCATCTAGGAGATACTGTAAAAGAAGCCTAACAGGAATTAGTAATAGATGTGATATGCAAAAGGAGGGTCACTTATATCTGGAATGATAATTTTTTTAAACTTTGTGTACTTCTGCATGTTTTGGTTTTATTTTTAAGAACATGGACATTTATTTTACACTTAAAAAAGAAAAACATTTTAAAACATCTATATTTTAGCTGAAGATAGGAGTAATATGCTACTATTGCCATAAAACCATGATGACAAAGCTTTTAGACAGCAAAATATTAGTCAGACATCATGTTTATAAAATATTTTTCTGTCAGTTCCATGGACCACATTCCTCTATTCTTTCCAAAGCAGAAGTTCAATGCACTTAGGAAAGATATTTGTGTTCTAATCAAAACCAAAACATTTTATCGCAAAAATTTTTGCTTTATTGTTGAGAACACTCATTCAGGATTGTATTGAATTTTTTGAAAATGTGAAGTTTAGAAATTTAGAAAATTTCCTGATGCAGTCAAGACAGAAGCTGTGAGTGGGGTTTTCCCAAGCACAAGCCCTCAGGCTCCCTCCTCTCTTTCCTGTCCTGAAGCACTGAAAGTGATTCTCGTCTGCTTTGAGAGGCAGCTGGGAAGCCAGTGGTATTGGCTGAGCCTCCAGGTGAAGGAGATGGCTCTTCGGAAGGTGGGCGGCCTGGCACTGTGGGACTTCCTGGACTTCATTGTGCGGACCCGAATACCCATATTTGTGCTCTTGCGTCCTTTCATCCAGTGCAAGGTATGGTGTGTGATTCTCCCGGAGCGACAGGCACCGTGAACATGCTGCTCTCAGTTAAGCCAGGGTTGTCGCAGGACTGATCGTGGGACTTGCTATAGCCAGTTACCAGGGTCTGTTAATATCGTGCTTGATGAGGAAGCAGCCCAAAACTACATCCGGAAAATAAAATTTCACACTGGAAGTAACTTCATGGTTATTAGAGTCCAGAAAAATTAGTTCTCCCCCTATTTGTCACCTCCTCCCCTTAAAAAAAGATGTGACCAGTGAAATAGTCTGGAGTGTTCCCTTATGATCAGAGGCAGGACTGAAACCCGATTTTAAATATATGAAAAAAGGTGGGATACTTAATGCATGTTTTTCCTCCAACACTCTCATTATTCAACTACTCTTTTGTTCTTCACATACCTGGTTTTTAAGGCAGTGACTCAAAGCAAGGTATTTAGTAACCCTTCCTCTGTGAAGGACCCTGTTAAGGACTTTGCATGCATTACCTTATGTACTCCTGTCAACTAACAATGAAGTAGGAATGGCAATTAGCCCATCTTGCAGATGGTGAAATTGAGGCCCTAAGCATACAATGTCTTCCTTTTAGCTTTTGGCCCAGCCAGCAGAGAATCATGAAGAACTTTCTGCCCGGCAACATATTGCTGACCAGCTGGAGCGGCGCTTCATACCACGGCCTTTATGCAAGAGCTCACTCATCGCTGAGTTCAACAGTGAACTAAAAATTCTAAAAGAAGCTGTCCACAGCGGATCAGGTAAATATGCATGGGAGTATTTTGAGTTCATTTGACAGGTAGAACTCACATCCCTCTGCCCAGGTTACTGCTCTTTTTGGAACCATGTCTGAACTAGCCTTTCAAGAACACAAGTAGATTTGACCATGCGATTTTTATTAACATGTTTGCAATATATAATGATTACAGTCATCAAACCATGTGACTATTGTCAACAACAACAACAAAACAGAAATCAGAGTTTTATTTTTTATCTTTTCTAAATATTTTAATCCTAATTTTAGTATGTAAACTATATCTAGAATATGAAATGAGGAAAAACTATTTAAATTTTCTTCATTTCCTTTTTGAAAAAGGGGAAATCACATTTATTGAGCATCTATTAGATGTAGATTATTATTTCACAGTTGTTTCCTCTAAACCACATAAATAGCCCCAAGGTGCATCATTGAATATACACTTCAAGAAGGAAGAAGTCATTCAGAAATAGTGATGAATGCCTGTAACCCAACTACTAGGGAGGCTAAAGCAGAAGGATTGTAGTTTCCAGGCCATCCTGGACCACTTAGGGAGAGCCTATCTGAAAATAAAATAAAAAGGGCTAAGGATGTAGCTCAGTGGTAGAATGCCTGCCTAGCATGTGTGAGGCCCTGGGTTCAGTCCCCTGTATTTCAAAAAAGAACAAAAGCAAAAATCAAGAAAAAAAAAAAAAGGAAGGAATTGAGGTTAAATAACATGCATACATAGAAAGTGATGATGAAGTACTTTTTCTAGCCAGGTTGCATGAATGATTATAAAGCCTTTAACTTTTCACAAATTGGGATGAGGAAGGTTGAAACAGAATTGACAGGCAAGAGTATACTTTATGCTATTCAAAATATTTTCTTTGGGTGTGCATTTTTTTTTTTTACAGTTATTAACAGCAGATTACTAAGGAAGGAAAATCATTGTCTTCCATTAGTGAGAGTAAAATATAACATGTATTTTTCTTTTTCTCTAAAGCTTTTTTTGTTGTTTGCAGATAATGTGTTAACAAAAATTTTGACAAGTACAATCTAGGTGAAATCTGCACATTGCTATTGAAATATTCTGTATAACCTGATATAGAACTGATAAAATAATCTGATCTAGAACTGAAGGGTATTTTATATGTTCTGATTTCGAGAAAAGGAGAATGAGAACACAGTTTTGATTTTACATTCTGGTTTTGGTGTGGGGCACCTATTAATTTATTTATTACTCCTATATGCTTATGTCAGGTTAAGGTGTATATCTCAGTAAAAACTGGCAAGTTGAAATTTGACGATTCAAGTCAAAATTAATTTCCAACCTACCAGCTTCGGAAAATGAAAAAGAAAAGCAGTAAGGGGAACCCATTGTTGTCCACTGCCAAAATACTTTACATGGTTGGGTATGTTGTGTACTCACAAGGAAACTATTTGATCATAGATACATCAGTGGCCAATAGTGATTCTTTGCTATTGTTAACATCTCCAATTCCATTTGTTACTTTGTCCTAAACATCACTTGTCTGAGATATTATTTAACTTACCTTTCCTTCAAAAAAAAAAAAACAATGCAAGTGGTGAGGGAGAATTCTGAAGCAAATGTTTTTCCTTCAAGAGCCTCACTATCCATTTCCTTTGGTCTCTTGACCCCCAGCCTACCAAGGGAAGACCTCCATCAGTACCGTGGGTACCTCCACGTCTGCTTACCGCCTGAGCCTGGCCACCATGTCCCGCTCTAACACAGGCACAGGCACTGTCTGGGAGCAGGACAGTGAGCCGTCCCAGCAGGCTTCACAGGACACTCTGAGTCGGACTGATGAGGAAGACGAGGAAAGTAGGTCACTCCAAAGAATCTTGGTGATAATCTGCTCTTCCAACCATTTCCAGTTCTCATTCCTTTAGTCAATTTTTTAAAAAGGTTTCAAAATGGAATTGTGACTAATTCTGATTTCTTGTGTCTGTTCTATAAATTCCTTGTTTGGAAAGAATTCAGGCAAAAAATACATTCTTAATAATCTGTAATACTTTTCACTTATATGTTCAACTTTTTATACTAACTCATTTAAATTGTGGGTATATAATTACTCCTCTTTCTTCTGGACATCTTGGCTGACCAGCTCTTTACACGATATAATGGGCAAGGAAAAATGGGCAAAGCATATGTTCGAGACTTAGACCAGTTGGCTGTGCCAGCCAGAATGAAATTATGTAGCAGGCTATCTTGAGGTGAACCCCTAATTTGAGCTAAGAGAATCCCAAGTGATGAGATCAGACCAGTAGCTACTAATGCATGTGCTAAAGATTTAGTGTTATCCAATAAGCGGAAATCTGGTCAAGAAATACTTCATGCGTATGTATTCTTAACATGAGCAGGTCTGAGAGTAAAAGTAGGATAAAAGGTTCCATTAACTACCACTGTCCTGTAAGGAGCTTCTAAATTGCACTGATTATTTTCACTGGTATTTTAAAATATCTTGATAGAAAATATTAATTCCAAAGTTGTGCTGTCCATGCTTTAAGAATGAGAACAAAATCTAGATCTCCACTAAAAGGCTTTCCACAACAAAAGACAAACAAAAAAACCCCTCTCTGAACTTGAGGTTTAGTCAGATAAAGTGATAATCATATTGTCTTGCACCCAAGCTATGGACATATATTTCTGTCTAAGTCACTTTGGTGACTATTGGTGGAAATACACCTAAAGTTGTAATTAGGGTAATCTTCTAAAATCTTGGCCATGGGATTAGTGGTTTAAAATAACCACTACATTAAACATTAAAAGTCCTGGTATCAGTTCAAAATGTGAAGTGAAACACATTTTTGTTTAATGCTTAAAATAGTCTCATTTTTTTAAATGATGGAAAATTGTTACTGCCTGTCTTTTCTAGACCTGTATTTATTTTGCAAGTAACTTCATGAATAAGCAGATGATCTAGCCAATGAGAAGAAGCTAGGAAGCAAAGTAGAGAAGATATAAACAGAGATCTCCTTGGTCAAGAGCCACCACTCAAATATTGATTGAGGGGAGGGTGAGGAAAGATGCAAATTTTGTCAATATCTCTATTCTTAGACATCACAGTCATCCCAATGAAAGCAGTAAACAATGAATGCTAACAAACAATGTAGTGTAGTTGTGATGTGGGTGTATATTTACATGTAGGGGGGGATATAAAAGTCAGATGATTGATTGTTTTGAATTAAACTATTTTTCCAATAATCAAACATGTATTAGGACCTATCTAAGATAAGAGTATATGAGAAAGATATGTTCCCTGCTCTTTAAGATATTAGATATAGTCTTGGAGAGGAAATAAGACATTTGCAAAATAGATGTTTAACAAAAGGCTTAATGGAAGACAACACATGACTAATCACCAAATATTGAGGGAGTGTTAAATGATGTGAATTCAAATAAGGGTTAAAAAAAAATCAGTGACATCAAGGAAGGACATTTATAGACATAGTTCAACATATCCTATCATATTTTTCATGTATTTCTCTGTGAACATATATCAAAAGAAAATACTATTATAGAAAAAGAAAAAAATTTAAGTCACTAATTTTAAGTTCAGTTAGAAATATGATTGGTTGAATATTTTAAATAAATGGTATCAGATTATCTTATATGGTAGTGTATGTTCACCAAAACCCAATATGCTTAATGATGTTTAGTGTTCAGCACCAAATCACATTAGCTTACTTTGAATGAGGTCCCCTTGTCACAAATACTGTTAAAGTTAACTTTTATGGATTTGAGTATATTAATTTTTCATGTTTTCATGGAGAAAGCAAGATTATATGCTTCCATTTTAAAATGAGCACTAATTTCTGAACTAACTTTCAAAAATTTTTCTAAAAATATTTGAAGTAGTCTTTCCTACAGCAAGCTAGAACTCATTAAGTGTACAGTACTGAATAGTTTTCACATGTCAAGGAATTATACTTGACTCATTCAATAACAAATTCCCTATTGACCATTCCTAGAACATCTTAAAATTTTATATTCTAGCCTTTCTGAAATCTTTAATTTGCAGGACATTGTCAACTTTTACAAATAATATACATGTAAAAATAATCAAGAAGTTTACATTCATTTCATGAAGGCTGTTTTAGTGGGAGGGAGGAAGATGTGTGCATATGAAGTATTATTAGTCCTTTTGGGGTTTTTTTTTTCTATAAAAAGGGACTAACAATAATTAAACTTTAGGTTGTACTCAAGCCATGGGTGGAATTGAAATATAGCTTTGTTTGGGGTTTTGTGATCAGTGTTAACAGTTTTAGGACATGTGTTTCCTTTCCTGCTTTCAGATGACTCTGTAAGCATGCCCAGTGTGGTAAGTGAACAGGAAGCTTACCTCCTGAGCGCCATTGGGAGGAGGCGGTTCTCCAGCCACGTCTCCAGCATGTCTGCGCCTCAGGCTGAGGTGGGCATGCTACCCAGCCAGAGGTAAAGAGCTATGACTATCTTACTCTGCACTTGGGGGCAAAGGTAGACGTTCTGAAAATGCACTCATATTATCCAGACTGAAAGAGAAGCAAGCAATGGTTATGATTTTAGGTAGACCATTCAACAAAGGACTTTTCAATTAGGTTCTCTCTGGCAATAATTTGCAGTTTTGTAAGCCAAGCTAGTAGAAGGGAGGCGCAACTTGTGACCCAAGTATTGTTTGTCCTTAAATTTTTTTTTTTGGTACCGGGGATCAAACTCGGGACCTTGCGCTTGCGCGGCAGGCACCGGAACCACTGAGCTAAATCCCCGGCCCCTACATGTCCTTAAATTTTTGATAAAGAAATATAATCTTTCTGATGCTCAAATGATCTTCTTGTATTTAAGATTTATTATTAGCTAAGTAAGAGTTTAGAACCAGCTTGATATAATTGGTAAAGTTTAGACTTCTGATATGTCACCAGTATTCAGCTGGAGGTAGGGATGTTTAACAGAGCAGAAAAGAACTAAAGAACTTATATCATTATGTGTGACCTTGGACAGATCTCTTAACAGTCCAGTTTTCCCTTATGTGAAATGAGGAGGTTGGCTAAAATTTTCTTTAAGGTAGTTTCTCTATGAGTTCATGTCTAAACCCTTTTAAATATTCTCTTTGTGTTTTCTGACATCTAAGAGTAAGTTGTAAAACTTATTATATCACACATATATAAAAGTATACAGAAAATGATCTGACAACAAAACATTAACTATTTTACAAACGATATTTTCACTTCAGAAATTAAAGTCTTTATGAATAGGCCTTATGTGATTTTAATTAGTTTGTCATTTAGTTTTAATCCCTATAGATTGACAGTTCACATGTAGAAAACAATAAAAGTCAGGGCACACTGTTAATGTTCAGATAAAACCAGTTTACATGCAAGAATAATTATCCTGGACCCAAATCTTTTAACACACGGTTCATGAACTTCACAAATGAATATAGTTTGTGAAACAGAGCCAAAATTTGAAGAACATCAAAGAATGGAGGGAAATGATAAAATATGATTAATAAAATAAATTGCATACTATTTAAGAAAGCAGCATTTTATGTCAGCACCATTTAATTATTATAAAGACTAATAACATATAAAGGTTCCTATCATTGTTAGAGATTGTTTTATTATTTGGTAGGTTTTTCTTTGAAAAGAAAGCTCTATAAATAAAATGTGTACCTAAAATATGACAAACAACATGTCCCAAGAAACAATGTAAAGTCACATAAGCAGTTAATGGGACAGCAGTGTTCAAGTGTGTCAAGAATAAAATTAACAATTTATTTAAAAGTTATTTTAAGTTATAGAGTAATAGTAATTTTAAGTAGAGAGGTTTTTGGTTATTTACTTAAAATAACCCAGACTACCAATTCCCTTTCTACATATATACTAATGGATTAACATATTTCCAGGGAGAAAAATGTCTATTGTATAGATAGCCTAGAAATTTAAAAAAGATAGTACAGCTAATCCCTTTGGGATTGAATCATATTTTGGAAGACTGGTAAAGGTAATATTGTCTCTATTACTAGAAAAAATTAGCCTCTTGGGGAAAGAGACTATTTTACAATGAGATAAATCTCAGTTTTTTGGGGGTAGGCATTCCACTTTCCTAAATGTTTTAATTCCACCCAATTTCATAAGTATCTATTGAAGGCCTCATGAGTGCTTAGCTCAATGCTAGGCACCAAGGGAAAAACAGATAAAATATAACACAGTTACCATTCACAAATCTCAATTCAGCTACATCCAAATAAATCGATAAACTATTTAATTCTCTCACCAACCTGACAGGTTTCTTCTTTTGGCATTTATAATTCAATCACTAGAGGATGGAGAGTAAGGAGGTAAATGCAGTTCCATGTAAATTTTCTAAGATATCTTTCTTCCATTTGTTTACTTGCACTTTCATTGCAAAATTAGCAAGGAAAATTGGGTTCTTTTCTTTCCTTTTTTTTTTTTTTAATGGCATCAGTTCCAAGAGTTTGGTTGTGGCAATTCATGGTAAGTGGTTTCTGTGTGATAATGTCCGAATGCATAAGAAGCAGGGTCTGGTCAAAGAAACACTACATAGATAAGACAGATTAAAAACAATAACCACTTAGTCAAATGGTTACCAAAGGATGATAGTTTCATCTTCAACAGATCCATTCTGCAATGCGTTTCAGAGCTCATGTGTCCATCTGGAGCTCATTTTAACTCTCGACCAATAAAAAGACCACTCCTCTGAGAGACGTGTCCATCCAAAGTCCTTCCTTCCCCATTACCTTGAGTCCTATGTCTTGACAAACCCAGCACAAGGTGAAATGGTTGACTGTCTCCTTTTCCTTCCTTGTTCTGTTGAATTTATTTTTGGTTCTGGAAAGAGAAAATTGCATGCCTTTTTTTCGTTGTTTTTTTTTTTCTTTTTGCATTTTCTTTCCCTAAATGCTTCATCTCCCTACCCCTCCTGCAGTGAACCTAATGTCCTCGATGACTCCCAGGGCCTGGCCGCTGAGGGCAGCCTCTCTAGGTACAGTGTCAATGCTACCTGTCTATTGGTGTCTGTGCTGGGAAACTAGCTGTTCCCTGTCTCCTCTGTCTCTCTGTCTTCTCTCGCCCAGTCTTGATACCTACTTCCATTCCTTGCCCTGTGTTGTTCATGAACACACGAGCCTGGAAGTCAAAGGTGTAGCAAACCCCCCTTCATTTTCAGCTTCAGAGCTCAATTACAAATGACCTAAAAACCTTACTAAAAAAAAAAAACTGCAGAATTCTCTGTGGGGCTTGTCCCATCAATGCCTAAAAATTTTGATATGCCAAAAGCTCAATGGTAGAACATGTGCTTAGCACATATGAGGGCCTTGGTTCAATCCCCAGCACCACTCCCACCCCACAAAAAATGTTTGATATACCAAAATTTGTCCTATCCAGTTATTCCTTTCTACATTAATGTTCATGAAGTATTGCTTTTCAAAGACCTCTTAATATAACTCTTCATCATCAGAATTATAGAAGCTCCTGTTTTAAATTGAGTCAGGTCTTTTAGCTAATGCTATGGATGCTAAGAAAGCAAAGATGCTTTAAGGATAATAACATTCTCACTATAATTTATACAATTCCTTCTCTTTGATGCATGCCTTCTGGCACACTATTAACAGCTTGTTTAAACAACATACAAAAAAAACGTCTATTCTGGCATAAAAATGACTCTAAAATTCCTATGAAGTAGCAGACACAAACATTTCTTAATAAGAGAATTCTTATGATGTGAACAATATAATGTCTTGATTATTGGTTTAAAGTTTCAGAAAAGGGGACTGCACCTTTAACACTCAGATAAATCACGTCAAACATTCCTAATCTTGTGCTGTTGATTTATACCTCTCAACTAATCCTCATTAGGGGAAATGCTTCTTGTTCATCTTCAGAATGTCTTTTTTCCATCTTGAGAAAACATTCCCTTTCAGGTTTGCATTATATAGTGAGTATAATATACCTGTGTTTATTGCTTTATCACAAAGATGAGAAAATGTTGAGAGGCTGTTCCTGTGAGGTTGTCTTTTGTTTCCTTTGCATCCTGTTCAGATTTAACATTTTCTTTTGCAATTGACAATGGGAAATTTAGTGCATCATTGGATCTTTTTTTTAAAACAGGGTCCATAATTCATGACATTCATTTGTGTTTGCGAGCCCTTGCCTTGAAAGATCAGTCTCTTATTGGTGGTAAATGTGGAAGTGCTGTAAAGTACAAATTTAATTTGATTAGCTGGAGTTTTGAGAACAAAGAAGTTGAGAAACAAAACAGTCCTCAAAAGGGTTTTCCTTAATTGGTTAGTGTTTAAGAGGAATCTGAACCAAGTCTACCAGGGTGACCATTGTTTTTAAAGAATTCATTTGTTCAATGCTTATATGTGGGATACTTGTGGGATTCATGTGGGATAGAAGAACCTTGATTAGAAGATAACTTCAGTCGCCTTCTGAGTGTAGAAAGTATTAAACCAGTCTTTCATTTAGCTGGTTTTGTCCTGTGGCTTTTCTTATTAGGCCACAGTCTACTTCTGCTGAGTATAAATACTATTCCAGGGCTGGTAAGGGGAGACAAGAGATTGAGTTTATTTTTCCGAATTCTTCAAAGGATTTGCCCATCTCTGAAAGACTCACAGTTCAAATGACTAAAGTTGTCTAAAACACAGTTTAATCCTCCCTGGGTCCATTGTCATGGGAATAAACTCAAAGTCTCTGCTAGGTGAAACTGAGTCAATCAAAGCTATAGATTTTACTATATATATATTTTACTATACATGGCCAAGTTAGTCAATCATATCAGGACTTCGATGACTATCTTAGATTAACTGTTGTTCCTGTAACCATTGTCTAAGGTCTGGGTCTCAGTCACCCACACCCAGGTGTGGTGATTAAAACAATGAGATGAGGCAATCATTTGGGATTAAAAATGATTCTATTAACACAGAGGCAGTCCACCAACCCTTAGCACATCCACCTTTGCCATATGCTGCAAATTGTTTGAACTCCATTGTATCACCAAGTTCTCTTTGGAGGAGAGGAACTTTTGGCAGTTAACTAAGAGGTGGGTTTACAAAATAGTATACTTTTTATATTTGGTTTCCAGGTGCTGTTATTATTTTTTTTTTTTTTTGGCATGAGGCTTCTTTGTGCTACAGACTTTTAAAATCCTGAAGCAATAAGGCATTAGTCATGTAAATTATATTTAATACATACTCCAGTACTCAGGATCTAAAATAGGCCCAAAATAGTTATAAGGAAAATCTAGCCCAAAGCTTAGAGAGTATTGGGAAGCTTGGCTAAGGGAAATAACAAACCCTGCTCCTTCTACCACCCCCCAGTATTTTGCTTAACTATATTACTGGGAATTTGCTTGGGAAAGGGCACTTGTTTTAGAAAAAGAGGCAAGTTGTACTGAGTGGGTTAAATGAGGAAGAGACCCAGATGACTAGATGAATAGGTGGAAACTTACAGAAATTTTGCATACCTATTCAAAGTTTCTTCTGTTATCTCAAGAGATAGCCTATTAGAAACTTTGTGCTTTGGAGAAAAGTTTCTTTCTATTGGAAATTCATCAACTAAAGCAATATTCCAAGGAAGAATTTTCTTCTCTGGAGAGTGTTGCTCTTAGAGATGAAAACTCACCATAGATGTTCCCTCCCTGTCCCTGCCCCCAAAACACACACATGGATTTGAGCATGTATGTGCATGCACACACACATACACAGGCACACATGTGTACACACATACACACGGGACATATTTTTTCTCCAGAATACAGTATTAGAGATATATAAAATTTATTCAAGTCTTTAAGATGATTATGCTTTGGGAAAAGATTTTGTTTGGGCATGTTAATATATTTTGAAAAGCAGTAATTGGCAGCCAACTCTAATTTTTAAAAAGCAATTATTATGCTATTTCACTCTGTAAGAGTAATTTTAATCACAGTGAAAATAAAAAATATGGCTCAAGTTTGAACATGAAATAAAAATAAGTTAAGCCCATTTCATGATCATCTACATTTTCAGAACATGAAAAATTGGCAAGTACTCTTAAAGTACAAATAACATTCAAACAACTTTTTAAGGCAGCTGAGAATTAATGGCTAAGAAAGTGTTTTATGATAGAATTTTGCCATTGTTAAATTAGTTCTTACAGGATATCAAAAATCCAGATTCAAAAATACATTTTCTTAGATGCTATGGAGGCTAAATAAATTTTAAACAGTCATCTTTGATTGCAAAGGGAGAAAGTAGGATCTGGTCCTCTATGTCCCTGTTCTTTACAAATGCTTTATGGTTCTTGTGGTGCTGTCTGCATTCCATTGCAAGGCAATCACTTGGGGTAAATGGTTAAGCTACATGTCTTATGTTCTACCTTCAGATTTCTTTTTTTTTTTTTTCTGGTACCAGGGATTGAACTCTGGACCTTGTGCTTGCGAGGCAGGCACGGTGCCACTGAGCTAAATCCCCAGCCCCAGATTTCTTTAACCATGTTAAAATCAAAGCAAAAGCACAGAGAGTAGCAATTAATGAATTCATTTTTCCATCTACTTCTACTGACGTTTTTTATTTATTCAGTATACTTCAGTCTTTTTTGTAACAAATTGAGTGATATGAGTTTTCATCGCATTACTAAATCTCTCCCTGTTGCTTATCTTCTTATTTTAAGAAATACTATTAGGTATATATATTTTATTAGGAAATACAGACATATCTCTTATATTCTACAATCTCAGACAGTGGTGGCAAAGCTATGGCACATGTACCACAATGGACACGCAGAGTCCCCTCTGTTGACAAACAAACCAAGTCCCCCCAGCATCACCTGAGTAGCCGAGCATTCAGGTTTAATTACAGTCTCGGCATTTTGCAACAAATAAGTGGGTTTTGGATTGCAGTTTGGGCATCAATTTCTAAAACGTTCACCATCACTGATCCAGGCTATGATGCTGAAACAGGAAATGAAGTAATTGGTGTCAGAATTGTTTTCCTAATATTGTTTAAATTTTCCTAGTGTATAATTACTTCCTTATAATCTATGTAAGAAATGTTTTGTTTTCTTTTTCTTTGTTTTTGTGGTACTGGGGATTGAACCCAGGGAGTGCTAAACTACATCCCCAGCCCTTTTAATTTTTTTAAATTTTGAGATAGGATCTCACTAAATTGCCCAGGCTGTCCTCAAATTTGTGGTTCTCCTGCCTCAGCCTCCAGACAAGCTAGTATTATAGGCATACACCACCATAGCCAGCTAAAGTTTTTGTGCTTTTCATAAATAGTTTGAATCACAACAGTTCTGCTGAGTCCCAGTTGCATTTAGTTCGCTAAAATTTAGATCATTATATGGTTTGCCATAGGGATATTTTTCAGTAACTCAAAAATATAAGTGATGATCTACTAAGCAATCTACTTCTAAAGTGTAAGACATTAGCTTCAATTTAGAAGGGTTTGTTTAGTTTTGTTCTTATGGCTTCATTCTATTGGGCCAAGAGAGTAGAAATCAGCCATCCAAAATATAAGGAATAATTTATACACTACGAAAATTTAGACATTAGGAAAACAATTCAGGCACAAATTACATCTTTTCCTGTTTCAGCATCATGGTCTAGACTGTACTATGTAATAAATGTGTATATATTTCCTAATGGACTGTATATTTGATAATGTTTTAAGAAACTAGTTTTCTGCATACAAGTTTTTAGTACTTGTTCTATGACTTTGACAGATCTTGATATAGTTTCAACTTCTCAGTTGTTTTTCATGACTATGATACATGAAATAGATAGTTTAGTTACTCAAAAGGATCAAAAGACTATTGGGGTATATTTTGAAGCATTAGAAAATCCAATAAATTTCAGTATTTCCCTAAAGAGGAAATCGTTTGGATTACTACAGTTCTGGTAGATGGGTACCATGATGGGTTGCTTCAGAAGACTGAAATAGAAAATGGGGTATAATATGGAGGTGCTTAGTACAAACACCTTGGCCTCCTCCTGATTCATTTTAGTATTATTCATATATCACAAATCCTTCAAATGTCTGAAAACCATTGCATGATAAAGAGAGAAGCTAGGCTGGAACTAACTTTTATATGAGACTCCAGTTTGAAGTAGACTAAAAAGAGTGTGTTTTGTATAAACTACTTCCATTATTACTTTTTCTGGCCATTTATTGTTAATGTGTCCTAATGGCTCACAGTTAGGTCAGCTGTTGATATTCCAAATCCAAACATCATATTTCTGGGGAAAATATAATTTATCAGGTGGAATATATTTCTAGGGACATTTTCTATAATTTCATCGTTGATGTATGCATTCTTTAATGAGATGCTACATCATTTATATAGACAGCTAGTTACTAATGCTATAAACTTGCTACATTTCTGAGATACAAGCCTCTCTATCCATAGAGAAAATTTTGATGCTTATGATCCTCCCTTGGAATAATCATCATGAAATTACCATTATGATTTGACATTTAACACTCCCTGAGTAACATGTATTTTTCTTTTCTTACACCATTTTTCTCACAATCTCAGATTACTGAATAAAAATGAGACAAGTGGACTGCCTCGAATTCATTTTCTCTGTCCAATTATTTTTAAAATACTGTATTACCTATTTCCTTTTAGTGTTCTAGAAGCAATAAACTCATTACAAACATCAAATATAAAACAAGAAAGCATGCTATAAACATCACTTTTCATTTTCAAACCATTTTACATTAACTAACTCTTTTCTCTACCTTAATGGGAGGTAGTTGGTAAGTATCAACCTCCCTTTATGGCCAAGGGAACTGAGGTAATATTCAGATGTCAATGAAGAATCTTAGATGTCAATGAAGAATCTATTCCAAAAGAAAAAAAAAAAATGAAAGCTTTGCTTGCTATTGGGAGAAACTTGCTTCTACATTTGTGCATATTGTTAAATACTCTTTTCACTTTAACAGAAACGTGTTAAAATGTAAATTAATTAGGAAATGTCATTTCAGACATATCAGCAACATAGTCTGGATTAATTAACAGAATTTATTGCATTATTCCTTTGGGCTAGTTTTCCATCTTCATAGTAAAGCCATATATGGTACAAGGTGAGGTATACATACATATGTGTGTGTGTGTGTGTGTGTGTGTGTATATATATATATATATATATATGGATAATGTACATTGGTCTTTTTTGAACTTGATATTCAGGACAACAAAGTTTTAAAACACATGTTTTTGGAATTTTGTATTGTGTACCTCAATTGGTGTAATTACATCCCTAATTTCATAGAAACTACAACAGACCCTGTTTGGGAATTACTGATTTTCTTCTAGTGAAAGGATGAGTAAGAGTTTTTGAGAAATGACAGATGTGACTATGTCACCTACGTGATAATTAGCCAGTTGTTAGTATAACAAGGGAAATATCTAATTGCCCATCTTGTCACCAAGTTTTCTTCTTAAAACTGAAGCTAGATATTTATGTAGCTTGTCTCTTTTTTTAATGGGAACGAATGGATATAATCTATCTTTCTTTTTCCTGGAAAGTTGCTGACTCTTGGTTCCTCTGTGGAATATTTTACACTAAAATCTATCTGTAGATGACTCTCCTTTTGCAAAGGCAAAGCAGAAATTAATTAACCCTATTAACTAAAGAATCACATTGGCATCATTCACAGAATTACAGTGTTCTCTGGGGCACAATATATTTCTTTTTTCACCCCTTCCCATTATAAATACCTATGATACATGCATGCAAAATGGAAAAGAACCATAGGCCCATATCAATATTTCCAGCTTCACCCAACACTAAATAGCAACCACTGCCAGTAGTCATTTTTGCTTATAAAAGACACACACAGTAAATTTGGGGGGAGCAGGTTGTTGCTTTTATAAACTGCACAGTATGTTGGAGTGCAGCTCCTTGATACTAAAGTTTTCAAGTTGTAATTTATTACTTTGCCAGCCTTTTAAACCTAAAATCATTTTTAAAAACATTTAATTTTCTACCCATGTGACTTATTACTTATTCAGTAGTCACGGAGACTTCAGGCTGCAAACATGTGTTGAATGTGCCCCTTCACCCAAATGGAATCTGTGTCTGATGTGTTTGATATTTGTCCATCTTATTTTCATTTAAATTGGAAAATTTAAAAAGGTGTTCCCATCCATGTGATAGAGTTGTTTGTGTGTGTTTGTCCCCACCTTTTCCCTTCCCCTTGGAAAAAAAATTGAGATTAGAATACATCTTAAACCTTTTGGTGGCTTCCAAACCAGGGGTGTGATGGAACCAATGTTTTTCTGAATGATAGATAAATACACCAGTGATTGAAAACAAAATCTCAATTTTGACAGCTTGGGGCTACAAGGCCTTATCCTCCTTCCCAAACCTTTGAAAACCCCCTCCCAAGGACTCTTTCCCAACCATCCTTCAAAGATAATGGTATCTTTGAAGTGACTGTTCCATATAAGTGGTTTTGGCTAACACCCACCAGAGGATGGTCTTTGGCACTCTCTCCAGTGTACACTCACACTGTTGATGCTTGACAGGGTGGCAAGTGTACAGAGTGAACCAGGACAGCAGAATCTCCTCATTCAGCAGCCACTGGGAAGGAAGAGGGGCCTGAGACAGGTAAGCAGACTCTGAAAGGGTGGGGGAATTACTGTGTGAAATGGAAGCTCTATTTGATCTTTAATGCCTATGTTTATTAAAATTATATTCTACCTTCTCCTTGCCTGAAATAAGCAGTTCAGAGCAACTGTAAAACATGGCAATTGGTTGAGCAAGCTGAGAGTTTTGAGCTTCTATTTCAGATCTGCATATTCTTATCTCCAAAGCTGAGTACTAAGTAAGGGGGCTTGTTCTCTATCCAAAAAACTACCCTTCCCAGCCAAACTCACCGATAGTGGAAGACGCATTATACAGCTGATTTGAGGCCTTTTTCTGTACAGCGACAAAGATACAAAGTTCTCTTTCATTTTGAGATCAGTGACTTAATCTACAACTGAAATTGAAATGAGATCATCTTTACAAATTTCCTTGATGGGATTCTTGTACATTATTTTCTAAATGAAGCTCTCTACTATTGCGCCAGTGGGAGCTGTCCAGCACAGATTTGGGTACCAGATGCTTTGAGAGTCTCTGAGATCATTTTAATAAACTTCCCCTTTGAAAGTCAACATATGTTCAACTATAGCTTTTAGATGAACAAATGAGGTCAGTAAGCAATAGTTACCAGTTTTATAGCCACTGAAATTCTCAAATTTACAATTTTAAATTATGTTAATATTATTAGGTTATATATAAAGGAATAATAATGCAGAGATGAGGTGGTTAGGGGATCTGCTAGAAGAATGTACTTATGGTTAAATATGCAGAAACAAGTTGATCAGCTATAAATGTAAGGAGAAACCTTAGGCGTCTGGAAAAATGAAAAGGAAAGCACAAGCTTACAGTCAGAATCTTGTGAGAAAGACTCAGTTACCAGTTTTATTCTCCCTATTCTCTTTAGCTAAGACGCCCTCTACTATCACGGCAGAAGACTCAGACTGAACCAAGAAACCGCCATGGGGCTCGGCTGTCAACCACTCGCAGGAGCATCCAACCTAAAACAAAGCCATCTGGTGAGGCCTCCTGTGTACCTTAGGACTGTGCCATTGACAAGGTGCCATGCAGCTCAGCCAGGGACATCTATAGAAACCGAGCTGATGCAGATAAGCACATCTTTGGGGAGACATTAGGCTAAGGGAAGAAGTTTCCCAGAATATTTTACTACCTTTTTGTCTTCTCAAATTTCCCAATTCCTGTCCCCAACCCCACGAACCTAGGGAAATGGAAGAACCCAAGGTAAACAATTTATATTCTGAGATTTGAGCACAGATGGTTGTGATGTCTTTTTATTTATTTATTTATTTATTTATTTATTTATTTATTTACTGAAACCAGGCACTGGGATTTTTATATGGATTACTGAAGATGCACATATAATCCATAATAGTTGGACTTTTAAACCCTGTAGGGAGTTGTTAGGAGGGATGATCAAACTTACCTAATGTTCTTTACAACTTTTATTTTAGACCATTATATAAAAATTATTTTTCTAGTTTTAGTCTTTATAAGAAGATGAAATCAAAACATATAAAATTGTCAAATATGCTCTCATTGATTGATATACCAGCAATGTCTTTATGAAGATAAGCCAGGAGACACTGGTTAATGCCATTGACAGTCAATTTCTTCCCTATTTACTGACTCACCTCTGACTCACAGTGGATCAGAAACGATCTGTGACCTTCATTGAGGCTCAGCCAGAGCCAACAGCTGCCCAGACAGATGCACTTCCTGCCACAGACCAGCCACAGGGCTACAGCCCTGCTCTGTCTCAGCAACCAGAAGGAATGGACAAACCAGTCCTCACATCTTCCCCTGCCATAGTTGTTGCGGATCTGCACAGCCTGTCTCCTAAGCAGGTGAGGACCCTGGAGAAACAGGCAAGGTCTGCTCGCTTCATACTTACTTCTAGGAACTACTTGAATATACAAAGTTACTTCATATAATTAAGCATGGGTTTGCAACACTTTGTTTTCCAGACACTGGTTCTTCCATGATGAAAATCTATTTGAAACATAGCAGGAGCAAAATCTCAGCACTTTGGGTGGCTAAAGCAGGAGGATAAAAAGCTTGAGCCCAGCCTGGGGCAACTTAGCAACTTAGTAAAACCCTGTATCAAAAAGGAAAAAAAAGGAGAGGGGAGCAAAAGAAGTCTTTGTATTCTTCAGTTATGAAAAAACTGGAAGGAAAATATTTTTCAGCTGAAATGTCCATTGAAAATAGGTATATATATATAAAAAAGAAAATAGGTATATAATACATAGGTATATAATACATAGTTATTTTTGAAAAACAAACAAAGTTATTAGCCAAGACTAGTGGCACACACCTGGAATCCCAGCTACTCAGGTGACTGAGGCAGGATTATGAATTTGAGGCCAGCCTGGGCTACTTGGTGAGAACTTGTCTCAAAATAAAAAATAAAATAAAATAAAAAGGGCTGGGGATGCAGCTCAGCACTCCCTGGGTTTCATCCCCAGTGCCACAAAATAAACAAATACACAACCAATTTAGATGAGGCCTTACAGAGCCTTCTGTGTCCTATGAGAGGAATTTTTTGTTTTGATCTTGTTCCTCATTGTTTTCATATTTTTGTTTTGATTTTTTCATCTTTTAATTTTTATAAATGAATTCCTATAGGTACCAAATTCTCTTCATGTGAAGAACACTAAAAGTTAATAGTATTATGTACACTTGTATAGGCTTTGATTTCTAAAAGCATTTTAACATTTATAATGATCCCATTTGATCTGTACAGACTACAAGGTAACAAGACCAAAAAAATATGCTTATGTTAAAAAAAAGTGAGGCTTAAGCGGTGTGTGGTAGCACACAACTATAATCCAAGCTACTTGAGAGGCATAAGCAGGAGGATCACAAGTTCAAGGCTATGCTGGGCAACTCCATGAGACCATATCAAAATAAAAATTTTTTAAAGGAGTGGCAATGTAACTTAGTGGTAGAGTACTTGCATAGCATGCCAGACACCTTGGATTTAGTCCCCACAAACAAAAACTGAGGCCTACAAAGCTGGAAAGGCCTGCATAAGATTTTATCTTTAACAAAGGCTGAACTGAGATTAGCCTTCTGATTCCTTCCTTGTCCAGTTAAAGCCACACAGTATTTTTTGATAGTGTACTATCTATCCTATCTGTGCATGACACTATGATCCTTTTGATCACAGAGCAAGCCCCTCCCTGCTGAAGGAGACAAGAAAGAGGACACAGAAGCACAAGGTGCTGCAGCACACAGTCCCTTCTCTACTCAGCATTCGGATCCTGGTGACTTCACAGGCCTTGAGACATCCAGCCTCCTACAGCACGGAGACACTGTCCTTCACATCAGTGAGGAAAACGGCATGGAGAACCCCCTGCTGTCCAGCCAGTTAACTTTCAGGCCCACTGAACTGGGGGAGGTGGACGTAGCCCTAGATGAGTCTCATGTTTAATTGTACATCTTGTGAGCACTGCAGGAGTAGAGAAGACATAGGAAGGATCATTGCTGAAAGTTTAATACTTCTGCTTTAAAAAGATTACTTATAATATAGCACTTTACATCCAATGAGTGGCACAATCTGAACAGATTCTGTTGCTAGTACATCTAATGTTCACAAACGTCTTAAAAACCAATGGCTAAAAGGATTTAGTTGGGTGAAGACCATAACAACCAGGGAGAAGTAAGGGGAAAGAGCCATTTCACTGCACATTATGATTCAAGAAGCCTTGAGCAATTAAAAATATATACTATTACAGTATTGCTTTCATAGAAATATTAACAAATAATATGTTCTAAAAAGAATGCAATTTTTGAGGTTGCTTACATTATACATCTCATGCAAATGTTTATTTTTATAGTTTCAAAAATATTAAATTAAGTGGCTGTACAGGTAGCAATTTACATGAAAAATCAATAAGGAAAATATTAGTTTGGTAAGACTAAAGAACAAGCCTTCAGCCATTTGTGTTTGAATCAATAATACAACCATTTAGATGGAGAAAAATACTATTTTTAGAGCTGTGAACTTTCCAGAATTTATTTTTCAACTGTCGTCTTCACTGCATGTTATAAATCAAAATGCTAACGCCATAAAATCACTCCATCTCATAATCAATCACTATACAGAAAATATGCTAGAAATGACCAGGCATAACTCCAAATTAACAAGAACCTAAATATTTATGCAACTATAAAAACTAAATATAAATGTAATAGCTTCGAAGAGATGGTACTCCTACTTCTAGTCCTGACTACATCATTGCCAACATTAGGATTTATTGGGAAATATGATTATTTCTTTACAGTATCCTGTGCCTGCCCTTGAGGTTATATTTTCATATATTAAAGTTAGAGGTAGAATTGATTCAATAAAATAACTCTCTCTCAGTAGTAAAAATACTCTTATCATCCTTGGGGCATTTACATTTATGAGGAAAATATGTAAAGTAAGCAATTTCTTCATAGTCATAGCAAGCTTGTATATTTTACAAATAGGCCTTTAACTTGAAGCTCAATCACTTCAAGAAGAGTGTAAGATTTAGAAGGCCTGTGAGGCCAGTAACTAGGAGATTATTGAAGGGCTGAGCATCATGTAGTTCAGAATTAATTTTCAAAATGTTAACAGTTCACATTAGAAAACTGTTACATAACTACTATATATGTACCTAATTGGTATGGTCATGGTTGTGGTGGTGGTGGTGGTGGTGGTGTGTGTGTGTGTGTGTGTGTGTGTGTATGTGTGCGTGTGTGTGTGTGTGTATTTTCTACTCTTCAAGTAAAAGTTAAACATAGACTTTGATTTCTTTGAGATGAGTTTAAAATATATTCTATCTGATTAAGCTTTCACTTTAATGGCTGTGAAATGTACATGTTTAGTCAGAGGAGACTGACTAAACCCACCGTAATCATCAAGCAAAATTATTTTTCTGTTAGAATTGATTATTAAGTAGGCACTGTTTATATTGTGACTCACAACTTCAAATATGATTTGAGGTTATAGTCCCATTTGTTAAGAGAATAAAAAATATCTGTAAGTTAATGATAAAGAGTAAGATTTAAATTTTAACATTGCAAAATTTAAAAATTAAGGAGGTAAATAGCCTCTTATGTTTTATAACATTTTCATGTCATTTATACTTAGTGCTAAATTAATTCTCAAGTGCAGAAGTAGATATGTAAGTGGTTTTCTGATTCTGATATATATTTTCGTGTTAAAAATTATGCTGCTCAATTAGCATTAGAGGCCTTATGTTTGGTAATTATAAGTGTCTGGGCTACATGAGTCTCTATATGTGCTCGCTTTGTTCCAGTTTCTTCAAATCCTCTATGTATTACCTGTATCAAATATTTAAAAAGTAAAGGGGTCAAAGAAGATTGTTAAATATTCAACAAGAATCCTAAATATCTTTATATATATATATATATTTTAAATGTATTGGGCTGTTTTGAACATGATTTTGCTGGTCTGTCTGCCTTTTAGCCTGACTCCTTCACTCTAGTGTATGGAAGTCTGTCAGAAACTTTTTCAAGTAATATTGTTCTTTGCAAAAAAAAGCTTCCACTCTGAGAAACAGGGCCTTATAGAGCAGGAATGTTTTCATACTAGGACTACTAAGATTTGCAGATGTGTGCATCTGTTCCATTTAAGGTATCCTTAAACATGTTGAATGTAATGTGTTGAATGTTTATGTGTAATGCTAAAGTATCCATATGTATGTGCATAAGAGTGTCACAAGATGTATTCTCAGGAATACTGTTACCTGGAGTTTGAAGGAATAACTATTTTTAAAAATCAACAGTTGGGCACGATAAGGAAAAAGTTCAAGGTAATTCACAATCTTTTGTTAAGTTCAAAATATTATTGAGTACATGACAAAAAACTATTAATATGAAAAATACAGTAGTGATAATTGATCATTTCTTAAGCCATGATGATTAATGATATTTATCTTCTTCAGAGAAAAAATTAAACAAGCACCCACTCCCATGTATAAAAAAAAAATGGACTCAACAAAGAGGTTGCTTTTTCTGAAATTAACTTTTGAGAGACATTAGCATAAACATGCATCATCCATGATAGTGGGTGCAGATTTATACTACTCAGATTCAAACCAGTTCAAATCCCAGATACAGAATTTTCTATAGCAAATATTTTGCTTTCATTTTTCAGTATTTGCTGCTTTCTATAATTCTATTAGATGAGTTATTTGATTCTTCTGAAAAGGAAATAAGTTATTGAGCACTTTGGAACAAGGCACTAAGAACTATAGTGTCAAAAGACATCAATGGGCACATGGCAATGCTGAGGGAAAATGTGTGGTACTGGTGATCTCATTAGGCCTATTACAGAGGCCAGGAGTATCTGGTTTGCTACTTCAGGCTTCGAGTACCTGAGACAAGAAGACATCTCCTCTCTTCTTTAGCATCTGTTCCTTTGATTGGCAAAGAACTTTGTCCACTCTGTTTCCCAGCTCTGAGAGTTTCTGAGATAAGAAGAGGGTTTATAGAGAGATTATAGGGGAAAAAGGTGTCATAAATGGAATAGAATTATAGTCTAAAACATGAATCAAGATATACAGATATTTTAATAGAGCACAGTCTCCAGAATTTGCTGCTATTATATTGAGTCATACTGTTTCCCTGTGACCTCATATTTCCCAGTTGCACAGCCTTGTGTCTTAGCAGTGAGTCGAATGTCCCACTTCCTCATTTACTTTAGTGGGCCTCAACTGCAGCATTTCAGAAGCAAACATTGATTTGACACTCAGGAGAATAAAACAAGTTGAGAACCGAATGTATTTGGAAAAGCTTCAGATAAATTTACTTGTATTATTTTAGGATCATTTAGGATTACAGATCTATGTACCTCCATGATATTTTTTAATAGTCACTGTGACCACAGGATGCAAGTACTTTGTTAGCCATTTTATAGGTAAAAATGAAGGATTGACTACACAGCCAACTTCCCTCAAATGACTATGAAATCTTATGAATACTGAATGACCAAAGAGCATGGAAAAAATGCATAAGAATAAATACTGAAATGTTTATGAAAGATATTTATGAAAGATATGAAGTATTCTGTGTTTGAATATGCACATATAATAAATATAAAAGCATTTAATATGACTAAGTTTTATTTCTCACCATAGGGGATGGGTTGGCTCATTCAGCAAAATGTTTATTTTGGATCCCTGAGGCAAGCCTGTTAATGCCTTGCTGTACCTCTTCCACCCCACAGTCTGGGCTGTTACCATCCAATTAGACACGTAGAGTTCCCCCTCTCCCCTTATTGAGTTCCATTCTACCCCTGCTTTTACCGTTACCTTTCATAATAAAGCAGAATGGGAACAATGGAAGACAGGTATCCCAACAACTAACTTCACTACCAAGACTACATAAAGTGCTGGCGTAACTGGTACATTTCCCATTGGGAATAGTAAAGACTCAGTTGTCTTTTTTTTTTTTTTTTTTTTTTTTTTTGGTACTGGGCATCGAACTCGGGAGCTTGCGCTTGTGAAGCAGGAACCGGAACCACTGAGCTAAATCCCCAGCCCTCTGTTGTCTTTTGTATGTGGCCATAAAGACCATGGGATCCAATTTACCACCACTATATCTTTAATATAGATTATGAGGTGCTCTATCCTTACTCCCTATGAATTGGTCCTGCTAATTCTTTTTTCCCCCTCCTCATGTAATTTTTTCTTCCGTCTTTTTTCCTAACCCAAAGACTCCAGACACACTTGGAAGCAGGACGCTTATACATTTCTGTATGGTGAATGAATAGTAAACAGATGCACTAAATTTATCAATGAACTCTGCTGACAGGGGAGAAAAGAGGGGGGCAAGGGACAGAAGCAGAAAAGGTGGGCAGTAATAATAACCACCATTTTGTACTGACCACCAGGCGTCCTGCGGGGCGCATTGCCTGGCCTCTTTCGTTTAATCTTCACAACAAAGCTAAATGCCAGGTATTGTCTTTACAGATGAGAAAACTGGGGCAGGGAGAAGTGACTTGTCTGGTCATGTAGCTAGAGCAAGCTAGAACCAGCCAGAGCTAAGGTTGCTCCAACTGGGGACAAGAGCTCTACAGGAGGAGAGAAATAAGAGGAAAAGTTTTGTTGATTCTTAAGGGGGAAACAGCACTTGGCGTTGGGGCGGGGGAAAGAAAGGAATTGAATAAGCAAATGACAGAGAAACAAAAAGTGGGCAAGGGTCAAGAGCGAGGAGCGAGAACCGCACACAATGCAAGGCCAAAGAAGCTTAAGAAACTCCTTCAGCAGGATAGGGCAAAAGACCGGAAAACTGGGCGGAAATGGCGTCAGGGAAGGAGGAACTAGGCCCTTCTCCAGGCCTGCCCCCTAGCGGCCCCTCCCTCTAGGAGGCGGGACTTCCTCTTGCAGGACGGCTGCTTCCGTCAGCGTCCGGAAGACGCCACAGGGAAGGGCCAGGTCGAAACTGGGAGCCCGATTTGGGCGAGATTTCTTTCCTACGGCGACCTGGGGTAACTTCTTTTAGGGAACCAACACCATGGCGTCGGGCTGCAAGATTGGCCCGTCTATCCTTAACAGCGACCTGGCCAGTTTAGGTGCCGAGTGTCTCCGGATGCTAGACTCTGGGGCCGATTATCTGCACCTGGATGTGATGGACGGGTAACTCCTGGGGGCTCGGGGCGGGTTGCCGCGCGGGGCGGGACGGCGCACCTTGATGGAGTGCCTGCTGGGTGCATGGCACCTCTTCCCGACGGAGCGCCTCGCTCCGAGGGCACTTGTGAGGAGGGGCCTGGGGTGGGAACCGGGCCAGCGCTGGAGGAGCTGACTCCGCTTGCTGCCGAGCGGGCTGATGCTCGGTCCCAAACCTCAGCTCCTCCCCGCCCCCACCCAACGTGTGGCCCGAGGACCCGGAAGCGACCTTGAAGGTCTAGGACTCATCTTTGATAATGCGGTTGTGGAGACCGGCCAGAGGGGATAGGCATGCCTTTCCGACGCTCCTATGGCTAGTTAGTGCAAAGGTGGGAAGACCAGTATATGGACCGAGAGCTTGGCACACGGAGTGAGATTGCTCAAGTGTTTCCACTTGCCACATTATCTTGGACAAGTCACTCAGTTTCATTTCTGAGAACTGGGAATACTGAGAACCTACTACTTAGACTTCTGTGCAAGATGAAATGAGCGAGTACAAGTAAAGTTTACCGTGCCTGGCATATAGTAACTTCTCTATAATCGTTGTTGTATCATTATTCGAATTTTGATTTTTCTGTCTATTTTCTCTTCAGGCACCCTGCTTTTCAGGGAGGGCAGTTTTTTGTAAGTAATTTTCAAGCACTGTAGTAATAGCACATAATGTTGTTTAGAATCAGAATGCAGCTTTCTTAAGGTGGTTATAAAATGAGGAAACAAACCTAGTAGAAAAAAAACAGACTTCCTCAAGAGTACAGAGATTATGACAGACTTAACCTCATGTATTATTGCCTTTGCCAAGTGTCTGCCATTCTCTGAACCCCAGTGTTAAACCTGGCCATAAAATCGCAAGAGTCATAACCTTGGGTCAGGATAGAAAAAATTAACTTACTGCAAATAGGTAAAACCTCCATGTGCCGTCATTCAGGTTTGCAAGATGGTGTTATGTACAACAGGTGATTAATTCGTTTTCTTTTTAATGTCACTCCTCTGTAATAATTTTCTCTTCCTTTGTTCTCCGAGGCTAAATCTAACCACCTCTTTTCCATTCCACCTCCCAAATCTGTCTTACTAATATGACACAGCCTTGACCTTAGAGCACTAAGAATTACAGGCTCGGTGTGTAAGGTTAGTAAATACTGCCTTTCACATAAGCTTGATTTATTTGGAATCATATGTAATTCTACTTCGTGTGTGAATCTGCTTGGTACGGATAGCAGTTTCCTGTAGTAGCTCATGTATGGGTTAGTGAAGTGGATGAAGAAAATCATTTGTTTTCACTTTGCAGATCAGGAGTATTAGTGACAGCAAGAGTAGCAATATTTAGGACCACTTGTCTGTTTCTGTTGTGGCACTTCTTATGCATTAGCTCACACAAACTTAGGAGCTTGGTGCTTTTGTTACCACCCAGCATTTTTGACAGTGAGGAATGTGGCAGTCTTGCCTTATAGATAGGAAATGGTGGGGCCAGAGTTAGAAGCAGTGTAAACAGCCCAAGTTGTTTCAAGTATACTTTTGGTGAGTCTTGGACTTGACAAAAATCAGACATTTATTTCTGTGTTCTCAAAGAACAATAGTTTATCCACTTATTTCTGTTATCTGTTTCATGCCTGTCTTGCTAACTGTAGTATTCTCTATAGTAACGCACCATTGACAGGCTTAGTTACCATTTGTTAAATGACTACATGATTAAATTAATAATGGGAAGACTCTCTTAAGAATCACTTTCCCCCACTCCCAGCGTTGTGTTATATCTTGAGCTTACTAAATAAAAGAAATATTTTTTAAGCTGATCTCTTTTCACCAGGAAACGCCGATTTGGAGAAACTAAGTTCTGCAGTTTTTAAACTCTTTCCCTTTTAGTCTTCACACACTTTTTAAAGTAAGAATTGTGTTTATTTCCCTTCTGCAAAGGAACAAACCAGTTTAGGAAGGTTCGGCCTCTTTTGTTGATATCCTGCCAGAGGAGGCAGAACCTGGCTGAGCTGATGCCAGTGGCTCTCTGCCAAGGGCCAAGGCGTCTCCTAGGCCAGTGGTGTGAGTGTGGGGCTGAGGGCTCCATTTCGAGGATGGCAGTGCAGCATGCCTTCCCTCATGGTACTGCCTTGAGTTTCTCTCTTTCCTGAATTCTTTTCTAAATTTCATCAAACATGCTTTGGATGTGCTTATTTCCTAGTCTCCCTCCTCACTTAGGACTCCAGTTTCTTTCCTGATTTATACTGAATATCTAGAAGCTCAGAACTAGTTTGCAGATCACTGCGAAAGGAGGAATACTCGTATGGTTGGATATTTGGAATAAAGGACTAGTTGATAATGTGGAAAAACATCCTAGAATACACAAATTCCTCGTGGTAGGGCAGTGATTGTAATATGTTGATCCTAAGCATGGAAACAGAACAAATGAAGCTGTTTTTAAATAATGAGCAGGATTTAAAATTGAGTATTTTTCACATTTATACTGGATTTCTGATTTTGGGGGAAATTTTCTTTTTCTTGGTACTGGGGATCGAACTTGGGACCTTGTGCTTGCAAGGCAGGCGAGGGCACCACTGAGCTAAATCCCTGGGCCAAAAATTTTTAAATCTAAGAATTGATCAGCCCTGGTCCACACTCTACCAAGGCCCTGATGGGCAAGCTGAAAAGGGGTTGTTCATTTGTCCTCCACTCCTGTCTGTCCTGTTTGCTCCTGGATGTTTCCTGCTGGGTCCCATTGGCTTGTTAGATTGTGACCCCTGGTTTACTGGAAGATTTTCTGGTTACAGTCTTGATAAATAATACATCAGCCTTAATCATCTTCAGCATCTTTGCCTTGTCTGATACAGATTGCATTACAGTTATATTCTAAGTAAAGCTTAAGATTAGTGATGGAACGTGATGACAGATGAGAGAATTTTAGTTGTATAAAGGGTTATGGTTAATTCCACGGGAAAAGAAATACTTAGTTATTGCGTTTTATTTCTTGTACACTTTACTCCAAAATGTACTTTCACGGAAAACAAAGTAGAATGAAGCAGACTTTCAGATGCATTTTCTCCTCCTTAAAGTGAATTTAGTGTTTTCCAAGTTGGTCTGATAAGAGCTCCCTGAGACATTTGTTAAAATTCAGATTCTCAAGCCCTCTTTCGAGTCTGTAGGCCTGAAGTGGAGGCTGTGTATCCATTTGTAGCACTGTGGGGTTCTGTTGTCAGGCAAATTCAGCACAGCCTGATTTAATGATGGGGTTTGTAGCCCTTTTTTTGTTGTGGCCTAGCCCAGGAGCCTTTGCTTTCTTCTGAGAATACTGGGGCATTTTGTGCATCCTATTACCTTTATTATAAATGAAACCTAAGATCAAGAGTACAGAGGCCACACAGTAAATGAACAGTGTGTGAAATCAAAATCTTTTAATTCCAAAGGTATAGAATATTCAGTAAGCCTCATTGACTGCTCATTGGACCTTTATTTCTAGTTTATGTAACATAACATCTTATCTGTAATCCCAATAGTGATTTCTTTTAGTCAGCAATTTCCGAAATACTAGAAATCCAACCTGTAAGGACCCATATGTTAGTGAGTGAAAGTGTCTGCTCTTACCTACCCCTTTCAGCTATGTTCTGTCCCCCATACTTTTTGTCGTTGTTTTCATTGTCCAGGCAGATGAGCACAGTAACTGAGACCTTGGCCTTAGAATGCACATTGCCTGGGTTTCACATCTGCCTGCCTGTGGTACTTACTGGTTGTTTGACCTCGAGCCTCTTTTCCTCATCTATGAAGTGCAAATAACAGGACCTGTTTCATAGGGTAGTTGTGAGATTTTAAAGGTTTAGTATGTGGGCTGTTTCAAACTTGTGCCTGAATGGTGTGTCACTAGTACTTACTCTGCCAGGTATCTGTACCTAGAACCGAACCGCCCTGGTTTGTTCTCTCTTGCTCCCTCTTCCCCCACATCTAATCAGTTGACAAATCCAGGTAGTCTTGCAATCATTATTGCTCTTCCTTGCCACCTCCCAACACCTCTTCATACCTTCCTTGCAATTTATTGCCTAGCCCATCTTTCTGCTTTATTGTTTGTGACTTAGCTATTATTTACTGCTTGGCTTAAAATCTTCATATTTACAGTGGGATAAAATCTGAAGAGCTGAGCTTGGCATTTGACACCCTTAATTGGATAAAACCTACCTCTTAGGTTTCTCATACCAGCCAAGCTGATCAATACTATTTCCCCCTTCTTGGAATGTAACTTGGTTTTTTCTACCTTTATCTCCTTTCTTTTCCCATCTTTACAAATCCTATCGTTTTATAAATCTCATGATCTTCTCTGTTAACATTCTGTAATATTTGCTCTTAGTTTTAACAGTTTCATCTATAATCACCTACTGTCTGTTCATTATTGTTTAACCTTTCTCAAAGCCAATACTTATTTGTTTGTTTTTGTGTACTGGGGATTGAACCCAGTGCCTTCATGTTGAGCTGCATGCCCAGCCCTTTTGTTTGTTTGAAACAGGTTCTTTCTGAGTTGCCCAGGCTGTCCTTGAACTTGTAGTTCTCCTGCCTCAGGCTCTGTGGTGCTGAGGTTAAGGCACATTCCTCCGTGCCCTATTTATAGTTTATTCATCTAACAGTTTAGTATGAGTGGTCTCTCCTACAGTAATTCAGGGCAATAGCCTTCATTCGTCCTGAAGGGCTTTATTCGTAGAAAGGCACAGTGAGAGTAGGAAAAGAATTTTGGACAACGTTGAATATCCCTTATCCAAAATGCCAGCTGGGGTTGTACCTCAGTGGCATAGCAATTGCTTAGCATGCTCAAGGCCCTAATGTTGATTTCCTGCACCACAAATAATAGAAAACAACCTTATCCAAAACGCTTGGGAACAGAAGTGTTTCAGTTTTTTTTTTTTGGAATACTTAACATTTATATAATGAGATACTTGGGGGATGGGACCCAAATCTAAAAATAAAATTCATTTTTTTCATATGCACCTTATAGACATCTGAAGGTAATTTCATATAGTGCTGTTAAGTGTCCCAGCATTTTACTACAGCCTGTTGCATGATGAGTGGACTTTGCTACCCATGGCATCATGTTGGTACTCAAAAAATTTCTAATTTTAAAACATTTTGGGTTTTTGGATTAAGAATGCTCATGTATCACTATCTCTAGAATCTGCAATGACATATCACTTAAACTCATAGTCCATTGACAACAATTAGTCACATGGGCTGTTTGGATGTAAAGGGAGCTGGGAAATGTAGTCCTTGGGTGAGATGGTTTCCTACTTACCACAATACTGTAGCAGTAGGTCATGAATTTTGGTGAGTCACTAGCCATCTCTTTTCCGTGAGTTTGTAAACTCAGCCTAAAGGAATGCTAACATATTTCTTCCCAAAGCATAGTACTTGATGTACCCACCATGGAAATTGCATATAGGAGGTTTTGTTAAATATTTTATCGAACAAGTGACACAACAGAAGTATTAACTGAAGCAGGTTAAAGACTATTTTGGGTCTGATGTCAAGGCAGACTTCATTTGAATCCTACCTCAACTGACGTAAGGGTGTTATTTAGCCAATGTTCTTCAGTGGGAGTAATAATAGTACTTTTCATTTGGCTGTTGTGCAGATGAAGTAGGGTACAGTCCCTGGCCTGTAGTAATCCCAAGGTAAAAATGGTTATCTTTAAGAAAGTTAAGTAAACTGTCATTTAGTGCCCTGTGATTGAAATCGATTGGGGGCAGCTACAAGATTCCAGGAGACCTGTGTTAGAACTGTGAACTTTACCAGCTAGTATGTGAATTGGGCAAGTCATAAACTTGGGAGTTTTTTTTACTTTGTCATCTTCGCATTTTTACCTCTCGTAGGTAGACTGATCATTATGAAGATACATGTGACATTGCATATTTGTTGTTATATCAAGGAGATACCGTTCTGGAAAACCAAAATTATCCAGTCATCTTTACTTTTAATATTGTATTAAGTTGAAAAATAGCACAGTCCCAGACCATCTCCTCTGCCCTCATCACACTTCATACTGAGAGAAATACAGAAACTGAATTGAAAACACTTTCAGAGTAAGATTTTGTTTGTCTTGTAGGCATTTTGTTCCCAACATCACCTTTGGTCACCCTGTGGTAGAAAGCCTCCGAAAGCAGCTAGGCCAGGACCCTTTCTTTGGTAAGTGGGTGTTATGCCATCTGAAGTTGAATATGTTGTTCAAATAAAGGAAAAATGGATAGTTGATTTCTTAACTTCAAGTTCATCTTGTGCCCTTCTCCCCTGTCCCCCTAATCGCTCCCTGTGCTAGGCCTTCAGTGGCCTGAGTTCAGTAGCAAGCTACACCTCCTTCTGCCTCAGAGCCTTGGTACTTGCTGCTTTCTGCCTAAGAAGCTTCTTACTTGGCTCCCTCATCTCTGGGCCTCAAGTCACTTGTCATTTTCTAAGGACCTATGCTAAATTAACTTTTATCCAGTTAAGATCTTGTTGATTTTCTTCTTAGACTTGCTTTGGTCAGAGATTACTTTTATCAGACCATAAAATCCCTGAGGGGAGAAATTGACCCCACCTTATTTACTGCATTTTTCCTAAAGCTAAGCATTCATATAGGATTGGGACTCGGTGTAATTGTTCATTGAATTTGCGGTCTGGGAGTCATTTATTTCATGAAAGGTGCAGCCTTCTACACATGGAGCCTAAATATGCTCCAATTCGATGTCCTAGGATAATAGGAATTCAGATTCTTAACACGTGACCTGGAAGTTACTTCAACTGAAGCACAGATTCAGCCCAAATGCTTTTGCATTTGTTGTTTTAAACTATGTTAGCAATGCCTCATTTGCCAAGTCTTTTGTACATAAGAAATTATACAAGTTTTTATAAGTAGTGTTTATATGTAACTCCTAGAATTTAGTAGAACTTTCTTTTATTGTTTTTATCAGCATATTATTGGCCAGTTTTGTAAAGGACTCTGCTGTTCACCATGGTAGCCACAAGCCACATATAACTATTTAAAAGTAATTAAAATTAAACATTGAGTTTCTTATCCACATTGATACCACTGCAAGTCCTCAGCCACACGGGCTAATAACTACTGGCTTGTACTGTGGAGCTGTGGAACATTTCTGTCCTTTCTGGAGAATTCATGTGGACTGAAGAAAACATGGTTTATCACCTCATTCAGGGGACACAGTAAGCAGAGTTCCAGCAACATGGTCATCATTTGAAATTTCCAAATAATGGGTTACAATCTTCTGATTAGCTAGACTTTAATTTTTGTTTTAGTTTTTGCCACTTTTTAGAAAATGAAGTAAATTTTTTCTTTAATCAAAGTATACCAGATACCATGACTCTTTTTGTGACTTTTTCACAGAGTTGGATGAAATAGCATACTTTGACCATCCGGTAGCTGTTGAGTACTCTGCTTCTGGTTTCCTTATGTGGGTTTAAAATTTTTTTGCCTTTTATTTTGGCTCCTGGTGTGACTTCTTAACACTGTCTGTATCTTCTCCTGTCAGTGTCTCCTCTTTCCAGTCCTACTGCTACTGCCACATGCACTCCACTTTTTCTCCTGCTCTTGTTTGCTGAAAAACTTGCTAATTAACATTTTTAAAAGAAGGATTTTTTGTTAATTCTTAGCTCTTTGTTGTTGGATAAATTGTTACACAATATATTTTAGGAACTAAATCACAAATGTGTGTAACTTCTGAAATTTCTAACTGCTCCGTTTTAGAATTGAATAGAAATAACCATCTAAGGAAGCCAGGCGTGGGTGGCCTACACCTGTAATCCCAGCACTTGGGAGGCTGAGGCAGGAAAATCCCTGCAACTTCAAGGCCAGCCTGGGCTACATAAGGAGACACTTGTCTCAGAAAACAAAACAAACAAATCATCTAAGGAATAAAGTGATAAGAAATCTTTTCTCCTTGTTATCTAAATCCAGTAGTCTGATTTAGATAACAATAGTTATACTGTCATAGTGTAGTATGGGGCCGTGGAAATCCTCAAGACCTTTTCTAGTCATCTGTGTGCCAGAGCTACTTTCATAATACTAAGGTGTTACTTGTTACTTGTTATATTGATGGTGCAAAGGCAATAGTGAGTTAGCTTGCTGATGCTTTCACCCAGATCATTGTGGTGGTGTTGAGCTGTACCAGTAGTCATAAATACATCATCGCTATGTGTCCACAGGAAGTGTCCTTTTGGAACAGTATAAATTATTGATTTGAATAGATCTTGGTTTTTGAGTATGTGCCTGTTGAACATTTGTATGAAAGAAAAGGCCCTTTTGCATCCTCAGGGGCAACACTTTTTTCAAGGAGATTCTCTTGCATGATAGTTTGAATCATGATCTGAATTAGCTTTTTCAATTAACACCATTTTTCCTTGAAAAAAACAACTGACAGATAACCTGGTACTTTTAAAGAATTGGCTATTTTACTGACATTTTCTTTAAAATTAATAAAATGAACATGTCACTTCAGGGAAAACACCTTGTCAGGTTTTGTTGCCACTGATACAATTAGAGCCTGCAAGAGAAAGATAGAAAATTGGAAAAGTTGTATCTTTTACCACTCTTGAGCTCAACAGCTTCCTGATAATGGATGATCCTTGCCTTACAAAGAGGTTACTTCCTAGTAAATGTGTTGTAAGTTGAAAATATAAGTCAAAAATGCATCTAATAACCATAACCTGTTAAAACTTTATGCCTCAGCCTAACCTATCATAAACATGCACAGTACACTTATATTAGCCAGTAGTTAGGTAAAATCATTTAACACAGAGGCCATTTTATAATAATTGGTGGATATCTTGTGTGATTTACTGAATACCTATATCCAAAACAACACTGGCAGCACAATACACTTTACTGTGTCAGTCATTCACTGTGTGACCACATGGCTGACTGGGATCTGTGGCTCAGTGGCACACTGGGAGGGAGTATTTACTGTTCACATATCACTTGAGTAGGAAAAGATCATGCTGCTAGGCTTTCAACCATTGTTAAATCAGAGACCAACTGGATTATGTTTCTTCGTGTACATACTATGATGTAGTTTAATTTATGAATTAGGTACAAACAGTAATACAGTAGCTGTAACAAAGTACTGTAAAAAAGTACTGTAAAAGAATATGGTCTCTCAAAATATCTTACTGTGCAGTATTTACCCTTCTTGTGATGACGTGAAATAATACTTACAGGAAGCACTTCACAGCCTCTCTTTAGCATATCTGAATCGCCAGCATCACTGCTTGTGAGCTTGGAGTGATTACTGAGTAAAATATGGGTCCCTTGAATATGGCGCTGTGATACCATGATAGTGGATCTGATTACCAGGATGGCTACTACATGACTAATGGGCAGGTAGGGTATACAGTGTGGATTCACTGGACAGGGAGGTCATTCACAGAGCAAGGTGTTTTGAGGTAGACAATTTAAAACTTAGTGTTTGTTTATTTCTGGAATTTTGTATCATTTTGGACCATGGACCAACAGCAGAAAACCTCAGAAATGCAACTGCAGAAAGCAAAACCATGAATGAAAGGAACTGCTATTATTGATTTAGTATAATAGTTTATTAGTGAATTAAGTAGATAATTGAAAGTGTTTTCATTTGAATTCCTAATACATTAAATATCTATAAATCAACAAAAGTTTTTAGGCTCTTTAATAAGTTTTGAATGTAAAGGGAATCAGGTCCTAGGATGTTTGAGAGTTGCTGATCTTGTTAACTATAGGCAGATTAATGATCCATGACTCCCCAAAATTGTGGAGATTCTCCAGTGAGGGTTGTCAGTTACTGTAGGCTGGAGGTTGAGTAGGGATGACTTAGAGATCTGGTAACTTAAGAGAATGAATGAACTGGATATTATAAACCAGATTGAATTTTCCTTGTGTAGACTACTTGAAATAAGGAACATCAGATTGAATACATTTTTAAAAAATAAATCCAGATATTGTTGCACATCCTGTAATCCCATCATATTGGGAGGCTGAGGCAGGAGGATCACAAATTCAGGTCTCACCTGGGCTGCTTAGTGAGACCATGTTTCGTAGAGGGCTGGGAATGTACTTCATTGCGATGGTCCTGGGTTCAGTCACCAGTAATGTGAAAGAAAGGAAGGAGGGAGGGAAAGTTTTGCCTACTGAAATTGTAATTTATTTTTTCTAGTTTCGAAATAAACTTTAAACTTGACTTCATTAGTAAAGCTGTCTACACTCTTCCTAACATTTTTTCTAAGCTTTGTTAAAGTTTATAATCTTAGTTCTGAAATACTGCAGTTCTTTTCTTAAGTACAGCTTGGCTAAGTCATAAATGTACTCATAGCAAAAAAAACCTCAGGAACTCTTCTCACTACCCTGTATCTGGCACAGGATTCTTTGTTCACAGAATTATTTCTTGGTTTAGTCTCTTAACTTATCCTTTCCTTCTCATGAAACACTGTTTTAAGTCAAGATCTTCGATAAGGCCACGCCCATGTTCTCCCTTACATACTTGAGTGAATCAAGCTTTAGAATTAAGATGAACAGCAGACTCCTGGTCAACCTGTCTGTCATCAAGTCTGTCTGTCCTATGCGATTCTGTTGTTCAGGTACTGGCTGGTCTGTTCTAGTTGCTGAGGCCCAAATCCTTGCCATCCTAACTTTCTTCTTATCTTCTACATCAGAATCCATCAGTAGCTCCTAGTGGCTGTATCTTCAGAACCTTGCAGACTACTCAGTTGCTGCCATCACCCTTTCTACCTCGGTTACTGTCACAGTAGCCACATCGGTCAAGTCTTATTTCTTCATCCAGAATCCTGTGGTGTTTTTCCCATTTCATTTGGAAGAGAACCCATGGCCTGCAGAACCCACTGCAGGGAAACACTGCTGGGGTGCTTCCCTGACCTCCGCTCCCCTGGTGCAGCCCCTGCCCCACTACATTGGTGCTATTAACTGTCAGGCAATTTTTTATTTATTGTGTTACTCTCACTAAGCATGTAATTCTCACTATAGCAGACAAACAGCAGTCAAAAGTCTGCTTTCTGCCATAAACCTAAGGCCTAGAGTATTTAATAGTATATTAAATGCTCAGTAAAGGTGGGTTGAAAGAATAAATGGTGAATAACAAAAATTAGCTTTCTGAGAGAAATAGGCTATACAGGTTTACAGGTATAATAGGAGTTAGTTAAGTTTTTTAGAGTGGCATTTCCTGGCCCTGGAACCTGGTTTCATGATTTATAGTCTTTAGTTTTGATACATTGAAACATGGGGGAGGGACATTTGGGGGAAGGGGTAAATGAATTTAACCAAACTGTTTTCAGAATAAAGGGAAACTACCTGTACAAAAGTATAACTTAGTAATTTTTGTCATACCAGAAGAGTTTATATTCAAAATGGTCAAAACTACAGACGGGCTGTCATAATAGGAGCCAGATACTTTCCTTCTGGTGATACTTAGGAGCTGTGTCTTTTCTTGCCAGACATGCACATGATGGTGGCCAGGCCGGAACAGTGGGTGAAGCCAATGGCCATAGCAGGAGCCAATCAATATACCTTTCATCTTGAGGCCACTGACAACCCAGGGGCTTTGATCAAAGATATCCGAGAGAATGGGATGAAGGTAAGAAGTCACTGATGGCAGTAATGTTTGTGTTATTCCCTTGCAGAATTTGGAATATTTGGTGGAAAACAGGAACTGATAGGTAAAGAAGACCTAGCTTAAACAGCTATTCCTTCACCTATGAAGCCAAAGATAAAGTATGAGTCATTTGTCAGAATTTATTCCATTAATCTTGCCTGAAAGTTACTGCTATTTGGAACCATTTACATTTGATAGCCACATTGGCTTAAAAAAAAACAAACATATAGTGGTCTGGATAATTTATTCCATTTATCATTTTTGATAAGAATTGATATTTCTACTGGGTTTGATATGCCACAGTAACATAGGGAAATACATGTTAATGTGATGTAGCACATTTATCTCTGTTACAGGTTGGCCTTGCCATCAAACCAGGAACTACGGTTGAGTATTTGGCACCATGGGCTAATCAAATCGATATGGCTTTGGTCATGACAGTAGAACCTGGATTTGGAGGACAGAAATTCATGGAAGACATGATGCCAAAGGTAACAGAGGGATTTGATACTGTGTTTATTCAGTTAGCATATATTGAAAGATTCGTCTGTGGAGACGTGTCCTGTTAGGTAGGTGAGGAATGGGATGCCTGCCTCATTTTAATACAGGATGAATAGCTCTCATAGATTTAGAGTTTGAATTCACAACTGGTATTATATGCCTGTCGGGAAATTTCCTTTTTTTTTTTTTTTTTTTATCTAAACATTTCAAAATTATAATTTAAATCTTAAGGATAAAAGCTGAAAAACTATGCTCAGCTTTTGCTAGATTAAGTGCACCTGTTTCCCCCAAACAAAAATCATAAGATTTAATCATACCTAAAGTCTGAATTTTTTCAGTACAACCACTACATACACACAGAACACTTCTTTGCAAATTTATAATTTCCCTGGCTCATCCCAACGTACAATCCACACTGAAGACTACAACTGGGGCAAGTGTACATGAAATGAAAAATCACAATTCCAAGTTTCAAAACTTGCTCTTAGAAATTATTTATAGGACACTCAGGTCATTTTTACTTCTTAGTTAAGATGTTGAACTGTCATTGGATTATTGGTCTACCCCAGAATTACTATATGCCAATTTGAGGGACTAGAGATCAAACATTGAAAGTGCTATCTTTCTAAAAGACTGAACAAAGTAATTCCAAGTGAGTCTGTGTTTATGTCTCAGCGCTTTAGTAGAACCTACCAGGCTCCAAGGACCCAATAGGATAAATGATGGTGCAACATTTTAAATAGGAGCCAATTACTTAGTGTCATTCAGAGCCCAAAATCTGAAGAATGACCAAAATCAAATCTTTATTTTAACTGTATAAATGTGATCCAAATATGTCCATCACTAGTTTTTCCAAAAGAAACATGCTGTAAATAAGCAAACTACATCTGCTCACTGATGTGTATTGGACTCCCTAGATGTCTCACTGGGCTTAATTACAGACCACTCATGGCAATAGATTTTTAGTATAAAGTATAGCACAATGTTAAGCCATTTTACCTTCTGCACATACATGTTGCACTTCTGGCTGATAATGAAGAACAATTTGTAGCATTACACTGTTAGCTAGGTGGCATCCTTTTAAATGGCATCGATGTCAATGTCGTCATCCTTGTTGTCAGACTTCACAGTTTCAACTTTCGGTACGGGAAATTTCCTTTTGAAACCTTTATCGCCGTAGCCTCTAGATATCTTGGGGTTTTCATTGAGTATCAATAGTTTGCCTTTGTCTTGTTTCCAAGAAGTGTAGGTTTTGCAAAACTATGGCAAATCAAATGCCTTTTGCCAGGCAGAAAAAAAGGTTGCTTTTATAAAGCTTAATTCATTTCCATACATTACAAAGTGTGTGTTCCCCAATATTGTTTTGTACTGATTTGGCGTTTTAGTGGCTAGCTAATAAAACTATTTGATTTTTTGTCTATTTGGGCTTTTTCCCCGACATTCCTGTTTAGGAGTCACTTATTTGTTCGTGTGTGTCTAGGTTCACTGGTTGAGGACCCAGTTTCCATCTCTGGATATAGAGGTCGATGGTGGCGTAGGTCCTGACACTGTCCATAAGTGTGCAGAGGTGAGACTGCTGCCTGACTGTGACTAGACCCATTTCCCATCAGATAACACCTGTCACTGTCTGGTGGGCCAAAGACATTTTTCTTGTTTCCTAAATTGACTATCTTTCTTGGGAAAGTATTTTTTTGTTGTTGCTGTTGCCCAATTGTAAAACTAGGAAAACAGAGCAATAAGTCGGTTTCTAAAATGACATAGATTGTTAAATAGTAAATTGCAGTTATTAATGCAAGAAGAGAATGTTGAATTTGAGTTCTTTGGAAGATCATTAAGCTCCAAGGCCTTGGAGTGAGAAACTTTTCCAAGTTGGGGAAAGGAAAGTTATCTTTTACCCCTTGCCAAAAGAGGTTAAAAAAAACAGAAATTTGACGTAATTATCATACTGTTCTTTAGAAGTATTTCGAATTTTCACTTATAAGAACTGAACAATTTTTGATAAATATCTAGGCCCGATGCCCATTTGATCCTTTTGTGGCTGTGACATATATTCGTTTTGCTTTGTTCTGTTTTCACACAGCTTGCTTAGCTTAGTTGAGCTCCTGAGCTTCATAAGAGTGTGTCATGCTTCGTATACTAGGAGGCAATTATTGCACATGGCCAGCTTGCTTTTTTGGGGAGGGTGCAGGGTTCTTTAAGACAGGGTATTGCTATGAAGTCTAGGCTGGCCTGGAACTTGTAATCCTACTCAGCTTCCTGAATGCCAGGATTGCAGGTGTGCACCATCACACCTGTCTACACAACCTGCTTTTATTCAGCAGTATAGTATATCTATACTTCCAGGTTCTTCCATAACAGTCATGATTTTCTGCTTGATACCTACCTGTCCAGAGCTTGGCAGCAATAAGTGAGGAGGGGAGTGCTACTCAGATGATTATTGAGCATATATTCATTTGTCCCTTGTGGAATTGCTTTATACTGAACTATGCTTTGCTATTATGCTATTCCTGCTCCAACAAAGAGACATGTTAAGTGATAACCCTATTTCTATAAAGAATGTTGTTGGAGATCTCACACTATTGACATATGACAGGGTCTTACTGGAGAAATTTTTCTGTTTGTGGTTCTCCTCTCCCCTTTCTTACAATGAATTACATAACAGATTGAGATTCCCTCAAGTCAAATCCTAGGAAGCTCAGAGCTAAATTTGGAGGTCTCTTATTTTTGTTGTTTTCATTTGCTTCCACAGTCTTTGCTTCTAAAATACCATCTTGAAAATCTTTCTAGTATTCTAGAATGCTAAGGAGGCATAAATATTCCATTCTTCCTGACACAAAATGATGTTATTTAAATTTAATGTTGGCAGTATTTTATGGATAGTTTCACATTTTCACAATAACTGTCCTTTCAGGTTATCCACAAATTCATCTAATTGATTCAGAGATAATAATAGCTTGTTTCTTTGTAGGAGCATTGGTATATATTGGGAAAAACCTAAAAGGGTTTAAAGCCTTATCTAAATATTAGCAAAAATACTGCATAGTTTATTTAGAGTTGATTTAACTAGAAGTTCAGTGATTTCTTAGATGTGTTTAAAATAACTATCTTTTTATTCTGGAACATTTTAACTTCTTACCTCATTGAATTAGATTGCTTCAGTGTGCTCATCTCAAAGCAGCTTTTGAGTGGTGGAAACCGTAGTCCAAGAATTACTGCAGGCTCTCATGCTTCTTGAAGACATAACCTAAGTATTCACTTCTTCCAGGCAGGAGCTAACATGATTGTGTCTGGCAGTGCCATTATGAGGAGTGAAGATCCCAGATCTGTGATCAACTTACTAAGAAATGTTTGCTCAGAAGCTGCTCAGAAACGTTCTCTTGATCGATGAGACCACAAGAAACCCAGTGTTTGTGTTCATGAAATCTTTTCACTGGAAAACAAGAACATAGACTACCAGATCACATCGCAATCGAGGCAGCGCTGCTTTCCCGAGCAATTATTCCAGTGATTAAAATCTTTTGTACAGAATGTTCTAAGAGGTTAGAAATTGGTGTGTATTAACTACATTTTAGCGATGTAATTTAAAGATTAGAGTCAACTACCCTGTTTTTATGGGAGAATTGATATTTTATATTGTGAAAATATGGCTGATAAGGTTACAAACAGAAATGTGTCTTACTGCCTAAGGAGGGCATATTAGCCCTCATAGTAGAAAAAAAATTTTTTTCTGTGTTTTTAAAAAGAATGTTCTATAGTTTCCATCAGCTGTTCTGTAACAGCAAAGGGAATCTTTGTTTTTCCTAATTCATATTGCTGTCTTTCTGATTTGATGATATGAGTAGAGTAGAACTAAAAAATACAAGTTTGGGTGGGATGTCAAACCATAGTCTTGCATGGAAGATTTTTCACTTTCACCTTCTACTCAATTCATTAAAAATGATAAAAGCAATATATGAAGCCCAGGGATTCTAAAATGCAAGTATGGGTTTTATCAAGGTGTTTGCATTGTCAAAGCAGGTTATTCAGTGATTCCTTCCAGCTCCTGGTTTTCTTCATCTCACCCACCATTCTTGAGATTGCTGAGTGCTGCTGTTTGTTAGCTCTGCACAGAAAGGAAAAGTAAAGCCTTCATTTGGAATTTCCATTGTGTTGAATGAATTCTGACTCTGTCCCTTTCTAGCTATTTGCCCTTAGCAGGTCACCCATCCTTTTTGCACTTCTAACTCACTTATATGTTGAATGTACTGTAACTGTAACAACCATGCAGGTTGTGTTGAGGACCACATGAGGTGTGGAAAGCTTCCAGTACTATTTGTAGAATTTAGAGGATACTTACCATAAAGCGGCTAACATTACATAAGTTAATGTTTTGTTGGTTATAAAATATTTTTATATAATCTCATTAAACCTATAAATTATTCCTGTAAGTGGTAGGACAGGTATTTTTGTTCCATTTAAAGCTCAGCAGTAGGGTGGCACGATGGGAAGGATCTAGTAGGGTAGGATCTGGGGTTCTGTCCTTCCCTTTTAAACAAATAGAGCCCTTAGAATTAGACGAAAAAGAAGCTTGTTTTACTTAATACCATTGTCTTATTTTCAGTCTAACTATCCTGTAACAGCATCAAGAGAATATCCTGGAACTATGGATCTTGACCCCAAGAATCTGTATTTTATCCCAAGAAATACCAGCTAGGCAAAGAGATGACAGGCTACAAAGTTCATCCATGATCTAAATTACTTTGAGCTGTGTTCCCAGTTATATAGAAACTACAGATATGTGTCAGATACTGTATTTTTCTAAATATTCTGTGATAAATATGGCAAGAAGTAACAGGACCAGTATTAAATTTCTTAGGAGATAAAACTCAAAATATTTACCTTATTAGGGATGGAATAGAACTTGGTTAGGTTTTTTTCTTACACTGTGAGTAAAAATGTGATTCTTAGTATTGTCTTAATTTTGGTTTAGGAGGAACATGTGCTATGAATAGGTAGCATTTAATTCTATCACACAAGGCATATAGAAATAACTTTAATTAAAAAACTTACATAGAAGATTATATAATATCAGACATGACGAAGATTTGAATTTATTTACCAGGACAACTTGGGTTTGTCTGGTTTTTGTTTTCTTTTTCTTTAAAAATAAATGAACAGTAAAACTACTAGCAAAAGTTTGTCGGTATTGAATTGGAAATTGTTTTTTCCTTCAAACGGAACAGTATAATTTCCAATCCTAAACAAAAACTTACTGTTAAGTCCCATAGACCAGGGCAGATGGCCAGAATTTTCAGTTAATTGGATACATACAAATTGCTCGCAACTTTCACATAGGAAAAAGAAGTAATAATTTCAAAAGGAGTCTTCCTTAATGTATGCTCCTTAGTATCTAATACTGAAGTATTGTCCTTTGAACATTTTCATTCTCAATCTGGGATGCAACTAAGAATAGATTTTTATTTGAATAATTATGGCAATGAAGGACCAAACTGGCTAGAATTACAACCACTTTAAAAAACAGTACAATGAAGGACTTTTCCTGTTTGTTCCACATTTTTAAGTTGATTTTTCTTCATGAGATAATATAAAATAATATAGGCAAAACAAGTTGAGTTTTCAAAGATGTAATTGTTTAAAATTGCACTGATAATTAACTCCAGTTTGCTTGTCTTCACTCTGTTAGAAGTAAACAATCCCTGTGGTTAGCCTAGCAGAAACCAGCATTTGAATAAATGAGAACTGTGTTTCCTGACAGAAGAATTTCCCTAAATGACTCTTTTCTAAACATGTTAAAAACAAATCCAAAACTACTCCCTCTCCATAGTCAAACTCATAGGTGTCTCCTCAGTGGAGACTCGTGCTTTGTATTACAGCTGACATTTTGTAGGGTAGTCCAAGCATGCATTCTCAAGTGGAGTGGGTCATTGCCAGTGCAGTTTTAAAACTATGCTTGTGTGCATGTGTGTGTATATATTGTATATACATGTATACATTCCAGTATATTTCTAAGGGAATTTCAGTGACTTGTCATAGGAATAGAAAAAAGAATCATTTGATGCAGGGGTTTGTGTGGGTGTGTGGTGTGTTAAAAATTACATGGTAATGTGATTGGATGTCACATTACAACAGTTAATATATCGGTGCTTGTAATTTGTATGAACATTGATGAACATTTGTGTATAGGTGAAAAGCTAGCTACTTCTGCACTTCAAGAAGGAAAAAGAGGCTTATCTTGTCTGTTTCATAGGCAGCATAAAAGATGAATACATGCAGTCCATTCTCTTATCCTGGAATTGGGACGCAAAGATGTGGAAGGTCCAAAACATGGCTTGTTTTTCTCCTATCTTTTTTCATTTACCTAGTTCCTTAACTTGTTCCCTGTCACCTATTTTTTTTAACATTTGTAAGTCCTAGACCTAAGGCTTTATATTCTTCCACTCCATCTAACTGGTTTTTTGGATGGTGTCTGTTCTCTGATGCACTGGTACCTAAGACTTCACCATGGAAGGCTGCGCTTGGCCTCTCGGGCTCCTCCTTTCCTTCATCTTGGCATGACAAGGCTGCTGTGTCTTCATCCTTCAGCGGAAAAGCCCGTCGTTCCCACCACAAAGACTGAAAAGGAAAACTTTTTTGGTTAAGTTTCAGTTTGTTTTGTTTAAATTCATTTGTAAGTGCCAATTTCATAACCATTGTCCTGTTCTTATAGCATATAAATATATGTTTTCATTTGGACCTAAATAAGTCAAGTGGGGCATTCTGGGAATTCAGTGATTGGTGAATTATTTCTTCACTTTGCTATTGTCAAGAAGAGGAAGTGCTGCCACAGGGCACTGGTCTTCATTTTTAGCCTCAGTGCACTTTAGGAAAGCCCCTTATCCACTGACTCTTCCCTGAGTTTTCTGCAATGTGCCTATTAATGTCCACAGACCCCATTTTCCCTTCTAGATCTGTTTTTTTGGCATCTATGAAGAAAGGTGCACAAGTGGATGCAGTATTAAAAAGCACTACCTTTAAGGTAAGAACTGGCTCTATGAGGTGACAAGTAAAAACATACAAGAGGAGGAAGAGAAACAGCAGCTGCTATTTACTGCATACCAGCTGCTATTCTCCCTTAGTCAAAACTGTTTGCTAATGAAATTTCAGAAGCATGCCCATTCCCTGCTAGGTAGGTAAGCAGGTGGAAGTTGGTGCTGACATGCTGCACAATAGAATGATTGCCGACAGTGACAGGTGGAATGCTGCAATACAGATCTGATTCTTACCCAGCAGCTAGACAGACTGGTACGCAGTGATGAAACTAAATTTGCAATAAGCAGCTTCTCCACGCAGATTTTTTTAATAGTCAAAAGGCAGTGAAGTTAATCATGCACGTACCTTGATCTCTTGGCTTTCATTTGAAAAGGGTGAGCCATGTGCACATAGGTCACGATGTGCTGCAGGCAGCTCAGGGGGACTTGGAGCAGTGCAGTGCTGACTGCCACTGAAGTCATCCGGGGATTCTTTCAGAAGCATCTCCTGACCTTCAGCATTTTTACTGTAAGCTCTAGCAAGAAAATAAATATCGTTTGTTATTTCTTGAGATCTTAACATTTTGTGAACCCAAGGTGTCACTAAGTCAGCTTGGTGGTTTTCTTTAAACAGTCCTGCATAAAAGTTTTTTTAAAAATCATTTATTCCTGGTGCTATTATTTTCGTATCTTAAAGGCTTTTATATTGTACTTCATTATTCTGCCGAATTCTAGTGAGTTTTTTGTTACATAATTTGGTTTGCTTTTTGTGTTTTGGAAGACAAATGAGGGCAATTCCTTGACCCTCACAATCTTTGATCTCCCAGAATAGCCAGGAAAGCCTCAATTCACATTTCCCTCTGTATTTCTAGAAAGTTTTATTTCTGGAATATGGAAAAGGATGAAAATTCCAAAATCTCATCTGTGTAAGGAGAACTTGAACAACGATTTACAGCAAATCTCCTTGAGACCTATACAGAAAAAGGTGTTTTTATAATAATACTAATTAAATGAGAGATGGCCCTTAACTAAAATGACTGGCAGACTTCACATCTTGCTTTTTTTGAGTTTTGGGTATATTAATAATAAAATGTAAGTAGCATAAAATACCAGGGATTCTTTCAAATCTATAATTACTAAATATGTTTATTCTCCCTTCTCCAAGATCCGTTTATGTTTTTAAAAGTTTTAAATTATTTGGTTTTGAGACTAGATAGATTTCTTGAGAAATTTTGCTTTAAAATACTATTTTTGAAGTACTTTATGTTAAAATGGATGGCCTGAATTCCAGACCTATGTTAGGTCCACTGACCTACTTTACTTACATAGAGTTTTCATGAGAAATAGAGTAAAATAACAGAAACACATTTAAACATGTAATCAGCCTAAATATATAAGCTTAGTATATGCAGTGCATGACTGCACATGGTAGGACAAAAACAGCTGACGTTACATACTGTACTTTGTTATCCTTTTTAGTGATGTCCCCCAAACTTCATGAAGTTTTGTTCATTCCATATGGATCCTACAGTTTTGGGTTTTCAGTTTAAAATACTTGCCTGCTGTTTCTTCTATGCCACTTGCTTTGTTCCCATAGTGACCACCTGGCTTGCTCTCTCTCCTCATATTTTTTGTGCCTTAGAGAAAAGACTTCATCAGAAAGATCTTCTACCTGGAATTAGAAAAATATTTTGCTTTTATGGGAAGCATTTTGAAATATGACACAGATTTCAACAATAGCAAGCAAACTTAATTTTAAAATAAGTGCAATCAATGTCAGTCCAGAAAACAGATGTTAGGAAATCAGCCTCAAATGGGAGTCTGGAGCTTTTTTTTTTTTTTGAGATAGGGTCTTCTATGTGGTCCAGGCTGGACTTGAACTCATTATGTAATCCAGACCAGCCTCGAAGTTTCAGCGACCTTCCTGCCTCATCCTCCTGAATGCTAGGATTACAGGCATGCGGCACCATGCCCAGCTGGAACTTTTTTTAAAAAACTCTTTACTCTGGACTTCTGTTTGAAGACTTACCTAGATTATAAATGTGTTGGGCTTTGCATTTGTTACACCTTCCATAAAATATTCTCAGTGCTCTGTTCATTTAACACAGTTTTTAATGGTTTTCCATTATGGAACACAATTGTTCTTAGAACTTGTTAATATGAAAAACTGTTGTCTGAGATAAACCAGAATTTATTTAATACTTCTCTCGGGTTCTAATCTAGATAACTATTTGGGTTATGGTGTTTAGGAGTCTGAGTTTCCTGGCCAGGATCAGTGAATCAGGAAGAGTACCTTAGAAGTGGGAAGGGAATTAAAGGAAAGGTGAAAAATCTGCTGGGCGGAGACACTGTATTTAACAGAAACCAAGTATCTTCTACACTATACTGCTTTGACAGACCATCACTTTGCAATTAGTTACACAGTATTTTCCCCCCTAATTGTTTTTGTCTTGATGTAATTTTATCTATACAGATCCACGGTCTTTTACCTGCAATTCCAAAATCCAAATATCTGAAAAAACAATTTTTTCATACAGTTCACACACAGCTTGATCTAAAATGGAGTGAGATTATTTCTAATGTATATTCCATTTCCCATGCATATTTGAGTACAGCATTGTCTTGAACTGTAGGAATGTTTCATATGTATCACATTGTCTTTCTAAAGTCTAAAATATTCCAAATTCTAAAGCAAAACTGATATTTTTATAATGGCATTGTAGATATGAATAATTTGAGACTGAGTCTCCTTGTGCAGAAAAATATGACTAATTCCGAGATAGATGTAGCTCACCACATAAATTCAGTCAGTTCATATAAATTCTTTGTATCTGTGTTACTTTGGTACTCAAATATGCACAGAAACATTTTAGTAGGATTAATAGCCTTTTGTCAAAAGCTTCCTTTTGGGCTGGGGATTTAGCTCAGTGGTTCTGGTGCCTGCCTCGCAAGTGCAAGGTGTCCTTAGTTCGATCCCTGGTACCAAAAAAAAAAAGCTTCCTTTTTATATGTGTAAAGAAAAAAATTAGTAGAAGTTAAAAGATTTGTGTTCCCTTTTAGTTCTTTAAATGTCAAATTGAGCGTGCATCATTATATGTAAAGTGCAGTTATCCTATTAAATGAAAAGCAGCTTACCTCTTCACCTAAGTTACATTCATCCAAAGGCTGAAGAACAGCCATCTTCCAGCTGTTGAAGATAACAAACCCATTTCAAACACCTTTTATTAATCTTTCTAAACATAGCAATTTTATTCTATATAATTTTATATAAGTATAGCTAAATATATTCATTTCTGTCCTTGGAACTTCCATAACTCAGATGGATATTTTAATACTTTATTTAAAGAGAAAGGGTATTTGTACTATAAGAAAAGGACAAGAAGTCTTTCCTTTTTACCTTAGAGTGAACAGACTGTCCCTCATATATCTACCTTTTAATTATGTACTGACTTTGAATTGAGTTAGTGATATGCCAGGAAGCTGGCTTAGCCAAAAATGAGGAGAAAAAAGACTTGATCTGTACTGTCTTCTGATTTTTTTGGTGAGAAAATGATTTTTTTTTTAAGAAAAATTGGACATTCTTTGTCAGCTTTCATTACTTCCTAGATTACTTCTCTTAATACAGTAATGAAGTAATGAGACAAATGATGAAATTAAAGTAGAGATAAGTAGAAATTAACTGTAGTTGTTATTACAAGGTTCATGTCTTGATTTCCAGCCATTTCTGTGTCTACTTTCTGGTGTCATATTCATAAATTTTTAAGAAACTACTTTAATCACTAAAAAATTGTGCTAACATCGCTGCCTATAGAAGATCTGTATATTGCATTCAGGGACCTCCGCAATCTGGTTCTCTTAGCCTTAACTCCCTTTATTAACCTATGCAAAAGCTCAGTATCACTAAGCCTTATATACTTGTCACTCCGCCTTTGTTATGATCTCCCTGTATAAATAACCTCTTTAACCTCATGGATATCCTCCCAGTCCTTTCCATTCATCTTTCTAGATAATGTGTTTAATGCTGACTTAGCAATATTTTAAAATCTTATTTTCCTTATCACAGGTGTTTTCTTTCACCTTTTTCCCTCCATGACTCTACAAGTAGGGCAGGAAGAAGGGGAGCATCTTCTCACTTAAAATTTTAACTTCACTCCAAATTTAAATTTATTGAAGAAGGAAGAGGAAAGAATAATAGATGTCAGTAAGTATACATACCTTGGAGTCAGTATTTCCTTATATTGGAGCTTTTCTAACTTAGCTGGGGCTACTAATGACATAGGAATCACAATGTTATCTATGTCATAAGAACTTTCACTTCTTAATCTCCGCCGGGCAGTACTCTGCAAAACAGGATTATGGTACTGCTTTACAGTAGTATCTAGTTACCCGTGGTGATATTCTTTCATTAGTTATTAAAAAAATGTGCAGTATACCTGTGGGATAGTTTTTGTAAATGTATTGTTATAAAATCTGATTATAAAATGTTACCAATTAAGAGTGCATGCCTATATTTTCTAAGTTAAAACATCTTTGTGGGTGTGTAGTGTGTATTTATGTGCACAAACATTTATGCTTATTATTAGGAAAGGCTTACGAAATGCTCTTTTGGTGAACCCTTTAGTAAAGGTAATGATCACGAGCTTCATTTATGTGTTCCTTCTACCCGACCGTCATTCAGACCATTCATTTCTTTTTTTGGTACTGGGGATCAAACTTGGGATCTTGCACTTGCGAGGCAGGCAAGGCAGGCAGTGGAACCACTGAGCTAAATCCCCGGCCCTAGACCATTCATTTCTAAATCTTCTCACCTTTGGACCTCCTAAGTCCCTGACCATATGACAAACAAAACAGATTAACAACATAAATCCTGAACTCTCCTTAGCAAAAACTATATTTAGATTCATATGTTAAAGAGTAGAGACAGCTATGATAAATGTTTTTAACAGAAAAAGAATCCATAATCATAGATTAATAAACTCTTAGCTTCTAAGTAAAAAACGTCTTATCTAATCAAATTTATAGTTTCCTAATAAGGTAGTTCTAAATGTGCTAGTAAATAAGGCTGAAAAAGATTAACAAAATAATTATGCAAGCCATTTTCATTTTATTTCAAAATAAAGCAATTTTAGAATTCAATCTAAACAAAACAAAACAAAAACCTACTTGTGATGATGAATTCTGGGTTCTTCCTATAACATTGAAATTAGAGACAGCAGTAAAATTGCAATGGGATCCTGGTTCTGTGTGTTGGAAAGCAAATTCCTCAAATCTATCCCTTTCTCCTGCCATGGAAAGAACCATTCAGAATGTCACAAATTAAACATGGTCAAGATTATCAGAATTATTTTCCCAATTAGGTGAAAGGTGAGTGTTTCCCTATTGGTTTTTAAAATTCATGTATCAGAAAGTAAGCAAAATGAAATTATAAAAGAGCCTTATCTATAGTCATGCTTTATACAAAGCATTTCTATTTTCTGGGACCTTGGGTTTTTGGGGTTTTTTTTTTAATCTACTACATTTCATATTATTTCTGGACTAATACCATCTGCTCTCTGTCTTTGCTTTCTGTGACTCCTACCGGTATTAGTGGTTGCATGTCAGGACTAATCATAATTTTCTTTGTTCTCTCATTTTGTTCATATCTCACTTTGTTTTTGAAAGTTTCTGCAACTAAAATTTCTAAAAGTTTTTGATGTCTGATATTTATTTTTTATAGCATTTCATGGATGAAATTTTTCTGTCTAGATATTGACTAGCTGTTTACTTTTATTCATACCTTTTTTTCCTTTTTTTTCCATTCCCTATTTATGCATTTATTCACTTATTTACCACCATTGGCTGTGTTGCTTCAGTATGAATCCTAAGAATATTTTCCTGTATAATATATAATCTAATAACCAGTTCACATTTACATTTCTTCAGTTGTTAAAAAATATCCTTTGTGACTTAGCTTCTTCGAATCAGGATCCTCCAAATGAAACTGGTTATTGTCTCCTAGGTTTCCTACAATCTAGAATAGTTCATTTTTCATGACATGATTTATTACATGGACTTGACCATATATCCTCCAGTTTGCAAATTGTCTAGTTATTTCTTTGTAGTATATCATTTCCTTTGTTCTTTCCCTTGTACAGTATCTGCATTAAACATGAACTTGGATCTAAAGTATTAATTCTAGTGAAACACTGTTATTTATATCTTAGGGAATGTATTTCATAATGCATCTTGTTAAAGACAAAATTTTCCTATGTTTTGGTATGCATGTGTGAAAGTTCCCTAAAAGCTAGGTGGTTCTTGGTCATGCTTAGGAGTGAGACAATAAAGGGAATAGTGAAACATGTAGAAACATGGGAGTTGGTTCATTTTGTGCCATAGTCCATGCACTTGCTCGTCAGGTAGTGACTTGGTCTGTTTTTGGTGACATTTCTATAGACACTAGAGATGAATATTAAACCTGTTTTGTATAATTTTAGTTCAGTACACTGTGGATGTAATTAGTTTCTAATTTATTGGGTATGCTATTGATGTTATATTTGGAGAATACTTGATTAATAAATACAGTGTTAGGTTCACTGGAGCAATGAATAAGATCCCAAAACTAGATAACTTGCTAATCAAAATATATCTTGCCAGTTTTATCATTAACAATAATAGCAGTGATTGCCTCCCCCTATCTCCCCAAAAAGAACCACACTTTGCTAACTCTTGGTCAATTTGAAGCTATACATTTAAAGACTTCTAGGAGAACTGCACAAGATGGTTAAATCATGACCTCTTTCTTAAAATCCTGAAGAATTTAAAAATGGTGATAAATTTCTGTAAGGCAGTCTTGTACTGACCCAGTCTGAGTCCAGAACAACCTTGGAGTCTAAAATCTTATCCCGACAGCAGTTGATGGAAGACAACTAGTCGGGGAACATTGGAAGGAAATTCTTAATTGCCACGAAGTGGATAAATACTGATACTGAGTCTACAAATTGTTCATTAGCTACATGAATATATTCATAGGGTCATAGATGTTTTGTGTGATTAGTGACTGTTTCGGGTTATAGGTACTCGTGATTCAGGGATTCTCTGAAAGCAAAATTTTATTTATTTTCAATATTTAACACTAATGATCATATCCTCATTTTAACCTACCTACTGCTGTTTCGCTCAAATGTCTTTTCTTTCTTCCCTGTAACAGTTGTATAGAAGATTCTGACCTTATCTGAGGTTTACACATAGGTGAATATCCATTTCTCCATTGACTGGAAGAAGTACTCTGAGCTGAAACAAATGAAAAGGAAATGTGAGGTTTTGGTTTCTTAATACAAATAGAAAAAAAATTACAAATAGATAATGTACATATTCATCTGTTTTTAGTTATACAATATTGGATTTTAAGATACCAGTACAAAATACATATAGTGAAATACCAAGATGAACAACTCTTAAGCTAAAAATACATGTAATAGGATTCCTTAAAAAGATTCTCAGAGTGCCCAGTTTGCTGTGTTTGCTCCATTTTGTTTGGGTTTGTTTTTTGTTTTTTTGAAGAGGATGTAAAAGGAAGGTGGTCTTCTCAAAGTATTCTAGATTAGTTCTTGGTTGAATATGATCTGAATCCTAAAGTTGCCTACCTTTAAATCTGGGAATAATTTAGGACCAAGAGAAGTCCACCCACTATGGTCACAACAGACTAGGACTCCCTGAGAGAAAGAACCAGACTGTTTAGTGAACATTTGTCAAATTTTATTGTTGTAGCCAGAGATAATTTCAGAGTAAAATTGTTGTGTCATACTTCTTAAAAATTCACATACACCCTCCCTCCTTTTTCTTAGACAGGGTCACACTTGTAGTTCAGGCTGGGCTTGAACTCATAGTAGTCCTCCTGCCTCAGTCTCCCAAGTGCTGAGATTGTAGGCATTTGCCACCATACCTGGCTTCTTTCACTTTTTTAAAACAATGAATTTAACACAATTTTCAGACACATAGTGAGTCACTATACCTGTTAACTCATCTTTAAAACAAGGATAATAACTGTCTTAGAGTTATGAAGACTAAATGAGTTAATTCCTGCATTAGAGGAATCAGTGTCTGGCATAATGAGTGCTTAATAAATGTTTGCTTTATCAGTATGAATAGTGTCTATCTGGACCTCATATTTTCAGTATTGATGTAAAAACAGTACCATCCATAGCAGTAGAACAATCTTCTTAACAGGGAATATCAGCTTCAAAGATGAGTGCACAAACTCTAAAAATCTTGAATAGCAACATCACAAACTACAAGTGGAGGAACCCTCTCAAGAAATAGTTAATGGAACATTTACAGAATACAAATGAACAGGTCTTTAAAACAACCAAAGTTATAAAGAAAAGGCAAGAGGCCTCTCTAGAGAAATCTTATAAAAAAATTATAATTGCTCAACTGAAAACAAGCAGCATTAATTAAGCTGAGTAACAGAACAGACAAGGGAAAATCAAGATTGGAGCTGGAAGAAAAGTTGACGACTTGAAGTGATGGAAAATATGAGGAAGAAAAATGAAGTGGGGTAATAGAGAACAGAGTGAATGAAGAGTGGGTAGTTGAAGAAATGATAGCCAGATGTTTTTTTCCAGAATTATATTAGCCCTGATTTAGAGAACTTACTTGAACAGTGTTAAAGCAAATGAAAACAGAAAAATCAGTCATACAGCCAGTCATGGATGAAGTTACTTCAAAAGTTAAAAGAGAACAGTTAAAATGATAAGAGAAATTAGGTTTCAATTTACAGTGTGAAACTCAGTGTAAGAAAATAGTTACTTGGGCTGGGGATTTAGCTCAGTGGTTCCGGCACCTGCCTCACAAGCACAAGGTCCTGAGTTCGATCCCCGGTACCAAAAAAAAAAAAAAAAAGAAAAAGAAAATAGTGACTTAAGTAGCTAGGGAAAATGGTAGGTAGAATTCTAAGACAGCCCCTAAGATTTCCCACCACTCAGAAAGATGGTAAATGGGGAGGCTGGAGTAGTCCTATGAGGGCTGGAGGGGTAGCCAGTGGTAGAGCTTCTATTATTTTGCTGGAGTTTAAGCAAACCCCAGGTGACTCTTCTGTTATCACAGCTTGTGCAAAGGCCAAGGGAGTGGGACAAATCTGGGAACCGAACAGTTGCCAGATAATGTAGAATAGGGGAAGGTGGTGAAAAGGAACCATAAGCAGGTAGGAGCCACCTATGTAGGGAGGTCTTTGGGGTCCTCTTAAGAATATTCCCTTAAGGGCCGGGCTGGCGATTTAGCTCAGTGGTTCCAGCGGCTGCCTCAGATGTCTTAAAGGGATAGGAGCAGGGAGAAGGTATGACAATTAGATTTGCACTGGTAAAAGATCACTGGGTATGACTGAAAGGAAATAAAAATTTGTAGTGTCTTCTAGCAGTATATATCATGTTAAGACTGTTGTAGTAATATAGATTTGAAACATTTACAGATATTGACAGTCTGCTGATTAGACATGAGGGACTGGGTAAAGGCTCAGACCTGTAGTTTTGGATCGCTTGTTGGTTACGGTTCCCTTGTTCCTTCTCATCTATCCATTCTTAAAACTTAACACACAACTAAACTTACAGAAAACTTGGAATTTCCATGTCCCCTTTACTCCAATTCCCCCAAAGTTAATATTTTATCACATTTGCTTTACCTCTTTCTGTACTCGTTTCTAACCCGAGGCTTTAGATAGATAAATGTATATTTCTCAAAAACAATGACATTCTTTTACAAAGCCACACAGTTGTCAGAAATTAAGAAATTAACACCATTAGCTAATCTGTAAACTGTGTTCAAATTTTACTAGTTATCCCTATAAAGTTCTTTCTAGAAAATTCCAGTCACTCATTGCATTTAGTTTCCAGGTCTCTTTATAGTTGTGTATCTGCAACAGTTCCACTGTTATTTTTCATAAGCTTTAATATTTTGATAAATATAGACCCTTAAGTTGGTTTTGTCTGGCACAGTATTTCCTCATGTTGAGACTAATCATGTACTTACTCTTCACCTCTACAGTGTGACTTTTCCCTATTTCCTTGTCTGAAGTCAGCAGTGTCATTATAAATGCAAAATTTAACAGATAATATAGGCTGTATCTAGTCTCTTTGGCAAGGCACACTGGGATGTGTTTGTACTCTTTCGTGCACTTTACTGTGCGGGAATACCAAGCTATTTGTAGATCCCTGAACACATCATACTGTTTTAGGTCTTTGTAATGAACGTTTGTTTCCATTATTTAAAGCCTTGTTGCACAACACGGACTAATAGCATCTGAATCTCCTGGGACCTTGTTAGAATGCAGAACCACAGGGCCCAAAATGCTCAAAATGTTGAACTGTAGTTGTATTTATTTCTGTAGAAATCACTAAAAAGGCAATGGCTAGTTATTTAGGACAGATACAGAGGCTAAAACCTAAGGGGATGTTATACAAAAGAATACCTTATTGATGTGTCTAACAATAGTGCAGCCTTCACCTCAAGTGTATTCCATTCTTATCCTTATTTCTGTTCCAGTGTGGCATGTAATGTGTCATTACATGATTGAGAGTACAAAGTCTATGCCTGACCATTTACACTGCTTCATTTTAAGTTAGATAAATGGAGCAACATTAGAATAAAATCATCTAACTTCTAACACATAATGTACTTTCACTTTTGCACACTTTCAATCTGTACATTTCATACTTCATATGTTTCAAGTATTAAGTCAAAATTGTAATTAGGATAAAAGTACAACTTTCTTTTTATCCCATAACTGTTCATTATTTCCACATGTGTTTGCTGTACATTTTTCTGATTAGAGACATCATTTAGGTATTCCATAGCTGTTGGGCATTATAGTTATCATCAACATCATAATGAAATTACTATTAGGAAGATTTTTAATATAATCATACTCATGGATAATGTGTTTTCCCTTTATACAAAGTTTAATCTCCATATCAACCTCAATGAGTAGAATTACATCATGATACATAAACATGATCTATACTTCCCAGTGCTTTTTAGTCTGTCTTCCACTAGGCATAGCTAGTTGTTCCTAGTCCTTGGTGCTTTTTTTTCTAACTTTATGCTGTGGAAAAATTTTAAACGTACACAAAAAAGAGACTAGAATAATGAACTCCCTTGTACCTATCATTCAGCTTTAGGAATGATCAACTCATGACCAATGTTGCTTCATCTCTCTTCCAGCCAATTTTTTTTTTGCTATAATATGTTAAATTTCAGAATTGTCTTTTCATCTGTATATGTCAGTGTGAACCAGCAATAAAGTACATCATATATGTATTTATGTAATCATGGTGCCTTATTTCATATGTCAGATTAATACATTAATATCTACAAACTAGTTCATGTTCAGATTACTTGGATTATTTTAAAAAGTATGTGTATGGGCCGGGGATTTTGCTCAGTGGCACCCGCACCTGCCTCGCAAGTGCAAGGTTCTGAGTTAAATACCCGGTATCAAAAAAGAAAAATAACAATAATAAAAAAGTATGCATATAATGTATGTACATGTGTACACACAGCTCTTTTGTTCAAATCAGAACCTCAACGAAGTCCACACATTGCCTTTGGTTGAAAAAAGGAATATTCTTTCATGGTTATAATTTATCAAATACTAAAAGTGAAACACTTGCCTCCCTTTAATAATCTTTGGTAAGTATGTGTCTGTCTTTTCATGAACTTTTAAGGTTGCATATCTATGAGAGAATATATTTCACCATTCCCCTATTGCATTCTTCAGGTTGTTTCTAATTTTTCATTATCACAAAAAATGCTAAGATAAATGTATTTGTGAAAAGTTTGTTTCACATTTGGTAGGATTAGACTAGATTCTTGAAAATGGAATAATTATGTCAGAATACAGAGTTAACAGTTCAGTCAACATTTATTTTGAGTAGGTATAAAAGTAAATGAGAGAGCCGGGGATTTAGCTCTGGTTCTGGCACCTGCCTCACAAGCGCAAGGTCCCAAAAGTTTGAGTTCTCCGATACCACCCCCCAATAAAAGTAAAGGAGATAATTTTCCCCCACAATGATCTTACAAAAAAACACACATTTGAAAGGCTTTGTAATGTGTCTCACAGTGCTTTCAAAAAAATGTATCAATTCTTAATGTTATCTGAAATATTAGAGTGCTTTTTAAAAACTAGTAATTTTTTTACTAGAATTGATTATAATACTAAACAGTAGGCAAAAATAGTAAACTGTGTAACATACAAGTTTTCAGTAAATGTTAGGTATTATCATTTTCATTTTATTACCAGTCACATCTAGTTTTCTAATTCAAGCTTCATTTTTAATATGTAATTCTTCAGTCCGCCTGAAATATATTTTTTAGTGTCATCCATCTTAAATTTGTTGTAATGTGCTGTTATAATGGACAGATATCATTTAAAGAATCATTATTGACTGCTACTGATTACAGATTAAATTTGCTTTAAAGTGCTTTAAAGCATGGACTGAGAGCCAGACTGCTTGAGTTCTAATCATAGCTCTACCACTACTCTGTCATGTGGGACAGGTTATTCAAGGATAGTAACAGTACCGACCTCACAGATTAATATAATTGCCTAATATAAAGCTCTCCAACCAGTGTTGGCATAGAAAGAATACATCATAAAATTATTGTTGTCATGAATATTTATTGACCAAGCCACCCTCTACACCACCTATATCATACAGAGACCCTTTGAGTCTGTCTCAAAGCTTTTTGTATGTAGCCTTAATCTGGCTTCCACCAGTACCACATTATTTTAATGATCTTAACAGTTTGATATTTAATGTCTTTCTTCTGATCTTACAGTTTTTAATTGTCAATCTAACATCTGTGTAAACTTCAGAATAACTTTGTTCATAAAGGATGCCTCTGTGATTCTGATTAGAATTACACTATACTGATAAATTAACTTGTGGGAAAACTGGCCAGTTACAACACTTTCAACAAGAATGGAGTATTTCTTTGCATACAGGAACATCCTATGTCCCTCACTGAACTGACTTTTTCTTTCATGAAAATCCTTAAGTTTAATCAGAAATATTTTGTATTTTCATTGTCACACTGTCTAGCATACAATATTCCTTTACAGATTCTATGTAGTTATTAGTAGTTTTTATAGAAGCTGATTTTTTTGTTTCTTTTCTGTTTTAGGGATTGAACCCAGGGCTTTCCTACAACAAAGTGGCACCTCCATCTCTAAACAGCTGCTGATTTTTTTAATAATAAAACTCAAGTTCTGATAGACATTCATTTGACCCTTGAGTTTTTAGATTTTTAGGTAGTTATTTCATCTGGAAATAATTTGTCTTAGTTTGTATGATTTTTTGATGTTATGAAGATTTTCACTTTGCAGATAATCAAAATATGCTAATGTTTCTCTGGCTTACAGTTACTTCCAAGCACAGATAATGTTTTCACACCCTTTGGAGCAATCAAACATTTCATTATAATTTCTTTTTAAGTTTTATGATGTAGTTTTAATCTTAAAATTATTGGAACCAACTAGAATTCTGATACATGATATGAAATGAATACAGTATTTAAAATTTTTTCTCAGAAAAATCTAACAATACTATTTATTGAATGGTTCTCCACTTCTGCTACACAATTCTTTCTAGGTCATCTAATAAATTACGAACTATGTAGTCTTATTTCATGAATCTATTTTCCTAAATGTCAACAAAATAAAATCCAGTTATTACAGAGTTTTGGCATGTTTCTATATGTGGTTGAGGTAGATTGAATTTTCTAGCAATTCCTTTTATATTTTCTCATTTAGTCCTCTCAGGGGCCTATGGTATTATTTTAAGCTAACCAAATCTATTAGAACTTCAAGTTAAATTGCATTAAAAATGTGAACTAGGGCCAGGGATTTAGCTCAGTGGTTCTGGCACCTGCCGCACAAGCGTGAGGTCCCGAGTTCGATCCCCGGTACCAAAAAAAAACAGACTAGAAAATGTGAACTAATAAAGCAAATGGATATCTTTATCAACTTTACCATACAGGAATGCTGTTTCTCTGATTATTTATATTTTCTATTAATCAGTTGTGTTTCATAATTTTCATCCAGAAGTTATCACACATTTTTAAAGATTGCTCCTGTGTGTTTTCTTTTATTTACTCATTTTTTTTTCCTAGTGTTGATCAAACTCAGGACCTCAAAAATGATACACAGCTCCTGTGTATTTTCTGTCTGTGTGTGATTTGCAAAAAGTGAATATTAAAAATTAAGAATTTACATTTATTTTTCTGTTAAATTTTATTTACTTAGAATGCAAAACTAATAAGAAGGCTGTAAAAAGGCAACATGAAGCACAAGATTTGTAAATGTGACATACCAGGTGATGGTGGTAAGATACAGTTGCCTACAATTTGATTTGCAGCAAGATCTCCTCTGATTTCATTGTTTTTAAATAATGTTTCCAGGTGAAAATGAAGAGGCACATCTATAAAAATAAAGTTAAAAAATGTTTTCAGTGAACATCATTCTTTACAGACTAATATTTTGCTTCCTTTCTATAAATACTATATAACCTTACAAAAATAAGTAAGTGTTTGAAAAGTCAAAGTACTCTTTCCAAGCATGTTGGTAGCAATCTTTTGGAAGTTATTAAGTATATTTAATACTATATTTAGTAAGCAAAATCTTAACAGACCAGTAGCTTTGTGAGCTTCCTAAAATAGGTAAGGTAAATACTAATTGTAAATATAATTCATAGATGAGTGGAAATAAATGTATCCTAAAAGTCTTTAACAAAACAGCCAAAGCTGGCTGACAACCCATTCCACTACATCACCACAAAATTCATTTAAAATAATAAAGTTTGCAAAAGATAACAATAATTAGGGGAACACTGCTATAATTCAGATGCAGTCTTATGAAAACCTCAAACTGCACATTCTCTTAGTTTATTTACAATATTAAATGAAACTGCTTTCACAATGGTTAAAACTTACTGACAAACTAGTTTTCCTTTAAATTCTTAGGGAAATTCAATTTACAATGCTTATATATTTCATACTGTCACAACCAAAAAAATTAAAAGAAGATTTGCTCACATTTATTAGGTTTTTTTTTTTCTTTTAAGAACATACAAGCAATCTTAAAAAGCATGGCTAGCTGGGCATGATGGCACATGCCTTCACAAGCTGAAGCAGGAGGATCACAAGTTTAAGGGCAGCCTGGACAAATTAGCAAGATCTTGTCTAATAGTAAAAAAGGGTGGGAGGTATAACTAATTGGTAGAGCATTTGCCTAGTATGAATGAGACCCTGCGTTCAGTGCCCAGTACTAAGGGGGGGGAAGCACTAATAACAGACATCTAAACTTTTCCTGGGGAGGGGGGGTGTCATAAAGCAGTTGATATACTGGAAGTTTTGCTAATCAAAAAATTTATTTTTAAGGAAATGAATATGTAAACCAGGTTATATCCAAGAGTGGGTTTAAAGAGATGTTATCTCTTGCTCAAACAATGTATTTTATTGGTAAAGTCCACGTGCATGCATGGAAAAAGGACACAGAAAACAAACTGGTTCATGGTCATCATCAAGGAGTTTGTCCTAAGAGCCTGTGACAAAATGAGAATATAAATTTAAAGTTCTCCCTTAAAATTCTACCTAAACATTTCAAGATTCAGATACATTCTAATTCCTACATGTTGTTTCTTCAAAGAGATGTAACTGACTACTATAAAAAGAGTATCTCTTACACCACTGTAAGTTAAAACATGATGTAACCAGAGAAGAGTCTTAGCCTGAATAACTTTTTTAGTACCCACCACGTGACCCATGGGCTCTCATCAATACTTCTTAACACACTTGAACTTGTTAGTGTACATTTCAGTTGTCCTAAACTGGAAAGCAAGTACCCTGATTTATTTGTATTTAATTCCTAGCACCTATTTAGTACATTGTGTATGTTAGAGATTTTTATTAAATGAATTCAAAGAATGGATTGCCCTAAAGAAGGTGAGCTAATTTTATTTATTATAAACATAATGTCTCATTTAATGAGCCTGTAAGATGAAGGATATTTATACACATTCTCAAGGTTATGTCTTATGATGAAAAATATGTGTCAGCTGTCAGGGCCATGTCAACAAAAGCAAACATGGTTTCTCTTAGAAGAGAAACCTAAAATAAAAGTAAATATTGAAATAAAGGAGAGATGGTAGGAAACAAAGTGACTTAGGAGATAGGAGAGGGGAGGGGAGAGTTAGGGAGGGGAATAAAGGGTTAGAAAATGATCAAGGTATGTTATATACACACCAATCTCCCAAATGAAACCACAGTTATGTATTGAAACAAACACCAAGTAATTATTTCATATATATGAAATAGGAAGGTTTTTTGCTGCTGTTTTGGTTTTTTGAGACAGGGTCTCGCTATGTAGTTCAAGCCGACCTTGATATCAGTATGTAGCCAGGCTGGTTTTGAACCCCTGGGATCTTCCTGCCTCAGCCTCCCAAGTGCTAGAAACAGGAAGCCTCGTTTAAGAAATAGGAAATTAAAAAGGCAAAAAACAAAAAAGATGTTTTAGGAGAATACCTCAGAATCAACTAGCTCCATCATTTATTAGCACAGTTTTAAGATTTAGATCTAAAATGGCCCCAATTGGTTCTACGCCTTTTGGCTAAGGTCAAGTGTATATCTAAAAATTGCCCCCAGAGCATCATGTATGAAAGGAGATGGGAGGCATTATAGCTGACTTGCTGTTAGGAGGTGGGACTAGTCAGAAGAGGCGGTCACTGTGGAAGTGACCTGCAAGAATATATCTCCCTTCCCCTCTCCTCCCTTGACTCCGCTTCCCGTCTGCCATGAAGGGAACAGCTGTCTTCTGCCCAGACCCTTATGCTGAGCCACTGATTGCGCAAGACTGAAAACTTCTAAAACGTGAGCCAAAATAAACCTCTCCTGTAAGGTGCAGGTGTTTCATGTTTTGTCCCAGCAATGAGGAAAGTGACTAAGACACTGAGTAATCATGGATGAATACTTAATGTTTCTAAGCTTAGTTTTCTCATATGTAAGATGAAGAGGACAACAGCATCTGTTCTCGTGGGGTTGTTTTGAGAATTAAAGTATTATATGCTTAGTATACACAGGGCCCAGAGTATGCTAACACTGAATGCTAGCTGCAGTAATATACAGTGTTTATTATTTCTACCTACTATGAAGGTTTTCTCAAAGACTGACTAACATAATTCCCATTCAGAATTTAAAGAATGGTGTAGCTAACATGTCACTGTAATACTGTTAAGAACTAAATTAAGATGTGGGGAAACAGGATAGGTACAAAAAACTATATTATAAAGAGAAAGTCTCTTAATTGTGAAAACTTTAAAAAGATTAACACAAGCTGAAAAGGAAACAAAAGCCCATTTGAGAAACTCCCTAATAAACAGAAGAACCTCAGGTGATGAATGTGAGGCATGTTTCTTTTCTATCTAAAATATTTACATTAGATCCAATATAGGAAAGACTGGGAAAGTTACCCAAAAAATTAAGAACTGGAAATTTAAAACCACCTAAGAGCTGTAGGATGTAAATGGCTTATTTATTCAGATAACGTATACTCTTGAGGTTCAAAAGTTGACTAAACCAATAGATGGTTTTCCTCCCACTTGAAAAAATTCAATGTAGTCTATAACTATAAATGGCAGAACACTATATGGTAGGGAAAACTCCATGTAAAACAGCCCATTACTATTGAGAAACATCTCAGCAACACAGCAGGTTGCCAAAAGTTTAACAAAATTTAATAGTATAGGAAGTTAAAATCTAGTTATTTCTCAAAGTGAGTCAAATTAGTATAAAAGTAATTGAAAAATCAACTTAAAAACATTAGTGTCACATGTAACTAAATTCCTCTGTAAAAACTGCTTAGGCCTAGTGACAAAATAACGTAACTTTTATTTGATTATTTGTATTTATAAGATTCTGTTTTACTATAGAAAGTACATAGAGTTACTTAGACATTTTTATGAGTAAGCTTACCTGATGGCAATGATAGGACAGAATGGAAAGAGGAATCTAACTCTGCAACAGGTTCTGTTAATATCTGAGACTTGCAATTGTGTTCATAGTTAATATCAGTTGGAGCTGACTGCAGGCAAGGCAATTGTATAGGATTTGAAAATGATGTGTCTTTTGAATGCATAATCTGCAAGGAAAAAGAATAAAGACTTCAGTTTTGCTTGAAAATTAAATGCGAAACAGTATATAATTCAGTATCTGATTGATACTACAAAAAAGTCCTGTCAGAATAATGACATAAGATAAACTAATCAAAACCTGGCCATAAACCAGATGAAGTCTCACTAATCCCATTTTGGTTTTTAAAAATGAAACATACTGTCCATGAAAGTGGAATTTTTTTCTCATCTTAGGAAGTTACAGTAAAGAGAAAAGAACCCAAGAATATGGCATATCCTTCATTTATTTAAATTATATTCAAGTTCTTTCAATAAAACTTTGCAATTTTCTTCTATACATATTTTCTTCTATACATATTTTCTTAACTGTTTTCCTAACTTTAATATTTGTTTCAATTGTAAAAGTGATTTTAAAATACAGTTTTTACTTTTGAACATATCCCACAATGATGCAAAACTATTATTCTAATATTATATTTTTAGCTTCTTTTAGTCTTCTATTATTTAAATATTACCTGTCAATGAGAACAGTCCAATTTCTTTCATTCAGTTTCATACTTTTATTATTTATTTGGGGGATTCCAATCATGCTGGGTAAGTTTAACTGTTAGGTAATTAACAGAAAATGAAAGGAGATCCTTCTGTTTTGTTCCTTATAACAAATTTTATTAACTCATCAAATTTAGAGTGATGTGGATTGTAGGGTGTTTTTTTGGTATGTACAGGATATAGTCCAAATTTGCCAAAGGAATTTAAAATTTATATTAATATTGAATTTAATCATATGCTTTTTCCGAAACCATTGAAATGATTAGATGGATTTTCTTTATTAATCTGGTGATTTTCACTAAAGGATTTTTAAATGTCAAATCAAGCTTGGATTATTTTTTAAGAGTCTTACTCAAGGGTTTTTAGTAACTTTTTCAAACAGCAATTGGTTTTGTTGACTTTCTATAATACGTTGTTTTATATTTAATTTATCTATCTTCTTTAGGATTAATCAAATATTTTGTTATATTTTTCTCTTCTGTTAAGTTGTATTTTATGCATTCCTTTATTTTTTTTCATTTAATGGTTTGCCTCCTAGGGATTACAATATGGATCCTTAATCCATTGGCTTTTACAGTATGATACAAACTATTCCTTTTACCATTTTCCTCAAAACATTAGGACATTAGAACACTTTAACTCTGCTTACTCTCCTCTTTCTGTGTGTGTTATCACTGTTAGGTATCTTAATTCTACACATATTTATAATACTATACAATATTACTCTTATTGTTTTTGCCATCAGTATTCATGTATATAACCTATATATTTATCCCTTTGTTTCCAACCAGTTTCAAACTGGGGACCTTTCATGTGATAACCACTACTTTACAGAAACTCCACTTGTCCCTTTTCATTGCTCTTAGCTCCTACCTTCAATTCCCTACTCTCTGGAGCACAATAGCATCACAACAATAGAATCACAGCAGAATACCAAAAAGTCAGTGTCTTTCCATGTAACAATAAATTATTACTAAAAGACTTGTGTATCTTTTACTTCCTGAAGATATTCTGTTGTTAAAAGTGAGCATTCTCACATGGCACTGGCTATTATGTATAGATATTAAAACATTTTGACCTTTGTAAAGGCAAATGAAAAGAACAATGCATTTTAAATTTGTAATCAATTGTAATAATGAAAAGAACAATGAATTTTTAATTTCAAAGAAGACAGTTTACATAACCACTTTCTTTACCACAGGTTTTCTACAGGGAAGACAAAACAATAGGGTAACTAATAGCACACTCTAGGGATAAAAATCTATGCTAAAGATCAAAACAAAACTAACCAAACAAAAACTTTTAGTCATATAATGAATAGTTTATTGCTTAGAAATGTTTTAAATGAATTAAGTTTAAGGCATTTTTCTTTTTTTTTTTTGGTACCGGGGATCGAACTCGAGTCCTTCTGCTTGCGAGGCAGGTGGCGGAACCACTGAGCTAAATCCCCAGCTTAAGGCATTTTTCTAAAAATTGTATAAAAGTGAACAAAGCTTCTATAAGATTTAACATTTTAGTATAGATCTTTGGAGGATAAACATTAAAAGATATGCAAACTATCGCTTCTCGGCCTTTTGGCTAAGATAATCAAGTGATATGCAAACTAATGGCTCAGTTGTAAGATTTTGAATAAAGTTAGGATACATTATTTCTATTTGGTAAGCAACCATTATACATATAATTGTAAAAAAAGCACTGCACTCATTCATGTATTCCTATATTAATGTCTAAGTGATGTAGAAAGTGAATTAGTGAGGTTAGCATTTCGTATTTATAGGAATGACAACACAGCATGTCTCCTACCAGTCTTTCCATCATCTCTGGTAAACACTGTTAATTAACCATAGCACCCTCTTCCCCTATCCCACACATCAAGATATTTATCAAATGGAGCTTTAGAAAGCCAATAGCCAATTGCAACAGACAACAGTGATGGAGACTATTTGACTTTTCTTAGAAATGTCTTGAAAGAATTAGTACGTCACATAGAGAATGGGCCACAGAGAAAACACATATAACTAAGGGCCATAAAAGTTTCAGGCTTGCAATTTAGGGTTTATTTGTGTTCTGAATGATATAAAATTTTTCACTCGCCCATCACAATGGAGTTTCCAGAATTATAAATCAGATGACATCAAGTTGGTGTCAGTTCAGGTTTGGTTCATCTTCTCCTGTGTCACTATTAGGGCCTGACTAGGACAGTTTACAAAGTGTACTTAGTACCATAATTTCCTGCGCCTCTTCTTTCTTTCCCTCGTCTCTTCAAAACTTTAACCATAGCAAATCAGTTAAGATGGGTTAATTATTCACAATTTCTTCATATCAATTCATTTCATTCCACTACATAATCCTATTCTTTATAGCCTTACATTTAGTGTATCAAATAGCTTCCTGATTTCCATTTCTCCAGTCTTTTCCTACTGTAATTGTCCTGCTGAAAGACACCACATTAATCTTTCAGAAAGTTTTAGTATTTCACTCCTCTATGTAAAAACCCATCACTCTTTCTCCACTGTTCTTCTAATCACTGAATCATTATCATTACCATCATCCTCATTCACATTTGAAAAGGGCTTATATGGCACACACTGGGGTATGTGCCTTTCAAATGTAACAACTCTATAAGGTCCTTGGGTTTTTTTCCCCTCTCATTGTTTGATTCAGCCAGTGTCTTAATTTGGAGTTAACACATGCCCCAAAACAGACCCCAGGTGGAAGACTGCTTAATGATAATAGTCACAAATTCTCCCTACAATTCCCTTCTATTGGTGATGTCCATTTCTCCATTCCCTTGAATCTGGACTGGTCAAGTGACTTGCTTTGTTTTATAGAAAGTGGAAGGAAATAATCTGGGCATCATGGCGCATGCCTGTAATCCCAGCACTTGGGAGGCTGAGGCAGGAGGACTGGCGTAAATTGTGAGTTTGAAGCCAGCCTGGGCATCAAGGCCGGCCTGAATTATAAAGCGAGACTTTGTCTCAAAGAAAAAGAGAGAGAGAGAGAGAGAGGAAGAAAGAAAATAGAAATGATGTTTGAGATCTGAGGCTTAGGCTTCAAGAGATTTGTCAATTCCTTCTTGTCACTACCCTGTGGTATCATGGAAGGAAGTCACTTTAGCTCATGCAGCATAAAATGTCCCAAGAACTGAGCTGCCCAGCCAATAGGCAGCATAAACACCTGGTAGATGAGTGAAGCCCCTTCTTCCAGATCAGTTGACTCCTCCAGCTGAACACGGCTGTGTAAAGACAGCCCCTTTTTATGAATGAGGAAAATAAGACTAGTAATTTGCATGTTTCTATATATTACTATTAAGAAGTGGTACTGGGCCAGGCATAGTGACTTATGCCTGTGATCCCAGCTACTCAGGAGGCTGAGAGAGGGGGTCAAAAGTTTGAAGCTAGCCTGTGGAACTTAGCAAAAGCCTGTCTCAAAATAAAAATAAAATAAAAACAGTTGGACATAGCTCAGCGGCAGAGTGCTTGCCTGCCATGCAAGAGGCCCTAAGCTTGATCCCCAGTATTAAGAGAAAAAAAGTAGAACTGAGATTTCAATCCAGTGTCTTCTAGAATCCATACATGAAACATTATAATGGGCTGCTTCTCTGTAGGAAATAGTTCTTAGACCATAATTTGGTACCTTTCAAATTGATACAGAATTACATAAAGTATATTTTCTCAGAATTTATAGCTATACAAGCTATAAATTTTTCTAATCTAAAAATCACTAGAATATAGAATTGTTGAAGTGAGGAACTCCTCAACCAAAATACTTTCCACTGTCTAAAGGGGTTGCTTGAGTAGATGGAGGGCAGGAGGAGGTGCAGCACAGGCAGGGAAGAGCTGGCTGCCCAGTAGTGTAGAATCTACTTAAGTGAACTTTAAACCACTTACTTTTCTTCGTTTAATCTGACATCTCTCATACTATGGAATTAACGTATTTTCTATTTCAGTGTCACTGGTTACATCAGTTGTTTAGATCTTTCTATTCCTTATCCTCAGTGTAGAAGAAAATATTACCTGGGATTATGTGTTGAAATTAAATTTGCATATATTTGTGCATTATTTTCCCAATAGGAACTTAAATTTCCATAAGACCAAGTCATTGCTTTTTTTTTTTTTTAATTCTTACACTATTTGCTCTAAAAAGTAACCTGCATTCACATAAAGCTTATAAGCCTACTCATTTTATCTTTTAAAAAGGACATGGAAATCTCAAGATGGAACTTTCATTATACATACCTTCATTTAGACAACTGGATTATTTTATTAAATCACCAAGCATTATAACTTGATAATCTAGAAAATATTGAGGCTGACTATTGAATACTTAAAAACACTACTTTTGCTAATTTGTCATAGGAGATATATAAAATTTAGAAATGTAACTGAACATAAATTAAATTAGTAATAGTTTTCCGATAAGGATTATAATATTTATTCTTAATTATAAGCTTTACTCCAGTTTGTAAATAGGTCTACTGCAACTGTTTTTTCTTAAATATACTTGAAGTGGTTTCTGGTTTACGTACTACAATTTCTGAAGCCCTTCATCAACAAATATCTGCCTTGTTGTATGTTATGGCTTGTGTCTTGTTGTCCTCCCAAAGCCTCACGTGGTCATAGGTGGGGCTTTTTCATAGGTGGCTGGATCTAGAGTGTGTGATGCTGGGATTAAGGGTGCGCGATTAATAAATCAGTCCACTGATTGGTTTGGTACCTACCCTAAGCCCATTAACCTAGATAAAATATAAAAAGGGCAGAAAGAAGTTGCTAAGCTCGCTTGGACTTACTGCTTGCTGCCTTCTGCACGCCCTGCTTTGCCGTGCACTGTTTCTCCTCTGTGATGCCCCTCTGCCATGCCACCCTGCCTTGGATCCAGCCAACTATGGACTGAAACCCCTACAAACCGTGAGCCAAATAAACCTTTCCTCTTTGAGTATTGGGTATTTTGTCTCAGCGACAAGAAAAGTAACAAAGACATTGGACTTCAAAATTTCTCTATGCCTCCCATTTCCCACTGTCAGAAGCAGTGTCTATTCTGGTCTGCCCTATCTCAAATTGGATATATGTAGAATAATTAAATAATTACTTCACAAGAATTCTTGAAACCATACTTGAAAATCTGTACTCAATGAACTATACCTGAGGAGCCACACCTACAAACATAATTCAGGTACCTGAACATGACTTTTGGCTGATAACATCTGAGACTTCAAGCCAGAGCCTAACAACCATAATGGGATGAGATATTAGGAATCTTGGGAAGAAGGAGTTAAGTAGGATTTTTTTTTTTTAACATCTGAGAGATGTAAATAATTAGGAACCAGAGAATGAACTGTGATAGTTCCTATGATGGCTCCAACCAATGAACCCCATCTCCCAGTATTCTTGCCCTTGTGGAGTCCCTCCTATATTACATCCTATGTTGAGTCACTTTAACCAACAAATTCAATAGTAAAGCAAAGAGCTAATTCTAGGACCAAGTCATAAGAAGGACCAACAGCTTCTATATTTACATTTTTGAGGGCCACAGTCAATATGTAAGAAGTCTGATTACTCTGCCAAAGAAACCAAATGAAAAGACAGTATGGAATGGTCCTGAAACTATATGAAGAGGGAAAAAAGACACCAGGCCATCCAAGTCTCCAGATGAGTTAGCCCTAGTCACTATCTTACTATAACTCTGTAAGTGACCTTATACAAGATTACAAAAATCTACAGAATCATGAAAAACAATACTAAATGGTTTTATACCTCAGAGTTTTAGGCTGGTTTGTTATGCAAAAACCAATAACCAAAGAAACCAGGATGGACTACTCTGAATGTGCAACCTAGGATACATGCCCACTTGTGTGGTGAAGAAAATACAGAACACGATGAATTTTCACCTACGTATATACTTGATAATCACTACCACAATCAAGATATGATGCATAACAACAATGTAGAAACCTTGGTTGTGCCCTTTTCTGGTCAACCCCCACCATCTCCCACCCTGTACTGAAGTAGATATAATTCTATCAAAAATATAATATTTTTGTTTGTACCAGAAATTCAACAATTCCTTCCCCATAGTCTGAACAGTTCTAGCATTTTTCATAAGTTCAAGTCCAAGTATCTTCTGAGACAAAAGACAAACTCTTAACTATAAAACTCTGAAAAAATTAAAAACACGTTACATAATCCCAAGGTACGGTGACACAGGGTATTCATCTTCATGCCAAAAGGGAAGAACAAAAGAATAGAAAAAAATTGGACCAAAATGTAGGTGGGAAAATATTAAGCCCTGCAGCTCTACATCTGGCATAAGGAGAACATGCTGATAAGATGTGAATTCCAGAGGGCTGGGGCAGCCTCACTTATATGGTCTTGCTGGTTAATATCCAAGTAGCCTCTTTCTAGGCATGCACAGGATGCAGCTTTCCTCAGATGTTCCATGTTTCTGGCATCTCTAACTTCTTGGAGTCTCCACTGCACTTTTGGCTTCATTCCCACAGCTTTACTCACTGCCTTTTCAGAAATATGGGTGGAAGCCTTCCTGTCTTTTGCATGCCAGTAAAGCCAGCATCAGGTGGATGAAGCCAACATCTGCTCTCAGCAGGAGCAGTAGCCAGGCCCCCTTGGACCATGACTGCTTGAGCCTCTGAGTGTCTGCATGGCTGAGCACAGTGAAATAAATCTCAAGGAACCAATTTCCTAGGAGGTTTTTGTTTGTTTTTAAGCAGGGGACCCATGTGCTCTCTACTCAAATGAATAGTTTACACTTTTGCAACCTTGAACATTCAATAGGTAGCATCTTTTTGATTTCAAGGAATCTTTCTTCTTGTTCTTGTACAAAGTACTTGTTTTCTTTCTAATGGTACTAATCTCTTCAACAGCCACACCTCCTTTGGCCTCAAATTTACACAGGGTTCCTTCTAGGCCACAACTTCAGACTTTCAAGTTTTTATGCACTGCCTTTTGCCCATGATTCTCAGTATAAATCTAGATAAAGCTACCAGAGGTACCCCTGCTACAGCATGAATGTTGGGCTGCTCTGACATTTCATCTGCCATATTAATTAGTTTACTAACTTTAATTTCAATCTTCTGTAAAGTTTCAGGACATATGCAAAATATAAGCAAGTTTCTCCTAGAATAACAAATAAGGCCTCTAGTCCAATTGCCAATAGTCTTTTTTCCTAACTGAAACCTTCTGAACCTGGCCTTTACTAATTGCATTTCTATCACCATTACAGTCTTCCAAGTTCCATGAAGAATCACTCATCAGGCTCTGCTTACAGCATTTATCAGTAGATGTTTGCAACACATGAAGTTTACATTCATCTTGGGGAGTACGTACATGTACATAACACAGCTGGGTTCTTTTTATAAGCCCCTTCCCCGCCCCCTTCCTACCAACCTTTGTCCCTCCATATCTAAATGTCCCTTATTATTATTTATGACAAAATGTTTACATCCATTGTGGGCATTTGGAACCTGTACATAGCATATCTTTATTCTTCTTACTTCCACTTTCCTTCCCCTTCTCCCATCCCCCTTGGTCTCCTGGATCCCTTCCCATTTGCAAATCTAGCCTCTTGTTTCAATCAATCAGTCTATCTATCTATCTATTTTTAAAGGAGAAAAGGTTTATTTGGCTCATAGTTTGTAGAGGTTTCAGTTCACAGCAGGCTAGCTCCTGGGCAGGGTGGCAGGGCAGAGGGGCATCACAGAGAAGAAACCATTCACGGCAGGCAGAAGGCAGAAGGCAACAAGCTACAAGCCTCCTATTTATCCTTTATTCTTCTCTTTTTACTTTCCCTAACTCAAATGAGAAATACTACACCATAGTTAAGCTTGTGTATCTGATTTATTTCACTAACATTTTTCAGATGCATCCATTTTTCTGTAAATGTTTTGAATTCTTTATAGCTTAGCTGAGTAGTATTGTTACATATAAATATGACATTTTCTTTATCCACTTGTCTGTTGATGGGCATACAGGCTGCTTCCAGAATTTAGCTATTATGAGTTGTGATGTTATAAACATTGGTATGCATACATCATTGTGGTATGGATGTCTTTAGCTCTTATGGGAATATACCTAGAAGGAGAACATCTAGGTCAAATAGAATTTTTATTTTTAGCTCTATAAATGGGAAAAAAATTGGCAGCTATTCCTCAGAGGAATAATATCTAGAATATATAAAGAACCAAAAAAGAATTCAGATCACCTAAAATAAAACACCCAATCAAGAAATGGGCAAGTATAATAAACAAATATTTCTCAGAAGTACAAATGACTAACAAACATGAAAAAAAGGTTCAACATCTCTGGCCATTAGAGAAATGTACATTAAAACAATGCTAAGCTTTCATCATACACCAGAAAGAATGGCAATCATCAAGAAGTCAAAGAATAACAAATTCTGGCATGACTGTGGTGAAAAAAGAACCCTCCTACATTGATGGAAATGTAAACTAGTACAACCATTATGGAAATCAGTATGGTGATTTCTCAAAGAACTAAAATTAGAAATTTCATATGACCCAGATATTCCCCCTCTAGGTATCTTCCCCATGAGCTAAATACATCATACTACAGTAATACATGTATATCAATGTTTATAGCAGCACAATTCATAATAGCTAAACCTGGAAACAGGCTGTATACCCATCAACAGATGAATACCTAAAGAAAATATGATATTTATACACAATGGAATCACTACTCAGGTATAAAGGATAAATTCAAGACATTGGGGCAGGCCTCTCTCTGGCCCAAGTCTGGTTGGTGGAGGGGTCCTCTGCCCATGGTACCTGCTGCAGAGGAGAAAGCAAGGATGTAACTTTTCACAGTGTTTGGAGGTGGGTTTTGTGAGGATAAGGGTAGTGTATGCAAAGTCTGTCCCAGGAATCTGGTCTCTATACACTAGATTGGTCCCTTGGGCTTTTTGCTTCACTATCAAAATAGCTGCTCCCCAGAGGAGTGGCAGATGGGGGCAGGTGGACCTGCCATGGCAGCACCATTTTCCTTTTTCCATTGTCCATTTGTTTGCTTTGATCTACACATACCATCTTTCCTATTCATTTTCTGTTTGAGTGTGAAAGCCCTCCTACCTTCAGAATATCTTCTTTCTCAGTGAATCCTCTCCGAGCTTCTCCCATACCACTCCTCCTCTAGTCAGCCAGGTTGAATCAGTCCTCTACTTATAGCATTCTAAGGCTTCTCTAGATTGCATCTCCAAATCTTTCCAAACTCGTCCCATAAACCAATTCCAAAGGCTTCTGAACCACAGGGTCAAGTGCAGTCACAGCTATGACCTCAGGTCTCTGGTACCAATTTTTTGTATTAGCTTGCCAGTTACTTTAACACAACACCTGACACTGAAAACTTAAAGGAGAGGTTTAATTTGGCTCATGGTTTAAGGCATTTCAGTCCATGACCAACTGACTCCAAGGCAAAAACATCATAGCAGAATGTTGTGGTGGAGCCAAGGTGCTTAGCTCATGGCAGCTGTGAGGCAGAGTAAGAGAACAGTGCCAAAGAAGAAAGGGCAAGATTCTAGACATAGACTCCAAAGCCCTGCCTCCCTGACCCACCCATACACACCCAGAAGTGTGCTCCAACAAACCTGGTACATCTCAAAGCTAATCCAACTGATGCTCCACCCTAAAAGGCAGAGGAAAGAAGAGCAAATTCTTTCTCTTTATTTTTGAGATTGGACATTCATCTTCTGTCCTCAGGCATCAGTCTATCTTCTATCTATCATTCTTTCAGTCTTTTCTCTGCAGACCCCCTGAACCATACAAACATTCTTACATGTCTTTCTGTGTACATAGATATTCATTACTCCTCGGTAGGTTTCTAGAAGTAGAACTTCTAGGTCATAAGAATAAATGTACATAGTACTACATCATATTTTAAATTGTATTTCCTTGTTGAGTAATGATTTTTAACATATTTCATGTTTATTGGCCATTTGGATATGCTCTTGAAGGAAAGATCTGTTTAAGTCATATATATATTTATTTTTAAAAAGTTTTGTGATAAAATGTGTACAACATAAAATTTGCCATTTTAATCATTTTGTAGTGTACAACTCCATGTTTATGCCTATTTTTGTTAGATTTGTATTTCTTCTTTTAAAAGGCATTCACAATATATAATACATTCACTCAGTATTCAAAATTTGTGGCGTATATAATGATATCAATAATACAGATATAGATAGATCAAATGTCTTCACAGTATGTACCCTGACTTAATATTGTCCTTAAATGAATACAAGTTCAAAATTTTATCAAAGGCCAAATTACCAATCTTTTCTGATTAGTGATCTTTGTATCCTGTTTAAGAAGTCAACTACCCTAGAGACATGATGATAGTGACTTATTTTCTTCCAGAGGACTGTTTTTCTTTCACATTTAGGGCTATGATTCATTTTCTTTTATCTTGAAGAGTAACATGTTTGCAATTGAATATTTTCATCAGTCCACTTTCCTGCCTATAAATTTTGGGGGTTTGAAAACCTTCTTTCATGTCATCTACCTTTCAGTCTAAGCTGGTAGTGTTTCTGCAGTATAAGATGCTCAAAAACCTGTGGGACTCTCACATGTCAATAGGATCCATGTCAATAGACAAGAGGATTCTCTAAAGATTCTCTGTGGATAGCCTATCTCTATTCTTGCTTTTCCTGACATAGCTGACTGGGTCCATGAGTCATACACCTAATACCTCTGACAAACATTTGTTCATGTTCTGGCTATTCTCCACATATGTTGTCATTTTTTGTAAGTGGTTGTGAATTTCCCAAATCCAAACAAATCTTACCTGAAATTCTTAACTATATATGCAAAGTCCCAATTGACAAATAATTTCACTGTAACAATTTTCTAGGTCTGCCATAACAAGATACCGCAAATGAGTGGCTGAAGCAAAAGAAATTCTCGGGACCCTGTTGCTGTGATGGTGAGATATGGGGTAAGGAAAATACTCTATTATCTTTATGATTAAATCTCCGCCTTTTGGCGTGTCTATGTCCCTGAGCTGTGACCTTAACAATTTTTTTTATATTTTCCACCCCTATTCCCTTAGGTGAGAGAAGAATTCTGGGAGTAAGTGTGGGAGAATGCTCTCCCTCCAGGTAGTAGGAAAGCTCTGGTAAGGTCTTTTGCCCTTAAGGGTAGTCTTTGTTACAGAGAATACCCTGGGCTTCTTTCACAGTGAATACTCTTCCCCTTTCCTGCCAGCGCCACTAGAGGTCCTTCTTGGCTTTTCACTGAGAATCCAGAGAGGTGAAGTGTGGGCATCCACCCATAACTATGGCTCTAGGAGTTTCTCACCCTCCAGTTAGTCAATACCCAGGCTACGGCAATTTGCCAGTATTATGATTTAATTTTTCCTAGCAGTTAGCATATGGTTATGGGGGCTTCTGCTCCAGCTTCAGGTAAGTGACCTTGACTGGGACTTTCTGGATTTCCCTGTCCTTCCATATTTCAGGTTAGCATTCTGCCCTGTATCCTCTATTCTCTGATGGAAAAAAAGATGTGTATATTCCTTTGTTTGCTGAAAGTTTTAAAACTGCTTACCTTCCCAGGCCATTCTTTTACATAATCATAGCTTATTTTACATCATTTTAGTAAGATCTGGCAAACCACCTGAATTATACAAATAGATCTCTTCCAGTTGGACTACTATGGCTCTTCCAGTTGGACTACATTCTTATGTAAAACATTTAAGACAGACAATTCTACTTATGAGTAGGAAATCACAAAATTACATTTCAAAAATGTTACTTATCCATTGCAGCAACTATAAAGAAAAATTATTGTAGGCAAGCATGGTGGCACACACCTATAACCCCAGCACACCAGAGGCTGAGGCAGGAGGATTACCACAAGTTCTAGGTCAGCCTGGGCTACATAGTAAGTTCAAGCCCAGCCTGAACTACATAGCAAGACCCTGTCTCAAAAAAATTATTGTATAAAAATAATTTATCAAAACTTTAAAAATCATTTCCCCATGGGTCAACTTAGGAAACATCTTTTAAATGATTAAATAAAACAATTATTTAAAGAATACTTTTAAGTTGGGGAATTGTACTAATAATATTTTAACTACCAAATGGTAAAAATTAGTCTTTAAAAAAACCCATTTGTGATAATTCACATTCTTATTTATAATTGAATTTAACAAAACTGAAAGTTGGTTCCTAAAGAAGCAAAGATGTTGATTTTTATACAAGTATATTTAAAATAGTTAATGTAGTCACAGTCAGAAACAGGTACAGTAATATTAAATAATACCATCAAGGAGAATTTTAAAGAAGTATATTCATCATTTTTTACAAATAAAAATGTGTTTTTTTAAATGAGTGTTTTTAATGATGGATATTTTTCTTATGTAAGTGTAAGCATGGACATCTAAAAGTGTTCTGCTGGGCCTGGGATTTAGCTGAGTGGCACTGCGCCTGCCTCTCAAGGGCAAGGTCCTGAGTTCCATCCTCAGTACCAAAAATAATAATAATAATAAAATGAATTAAAGTGTACTGCTTATGTTTCAGAAGAGGAAAAAAGGATTGCTCACAGGATTAAGAAATACAAAACCTAAAAACAAAAGCATCACTTCTTCCAAAATAACTCACAGTTGTGAAGATTTTCTTCACATGAACTATTCATAAGAAATATATAGCATATCCCCATTTCCCTGTTACCCTTTCTAGTAAATTTTAATTTTTAAAATTAGCATAAGCAAAATAATTTTTTAAAGTTGGAGTAGGAACTGCTAGGCATAGCTTGGTGGTACAGTGCACGCAGGAGACCTAGGTTAAATCCCCAGCACCAAACAATACCAATAGCAATCTAAGGATTTGAAAAATTTTAGAGTATACTACTATGTTTTATAAATTAATAAATTCCACTTAGGTATTGACAATACCTATTACTTAATTTAAAACTGTATTTTAAAGTTTTCTACATTTAATTATTCTGAATAACCATGCAAAACCCTTTTGCACTTGTACATGAAGTATACTGATAGTGAAATATTTGTTTATGTTTCCAAAGGTCGCCTTACCTGAGGAGTCCAATAAAAAGTGGGGCTCAATCTATAGAGTTTTCGTTTTTGGAAACTCTGAAGTGGTCTTGTTCGGGCTGCTGTGGTCATGATAGTCAATCTTATCCTGTCTTTTTTCCTCTTCTTACTGTGCTTCTGATTAAGTAACCAGCTAGTGGAGGAAGAGAATTCCTCTAAATTTTCCGAAGAACTGAAATGACATGAAATAATTGGGGGAGGGGGTGTAAGAAAACCAAATGTAAATTGCCCTGGTCCATTGACAGAAGACCATTGGCTTTGCAAATAATTTGGGAGCTGATGAAAGAATTTGTATCAATATGGTAGTACATATTCAAGTGGCAAAAATAATTTCTACTCTTATTTTTTCCTGCAAAACAAATATCCCAAAAGTTAGACGTTAGACAATGCTCGCAAGTTTTCTAGTCTATCTCTGTTAGTTATAAATCAGTAATTCATATATATTACCTTTAATACATCAATTTTTTTGCATATGGGTGAAATTACATATGATTAAAAGCTAAAAAAATGCTAGTCTCAACACTGCAATGCTAGTTGCTCTTAAGCAATGAACAACATTTCAATGAATTCTTAAATAGTTGCTCACCTATTTTAGAAATTTTAAAAATGCTTTTGATGATCAGAAGCTGTAACTGTAGTGAAAACATCACATAAGCTATACTGAAAATAAGTATATTATAATTACCCTTCATATTAATTTTTAACATATTTATTTAATTTCACTTATGCTAGTATATTACATATACAATAAGCTTTTTAGGCACTATAAGTTACCAATTTCAAACTTATTTATGTAGGCTAAAGCTACTAAGTTTGGTATTCTAACATTATCAAGTAAATATGCTCTATGGAATACCCCACTAATCAACATATAAGTTCCAAATATGCTATTTGATTCAAGTAGGATTGGTATTTGACGGTAAACATAAGATATGGTTTCTCTAGAGCAGTGTTCTTGGTTTGGAGTAACATTTATGATTGTTATAAATTTTTTTTTTTTTTTGGTACCGGAGATCGAACTCGGAACCTTATGCTTGTAAGGCAGGTGGCGGAACCACTGACCTAAATCCCTGGCCCTGTTATAAAATATTTTATTAACTTGTAGAAAAGCACACAATTCAAGAATGCTTTACATATTAACAAAAGGAATAAACATACCTGAAAAGATTATGTTGGTGAAACCAAAAAGAGTACTTAAATGTGGAAGTTGATTACTACTGTAATACATTCAACAAATACATAGTGAAGTATACCTATTGGTCAGTACGGGGGAAAAGTTGATGACAACTATTTCACTTTTTTCTTTCTTTTATTAGTCCAGGTTTGTAGCACACAATGTTTACATTCCTTGTGTGGCGTTAGGACATGCACATCACACATCTCAATTCCTTTTTTCATCTCTTATCTCTCCCTTCCCTTCCCCTTTCCTCCATTTCTTTTTTTTTTTTTTTTTGTACCAGGGATTGAACTCGGATCCTTGCACTTTCGAGGCAAGTGACAGAACCACTAAGCTAAATCCCTGGCCCTCTTTCCTTCATTTCTTGATCCCCTTCCTATTTCATTTATCTCCTTACTTCCTATTATCTTTTAGTTTGCCTTTTATTTATACTTTGGATTTCTCATATAAAAGAAGCCATGTAATATTTAAGTCTGTATATCTGATTCATTTCACTTAATGGTCTCAAGGTACACCCATTTTCTGACAAATGACTCATTTATCTCTCTTTACGGCAGAATAGTACTCCATGTTGTGTAAATACCACATTTTCTTTACCCATTCATCTGTTGATGAATATATAGGCTGCTTTCAAGAGTTAGCTCTTATAAATTATGCTGATATAAACAGGGGCATGCATGCATCATTGTAATATGACGTCTTTATTTTTTGAAGATACTTAGAAGGGGAAAACCTTCATCAAATGGAATTTCTAGTTTCAGTTTTTTGAGAAATTTCCACACTGGTTTCCATAGTGGTTGCACTAGTTTACATTCCCACCAACAATATAGAAGGGTTTCTTCTCCTTAGCTTACCCAGCATTTGTTATTATTTGATTTCTTGATGATGACCATTCATGCTGGGATGTTATCCTGGTGTTCTCTTAATTTGCATTTTTCTAATGACCAGTGATGTTGATTAAGCATTTCTTCACTTACTGGCCATTTGTACTTCTGTGAAGTGTCTATCTTGCTTGCCCGTATTTTGATTAGACCTTTTATTTGGAGGGTTCTAGTTTTTCCTGAGTTCTTTATATATTCCAGATATGAGTCCTCTGTCTGAGGAATGGATGACAAAAATGTTTTCTCATTCTGTAGGTTGTCTTTTCATTCTGGTTTTTGTTTTATTTTTTGATTTTTGCTTTGCTGTGCAGAAGCTTTTTTTTTTTTTTTGGTACCGGGGATCGAACTTGGGACCTTGCGCTTGCGAGGCAGGCACTGGAACCACTGAGCTAAATTCCCGGCCCTGTGCAGAAGCTTTTTAGTATGACATGATCGTATTTGTTGTTGCCTGGAACTGCAACTGGGGCTCTGATCAGAAAGTTCTTGTCTATACCTATGACTTTAAGAGTTTTACCTATGTTTTCTTCCAGCAGGTTGTTTCCTTCTAACATTCAGTTCTTTGATTTACTGTAATTTAAATTTAGTACATGGTCAAAGATATGGGTCTACGGCCAGGGATTTAGCTCAGTGGATCGATCAGCTGCCTGCCTTGCAAACGCAAGGGCCTGAGTTCGATCCTGGTACCAAAAAAAAAAAAAAAAGATATGAGTCTAGTTTCAATCTTCTCCCTGTTGATAGCTAGTTTTCCCAATACCATTTATTAAAGAGGCTGTCTTTCCTCCAGTGCATGTTTTGTCCTTCTTTTCAAAGATCAAATGGTTGAATGTGATGAGTTTTTTCTGCATCCTTTATTCTGTTCCATTGATTATCCTGTCTGTTTTTGTGCCAGAATCACACCAGTTTTATTACAGTAGCTGTATAATATACCTTCTGGTCCTGGATTGTGATGTTTCCTGCTTTGCTCTTTTTACCCAGGATTGCTTTGGCTATTCTGGGTCTCTTCTCTTTCCATATGAATTTTAGCACTGTTTTCTCCAGTTCTGTGAAGAACGCTGTTGGACTCTTGATTGGGATTGTGTTAAATCTGTATATCAATTTCAAAAGTATGGGCATTTTGACTATATTGATTCTTCCTATCCAGGAACAGGGGATTTCTTTCCATTTTCTGATATTCTCTTCCATTTCCTTTTCAGAGTACTGCATTTTTTATCATATAGGTCTTTCACTTCCTTAGGTTAATTCCTAAGAATTTAATTTTCTTGGTCCTATTGTGAATGGTATATTTTTCCTAATTTCTTTCTTACTGAGATCATTATTATAAACACTTGTGATTTTTATGTACTTATTTGTATCCTGCTACATTACTGAATTTGGTTATTAATTCTAAGAGACTTTTGGTAGATTTTTGGGGGTCTTCTATGTAGAGGATCATGCCATCTGCAAATAATAATTTTACTTTTTCCTTTCCTATACATATCCCTCTTATTTCTTTTTCTTGCCTAATTGCTCTTGCTAATATTTCAAGGACCATGTTGAACAGAAGTGGTGATAGTGCACCTCTTTGTCTTGTTCCTGGCTTTAGAGGGAAAGCTTTTAGTTTTTTGCCATTTAATATGATGTTGGCAGTAGGTTTGTCATAAATAGCTTTTATCAGTTTAAGATAAGGTCCTTCAAGAAAAGGTGTAAATAAGAACCAAAATGTATAAAAGATAAGGTCCTTCTATAACTATTTTCAGTGTTTTTAGCATAACAGGATGTTGGATTTTGTCAGTCTTTTTCTGCATCTGTTGAAATGATCATGTGATTTTCGTCCTTGCCTCTGTTCATGTGATGTATGGTATTTATTGATTTGCATATGTTAAATCATGCTTGACTCCCTACAGTGAAGCCTACTCGGTCATTTGTATGATCTTTTTGATGATTGACTGCAATCAGTTTGCTAGTATCTTATTGAGGATTTTTGCGTCTATGTTCATTCAAGAGATTGGTCTAGGGCCAGGGATTTAGCTCAGTGGTGCTGCCGCCTGCCTCACAAGCTCAAGGTCCTGAGTTCGATCCCCAGCACCTCAAAAAGAAAAGAAAAAAGAAAAAGAAATTGGTCTATAGTTTTCTATTTTGGTTGGATTTTTATCAGGTTTTGGAATCAGGATAAATGGTAGCTTTTAGGGATGACTTTTGGAGTACTCCTTCCCTTTCAATTTCATTAAAAAGCTTGAGGAATTTTGGTATTAGAATTTCCTGGAGTTTTTGTAGAATTCAGCAGTGAACCTGTCTGGACCTGAGTTTTTCTTAGTTGTTAGGTTATTTATTACTGCTTCAATATCATAGCCTATTACTTAATTATGCAAAGTTTTAAAATCTTCTTGGTTCAATTTTTATAATTTACATGTATTCATTTCTTCTGAATGCTCCAATTTATTGGCATACAGGTTTGTGAGTTAGTTGTTAAAGAGGGGCTGGGGATTTAGCTCAGTGGTTTCGCCGCCTGCTGCTCAAGCACAAGGACCCAAGTTCGACCCCAGGTACCAAAAAAAAAAAAAAAAGTCTGAGAATTAGTTGTTAATAATGCTTTTGATTACAACAATGTCTACTGTGATTTCAACCTTTCCATGTCTAACTGCATTGACTGGGTCTCTTTTTTTGTTGTTGTTAGACTGGGTAAGAGTTGGTCTATTTATTATTTTAAAGAACCAACTCTTTGATTTATTAATTCTTTGCATTTTTTGTCTCAATTTCATTGATTTCTGTTGATTTTTATAATTTCCTTCCTGTATTAGCTTTGTGTTTGAATTGTTCTTCTTTTTCTAGGAACCTGAGATGCATCATTAGGTTATTTATTTGGGTGCACTCTGTTTTTGTGATGTGGGCATTCAGAGCTATAAGCTTCCTTACTAAAACTCTTTTGATTGTGTCCCATAAATTCTGGTAGCTTTTATTGGCATTATCATTTAGTTCTAGAAACTGTCTTATCTCTTCCTTGATTTCTTCTATAACCTATTGTTAAACTGTATTGTTTAGTTTCTATCCATTTGTATAATATCTTTGTTTTATGTAGTCATTGATTTCTAAGTTTGGACTATGATCTTATAATATTGGACTATGATCTTATAATATGGATGATATTATTTTAATTCTTTTATATTTACTTAAGCTTGTTTTATTGGCTAGTATGTGGTCTATTTGGAGGAAAGTTCCATGTACTTCTTTTATTTTTGGTACCGGGGATTGAACTCAGGTCCTTGCGCTTGCGAGGCAGGCAGCAGAACCACTGAGCTAAATCCCTCACCCCATGTACTTCTGAGAAGAATGTGCATTCTGTTGTTGAATGGAACACTCTGTGGATATTTATTAAGTCCATTTTTTCAAAGGTTTTGTTCAATTCTAATACGTCTTCGTTGACTTTTTTGTCTAACCGATTCATGATAGTGGGGAATTGAAGATCCCTACTAAAACTGTGTTTATGTTTATCTGATATTTTATGTCCACTAGTACTTGTTTTATGAGGTTGGGGGCACCACTGTTTGATGCATATTATGTTAATAATTTGTATCTCTTCCTGTTGGATTGTTTCCTTAACCAATATGTAGCGACATTCTTTGCCACTTTTGATCAGTTTTGGCTTGAAGTCCACTTTGTCTGAATATAAGATAGCTAACCTGTTTTTTGTTCAGGTTCCTGGTACATGGAATATTGTTTTCCATCCTTTCATTTTTGGTCTGTGAGTTTCCTTTTGGGTTAAATGAGTTTCTTGCATACAGCATACTATTGGAGTAGTTTGTTTCTTGATCAATTCTGTCAGTCTGTGTCTTTTGATTGGGGAATTAAGATCATTCATATGGACAGTATTATTGATAGGCACTGACTTATTCCTGTCATTGCCTTATTTTCCCCTTGCTGATTCCTCTTGTAGACATGAATTTCTTCAGGTGCTCTTTATCATGAAGTTATCTTATTTCATCAGTTTTTAAAGATAGTTTTGCAGGCTGTTTCAGCCTGGGTTGGAAATTGTTTTCTTTTAGGGCTTGAAACACTTCACTCCAAGCTCTCCTGGAATTAAGCTTTATGCTGAGAAGTCTGCTGTAATTCTAATTGGATTTCCTTTATAAGTGTGTTGTTACTTTTCTCTAACCACTTTTAAGATTCTATTCTTATGTTGGACTTCTGGGATTTTGACTATGTTGTGTTGTAGAAAGGTTCTTTTCTGATTGTGGCTATTTGGGCCTATGCCTCACTTATCTGTATGTTAAATTCTTCTACTTTATTTTGAAAAATTTCTGCTCTAATTTCAGTAAACAGGTTTTTATGTTATTTATGCTATCTTCTCATTTTTCATTGATTAAAAAGCATTTTATGGTACCAAAAAAATGCATTTTAAATTAGTCTTCTTTGCATCATCTAGGAGCTGCTTTCATGTTCTTTTATTGTCTTTAAGGTATCTCTCATTAATTGGTCTCTGTCAATAGTCCAGAAACTCTATTCTCATGTTGGTTACTTCTGATGTCCATACTTTTGCTAAAATTTTTAATCTCCTGAATTTTTATTTGGACTCCTTTTATGGACTCTCATTCTTTTCTATGATGGTCATGCATTTTTTACATCATTTTATTTAGCCCTTTTTTTTTTTTTAGTGTCTTCTTTAGATTCACTGATAATTTTATTTGGTCCAATACTTTATTACTTTTATCTTCTGTGAGTTTCCCAGTGCCTTATTGATCTGTTTTATTATCACCCCTGATATCATTTCAAATAATTTAGGTGTATGGCTTTCAATTTCCACCCCTGCAATGCCCCATGGATCAGCTTTTGGGAAGTTGGGAGTTTTTGCAGGCATTTTGTTTCTTGTCTTCTCATGTTTCTATTTTTTGTTTGGCACGTGTGTGTGTGTGTGTGTGTGTGTGTGTGTGTGTTGAGGCTTGTGGGTTGATTGTAGTGGAAAGCTTTGTTTCTAGTATGAAGATCTCTTTAGTTAATGTCTACTTTTCAGTCATGTCCTCAGGGTGTGGCTATTTTACTTTTAAAACACTAACATATGTCTCAGTGACTGCTTCTCTGGGATTTATCCTTGGCAGAGTTATTTTCCTTCCCCCTTCTCTGTTCTTCCACAAAGTTGCTTCCCCTTCCTAATCTTTTTGGCAGTATTAAGTCACTTCCCTTTTGCCCAGCATTCTCAGTTATAAAGAGAAGCTGGCACCTGAATGACTAAGGTAATAACTGCTAAGTAATCTTTCTTTATATGTACAGAACCCAGAGCATCTGGTAAATATCAGAATGTGCTAATGTCCCATCAACTAACAAAGCTGTGAGGACTAACTTGCAGCAAGAACTACAGAAATTAGCCCTGAGGTTGAAGTCTATTGGCATGTTCCAGAGAAAAAGGAAAAAGGAGACGCATGCTCCAGTTTATGCCCCTATTCAGCACACAGCCTTCCTGCCCACTGTCTTACTGTACTACTTCTCCCTCCTTATATTGTCCTTTGTTCCCTAAGTTCCTGAGTATGGAACTTTGAGCACAATATTCTCCTCTATCTTTCAGGATGCATGCACTTGAATAAACCTGATTTCTTCCATCAACTTGCCTCTCTTGAATATTGGATTTTGAGAGGTAAGTTTGGTCACAATAAAACATTCTAAAGATCTTCTGTCAAGTACTTAGCTAAACAAAGTTTGAGGTATAATGCTACTTTCAGTTAACAGATCTGGTCTCATATCCTGATGTTATTTTCTGTGATATATCAATACATACAATATGTATTGTATATGAAAAATTTTAAGTGTACCAGTAATAAGCAACAGCCTATTGAAGAAACCACTATGGAGCTGAGCAGTCATGTCAAGTATAATCAAAAAGCATACAGGATAACCAAAATAAAGTTAGGCACTAGGCATGCCAGGTAGCTGGCATGGATGTAAGTCAAGGCCAGGAAGAATACAGGTTTCATTAAGTAGCAGTTATTAGAGGTAATCATGTTAGGAGAGCTAAGTATTGGGAAGGTAGATGTAGATCCAACAAAATAGGTTTTCTTCCTCTGGCAAGCCAAAAACAACTTTAAGAAGTTTACATGGGCTTTGTAAAAGAAACTTTGCTCTGGTAAATCTAACATACATTGAAAGGTTTATTTATTCTGGGAACTAAGACATAATTAGCCAACTCCTCTATTTACAACTCTCTAGTTGATAACAAGGTCTTAGAGTCTCCCTCTCACCAGGAGGCTTAACCCCAAAGAAAGTGAGCCACCATCCCACTATTGAATGAAAGCACATAGATTGTTTAAAGATAAATGGAAAGTTCGTCATTCATTTCACTAAATATTGTATTTGAAATTTTGTAAGGTAAGTGATACATTAATAAAGAAAAATATCTTGGTTTTATTCTTTTCTTTAAGTATGTCCCCATTTTTGGGTAATTCATCCTTAAATTAACATTTACTAACGAATAAGAGTTCTTGTGAAGTTTCATCAGAATTTATCTTTCTCAAATACAGAATTTACTGAACTTAAAAGATACGAAATCTATTTAATTACTAATATGCAAACTATATTATTTTCACCAAAGCTAACTTGGTATATAAAGAATTTTTAAAAATAATGTATGGAGGTTGCTGAAAATGGTTATTGCAAATCACTGACAAATTCACTTATTTTACCCCATGTTTAACATTAAAAAGAGGTAAAACAAGATATATCAGGTAAAGGTACAAATTCCCAATGATGAATGTCATCATATTGTATACCTAAAATGTACCAATAAACTTCATAAAAAAAAAAAAAAAAAAACCTAGGTAGGGCAGTTATTTTGTAAAAAAAAAAAAAGGGAGAGATCAGACAATGAACCTCTCAGAAAAGTAAAATGAGAGAAAATTCCTGAGGAAATTCTGACAAAGACAAGAGAAGCCTGCTCACATGACTAAGGTCATTTCCTCAAGAGATAACAGAATATATAGCAAATTAAGTTTTAAAAATACAGAAATTTAAAACAAAGATATAATTGGTAAATCAACCTAAAACACCATTATCACAAGACATTCTTTAAAAAGTCATGATAGAAAAATAAGAAGAGGTCTCAAGGGAAAAAGAACATTTCAATGAAGGATAATGCTTTGCATTCTCACTGAATTTAAGTACAACTATGAAACCTCAACACCAGAAACTAAGGATTCAGTGGGCACTGCCAAATACTGTCACATAAATATTATCAAAACAATGACCAACGTATAATGGGTATACTAACAGACTTTGAAAACTGCAAGCTTGCAAGTGGAATAGTATCTGATGAGGCAATACATTACTTTCAATACAATACTTTCTTGTTTTTTCTTTTAAAGATTTCTATCTGGAAGCTACAGAATAAGATTTCCTGAACAACAGCTTTGATCCTTTATGTTATAGGCACATAACTTGGCTTCAAAACAAATACAATAATGAGAAGGGGGTAGTGGTAAGATGGATTTTCAGACTCATGCTTTTTTCCGTTTTCACTGTTCCCTCCCTAATCCAAGCTATGATGATCTACCCTCATCCAATTCCTGCTATATCAAAATGTTTGGAAAAATTAACCTAATGCCATCAAACTATTCTCTTTATCACTCTCAACTGTTTAAAATCTTCCAAAGCCTTCCCACTGCCCTGAAAAGACTTAAAATCTTAATCTTTTAAAAGGCTCAGATTGGTCTGGACCCTGCCATTGCTCTCTTGCTCCATCCTGCATCACAGTCCCCCTTGTTTTCTATGGCCCAAACACATGTGTCCTGTCATTTCAAATAACTCCCACTTCCCTATACTACAAGGTCTATGTATATATAAATGTCTACTTCCTAAAATAACCACACATCTTCCTTTACCTACATAATTTCTAATAATCATTTTGCTCTGAGTTCCAAAGTTAGTTCCTCGGGGAAGTATTCTTTGATCCCTAAATAGTGTCCCTATAAAGACTACTAGGTCAAATCCCCTCATGAGCTACAAGATGTGAGGCCTATTTACCTTTCCTACATACCATTTTTCATGGTGATAATTTTACCTTTATTTCTGTGATTATCTGATTAATTTCAGTCTCTCTAGATTTTTCACTAGCACAGGTTATGTCTATTTTAGTTACCCTTGCATATGAAGTTTGTGATATTGTACCTTGCAGGTAGCAGATGCTCAATAATTATTTCTTGAGTGAACAGAGAAATACATATATAAATAATTAGTTTGGTGAATGAATAATGAAGCATTTTACTCTCAGAGCCAAAAAGAAGCTCTAAACAGAAGGCTATAAAACATCTTTAAAAAATAAGATACAGTTATATTGTCTTGACTTTCATTCTAAATCTGACTTTGATTTATAAAAGTTAGTTTTTGATAGTAAAATAGGATGATGTATGGACTAATCATAAAGTTGTAAGCAAATAAGAGTTATGTTTTTGATCTGTAAAACAGCAAGACATGAGAATGTAGCCTTTACAATTTCTTCCAACTTTTAAAAAGAGCAAAATGCGGCTGGGGATTTAGCTCAGAGCCCGGGATTTAGCTCAGTGGTTCCACGGCCTGCCTCGCAAGTGCAAGGATCCAAGTTCGATCCCTGGCACAAATAAAAAAAGAGCAAAATGCCTAAAAAATGTATCTTATAAAATAATCAAAAAGTCATTTTATTAATAGTTTAAATTAATGTCTATAATACTTAATGACCTTTAAAATTACAGGTTTTCTATTACAACTGTAGAAATCTTAGAAGTTAAGATATTTATGGATTACAGTAGGCATTCAAGTTACTTTCACAGAATATAAATGGAAACTTCAAGTGAACTTTTTACAGTGTATTGTTTTGTTGTTTTTTTTTTTTACAGTGTATTGTTATACTCTGATTACTACAGGAATCAGAGTTCCCACAGTAAGTCAATTAATGTCTTCAGATATTTTATTTTATTTTTTGGTTTTTGGGGGTTTTTTCTGGTACCAGGGATTGAACTCGGGACCTTGCACTTGCGAGGCTGGCAGTGGAACCACTGAGCTAAATCCCTGGCCCTCTCTCCAGATATTTTAATAGAAATCACTACCATAACCAATGTTCTAAAAATAAAAGTATCTATTATTAATAAACAAAGCAATGTAAGACTATGGGAATATATATAGAATATAGCTAATTTCTTGGTATAATCTTGATGATGCTGATAATAGTGGATAGAGGTAGAGAAACTTCCTAATTTCAATCTGTATTTTCAAAATAAAGCCAATGAAACACTGCAATAAAAAATTATTGCAGTTTATTCAAGTATTTAGTAATCCTTTGCTTAAATCAAGATGTGTTATTGAAAGAATTGAGATAAACTTTCTTTTTTTTTTTTTTGGTACCGGGGATCAAACTCGGGTCCTTGCGCTAAGAATTGAGATAAACTTTATAACCATTCTTCTCAAATATTTTTAATAAACAAAAGAAGTTTGAGCCCAGTTATAAATTTAGAATGTTAGAATCATAAAAGTATAGTATATACTTCATGAGATTACTTTTATCTCTTGTAAAAAGTAACAGATAAACTATAATGATTATTTTTAAGTGTTTCGTATACTCTCCTAAATCCTCCTCTTTGTTATGTATTTACTAAATTAAAATCTGGGGAAAATTTTGTACAGCATGGATACTTGCACTGAATATATACTGTTTATTATGGTGGCTTACACATTTTTATTTTTTATTTTTTTGGTACCGGAGATCGAACTCGGGTCCTTGCGCTTGCGCAGCAGGCGGCGAAACTACTGAGCTAAATCCCTGGGCCCACTTACACATTTTTAAATAAAGGAAAAGAAAACAATTTAGATATATATACTATGAAATTCATTGGTACACACCTTCCACTGCATAAGCCTGTTTCCTTAGGAAAGATAAATCTGAAGAGACTAAATCTCAGAAAGATGAGGGGAAAAATAACAGATAAGAAGGAGAGGCCAAGATCATTAAATAGGCAGTTGTAGGTATTTTGTTTTGTCTTGTTTTACTTCAAATTGCTGGACAATAAAGAACCCAATTATCGAGAAAGTTACACATTCCATTTATATTATTTATTATAATGTTAATAACTTGAAAGGATGAATTTCCAATCCAGTTTGAAACATTACAACAAGGTAGGTGATTGTTTTAGAAAATGCTATTTAACAATATGTTTGATCCCCGGTACCAAAAAAAAAAAACCAGTATGTTATAAAAATGCTCCTGGAATTTTGGAATCTAAGATATGTATTAAACTATGTTCATTGTGCATTGTCATCACAGAAAAATAAGAACCGAGGACCTTTTGTATATTAGTCTGAAAGATCCATAATCTTAAAATATCCTATAAAGCAGGAATTTCTCAAGGTAGATCACCATTGCATAGCAGGACAATGAGTGATGAAGAGCTAGGAAAGACAGGCCAAATACAACCACATGCTACACTTTTGTCTTCAGACCCTCCTTGTAATGTGCCTGTTCCTCTCTTTGCTTTAAAATATACTATGAAGCCAAGAAAACTATGCTGAAGGAACAACACAGAATAGGTACTCAACACAGAATTTTAAAATATTGTTTTAGCCCAAAGTTTTTAATATTTTTCCCATACACCATTCTGATATTAAATACACTTAAAGAAAAGCAACGATAAACAGTGGAGAAGATAATTAGAATATGTCTTCCTGAAGAAGAACTGCAAAAACCTTACAGTTCCCCACAGAAACACAGGCATGTATTACCTACACTTGCTTTACTGGGTTGAATAGTATCTCATTAACATTCATGTCAACTTAGAACCTCCTTACTTGGAAATACAGTAAAAAGAAAAAGAAAAAAGAAATAGAGATTGTATATATGTAATTAGAGAAGGACACATTGGATGTGCTTAAGTCCTAAATTCAATCAGTAGCTTCCTTATAAGAGGAGTGATAGATACACACAGGGCAGGTTTCCATGTGAAGACAGAAGTGGAGTTCACAGTGATACGTCCATATCCTAGAAGAAAAGTCAAGGACAGCATACAACCAACACAAGGTACAAAGAGGCAGGAGAGGATTCTTACCTAAAAACTTCAAATATTATTTTAAACCACAGAGTTAGCTATAATTCTTTTATAGATCCTGTTTTAGTCACTTGCTCATCATTGTGACACAATACCTGACACACATAAGTTAAAGAAGGAGAGGTTCTTTTGGCTCACATTTATTAGATCATTCAGTCCATAGTTGGCTGGTTCCAAGGCAGGAAGGGCATGGTGGAAGGGTCTGATGGAGAAAAGCTGCTTACATCATGGTGGCCAGGAAGCAAAGACCAAAGAGACAAGTGGAGGTGGGGCTATAACCATCCAGGAAGTGACCCAGTGACTCTCCTTTTTCAACTAGGCTCCACCTCCCAACAGCACACACACCACTGACCACTCCATTGGATTATTTCACTGAGGGATATAGTACCCCCACGATCCAACCACCCTCCAAAACTCTTGCATCTGAGTGCATGAGAGCTTTGGGGGATATTCCAGGTCCAAACCACAACACAGCCCTACTAAACTAATACATCCACAAGCAAACACACCCAAGAGTAAGTTTTTGAGTAATTTATAATCTCTATTTTAAATATTTCCTTTTTATCAGTTGCAGCTTTGATGAATTCAACCTATAGCAGCCCAAAGTAGGCAGCAAACTTCCCCCTACTTTCCCTGGTGTCACAAATCCCGCAGGAGTTGAATTTACTACATCCTTTTCCCTTAATACATCACATACTCAGATAACCCAATAACAGTGGGGATGGAAGCAACCGATTTTAAAAGATCTAATATAAAATAAGGTTTAAAGATTTAAAAATTTAAGATTTTTAGCTAAAATGGCCCACTAAAGATATTAGTTTTCCCTCCAACTGTCAAAAGTAAACCCTCCCAAATGACCAATATAAGATTCATATAATACCTTGTAATGTGCCTTAACCATTTATCCACTCTGCATATTAACTAGGGGGACTATACCCATTATTCAAAAACATGTGGCTTCAATTTCAGCAGTAAGAAATTGTGTTGAAGTACACTGTAAAATTACATTCAAAACAAGATGGTTTCTCACCAGGCTTGGTGGCACATGCCTGTAATCCCAGCACTCGGGAGGCTGAGACAGAAGGATCACCATGAGTTCCAGGCCAGCCTGGGATACAGAGTGAGTTGGAGGCCAGCGTGAACTACATAGCGAGACCCTGTCTCAAAAAACAAACAAACAGACAAACAAAAAAAAAAAACCAAGATGGTTTCTAAAAACACTAAAGTACACTATTATACAGCCACTAAAATAGAAAATGTCAAAGCTGTATTAATTAAAAGATATAAAACTACATCCAACAGATCACAATCATGAAAATAATATATAAAATGTAAAGGAAAGTATTCTGAGCAATAAAAGTGATGTCTTTATTTTGTGAACTTTCTACTTTTGCTATAATGAACTTGTATTAATTTTACATTAACAAAACAAAAATATTACTTCAAATGGTAATCTTTTTTATTAAGACTTCTAATACATTTTTAAAATGGGGACTGAAAATAAAAGAGATGTAGGAGACATAGTAAACAAATATAATTTATGGATTTTTGTTTGTATCCTGATTTTAACAATTATAAAAAGATTTTGAGACATCTGTGAAAATTTGAATGTGGACACAATTGCATGACAGGAACAGATTATAGATAATACTAAATGTGACAAAAAGTAAAAGGCTTATTAAAAAATATTTAGAACTATTTACAGTTAAAATAAGAATCAGGACCAGGCATTTAGCTCAATGGTTCCGCTGCCTGCCTCGGCAAGTGCAAGGTCCCAAGTTCAATCCCCAGTACCAAAAAAAAAAAAAAAAAAAAATGAATCAGCATAACTTTCTTTTTAAAAAGTTTCTAAAAGGAAAAAATGTTGGGAAGAATAGCTGAAATGAGTTAACAAAAGCTTGAGAATCATTAAAGGTAGGAAGAGGTGAATTAATTATATAATGCTTTCTATATGTCTAAAGCTTTCTACAATAAAAGAGTAAAGGGAAGAAGAAATTGATTGTTGTAATACTGTCTGCATTTTCATCTCTGGTTCAAGTGGGACTTTTTAAAGGATAAAAGCAAAGAAAGTAGGAAGCCACTATAATAGCTGTATTTCTGCCTGAGAAATGAGGTCTATGTTTGTCAAACATTTCTTTCTGATTGGAGACATTCTCAGAATGATCACTTTTTAATCTTAAGGAAAATCTGGAAATATAAAATTTTTTTATAGAAATGAAAGCAAAAAAATTTTTTAAATCTCATCTTCTAAACAGGAATGTAGTTTGCATTATAATTTAGATTTGAAGCCTTCAATTTTTTTTTTGTACCAGGAATCGAACTCAAGGCCTCACACTTGCCAGGCAGATGCTGTGCTGCTGAGCTACATTCCTGGCTTCAAATATTTTTTCTAAAAATAATACCATAACTTTGGTATCCTGATTTTTCCACTTAAAATTCCACAATAAATATATTCATGTGTGATTACATATTTTTTCTATACATAATTTTTAATAGTTTTATTATTATTTTATCCCATTGGTTGTACCACAGTTTATCTAAATATTCCCCTACATAACACTAGATTTTAGACGTATGTTATTAAAGGTAAAAAGGTAAAGTAAGCATTTTACAAAAAGAAATTTTTATTGGAACTAATTTAAAAACAGCAGAGGAAATTTTATTTCCCTATTGATGTCATACATCTAGCTAATACAATACTTAATGTCATTTATAGTAATACAAAATTATATTGAAAACATCTATTTGGAATACACTGCTAACAAAGTTTGCTCATAGTTGAGAAGTGACTATTGAAAACACTGCGAGGATAAAAAATTTACTTTATATGTTATGACTTTACCATTTTAAGTGCAATCTTTCAATTATGATATCCAATTAGAAAGAATGGTTGTACTGCATGTGAGATAATGGGCATTAGTGGAAATAAATAGCATGGTGATGATTCATTGATATTTAATTTCCTATCACACTGAAGCATTCACTAAGGCAAAATAAGCAACAAAAATTTAGACATTATGTCAGACAGGCAAACTTCACCGTTAGAGATAATACCCATGAAGTAAACAACGATCAATTTACATTTTGTCTTCATGTTAGAATATCTGATCTATAAATTTATAACTACTATAATCATACAATATCATGGTTTATGTGTTTGAAGAATCAGCCTTAGTTGTTCAGTTCCTAGTGACTCATCTCAGGGTCCACTGCCAGGATTAATAAAGCTTAAAAAACAACTCTAACATTATTGTGGTACATATTACCATGAAGTAAGAGATGGGGCCTAGGAATCAATGGATAACAAGTGTGCAAATAGGTTCTCTGGACAATAATTAACCAGATGAGTTTACTTTAGACACATTGTGAGAGCAGATCAGGAGATTATAAAAATGACCTAAACTACTTTTAAAAAATATATATCAAATAATAAGTTCTATATGGTGCAAAAAAATTAATATACAAGACAGGTGGGCTCATTTTAAAATTTTAAATTTCTTTTCATATAATACATTATGACATAATGTGATGTAAAGCTAGAATAAGTATGCTTTATGAATAGAACTAAAATATTTCATTTATGAGGTTACCTATCTGGCAACCTCAACTATAGAGACTAAAGCTAAGTAAGGCCAGGTCCACAGGCCTCAGGCCACATACTGATAGCCACATACTGATAAGTGTGTTAGGAACCAGGCTGCACAGCAGGACGTGACCAGCAGGCAAGACAGCAAAACTTCATCTGTATTTAGAGCTGCTTCTCATCACTCCTGTCAGAATAGTGTCAGTGAGATTCTCACAGGAATGCAGCCCTTCTGAGAACTGCACATGTGGGAAATCCAGGTTGCATGTTCCTTTGGACAATATGCCTGATGATCTAAGGTAGAGCTGAGGTGGTGATCTAGTGCTGGGGAGTGGGTGGAAGTATAGATAAACATTAGCAAAGAAGATTGTCCATGAAGAGACCATAATCAATTGATTGCAGACTCATAAAGACCCTATATGAGTGGCAAATGACAAGCTGCATCTGGTGGCAGGCTTTCTAGTAACAAGTGAGCTGATATACTTCAATTATACAGCTGCATTTGTTGGCCAGCTTTACATCAGAATATGACACTTATTTTAGTCTGTGCATGGCCTGACAATTATTTTATTGACCACATCTGTCCACACCTCTATCTGCACTGTGCACTTGTCTCAGAGTTTTGGTATGCCCACAAGCTAGTCTAGCCTAAGTAAATAAAAAAAAAAAATCACTTAAGAGGTTTTTTGCAAAGGGGAAAGACCCAATGATGACACAGAAGAGTCTAAGACTGCTAACAAAAAGGTTATATTTAAAAGAAAATATCAAGAGTCCTACTGAAATTATGGGTACACTGCAACAGGTGATTCATATTCTCCCAAGCCTGCTTTGTATAATATATGGTAACCAACAATCCAATGAAGTAATCAAACCTTCAAAACTGTTTCACCACATGAAGACCAAACATCCTGCAACAAAAGATAAGTCTCAAAAGGAAAAAAAAAATGTGAACCAACTCAAACATATAAACACTGAAATCACTATTCTTAATGGCTAATTGCATTGTTAAAGCTAAGAATCCCTTTACTATCAGTGAAGAGTTAATCTTGCCTGCTGCTAAGAAAAAGTTCACAATTATGAACTTTTGGGAGAGGCTGCAGTTCAAAAGGTACCATGTGTTCTTCTTTCACCTAGCACCATAACTACAAAAATTAATGAAATAGCAAGCAATACTCAGGCACAATTGTTAAAAAGGAATAACAATCACTGTGGCACATTATTCAGATAACGATCTTACCAATGTTGACAAGGAAACAGTGCTTGTTTCTGTGTGATGTATTTTTCAGGAAGATGTGCGTGAGGTTATGTTATGTACAGCTTTGTTACCAATCACCAGCACAGCAACAAATCTAGTCAAGTCTTTAAATGATTACCTAACAGGAAAACCAAACTGGTTATTTTCTCATTGCTCTTCATAAGTATGTATGAATGATTTCATCAGAAAAGACAAAACAGTCTACGGCCATACCACCCTGAATGGCCCGAACTCGTCTGATCTCGGAAGCTAAGCAGGGTCAGGCCTGGTTAGTACTTGGATGGGAGAAAAGACAAAACAGATCCTAAGTTAAGAGAGATTTGACAAGTAAAGGAAAGAACAAAGATTACAAACTCAATATATGGTACTTATAATGGAGTACTACACTGGCATAAAGAAAGATAAATCTAAAGTCATTTGTAGGAAAATGGATGCAGCTTGAGATCCTAAGATTAAGTGAAATGAATCAAACACACAAGCTTAAATATCACATAATTTCTCTTATACAAGAGAACCACAGTATAAATAATTTTTAAAAACAAAAGATAGAAAATAGGAAACAGGGAGATAGATCTTTTGCAAATATGAAAGGGATATAGAAATTGGGGTGGGGGAAGGATATGGAAAAGAAGGGGGAATACAAAAAAACCCAAGACATGTTCAAACATGTACCTACACCCTAAGATGAATATAAACAGTATGTACTGCAAACATGTATTAATAAAAATAAGTGGGTTAATACTCAACACCAAATTTTGAGTTAATATGCTGAAATTAGAATTATTTACTTCTCCATCAATAAATTAAATATCACATTCTTATGAGACTAAATTTTTCTCAAAGGTTCAGGATGAAAAATCTCATTTAAATAATTTTTTCAAATCTGTGAAGGCCACTGTATCTTTTATTTGACTTTTTGTGTGTGTGGCGGGGGGGGGGGTACTGGAGATTAACTTGGGTCCTTGCATTTGCAAGGCAGGTGATGGAAACACTGAGCTAAATTCCCGGCCCTTCTATTTGACTTTTTGAAGTCTAAAATTTATTATTTTCTTAACTTTTAAATGTTTGTTATACAATATATATATTTAGCATAATTTAACTCATAAATATGAAACACTACCTCCCTTAGCTCCCCATTAAACTATAATCACAACTTGGACCAAGAAACATAATATCACCACCCAAGAATCTCTTCCCCTCACATACAGTTAATTCAAGAATACCAAAAATGAAAAATTTAAATCAGTACTTTAGTTGGCTTCCTAAATAATTGAAGGACTTGAGCACAATTTAAATCCATTTACCTTCCCACTGAGCTATATGCTATCATTATGGACTTTTAAAAACCCCACCAGACATATTTTATTACAATAGTAATAAACAATATTCCCATACAGTGTAGTTCATTATCATTTTTATTTGTTGTTCATCCTGTCTTCCTTCTCAAAATCTCCTTCTGGAGTATTTTCATTGCCTGAAGTCCATCATTCATGGTGATCATTTGAATCAACTCGTCTACTCCTCCAATTTTGGTATGAAAAAGTGAGTCATAGACTAGAAAGACATTTTCTCCTCATACATACTTTTTAGATAAGCAGTTATTTTCTTTCAACACACAAAAGATACCATTCCACTATACCTAGACTCTCACTGTTACAATTTAAAGTCAGCTATCTATTACTCCAATTAAGATAATCATTTTGACCTACAACTGATTGCTTTTAGACATGTCATTTGTCTTTGTTTTTGTTTGTTTTGCTTTTTTTTAAAGACATTTCCTCTAGGTTTAGGGATACTTGTTCTGTCTTATTTCTTTTTATCTATCCTGTTTCTTGAATTTCAAAGGGAAAGAAGACAGAAAAGAAGGGACAGAAATTACAATGTTTCATTCATAAATACTTATCCAAACCTTGACTACAATCATTTTAAAAATAAATACACCAACACCTTAATCTCTTTAGTGCTACTGTGAAAACAAAGGCTATTTTCTACTGTCATATGATCCTTCAAGACTGTGTGATAAAGTGTTTAGTTCTGAATTTCTCCCTGCTAGGCTCATTTTATTTTATTTTATTTTTTATTTATTTATTTTTTTGGTTCCGGAGATCGAGGGTCCTTCCTCTTGCACAGCAGGCAGCGAAACCACTGAGCTAAATCCCTGGCCCTTAGGCTCATTTTATTATAGATTGGTAAATTAATTAGATCTCTTGTTGGCAGGTAGAAAGGGCCTCCCTTAAGGCCCCAGCCCTCCAGGAGCCAACACAGCAAGGAACCAACATGGAGAACAGTTGAGGAACATTCACTGGTTAGCATTATAAAAAGGAAAAGAAGTACTACTTCCCCTAGAGATAGATAGCAGGGACTGATATTCTAATGGAAAATTCCTTGCATGTGACTTGTCTTTTCATTTGATCCCCATTTAATCAATATTACCTGGGTGACTGTACTTGTAATTTTATTGGTTGGTCATGGTTTTGTCCCACCTCATGCCCACCTTGTAAATTTCCATTGGGTCTTACAGTTTTGTCCCACTTTGTATCCACCTCACCACATGTCTTTGCTGTATAAAACATGTTTGAAAAGTGGGGTGGGTGGGCAACCCACTTTCTGGTCTCCCTTCTGTCTTAGGCAGAAGCTTTCTTTCTCCCAATAAATTTTTCCTACTCTTAACCTCCATTGTTCCTAAAATTCATTCTTCGATTTTAAGAGAAAACGAACTCTTTCAGATATCTAGTAGGTTTGGGAGTTACATCTCTTCCCCCATCTCACTTTTTTCCTCCTTTATTTTAACAAAGAAACTTAAAAATCAAATATTGCCAAGTGAGATAGGTAATACTTGTAATTCCAATACTCTAAGAGGCTGAAGCAGAAGGACTACAAATTTGGGCCAAACATGGGCACTTAGTGACTCAGTGAGACCTTGTCTCAAATATTTGTTTTAAACAGTTAGGGTTGCAGGTCAGTGTAAAGGTCTTGGGTTCAAGTCATAGTACCAAAAATAAAAAACTTTCTTTAGCTTTGTATGTCTTATAGCCTTAACAAAGTCAGCACCCTTGAAGTGTGATCTTGACACACACACTCGTTCTCTGTGTCTTTCTTTATCTGTCTCTCCCTCTCTCTATGTTATGTCCAATTCCTCTCCTTCTCCAGCATGAAACTGAACTTCTCTTCCTAATATCTTAACTTATAACTGACAAAACCAAAAACCATTTCTCAGTACTTGTTTTTGGCATCTAACATAATATACCACCTTTTCATCAAAATTTTCTACTTTGCTTTCAGTGTTTCTACTTTTGTATCTGCAATATATTTCACTTTCCATTGTTTTAGGTTAAATTAATTTATAAATTATAGTCTTTACTGTTATAAATAGTAGAATCTAGAACCATTACAAAACATTTGTTATGGTATGTGATAGTTAAGCTTGATTTTGGCAACTTGATTAGCTTGGGAACCACCCAGAGCGTTGGTAGAGCACATTTCTGGATGTGTCTGGTGGATCAGAGGTCTGACCTTTCTATCTGGGCCTTCACTCCTTCCTCTCCAGTGCTGTTCCCCTACTCTGCTTCCCAGCTGCCATGAGCTAAGCATCCTTGCTCCACCACATCCTTCTGCCAGGATATTTCTGCCTGGGAGCCAGCTGACCATAGAGGAAATTCTTTTAAACTGTGAGCCAAATTAATCCTCCCTTCCTTTAAGCTATGGGTGTCAGGCATTGTGTCTCAGTGATGAGGAAGTTGGCTAATACAATGTGGATAGAGAGCGTCCTCCAAAGGCTCATATGTTCAGAGATGAGGGGTTTAGAAAGTGATTGGATCATTAGGGCTCTAACGTCACCAGTGGATTAATCAACTGATGGATTCATAATATGATAGAATTATTGGGAATTATGGAAACCTAGGAGGTGAGGCCTGTAGAAGGAAGTAAGTTATGACTGTGTGCCCTTATGGACTCTGTCATCCCTGGCCCCTTGTTCTCTTTCTCTACTTCCTATCAAGAGGCAAGCAGCTTTCCTTTGCTATGTCTTCTCACCATGATGTTCTGCCTTACTACAAATCCAGAAATGATGGGGCCAAGTGACCATGGACTAAAACCTCTGAAACTCTAAATCATAGTAAAACTGTCCTTCATGAAGTGATTATTCTTAGGTATTCTTGTCACAGTAATAGAATGCCAACTATCATAATATTTTAATGAGATCAGGAGTATCCCCTAAATCTTTTATTTTACATAACAGTTTTCTGGTTATCTGGTAATAAACTATTTACAAAAATGTTTATTAACATGAAAAGATAAACGATATATGTTAAACAAAAATTCAAGTATTCTAAATTTGTTTACCTCTTCTTTCACAAAACTGTATTAAATTATCAAGGAAATGTTATAAAATAAATAGAATATTTTCTTAAAATATTATTTTGACAACAAATATGAAAAGAAGTTCTTTCTGAACTTATACAGAAAGTAGTTTTGAAATATTCACTGTTGTCAAAAATAATGTCTAATTAGAACATTTACATATCAGGATACTTCAACAAAATTTTTATTTTTAAATCTATCAAACAAATTTCTTTCATAGGTTTTGAACTTGTTCCAAACTTTAGAAAGCAAACTGTCCAATTAGTTTATGGGAACAGGTAACTGATACCAGGGAAAATGGTGACTTTAAGCTGATTTCAACACTTTCAAACTATTAGTATTCAGAATAGACAAAATATGACTTAGTAAGCATACCCAATTTTTAATTTCCTGCATTTACATCTATGTATCTTGATAGATTTTTAAAAACTATTACAGCCACTAAAACCAAATATTCAAACTACTGTACATAATATTACTGCGTGATATTTTAAATAGACATGTATTTTACCTAAGGAACTGAGTTATTTACAAGTTCATAAGTTGTCTTTCTCATATATGTGGCCCTCAAACTTTGACTAAAAGATATATATCAAATAATGACATAATAAATATTCTGTGGTAAATGACCAAAAGTATGGGCAAGTAGTGCCAGCCCTTGGTATCCTTACGTAACTGGGTCCAGGATTCCTGCAGTTAATAAAATCTATGGAGATTCAAGTACCTTATATAACATGATATACTATTTGCATTTAATCTATACATATCTTTCCATATACTTTATTTTTGCTCTTTTCTCCCTTTTATTATTAGTGCTTATTAATTTTACAAAATATAGGGTTTCAATGCATATTTATTCATACCCATCCCCCATTACCCTTCTTTACACCCTTCCCCCTTATGCCCTTACTCTTGTCTAATTATAGTCTCCAATATACTTTCATGTTATTCTTTAGATTCCACATACTAGACAGATATTTGCCTTTTCAGTCTGACTTCATTCCATCAATAATGGAATCAATAATGGATGGAATATAAAGGGAGAGAGGGGAAGCCAAGATGCTGCTGCTGTTTGCTGTTTTACTGTCTTTTGCTTGCTTGCCATGGACTGTTTCTCCTCTGCCATGTCCTTCTGCTATGCCACCTTTCCTTGAAGACAGATGATTATGGATTGAAACCTCTACAAACTGAGCTAAAATAAACCTTTCCACCTTTAATTTTCTTTTCTTTCTTTTTTTTTGTACCGGAGATCGAACTCAAGATCTTGCACTTGCAAGGGAGGCGGTGGAACCACTGAGCTAAATCCCCACCCCTCCACCTTTAATTTTGGGTGTTTGGCCTCAGCAGTAAGAAAAGTAACTAAGATAAACTCCATACTAACTTCCTCAGTGGCTGTACTAAGATACATTCCCACTAGCAGTATAGGAGGGTTCCTTTTGACCCCACATCCCAACCATCATTTATTATTCTTTGTATTCTTGATGACAGCCATTCTCATTGGAGTGAGAAGGCATCTCATCATAGTTTTGATCTGCATTTACCTAGAGGCTAAAGATGTTGAACATGTTTTTCATATATTTATTGGTTATTTATAATTTTTTGGGAAAAGTTTCTGGTAAGTTCATTTGCCCATTTATTAATTAAGCTACTGGATTTTTTGGTAGGTTTGTTAGGTTCTTTACATATTCTATTATTAATCTTCTGTTGGAAAGGTAGCTGGAAAAGATTTTCCCCCATTCTGTAGGCTCTTTAAACTCTCAGTTGTTTTCCTGGCTATGCAGAAACTTTTGAATTTGAAGTAGTCCCATTTGTTGATTCTTGCCATGATTTGCTGTGCTGTTGGAATCCTATTCAGGAAGCCTTTGGCTGTGCCTATGGTTTCAAGTGGTTTGGCACTTTGCTGGTTGCACCAGCATTGGTCATCCTGGCTCCCTGGCTTCTGTCAATAGCTTTCCTCTACACGAATGACAGACTCACTGAGAGAGAAATAGGGCAAATAATTCCTTTCACAATAGCATCCAAAAAGCTGAAATACCTAGGAATCATCCT
>NW_004624765.1:6072575-6145247 GCF_000247695.1 Heterocephalus glaber | reverse complement strand
GGGGTGAAGGGAGGGCTAGGAATGGGGAAAAAATAAGAACCAAGATGGATTATGTAAAGGTACAATTCCCAATGAGAAATGTAATTGTGTTGTATACCTAAAATGTACCAATAAAAGAATTTAAGGGAAAAAAAAACCCCTGAATACTGAGGTTTTAGTTTAGGAAAACCAACTGTTATCCAATGCTCAACTGCTAGGGTGACTTGGCTAGTGTGATGACAGAGAAGACTCTGCATGCTCGCTGTGGGAAGAATGCCATAGGTTCACCACCACTGCTTTATAGTTTTCTTTTTTATCGTGTCTTTTGTCCAGTTTTGATATTGGTAATGTTGGTAACAATAGATGATGTTGGCCTTGTAAAATGAGTTTGGAAGCCTTCCTTATCTTTTCATTTCATAAAATAGTTTGAGGGGCATTGGTGCTAGTCCTTCTTTAAAAGTTTGGTAAAATTCAGCAGTGAACCCATCTGGTCCTGGGCTTTTCTTTGTTAGCTGTGTTTTTATTACTGCTTCAGTCTCATTGCTTGTCATTGATGTAATCTTGGTTCATTTTTGATAGGTCATATATGTCTAGAAATTTATCCGTTTTTTCTAGATTCTCCAACTTATTAGCCTATAGGTTTTCAAAGTAGTCCCTAATAATTTTTTGTATTTCAATGCTATTTTTGTAACCGCCCCCCCCTTTTCATCTCTAATTCTATTGATTTGAATCTTCTCTCTTTTCATTTTGGTTAGTTTGGCTACAGGTTTTTCAGTCCTGTTTCTCTCTTAAAAGAACCAATGCCGAGGGCCGGGAATTTAGCTCAGTGGTTTCGCTGCCTGCCTCGCAAGTGCAAGGACCGGAGTTCAATCCCCGGTGCCAAAAAAAAAAAAAAGAACCAATGCCGGGTCGAGGATTTAGCTCAGTGGTTCTGCCGCCTGCCTAGCAAGCACAAGGTCCCAAGTTCGATGCCTGGTACCAAAAAATAAAAATTAAAAAAAAAAAAAGAACCAACACCATTTCATTGATCATTTGTACTTTTTTTAGTCTTTTCTAATGTATTATTTCTTTCCTCCTGTTGGGTTTGGTTTTAGTTTGTTCTTGTTTTTCTAAGACCTCAAGATACATCATTATTTATTTGAAATATCTTTGATTTTTTGATATAGGCACTTATGAACTTTCCTCTTTGTACTACCTTTGCTATATCCCACAATTTCTGGTATATTGTGTTTCCATTTTCATTTGATTCTAGGAATTTTCAAATTTCTTCTCTCCTTTTTTCAATGATCCATGGATTATTCAAAAATGACTTGTTCAATTTCCATGTGTTTGCATAGTTTCTGTGGATTCTCCTGCTATTGTTTGCTGGTTTTATTCTATTATGATCTCATAAGATCCAAGAAATTTTTTCAATTTTTTGTATTTGTTAAGGATTGCTTCATGGCCTAAAATACGATCTATTTTGAAGAACATTTCATAAGCCACTGAGAAAAATGTGTATTCTACATTCATTGGATGAAATACTGTGTAAACATCTGCTAAATCCATTTCATCTATAATATTGTTTAACTCGGATGTTTCTTTGTTGATTTTTAGTCTGAATGATCTATGAATTAGTGAGACTGGAGTATTAAAGTCACTCACTCTTACTATATTGGGACCTATGTGTCCCTTTATGTCAAGTAGTATTTGTTTCATCGAATGGGGTATATCATGTTCAGTGCATATATCATAATAATTGTTATATCTATTGGTGGATTATTCCTTTTAGTATATATAGTGACTTCTTTATCTCATCTGACTAATTTTGTCCTGAAGTCTTCTTTGTCAGACGTGAGTACAGTTACACTGGCTTGCTTCTGGGTTCTATTTGTATGGAATATTGTTTTCCATCCTTTCACTTATAATCTGGATAAATCTTTGCTAGTGAGGTGTGTTTCCTGCAGGCATCAAATGTTGGGTCTTGTTTTTTAATCCAATATGCCAGTCTGTGTCTTTTAAATGGAGATTTTGACTATTTACATTCAGAGTTACTGAAGGAAAGTATGTGCTAATTTCTATCATGTTCTTGCTTTTCTAATGTTTGATTCATTTTTGGTGGAGTTCTACTCCTCCTCTTCTGTATGTAGGATTGCTTTAAATATCTTCTACAATGTTGGCTTAGTGGTCATGAATTTCTTTAAGTCAAGTTATCTTGGAAAGTTTTTATTTCTTCTTCAATTTTGAAGGATACTATTGCTGGACGTAGTAATCTAGGTTGGCAGTTATTTTCTTTCAAGGATTGCAATACATCATTCTGTGCTTTCCTTGGCTTTAGGATTTCTACAGAGAAGTCTGCCATTATTCAGATGAATTTATCTGTATAAATGCCTTGGTGTTTCTTTCTTATAGCTTTCATTGTTCTTTCCTTTTTCTGTATTATTGATATTTGGAGGCATCTTCTGGTCATGCCTCCTTGGGGTCTAAATGCCTCCTGTACCTACATGTCTATATCTTTCCAAAGATTCAGAGTTTTCTGTTATTACTTCATAAAACAGATATTCTATCCCATTTGTCTTAATCTTGGCACCCTCTTCTACACCAAAATTTCATAAGGTAAATCTTTTATCCATGTCTTGGAGTTCTTGATTGTATAGTCCATAATTTCTTTATATTTTCTTTACTAGTGTCTGCATGTAATAATTTTTCAACCTCATCTTCAAGCCCTGAAATTCTGTTTTCTGCTTGGTCCTGACTATCAGTAAGGCTTTTAACTGAATTTATTATTTAACTTATTGAGCTTTTTATTTCTAGAACTTCTGTTTGTTTCTTCAGAATCTCTATTTCTTTGTTGAATTCTTCCTTCATATTCTGCATTGTTTCATTCAGCCATCTGTATCCTATCTCCAGTCAGCTTTATGACCTGCAAGCACCTAAGTTGTACCACTTGCTCCAGAAAACCCTGTCCATACACCCAGGAATGTGCCAAACATCCAAGTAGAAGTATATTCCTAATCATGCTGGTGGGTACAGAAAGCAAACAGAACAATGAGTTATGTGCTGGAAGGAAGCAGGAAGGGGAGTCAAATGATCCATTGCACTCAATCTCAGAACTTTCAGAGCCAGCCCCCTCAGAAATCCGCATGCAATAGGCCTGACTTCTCACCACAGGAAGAGGTACTGCCAACCACAGTGTCTTCCACATCCTGAATTCCTAGCTACTTAAGTTTCTCAGGGGATCTGTGACTAGCCCTCCCCCTTTCCTTGACTGTCTCTTGTGGTCATCTCTCACCCAGTCACTGCGGTATGGTCACCGAAGAGATCCTGAAATGTGGTTGTTCTGTGACTTCTGATACCTGGCGCAGCTTAGCATTAAACAATAAACTCTTTGTCAAAATGGCTCCTGTTTATACTACTTTTAAGTATGGTATGCACTGCTATGGATTTCCTCTCCAAAGATATCCTACTATGCAAAAGGAGTCACATTCAGAGTAAAACCCCACACTGTATTAATAGCTTACAATAACTGTGAGTTGTTCCTAGGGTAGCACTGCCAGGTCCTTGTTTATCATGAGTCTGCTTGCCCTCTCCAGGCTACTATGTGCTTCCACAGTTAGCTTTCCCTCTTCTCTCTGGGGAGCTTGGGTAAACATTCCAGACTGCTTCATTCTTTTATATGAGTTGTCTTCTCTTTCTCTGTAATTTTCAGCTTTCTTGTTGGCTCTTTCTTGATTCTTGGAGCTCTTCTCTTTTTTCATATTAAGTAGGTGTTTTCTAGATTTCTTAGATACAAGTCCCGGAGAAACTTATCTGGGGCCAGTGTTCCACCATCTTGATTCCTCTCCCATATGCTTTAACTAATCTCTAAATTACTCAAATATTTAATCAACACAAATGTAATGAAAATAGTTATGTTGTATTTAGGGAATAATGACTAGAAGAAAAAAGTCTATACATATTCAGTACAGATGCATTTAAAAAAATAATATTGACAAGGTTTTGTTGCATCTGGGAATATGGAATGCACATATATAAAAGACCAACTGTACACTTAAATTGAAAATATACATGTATTCATGTAAGTATACACACAATAGTGTCATACTTGATTAGGCAAACGAAATATAACGTGGTTATCTTCTAGTCACAATGCTTATTCAACTTTTTGTGGCTCAGCTTATATTTCACTTACTCTCCTAATTAGGATTCTTATGAATGAGGATATCATAGTTGCCCTGTATGTCATGTGAGAATCTTTACTTCCAAAGTGCATCATCAGTGATATAATGAATGAACATAAAGTCAAAAAAGTGAAGCAAAATCAATACAAGAACTTCTCTCATAATGGAATAGATACATAACCCAGCACAAATAAAACTGTATAAATATTAAAAATCAGGCTTTCAAAATACCAATTAATGGGCTGGAGATTTAGCTCAGTGGCACCACCTGCCTCACAAGTGCAAGGTCCTGAGTTCAATCCCCACTAACAATAAATAAAATAAAATAAAATGTACCAAAAATACTAATTAGAAATAAAAATCAAATAATAGCATTGTTAAATTTTAAGACTTATCCACTAATATTAAGAATGTGATGAATACATAGTCTTCCATTAAGGCATAAATTTCCCTGTTATTCTATATTAAAAGTCGTATTATTCATATAAATATCTTCTAATACAAAATTACTCTTAGACCTCTATGGTAATTAAATCAAAGGAGCTAAAACTATGATTTTATTTGGAAAAAACTTCAACAATGACACACAAATGGTATCCTATTAGTATACCCTCAAGTTGCATTTTTAAAAGGAAAAGTTCAAAGGGAAAAATAAACAAAGTGAAGCTAAAAAAACACTCTTCTCAATAAGGATTAGAATTCATAGAATACATATTTTGATAAGACAATATATAAAAGAAATTGCTGATGATTGCAGAAACTATTTGATCTATTATATTCAGAAAAAATTTAATTTGTGAAAGTTAAGATATGAAATAATTGACTAAAAGATTAGAATTTTATTGGTAATACATGCCAATCTTCTGGGCCTGAATTATGTCCCAAGATTTGTTTTGTTTTTCTTAAAACGTACTACAAGGACGGCATGAATACAAAAGAAACAAAATGGAAGGTATAATAAATAAGGCAATACTTCTATAACAAATGTTATCACTAGTATGCTTTTTCAGGAACATCATAAAATTTCCAAGAAAATCTTCTCCCTCATTTTCAGCTTTATCCTTAACTTAATGATATTAATTTTCTGTAATTTAAAACTGTATCCATGGTCTACTGGTTGTAGTCTAGTAGTTCTTAACACAGAAGAAAAAAATAGCTATAATACTTATAGATCGACAAAATAAAATAAGCACAGCTACATTTAGAAGGAAAACTATTTCACTGATATCCTACCTTCTGGAAATGGTATTAGTGAAACATTTATGGCTGCAGGATTTGGAGGAGAGGGGCGATGAAGTTGGAGATAAGTTGAGAGGTGCAATCAAACTGTTGATGATCTCAGTCAACTGTGCACTCTGCAAGAAAACAATCAACATTACACTACTGTTAAACAAGAAATGTGAGTTATCTCTCAGACCTATAGTGGCTATTAAATGCTTAATATCTCACAAAATATGTAAATGAGTACATTTTCATAAATGTTTTAATCTATAAAGATGATTTACATTACACTGATTTTTCCATTTATTATAAACAAACCTGTATTTTAAAGTACCTACACTTTTCTATATCCTTTTTCTCCTATATCCTTTCTTAATAATTCCTTTATCTACCCATTCTATCCTCTAGAACATATGAAACCAGCTATAAACATCTATGTATTTCCTTTGAGATGACAAAATTAATAATAAAAATTCATAGCTATTTTTTATAAACGCCTACTGATATCACTACTAATGATAAGAACAGATGAGAAAATTATAGAAAAAAAAGAAAAACTAAGTAGATGAACAAGGGACATAAAGTTGGGAAGCAATAGAGCTAGGATTCAAATTCAGGCCTAATTTTACCATACCATTTCTCAATAATTTTCCCACTTCAAAGAAAATTGGCTTTTTTTTTTGGTTTTGTTTTAGGAAGAGAGCACCCAAAACATTCATTGACTTTTATCCTAAACTTAAATATATGTAAAAATTATTAAATTACTCTCAAAACAATCACAACATTATAATAAAGGTCACATAAATGGAAATTGTGTATTTCTACAAAAATATTTTCATTATACTTGTAACCCATGTTCATGGTAGAAAAATTAGAAAATATAGACATTTTAAAAACGAAAAGAGTACCCAACACTTTGGAAGCCTAAGGCAAGAGGATCACAAACTTAAGTCTAGCCTGGGTAACCTAGAAACTTAGCAAGACCTTGTCTCAAAATTGTGTGTATGTGTGAGTGTGTGTGTGTGTGTGTGTGTGTGTCCTGGGAGCTGGGGAGTATCTCATTGTGAAAGCTCTGAGGTCAATCCTCAGTAGTGGAAAAAATGTCACTTATAATCATATTACAAAGTTAACTATTGGTAATTTCTTGGTAATATATCATTCTAAATTTGCTGAGTACATGTAAGCATGAGTGTAAGCACAATATGTACACGTGTTTTAATAAAATTATGCACATAAATTATCTAAAACCTGTTTTTTCTTACTTAATGTACTGTGATTTTGTTTTTCAAATTATATGCTATGCAGAATTGTTTTATCATTTTCATAACTGCAAAATATTACATTTATATACCCCTGCTAAATATTTTTAGTCTTCATTTACATGAAACTAATATGATGTTATTAGAAATAATGAGATAAAGAATATAATATAACCTAAGCTAATATTTGATTCCTTAAAAAATTTCTTTCATGAAAAAGATCCTGCAATGTTTTCATCATTTATTTTCTTGTAAGAGAGTATGCAGTTAATGAGTTCATTTTGAAAATTTTTACACAGATAATTTTCCAATTAAAGTTCATTTTCAAATTCATCAATGTCAATAGATTTCTTTACCCATTTATCAACTATTCATTAGTTTAGTCATGCAATTAAATTAATGAAGAATCTCATATTTTCCAGGCTGCAACATGAAAGCACTATTTTCATTGTTCTACCTTCAAATACATTACCAAAAAGCTATTAACCCACTGGATGTCACTGGTCAAGTGTGTGTGATAAGTGGCAGAGAAGGACAGGATTTAAACAACTACCTTTACCTTAACAATGAGCAACTTTGGCCCAATCTCAAATACTTAAAGCTACATAGGAGGTGGGAAATTCACTGTAAAAATTACAGTAAGAAAAGTAAAATTAGGAGAGAAATAATTTGAACTCTGAAAACAAAAACTAATCAACTTTAAGTAAAACAAAAGTAGTATGTATTCATAGCAAGATTTTTAATGTAAATATTCCAGTAGTAAAATTTATTTTAAATCATCTGAAGTACTAAAATAAGGCATCTTTTTAATTTATAAAGAAAATATATTACTATGGCCAGCTCAGTGATTTAGCTCAGTGGCACTGCGTCTGCCTTGCAAGTGCAAGGTCCTGAGTTCAATCCCAGGTATCGGGGAAAAAAAATATTACTAATAATACAAGTAGTAATCTTATGAATCAAAAGTTATCTTCTAAAAATAATTTCAGTGTACAATTCAACAGTACATTTAGGTTTTAACTGCATTTCTAACTACTTAACTCAAAAGATTATCAAAAAAGAGTTGTACACCAATAAATTATTTTAACAAAAATATGCATAATATTAGGCTTGCCACCCCCAACACTTAATTCATTCCTAGACTGTTTTCCCTAAAAAAGTGTTTGAAAACAACTTAATTTTTGAAAAATTGATCCATAAAGCATTATCATCACCTTTTAAGAAAACAACCTGCTCATAGGCAATTTATTAATGACCTCTACAAGTGATTATTGCTGGCCTTTTAAAAATATTTTTCCTCTAAGCTAGGCATGGTGGCACACACCTGTAATCCCAGGACTCGGGAGGCTGAGGTAGGAGGATCACCATGAGTTTGAGGGCGGCTTGGGTTACATAGTGAGTTTTGAGACTTTGTCTCAAAAAAAAAAAAAAAAAAATAGAATAAATACATAAATATTTTTCCTCTACTCTGGTTATGTTAAGCTGTTACTTTTGGTTTCACAACTCCTGGCTTCTTTTATGGTTTGGATCTACAAGTTCTCCCAAGAATCTCAGGTTTAGAGGTAGTGCTTGGTCAGAGAAGGCAGGTCACTGGGGTATAGTCTCATCCACAGCACCTCCCTTCTCTCTCTGTTTCTTGTTTGCCATCACATGAGAAACTTTTCTCCATTATTCCCCTCTGCCATGTCATTTCTGCCTTGAAACTAATTGACAATGGAGTTTCTGCCTTGAAGCTAACTGACAATGGAGTGAAGCAAAACAAACCTCTCCTCCATTAAGCTATTGGTATGAAGTGGTGTACTTTGTTCAAGTACTGGGAAAGATGACTGATTCAGAAAATTGGTACTATGAATGAGGGTATTGCTGTAACTATATATGACTATGTGGTTCAAAATCCTTTGGTTTTCAGGAGGTATTTAGAAGTGTTTGGAGAGTGGGCTACAGAAGCCCTACAATGTTATGAGCAGTGTTTGATATGTAAAACTGGTTAGAGATCAAAAGACTAGAATATTGATGGGAATTTGGACAGTGAAGGTCAGGCCCAGGAGATTTCAATTTGAACAAGGACTACATTGGCAACTGTACTAGAGACTGTGTGTGTTGCACCCTGCCAGAAAATTTGTCTACATTTTACTCATGTCCTGAGACTGTGGGGAACTGAGAATAAGAGAAGCAGACTAATACAGTGTAAGAAATTTCCAGGCACCTCAATGTGCAAGCTGTGACAGAGTTACTGCTTGCTGGTTTAGCAAGAAATACAGTAAGAACAAGGAAAAAGGCAGAACGAAATGATTTGAAAAATTTGCAGCTTTGCTAGAATGGAAGAGCCTGCAAATGTGGTACAAAGGAGGGCATGATTTCTGAAAAGATTAGTACTGAGAGAAGTGAAGTATTTTGTACAGGGACAAAAAGAAAGATGTCTTGAGGGTATCTCAGAAGTCATCAAGACTCCACCCATCATAAGATCAAAGGTTCAAAACTAAATCTTTCATTTGATAAAGAGATTCCCAGGGGAATCATTCAGGGCCACATAGGGAAGTGTATCCCCAATTGTACAGGCACTCAGAAGTTGCTGTAGATATGATCCAAGGGAGTCTAGCTACTACCCATGCTGGCAGCTGACCCTTTAATTATCCATATAGTGCTGGTTTTTCAGGTATTCAGTACGCAAGAGCCTTGGGGTCATGGAGGTTTGTACCAAAATTTCACAACAAGGCCTTTGAGTCCAGGCAAAAATATGTGACAAGATCGACAACAACATTAGTCTCTGTCAGGAGCCCATGTGAGGGCAATGTGTGAAGCTATGAGAATGAAGGTAAAGATGTAGTGGAGACCTCAGAAGTTGGAGATACAAACAACATGGAAGATCTCCTGAGGAAAGCCATAGGTAGTGAGTGGACCCACCCCAAGAGAGAGGCCACATGTGAGCTACAACTAATAAGGCTACAGAATTGGGGCTGCCCAAACCCTTTGGAGTTCACATCTCATGACAACCTTCCCTAGGTATTGGACATGCAACTACAGGATTTAAAGTTTTCCCTGCTGGGTTTGGTCTTGCTCTGGTCTGATTCCTTTCTATACTATTATTTCTCCTTTTTGGACTGTGAATTGTGTGTTGGAATGTGCCATTGTATGTTGGAAGTATTAAACTTTCTTTTTTGGTACCAAGGATTAGCTTAGTGTCACTGCACGAAGCTAAAGCCCAGGCCCTAAAATTTCTTTTTGATTTTTACAGAGGGTTACAGCTAAGGGTATGCCTTCAGTCTCCAAGGAAAGCTTGGATTTGGACTTTTCAGCAATGGTGGAACTGTTAAGACTTCAGCACTCTTAGACATGAGTCTTTTGGGAACAGAGGTAGAATGTTATGGTTTAGATCTAAATGTCCCCCAAATTCTCTTGTGGTTGGGAGGTGACTGAATCATGGTGACACTATACTCATCAGTGGATTTATCCATTGACAAGTTCAGTACCTGAATGTGGTGTTAGGAGGTGGGGCCTATCTGAAAGTAGGTAATTGGGGTTGTGACCTCCATGGGTATATTTTTGTTTCCAGATTCTCCCGTAGCTCTGCTTCCTGGCTGCCATAGCTTGAGTACCTTTTTTCTCTGTCATGTCCTTCTGCCATGCTCTTTCTACCTTGGAGCCCACTGACCATGAAATGAAGCCATGAGTCCAAATAAAACTCTCCTCCTTTAAGTTGTTGCTTTCAGGTATTGTGTTCAGTGGTGGGAAAGGGACTAAGATAGGCATGCAACTTGTCCAGAAGCACTGGATTATGTTTAGAAGGGTCTTGTGTCCACTTAATGGTCTGCTGTCACTGTCTTTAAATTCTTAATAAATATTTTTAATAAAGGCATCTGCAGTTGCATTTTGCATGGTACAAATCAGCCAGTTCTGATGTTATCTCAGGTCCAACAAAATTGGTAATACAAAGGAGAGAAAACAAAATACAGAAAGTCTTTTAAACATGAAAACTCCTCTAGAATTGTACTGTACTAGTTATTCATTTAAGCTGGATGTAGTGACACATATGTGCAATTCCAACATTCTGGGAGGCTGATATAGAAAGATCAAGAGTTTAAGCCTAGCCTAGGCAATTTAGTGACTCAGCAATACCTTGTCTTAATATAAAAAATAAAAATAAAGGGATGAAGATGTAGCTCAGAAGAGTTGGTTCAATCTCCAATGGAAGAAGAGGAAGAGAATGAAAAGGAAAAAGAAGATGAGGAGGTGGAAGAGAAAGGAGGAGTGGGAGAGAAAAAGGAGAAGAATTAATTTAATTAGCTTACTTTCCAGTAAATAAATAATGCCCAACAAGTGGAGAAAGTAGGTCTCACGGAGAAAGCGAGTAAATCATTCTAGAGTATGAACTTAATGTCAAACTGAAAGGAGATTGATCCTATGGAATGAGGGAAAGAAAGTAAACAGGGAAGTGAGAATATGAAAATAACCAATACTAATTTATAACACTGCTTATTTGTTACAGTGCATTCCAATTGAACATCAGATAATTGCCAAATAACTTTCTGAAGTAAAAAATACTCACAAAAGTGTTTTGATCATGTATTACAAGAAAACTGTAGCCAATTGTAATTCTACCAAATATGAGATTTTATATAGTATTTTGGTTTAGAACAAATCTAGCACTAAATTATTTCACAGTATACATTAGAAAAATTCAGTAAAATTAGATGTAGACATGTTTTAATCTGTGTTATTTCCTGGGATAACAGGTAATCAGGCAGCTGAGGTCAAGACTTGCCATGCTCTGACAGATCCTGCCTAGCTGCAAAGGACCAATACAGATAGACATAGACACTGCAGAATTATTCAACTTCTGGGGTCATCCATAATAGATTTACATACCAGGCAAGGATCTGGAATTAAAGTAATCTGTTAGGGGCTTCTCTGACTGTCCATATTATTTTTGTGAAGAAACTCATATTCCATTATTACTTTTCACTGAGAGTTTTGATCAACTAGTGAAACTCAGATTTATTAACCACTGTTAATAAATACTACTATTCTTTCCTCCTAAAAAAAAGTCCAATGACAAGCAGCTTTGTTCAAAAAGAATTTTCCAACCCTAGTATAAATGAACTATCTCCTAATAATTTACATATCAATTTTAATAATTTTAATTGTATCAATATTATAATAAAGGTAAACCATATACCAAATATTTTAATTGCACGTAATGTCAAGTAGCCAATTTTACCCCATAACAAAGGCAAATACACATATAATATTTATTTGAATAATTTATAAAATCAGTAAAATGCCATTTCATACCACATGTACTTTACTCTGACTTTACCTGTTTTTCTATGTTTCGAAGAAGTAGTGTAGGGCTGCTTGGTGACATTTCAAAATCTTGTTCTGGTAAAGGCTCTGGACTCCTTTGGGGAACCTGAAGATTCTCTGTAGTATTTAATGAAGGTGCTTGGTCTTCAAACTGTATTTGTTTTTTCAAAATATCTTTTGGAAGCTGACATTCTTCTAGGATCACCATCCCCTAGATAAATAGTGAAAGAGTTGAAATGATAGCAAATCGATTACTAAATCAGCTTTAATGCTACAGTGCACATGAAATTATGCATCCTTGAAAGTACAATTTAACTCTAGAAAATGCCTAATTTAAGAAGTGGTTAAAATAACCCTCTGGCTGATGGGTTGGGCTTGTAATACATTGTCCTAATTTATTCACACACAGGTTTTGTCCTACTGATTTTAAGCATTAGCGTTAAAAGCATGATACATTTAGAATACAATTAAAGGCTCATACTCAGAATAAAGACTTTCAGACTAAGAGTCAAAATATTTCTTGTTATAGTCTTTTTTTTTTTTTGGTACCGGGGATCGAACTCGGGTCCTTGAGCTTGTGCAGCAGGCGGCGAAACCACTGAGCTAAATCCCCGGCTCTTGTTATAGTCTTTTGATATTTTGGTTAGTATTTTTGAGTTTTGTAATGAAAATGAAATTTATAAATTAAAATAGCAATCTTCGGCCAGGGATTTAGCTCAGTGGTTGTGCCACCTGCCTTGCAAGTGCAAGGACCCGAGTTCGATCCCTGGTACCAACCCCTCCCCACAAACAGCAATCTTACAGACATCCAAACAACAACCCAGCTCTATATGAACTCCTTTTATAGCATCCCTATGAGCCTGCCCCTATTGCTAACAGCCAGCAACCATGGGCACCAGTGAGTAACAGTTCTTGCTGCTTATAGGTTAATAAAGACACAGGCTTTCAAGTTCGATAGGGAATTTTCTGTACTGTAAGGAACTGAAAGAATGAGAAGGGCTCTACACGGTTCTGGATTCCCTACTACTCATACATATTTATTCCTAAATTGGTTTGCTCAATCTTTTCTCACATTCCTCATCTTTCTCTTGCCAATGGTTCTCAATCTTAGGTCCTTAGAGGCAATGGGGACAGAAAAGAAAGAGGAAAAAGGTGTGCATAAACATGATCTTAATTGTGTCATGGTAAGTTCTTATCATAAAACTTCTTGTGTTCTACCCTTTCTTCTACCCTTCCTTCTACAAAGAAATGCAGTGTCATACATACAACATACATGCACCCCCACACATATCAAACAACTAATAAGCTCCTATAGCTAGTTGGAGAGCCATTAATGTGGCTAAAATATGTTCTGAATGGAAAATAGTGAAAAGTACTCAGATAAGTGACACTATTTCAAAAATGGAACAAATTAAATGAGTGATGTGGGCCAGCCTGTATTATGTTTAAGTACTATTTACAAGAAGGAAACCACCTATAGATAATGTGTTATTTGTGCATTTTACTTTACACTATCTAGGGATTATATAACTTTTCAGTGGATATATTTTATACTAATACATCTCCACTGACTTTGGTAAAAGCAGTAATTGCATTATTTCTTAAAAATCTACATTTATAGTAATGCTCATATGTTGACTTTTCCAAAGAGAACAGGATCCACTGTTGATCTCACTGACTTATTTTCTTAAAACATACAAATATAACCATCAAGAAATCTAAAGAAATATTACCAAAATAAGTTGTTATTTGCTTTGATATTTGAAAAAGTAAAGTAGATATGATAAATACAGTATCATCCATCTCAAAAAAACCCTAAAGGCTGGGCTGGGGAAGTAGCTCAGAAGCGCTGTGCCTGCCTGGCAAGTGCAAGGACCTGAGTTCAATCCCCAGTACAGGAAAAAAAAAAACAAAAAATGAAAAGCAAAACCCTAAAGATATTCATTCAAAACTTCTACAAGTCTTTCACTAGGTTTTTTAAAACAAGTATCTGTATGTAATAACAACACAAGTGTTCTTCATATCAATTTAATTTTAATTCCCTTGGGGTTTGATTATATTACTGGCCAGTCCACTGCAGATTAGACTCATTCCATAACCCATATTTATATTACTCCCATGGAAAAATCTATCCTGGATTTCAAAAGCCCACTTTCCAAACCTTTGTGATACTGCCTTTTGATAAATAAAGAGCCTGCTCAAATTAGCTCAATCAAGAATGATGTTTTAAGAATTTCACGAAGGATATATACACAGCCAATTTTTATCATCTATTTTTTCCCTTGAAGTGTTGCCTTGGACAAAAAAACCCTGGAAAATAATTGTACTTTTCTAGGTACTAGGATATTTTAGATACTAGAATATTCTAGATACTACAATACTATTTATCCAAAGATAGAAAAAAGGTAGGTAACAAAGATCTCAACTATTTTTAGACAAATGAGTCACCTACAATACTGAAGATAAGTGAAAACTCTAGGATAAAATTGAAGCAGATCATTTGTTCCAGAGAACTGGCTCCCAGCAACATTGGAGAGATCCCCTACCTCCATCCCATACCCCAGGGTCCTTTAGGAAAAAACACTGTGTGAAAAGATAAACAATTGCCTCAGCAACATCTTCATTATTCACATAAAGTCGCCAAAGCTAATTTTAAGCAAAAAATTTAAATGAAAAATTTTTAAACACTCAAAAGATACATTTTAAAATGTGGAAGGCACGACTCTATTACAGAATAACAAAAGAAATCTAAGAGTGATTGGGCAGCCTGTGTGTCTCACAAGAAAAAACTATTACAATTTTTTTCTGAAAATGAGAAAGCTTAAACCTGTGGAAAGTTTAAATTGGTGAAAGGGAAGCAAGGAAAGTTGCAACATGTTGATAAAGCTATTTAAGAATAACCAAGGGATATTGCTAAGAGCTGTTATTTCCTCCTCTCTAAAATTTAAATAAAATTTAGGCCATATGAAGTGTGATAAAAGAGCAAATGATAGCTTAAAGACCTAAAATTTGTGGATGTACTAGGTCTATTCAGTGTCTGTTTCCTGACCTACGGAGAATGTAGACAGGAAATTTACAAAATAGCATCTCTCGATCTCTTTCCCTTTCATTTATTTCTAATTTAACTGAGAAGAAAATCCTTTTCTTTTTGAAATACCTTAAACAGGAAGTTCTGACTCAAGATAGTATGAGCTATCCTTCAATATTTTTTCTTACAATAATTCAAGAAGGTATAAGAGCAGATAATGCTGTTTATCCTATTCAATATAATAATAGCTCCTGTAAGCTGTAAATAAAAAATATTAAACATCTTGATTAATTCATAAAAAATGTATGGAGGAAGTATGAACATACCTATTATATACGACAGAATAATTGCTTGGCATTTTCCATAAAGTAAACTTAACAAGATTTCATTTTCTTGTTTTGCTTTGGTTTGGTTATTTCTTTTCCCCAGTGCTGAGAATCTAACTCAAGGACTCCTACATGCTAGACAAGCACTTTTTTTTTTTTTCTGGTACCGGGGATCGAACTTGGGTCCTTGCGCTTGCAGGCGATGGAAACACTGGGCTAAATCGCTGGCCCTAGACAAGCACTCTTATCACTGAGGTATACCCCTCAGCCCTCATAATACTATTTTAAGAGACCACAGGGCCAGATCCGTATCCACCATGAGTGATGAAAAATGTAAAGTTATATAAATTATTATTGGGAAGTTTAGATTTCTTTTCTTAAAATAATTTATTCCAACAGGCATTACAAAAGAGATAGTCAAACTTTTTTTTTTTTTTTGTTACCGGGGATCGAACTTAAACATTTAAACACCAAGTATATAGTATTGCTTAGAATATATAGAATATTAAAATATTCTTTCTAAAGTCAAAGGAATTTGAACAAAATTGTCTAGAAATAAATATGAATTTTAGTCATCAATTTAACTGGGAACCCACTTTCTTAAAATTTTCCAAATCATTTTATACTTGAATAATTTTTAGAATTCTATTTGTTATAAAAGTTTATGTAATATTACATTTGTTAAAAATGATTAAAGAGAAGAGATTATCTGTGATTTTAAAAGGATTAAGAAATAATTAAAACTGAAGGACCTGTAAAGAAGAGTAAACAAGAAAAAATAACTATGGTGATTAAAAATGAAGACCTACAAGCATAAAGTGTTCTGTCAATTCTTCTATCTACCTTCCTACAAACACCACCATCAAATCCTACAAAATACTAACAATATTCATCACATTCTTAGTTTTCTCTCCCATTCTTGTACAACTCTCACTTTGTGCTTCTCTGAATATCATACTACTTTGTCATTCCTGACACTGATTATGCTATTTCTACTTTCAGACCTTAAAGGAATGCTTTGTTGTGGTTCAATCACCTCATCAAGAAAATTACTTTTTTTTTTTTTTTTTGCATTTCAAGAATTTCATTGAAAGGTATATCTCTTAGTACCAAACATAAAGGTAGTTGGTTAGGTTACCTCTGCCAACTCAAAATTAATACTGATGTTTTCAAAATATTGAAATATATCAGCCTTATGGTAAAACTGAAAGTATCCACAAAACATGGTTTACAAAAAGTTAAAGGTAGAATATATTGTGGTTCTTTGGTTTATTTTTCAATGCTTAGTTATCTGTAACATGATGTCAAAATTGGTTACATCCATTCTGGATAGACTCAGTCTTCAGGCTGCACTGTTTACAACACTACCAATATATGTACATTTCCTTATACTGATTGCCTCATATGGAGAATCCTAAACACTATCTCAGCAGTCTCATAATTATGCTGGTGCCTCCTTACTTTTCTTAAGACACATTATGGAAATTTGTGAAAGTATATTCTGTTCCTTAAAAAAACAAAACAAAACAAAACTGGAAGCAATGGCAGTTTTACAGAAACAGTCCACAATAAAATCTGGAGCACTTTATCTAGCTGGAACTTAGGGTAAAGCAAGTTTTCAGAGTGGTAACTGATTTTGACTTAACTATGTAATATAATAGAACATATTTTTTAAAATGGAACTAGAATAAGAATGAGGAAGTAGATTCTGTAAGAAAATTACTATTTATCCTCTGAAAACCTGAAATATATCACCTCTTTTTCTCATTTGCTCTGAACCTTCTTTCCCTAAGTAGTCTCTTTCACACTTTTTCTATATCCTACTAAAACACGTCTCATTGGACATAATAACATCAACTTTCAACTATTTATAGCTTCTGTCTTCCTTATCAAAATATAAATGCATAACACAGCCTCAAACATATTAGTCTTTGCTGATGTGCACACCTTAGGTGAAGCAGGACTAACCACATAGTTCAAGGGCTCTGATACCCTCCCTTCACACCTCCCTTTTGCTTTTCAGTACAGTCTCTGTCAACCTTACAATATCATATTTATTATCTTCCAAGGTCCACAGTCCCACTATGTTGAAAGAAAGTTTCCCAGAAAAACAAAGCTATAAACATATATTTAGCAACATTTAGATTAAATAGGATTTCATGAGATTGCATGAGAAGTCTTTATATCATTGCTTCTATGGGAAAATGTACTTTGAATTTCAAGCAGCCTATAATTTTCCATACTTCAAGATTTAAGCACCCTATAATTTGGGAGAAACAATGTATTTTTAAGCTTGGGAAATAGCACATTAAAATTCCCTTGGTTGGAACTAAAATAACATTTATTTGTGTAATCATTTAATTTTTATCCCCATTAAACTGAAATCCCTGAAAATTTAAGAACCTTGGAAATTTTTCTTCAACACTAAATAGTCTATGTACATATTAGACACCTAATTATGTGTGAAAGAATGAAGGTGAAACAGAAAATAAAAAAGGAAGCAGAGCAGTATAAATTTTATCTCAAAATTTTTGCAATATTATAACAGATTTTCTGCCATTTCCATTGAAATAACTACAAATCTATTTCTTTTTGGAAATCTGCCTTCTCTAATATCTGATATTTCCAACACCTTTGGAACATGTCGAAATAAATGTCCAACAGAACTTGACAATGTGTAAGAAAGTTTGTATTTATCAAACTTCCTACAAATCAAGCACCTTTCACCTTTCTTGAAAGCTACAGAGGAGAGAATGATTAAAGTCATAATCACTTAGGTAGTTATTGAAAACATAACAGTCAACAAATGTTTTCCTCTTCCCTGTGTGAAAGGGGGAAAAGTTTTGGTAATTGTTACAGGTATGATCTGAAAAGGCACCTCAGCTTGTTCTTCAAAAACCATACCACTATTTGATTTTTTGATGATAACTATTATGAAAAACGGAACCCTTCTACATTGTAAGTGGGAATATAAAGTAGCGTAACTACTATGGAAATCGGTATGGAGAGCCCTCAAAGGAGAATTCAAGGTGAAATAAAAAACCACTAGATAGTAACTTGAAACTGTAGGAAGAAGTGAAAGTCTCAGTAAAGGTAAATACATGGGTAATTATAAAATCCAGTTTTATTGTAACAATGGTTTATAACTCCACTTCTTATTTTCTATATGATTGAAGAGACTAATAATATTTAAAAGAATTATTGACTTGTGTTTTGGGGCATATATGTATAATCTTGTAACTCTGTGACAAAGCTCTAAAGGAACAAAAGATTTTGTATGTTTTTAAGGTTACGCTGGTATACATTCAAAATAAAACATTATAATTTTGTGAAGTTAAAAGTAATCCCCGTGCTAACCACAAAGGAAATGGCTACAGAATATACACAAAAGGAAATGAAATAGGAACCTTTCATTAAAAAAATCAAGAAAAGCTTTCCTCCCACCTCCCTTCTTTCCCTCCCATCTTCCCCTCAATCCTTTTTTGTCCTCCCTCCCATCTTGCTTCCTTCCTTCCCCCCCCATAAAAAAATCAACTAAACGGAAAAACAGAAAGAAATGAGTCACAAAACTGCTACAAGGCATATAGAAAATAAGAGCAAAATGACAGAGGCCACCCTTATCATTAATTACTTTAAATATAAAAGGATTAAATTCTCCAATCAAAAGACAGAGTGGCAGAATACATAAAAATACATAATTCAACTAGACACTGTCTACAAAAAAACTCACTTTAAATCCAGTGACAAAAATGAGTGAAAAGTAAAACAAATAGAAAGATATTCCATGCAAATAGTCGTCCAAAAGAGAGTAGGTGTGGCTGTACTAATATGAGACAAAAGAAGCCTTATGTTAAAAAAAAAAAAGTTGAAAGAGACAAAGGACATTATATATTAATAAAAGATTCTGGGAGATGCCTCAAAGAAGTAGGACTAGAGGTCCCATTTGACCCAGCTATTTCCCTGCTGGGTATCTTCCCAAAAGAATTAAAAGAATCATACCACAGTGATATATGTACACCCATGTTATAGCGCGACAGTTTGTAATAGTGAAAGCTTGGAAACAGCCCAAGCGCCCATCAACTGGAAGCTAGATAAAGAAGAAGTGAGTTTTTTTTTTATAAAACGGAGTACTACTCAGCCATAAAGAATGAGAAACTAGAGACATTTATAGCTAAATGGATGCATACGAGGACATACTCTTAAGTGAAATAAATAGGACATATATATGTAAATACCAAATAGTTTCTCTGGTGTGAGAAACTGAAAGTGTAAATAAGGATTAAAAGGAATAATTTGATAATGGAAAATAGGAAGAAAAGGTCCAAAGGGGTAGGGGAAGTGGGAGGGGTAGGGAAAGGAAAGAAGGGAAAGGAAAAATTATGACAAAAGGAAAGAATGGAAACAAAGTCTTTGTAAATAGGGAGGGGTAGAGGGGGTGAAGGGAGAACAGGAAATGGGGAAAAAATAAGAACAAAGATATATTATGTAAAGGTATAAGTACACAATGATAAATGTAAATGTATTGTATACCTAAAATGTACCAATAAAAGAATCTAAGAAAAAGAAAGATTCAGTACAATAAGAAGATATAAAATTATAGGCTGGGGATTTAGCTCAGTGGTGCTGGCGCCTGCCACATAAGCACAAGGTCCTGAGTTAGATCCCTAGTACCAAAACAAAAACAAAACAAAAAGATATAAAATTATAAATACAATAGAAGTAAAACTGACAACATTGAATAAATAACTCAATGGTTCTACAATAATAGTTGGAGATGTCTATAGCAACTCTTAATAATAGATAGAAATAAATATATGCAGGACTTACAACAGTAAATTAGCTAGATTTAACAGACATATACAAAAAATTTACCCAACAACAACATATACATTCTACTCAAATGTACATGAGACATTTTCCAGGAGAGACCACATGATAGGCTAACAAACTAAATTTCAAATGATGTAAAATCGGAGGTATCTTTAAAAATGTGTTCCTCAACCACAAAAGAATAAAGTCAGATATCAATAACAGAAAAAAAATGGAAAATTCACAATTTTGTGGAAATTAAACAACATACCTTTTTTTTTTTTCTGGTACCAGGGATTAAACTCAGGATCTTGTGCTTACAAGGCAGGAGCAGTGCCACTGTGCTGAATCCCTGGCTCCATAAACAACATACTTTTACATAACAGATTGAGCAAAGAAAAAAATCACAGGAAAATAGAAAATACTTACAGATGAAAGAAAACAAAAATGCAACATACCGAAACTCATGGAATACAATAAAGTACTGGTAAGGGGGGGGAATTTATAGCTATAAACACATTTTTTAAAACTCTCAAATGAACAAAGTAACTTTACAAATTAAAGAACTAAAAAATGAAAAACAATCTAAACCACAATCTAGCAGAAAGAAAGAATAAAATCAGTCTAGATAAACTAAAATGACAGAAAAAAAAGCAGAAAATCACTGAAACTAAAAGTTCTTTGAAAAAAATCAACAAAATTGACAAGTCTTTAGCTGAATGGACTGATATCAAAGAGAGAAGACTCAAATTGTTAAAATCAGAAATAAAATTGAGGACATCACTACTAATTCTAAAGAAAGAAAAGGAATGATAAGAGTATAATGAGCAATAATATGTAAATAACTTGGATAACTTAGATAAAATGGACAAATTCCTAGAAACACAAAACCCATGGAAACTAAACCACAAAGAAACAGAAATGTTGAGTAGACCTGTACCTACACCAGTAGGGACACTGCTATGGTTTGGTTGTGAAATGTTCCCCAAAGCTCATGTGTTGAAGGCTCAATCCTCAGTGTTTGAAGGCTTTGGAAACGGGATCGTATCATGAGAACTCCAGACTCATCAATGGGCTCCTCCACTGACGCATTCATAATTTGATGTCATTATTGGAAGACAGGGGAACTTATAAGAGTTGCACCCTAGTTAGTAGAAGTAGATCACAGGGTGCATGGTTTGGAGGGTTATATATATCTTGACTCAGACCCTCCTTTCCTTCTTCCCCTCCCCTTTCTTCCCCTCCCCTTTCCTCCCCTCCCCTCCTTTCCCCTTCCTCTCTTCCTCTCCCTCCCCCTTTCTCTTTCTCAAATCTTCCCTCCCTCCCTCTGCTTCCTGCTGTCATGAGATGAGCAGCTTCTCTGCCATGCCCTTCCACTATGACGTACTGACTCACCACAGGCCCAGACAGTGGAACCAGGGACTATGAACTACTGAAAGCATGAAAACGAAATGAATCTTTCTCCCTTTAAGTTGACTTTCTCAAGTATTTTGTCACAGTGATGTAAACTAACACAAAGACTGGATGAGTAATCAAAAGTCTGACAAAGAAAAACTCTGGACCTGATGGCTTCATTGCTAAATCTGAACATTTAAAAAACTAATACGAGGGCCGGGGATTTAGCTCAGTGGCACCACGCCTGCCTTGCAAGTGCAAGGTCCGAGTTTGATCCCCGGTACCAAAAACAAAACAAAACAAAACAAAAACTAATACCAATCCTTTTCCCCGAAAATGAAAGAGATAAGACTACTTTTTAAACCCAGCATTACTCTGATGCCAAAGTAAAGTAGAGACATTACAAGAAAAGAAAATACAGACCAGTATCTTCCATGAACATTTATGTAAAAATCCTCAACTAAAAATTAGCAGGCTAAATTTAGGAGCACATTAAAAGGATTATAAACCATGACCAAGTGGTATAAATTCCTAGGTTACAACTATGGTTCAGTATAAAAATTGGTCAATGTAACAAACCATAGTAACAGAATAAAGGGAAAACCAACCAAATAATCATCTCAATTGATGCAAAAAATAATTTTCACAAAATTTAACACTTTTGTGTGTTTGTGTGTGTGTGTGTGTGTGTGTGTGTGTGTGCGTGCGTGTGATGGGGTCTCACTGTGGTGCCCAGGCTGGCCCTGAACTCCTGGTCTCAAATAATCCTTCTGCCTTATTCTCCCAAAGCAGCTGTGAATATCCACAGCACCATGCCCAGCTTCAACACATTTTTTATGATTAAAAAATCTGATAATCTAGGAATAGAAGGAAACTACTTCAATATAATTAAAAAATTATATAAGATATATATAAAAAAGTATCTTCCTCAATAGCGAAAGATTAAAGGATTTTCCTCTATGAGCAAGACAAGCATACCTATGCTCATCACTTCCATTCAACACTGGAAGTTCTAGTCACAGCAGTTAGACAAGAAAATAAATAAGCATCCAAACTGTAAAGAAAGAAGCAAAATTATCTTTTTTCAGGTGATTTGAGCTGATGAGTAGGAAACTTCCAATTTTTCACTTAAAAAACCTGTTAGAATAAATACGTTTAGCAAAATAGGATATAAATTCAACAAATAAAAATTAGTTATTTGTATATATTAAAAATGAACAAACTGAAAAGGAAATTACAACACAATTCCAATTACAGTAATATCAAAAATAATAAAATGCTCAAGAATAAATACAGTGAATATTTAACCACTGAGATGAAAGACTTGTACAAGGAAACTACAAAAGACTCCTGAAAGAAATTAAAGACATAAATTGAAACACTCCATCTTTGTAAACTGGAAGATAATATTAAGATGTTGATACCAATGTGGAGATGGATGCTCAACATTATTAATGTATTAGAGTCACTATAATTTTACCTAAAAATGATTTAGATGATAAATTTTGTTATGCGTCTTTTGCCACAATAAAAAAATTTAGGAACTGGACACGGTGGTGCACAGCACTCAACGGGCTGACACAGGAAGACTGTGAGTTCAAGGCCAGCCTTGGCTACAAGTTTGAGGCCAGCCAGGACAACACAATGAGACCAGGTTTTAAAAAAACATGAAGACCAACAGTGTGAAGAGACAACCCACAATGTGGGAAAAAATCTTCACGTGCTGTCCCTCAGACAAAGGTCTACTATCTTGAATCTATAAAGAGCTTAAAAAAATTAGACCTCCCAAATTTAAAGACCCAATCCAAAAATGGGCATCTGAAATTTCTCACACGAAGTAGAAATAGCAAATAAACATATGAAAAAATGTTCAACATCAATGGTCATTCGAGAGATGCAAATGAAAACAACACTGAGATTCCACCTCACCCCAGAAAGAATGGCTGCTATCAAGAAATCAATCAATAACAAATCCTGGCAGGGCTGTGGGGAAAGAGGAACACTGCTCCACTGCTTGTGGGAGTGTAGACTGGTGCAATCACTGTGGAAATCAGTATAGAGATACCTCAAAGAACTAGGACTGGAAGTCCCATTTGACCCAGCTATTCCCTTGCTGGGTATCTTCCTCAAAGAATTAAAAGAATCATACCACAGTGATATATGTGCACCCATGTTCACAGCAGCACAATTTGTAATAGCTAAAACTTGGAAACAGCCCAAATGCCCATCAATTGGAGACTGAATAAAGAAAATGTGTTTTTTTAATAAAATGGAGTACTACTCAGACATAAAAAAACTGAGACATTAGAGATATTTATAGATAAATGGATGCACATTGAGGTGATACTCTTAAGTGAAATAAATAGGACACACGTGTAAATACTAGTTTCTCTAGTGTGAGAAACTGGAAGTGTAAATAAGGACTAAAAGGTATAATAGATAATGTGAAATAGGAATAAAAGGGGCAAAGGGGAAATGGGAGGGGTAGAGGTAAAGGAAAGAAGGGAATGGAATTAATATGAGAAAATGAAAAAATGGAAACAAAGTCTTTGTAAATAGGGAGGGATGGAGGGGTTGAAGGGAGGGCAGGGGAAGGGGGAAAAAATAAGAACCAAGAGTGATTATGTAAAGGTGCAAACTTCCAATGTTGAATGTCATTATATTGTATACCTAAAATGTTTAATAAAATAAAATTTAAAAAAAACACAAAGAAATATATTAATTTCTATTAACTGGAATCCAGTAAAGAAGTTACAAATTACTTAGAGCCTGATAAAATGATCTTAGTAAATACAAAACGGTTTTACAAAGCTTCAATTTATAGCAACTAATGTATCAAAATTCTTAACATAAATCATTACATTTTATAAAACTTTATAAAATTATTATATGTGATGAAACTAAAACAACACAATTTTAACAAAAAGAAAACGCAGACAATACCTTGGAGGCACGAATCTGCCTATGAACATCTGTTAGTTGTTGGATTTTGTATTCTAGCTCTGAAATCTGGGCTTGAAGCCAGGTCCATCGGCTGCCAACTCTTGCTCTGTCTACAAGCCACTTCCATTCAGTACTACGGTTACTGAGAATAAGAAAATACTGTTAGTCAAAGCACAAAGCCAATCAAGATTTCACAGACTGCTTAATAAGTTCCTTGAGTCCTAGCATAAAATCCTACTTCCTTTACAAAATAGCTAATTACACGAAAAGAGAATGGCAGATTGACTTCTTACCAAAGAAAAAGATTAAATTTTCATACCATTCCACCCCCAAATAGTTGTTTTTATTTAACACTGTGTATCCAATAGTAAGATAATCTTTCTGCAGTTTAATACTTCATCAATGGTAAACACTTAGATAGGGATGGGCCAGCAAAGAAAAGTAAACATGAATGATAATACCAACACCATATAAGAACTGATACATAAGGTCTCATGTGTAAGTAGATAGCAAGTATTGGACAAACCATTTGAACTAGATCTAGATCCATGTAGCAAACTATAGTGTATTCAACTTAATTATATGTAATTTTTAATGACTAAAACAGGCATCACTATTAGCTAACTTCATAAAGTCAATTTAAAGAAACTGACAAAAATTATTAAAAATATGAATGCTCTTCTACATTTCAAATAATAACCATACCAAATATACAGGTCTTAAGAGATTTTTAAATCTCTTAAATTGTTAAAAATCTGATTCCTGGGCTGGGAATTCAATCCCCAGTACCAAAAAAAAAGAATTAGGGCCAGGGATTTAGCTCAGTGGTACCACCGCCTGGCTCACAAGCACAAGGTCCCCGGTTCAATCCCCGGTACCAAAAAAAAATAAAAATGTTAGAAGAAAAAATCTGATTCCCAGGATTCACAACCAAGAAATCACAAAGAAATTATATAAAGCCATTCTTTCAAGTATATTTGAAAATAAAGATGGCATCCTAACTCCTCCTAGCTCCTCTATCGTTTGGCAAGGACACTGTTCTAATCCAGTTTGTAAGATTACAGATTAATTACTTTATATATATTTCAACCACCTTAATTAGAAAACAATTATTTGGAATTATAGATGATGTGTGTTATGTTTGTACACGTGTGTATTACACATTTCCAAGGAAAAATATGGAAGAAATTGATGGGAAATAATTATTTAATAGCAAAACATATAACTTCATTTAAAAAGTCTAAAAATCCATTTATTGTCAAACCCCGTAGAATGTATACCACCAGTGCTCAATGGTTCTGCTGCTTGCCTCACAAGCACAAGGTCCTGAGTTCAATCCCCGGAACCAAAAAAAGAAGAAAAGTGAACTATAATATAAATTATGTAGTTTGAGTTATAATGTGTCAACAGAGGTTCATCAATTATAACAATTATGCACCACAGATAGCTGTTGATAGAAGTTGTACATCTGCAGGGATAGGGATATATGGAACTCTATAAATTTCACTCAATTTTACTGGGACCTAAAATTACTCTTAAAATTTATTATTAAAAAAATGCATCTAAACATAAGGCTATATCTTTCATATTAGACTTTAGCAAAACACTTGTTTTAAGAGATCATTTGCTGTCAGATAAACAGGAGGCAATTATTGTAGTTTTACTATAATTTATGCATTATAACAAGATTTTGTATCAGTATTTAAAAAGGTTATTGATAAAAAGATTCTTACTGTACATGTGATTGGAGATATATGTATTATGGTATCATTATTTATTCATTTAATAGTCATTATTGTGATTTTGTAAATTTGACACACTAGAAAATCACTTTCATAGATATGGACAAAATGAAAGAGAATGCCTAATTAAAATTCATTATTCATATAAATATTTAGTAACACAGAAGCCAATTATAAAACTTAGGAGGGGAATAAAAAACTTAGGAAAGCAAGGACCATACCATACAGTAACTTTTACATGACAGGGTATAGAGTTTGGATTTTAATGAAAATGGAAACTATTGGCAAAGTAGTAATAAATTTTTTTTTTAAGTACTTGGCAACTAGGTAAAGAAAGCATTTATAGCAGGATATGAAATGAAATGAGGAAACCAATTAAAATGCAGCTAAAACAATCTAATTTTGGTGCAAATAGTAGGCTCCAAATATTTCAATGCTACCCTACGTTTCCCAGGCGTCCTTGCACATAGGTTAGAACCATGTGACTAGTGATGACCAATAGACTGTAAACAAAAAGGACACTGCCATTTTCAGTCCATCTAAGGATCTCCAAAACCACTCTTTGTATAACTAACAAGACCATACTATTATACTTTAGTAGGAAGATGATCATAGTCCAAACCTCAGTGGATTTTATGTAAGCCACTGCAGACCTTTGCTGAGTTAAACCACTGAGGTTAGGAGGCTGATGTGTGACTCAATATAACCTATTCTGAACTAAAACACTGAATATGAAAATGGTTTGGAGTGGAAAGAGGAGGGCAGATAAAGAAGATAAAGTAAGAGGATGGATTCGAGCTTCATTTTAAAGTTAATGGACTTGCAGAAGTATAGCATTGAAGTAAACATGGGAAAATTAAAGATAATCTTCCATATTCATTGTCTTCCAGTTGGAAAATTTTCCCATAAAATGCAATTTGCTATTGCTATCAAGTTGATTACTTAATGATCAAATATAATAGAGAAAAAGAAAATATTCATTTCTTCTTCATTTTGAACTTCTGGTAAAGACATTCTGATGCTGAAATTAGTATTATAAAAATTATTTTCCTGTTCATACATTCTATTAGAATTAGACTAACATACAAAAATAGAAATACAAGATTAAATTTAAGTAAACAAAATCATGCCAAAGCCTTGTGATGAGATGAATTATGTATCTCACATTTTAATAAGTGAATAAAATCTGTTTGCTATGCTTAAAAGTGGTAGACATCCTTGCCACTAAAAATGTTCCCTTGCTTGAAATGTTTTCTTTAAAAATAATTATGGTTGTAAACACATAACACATGAGCATATGGCTAACTTGCTGAAAGGAGATTAACACCTGTGGTATTCTAAAGACAAAACATAGTTTGTGTTAACAATTTATGTAACCAATGATGTAATGACTAATAAAATGTGAGTGTAACTAGTCAAAATATAGCTGATAGAATAGCAAACCCATAAGATTTGAGGCATACCCAGAATATCCAAAGAGACAAACTAGTTTATAAGTCTAACCTGCTAGACCATTAAGAACATTGACTTCCTGCATCTCTCTGAAGTGTGCTGACCTGATCACACACCTTCATATGCAGTCCATGACATGGTACTCCTGCCTCTAGTGAAGATCAGGGCAAACACATCTGTGAGTGGAGACTACCTGGGCACTGAGAGAGCAATCAGTCCCCAAAACAATAGCAAATGCCTTCAGTCGCCATCTTTGCTGGCTTGTAGTCACCACTTAACTTGCTAACGGAAATAAGTACAGCTGGTCAAGTAGTTTTGAGAGCAATTTCTCTTTTTATTAAATACTTTTTCACATTTTGAACCGACATCTCTGTTTTGACTTTGAAGTGTGGTTCCTCAAAACAAGACAGAGCTTTCCAATATTGTATCTCAGATTACCAAGATTTCAAGAGATGTATAAATTAATTTTGCCTTTAATGGATTAAGAGTTTTTTAGATCACTAATACAATGAATTAATTATGACTAGAGATCAAAAGAGAAGGTTCAGTTGTGAAAAATAATGATTCCAAGGGAAGTAAGATTTGTCCTACAAAATATAAATTGGGCCAACCTTCCCTACTAGGAATTGCTTGCCCAGGAAAAGTTTATCTTTCCCTGGATTTGGGTTTAGATTGGGGTGGGCAAACTTTTTCAGTAAATAGATAGAGTAAACATAGGCTTTGTGGACCACATGGTCTCTGTAACAAGTACTCAACTCTGTGTTTACAGCATAACAGCTACAGGGATACATAAATGAGGGGTATAGCTGTGTTCTAATAAAACTTTATTTACAAAAAAGAGAGTGGGCCAGATTTGGTGCATGAGCTATAGTTTTCTAACCCCTGGTGTAGATCATCTTTTAATATGAATCTTCTGCTTCCCAAGGGATTATTTCTTTTGATAATGTGCCTGTGCAAATATTTGGCCAATATTGAATAAGATTTTCTTACTAATATTGATACAATACTATATGAGAATATAAGTATTAGAAACACTGTCTCAGTCTATACCTTGCCTTTCATTTTTGTAATGGTCTTTTGAAAAGCAAAGGATTCTAATTTTGGGGGGATGGGGATCAAACTCAGGACCTTGAGCTTGCAAGGCAGGCTGAGCTAAATCCCTGGCCATTAAGGATTTTAATTTTGATGAAGCACAAATGTATCAAATTTTTCTTTTTAGTTATTTTTGTGCACTAAGAAACTGCTAACACAAAGTCACAAAGATTTTCTCATGTTTCTAAATTTTCAAGAATTTTTAGAGTTTGGCTTTTTGATCTATGATTCAATTCATCTTTTTGTGTATGGTGTGAGGCAATTTTTAAAAATAGGAAATCCAGTTCCTGAACTATTTGTTGAAGAGATTTCATTTATCCTTTAGCAGACAGTTCCATCTGCTTACTCTCCTTTAATAAGAAAACACTATTGTTGAATATGTAAGATTATCTCCGAATGTTTGTTGTATATAGAAACACGTATTCTCCTTAGGATATCTGTTATCTACCTATTTATGTCACTACCTTAGGTAAATACTATACTATTATTATACTTTAGATTAATTCTTAAAAATCTAGTAGTATAAATTTTCCACCTTTATTATTTCTCAATACTATTTTGAACATTCTAAATTTGATGAGTTAGTCAATTTCTAAAGCAAACCAAAAACTAATATAGTTTTTTACTAGGATTGCATTGGATGTATAGATTCACTCTTGGAGAGCTGACTTCTTAAAATTTTCAAATGAGTGTATAAGTATATGGTATATTTCTGTGTTAATTTCTCTCAGCTATATTTTGTGCACTTTTTAAAAAACTTATGTTGATGTATTTCATATGTACAGATGCTGTTGTTATACAGCATCCACAAACTGTTTAGGTGGTAATATATAGAAATATAATTTTTGAATACTGACCTTATATACTGTGGCCCTGCTAACTTCACTTATGAGTTTTAATAATTTCCGTAACTCTTCAGTACAATGCTAATTTAAGGCATGTAATTGGACATCCTTACCTTCTTCTAAATCTTACCAAAAAAGCATTCAGGCTTTCATCATTAAATATATATATTGGCTATAGATTTTCTGAAAATGCCATTTATCATATTGAAGAAGTTGCTATCCATGGTTTGTTGTTAATTCTAATCATAAATGGGTTAGAATTTCATCAAGTATTTTTTTGGTATCTAAGGAAATTTTCATATATTGTTATTTGATTCTGAATATTTAATCAGCATTGATTCCTATCTATACATGGGTGGTCACGATGTATTTTTTATATTTTGCTAGACTGTATCTGATAGTTCATTACACATTTTTGTGGCTACAGTCAGTGGAGATATGGATCTACTATTGTTAAAATTTTTGTCTAGTTTTGGAATGAAGCTAATGCTCGCTTCATAAAATGGATGGGAACTATTTCCTCTTATTTTTTTGAAGGGACTTGCATAGCGTTGAAATTATTTTTTTACTTAAATTTCAATAAAATTAGTCAATGAAGCCATCTGGGCCTGGAATTTGCAGGTGGGAAGATTTTTATTATTAATTCAATTTCTCTAATTGATGGAAGGTATTTTATTTTCTATTTCTCCTATGCAATTTTGGTAATTTGTATCTTAAGCCATTATCCTATCTGGTCCAAATAGTTAAATTTATTGGAACACAGTCATTAATAATATTCCTTGATTATTCTATTAATGTGTGCAATATCTGGAGTGAAGTTTTTCTTTCTTTTCTTCTATTGGTAATTTTTTTCCTGATCAGTCTATCTATGTAAATTAACTCAATCTTTTCAAATAATTGTATTTTAGTTTCACTGATTTTTTCCATTGCTTTTGTTTCATTATTTTTATTCTGTATCTTTTTTCTATTTGTTTTGGATTTTATTCCTTATAATTTTTAAGTAGGAAACACAGATCATAGACGTTATACCATTTCTTCTAAGATAAGCATTTCTAGCCAGAGCTTTTATTTGTACTGCTTCAGTAGTTTAATAGCTGAATGACATAAGTGATACTGAAATTACATCATCAGTTTAAAACATTTTATAGTTTCTTTTGTGATTTCTTCCTGACTCATGAATTATCTGGAAATATGTACTTTAATTTCTCTGTATTTGACTCATATATTTCTCATTTCTTCTTTGTGTAGATTTGAATTTTCACCAACTAATGCTTTTCATTTGGACTGAAGAAAATTTTTAAGTATTACTACAGTTCATGTATACTGACAGCTTTTTATCAGTTTTTCCTTACTTGGAAGTCCCATTTTGTCTTTGTTTCTTCAAATATAAATTTACTAGGTAGAGATGCCTATGTTGACTTTTTTCCTTTTAAAACAATTTTTATTAGTATATGTTTGTTATACATCAAGATTATAATCAGTTTGGGTTATTGAATCCCAAACTGAGCATTTTTCCACCCTCTTCTTCTCCAGATCCCCTCCAATCTCTACCTCTTATTTCTTAAAATGTTTCATTTAATCTGCTTTTTAATTTGTATTTCATCTCAGCATTTTAAATATATCATTTAATAATTTATGGTTTATATACCTCCCAATGAGAAGTCAATAGTAATTTTTATTTAGTATTAATTTCTTCTAAATGTCTATTCTTCTGTTAAGCCGAAAAAGAAGTTTTCATTTTGGATATTGCACTTTCCACCTATGAAAGTTCAATGGCTATTTTATCTTCCATTTTTTGTTATGTTCATGTTTTCCTTTTAAGTCTTCAAGCATGTTTACAATATCAAAGTCTTTGACAATTAATATCATCTCCACCATTTTGTAGATACAGATATGGATATACAAACATATCCACATACAAAAATAGATGTATATATATGTATACATACAAATGTCCAGAAGTTGGTCATGGGTGTACCCATTACACTAAGGAAGTCATTAAATTGAGGAAGATTTAGATGGTCTCAGGAAAGTAAATAGTAAATTAACACATCTATAGGCTTAACTACGACCAGATGAGACATTTGGCCACGGTATTTTCCCAACTGGAGGAAAATAAATGGAACTTACATTTTTGGGGGGAACTCCATTAGCAAAAACTGAGCCAAATATTCACCAGCAGAAATAAGGGTAAGAATGTAGTTCAGCCTCCAATAACATACATTCAAATGCCCAACCCATTTCAGATATGGTCACAAAGGATAATGGACAAATAATAATTACAAAGAGCAAAGTGAAAGACTATGGAAGGACAAAGGACAAGGGAGCTTCCTCAGAAAGCAAAACTGGGGTCCTACTAAGACCATACTTCACTGCCAGAGCATGAAATCTTATTACTGTCAGGACCAGGAACAATCATGTACACCCCCATTCTCTTTTCCAATGAGAGTTTCAGTAGCTTTCTTTTCCTACTCTGTCATACAAGGGAGTTAGAAAATGTATATATAAGTGTATGAGTTATCGCATCATGATGAACCACATCTTGACCTGATAGAAGCTACTCCACAAACTGATGTGATCTGGGGTTGTCATTCTTGAAAAGTTGGTGTTTTATGTATGAAAAAGGACTGTATGGACATTTGGGTGGCTAAAAGGGACAAATGAACAGATTGCCCCCTATATTTACTCTCCTCTACTTTTTATAATAGAACCACTTGATTTTTGGCTAAGCCCTTGGCAGAACAGCTACAGACTTTATCTCCTAACCTAACTTGTAGTTAAGTTTGATTATGTGACAAAATCCTTGACAGTAAGATGTGAGCCAAAATAGTATGTGCAACTTCTGAGTTTTAATATCAAGACTCAGAAGTTTTTAATATCAAGACTTTTGATATTAAAACTGATTGGATGTTTCCTTGAAATTACTAGGAGTGAAAATGAGATGAAGTTCTTAGGGAATCAGTTTCACCAATGCAGACAAGAGCAGCATCCTAGGGGATACCAAAGGCAACAGGTCTCTGTTAAACCCCCCAAACACATCTAATTTTCAATTGCTAAATGAGATAAAAATAAATTTTATATATTTATGTTTTATTATGACAGCTAAATTAGCATATACCTAAATTAACAGATCCCATCTTCAAAAGTATTTTATCCATTAGGATCATTTAGGTTAACAAGTTCACATTTAAAATGTTCATTTCTTTAAAGAGATTAAGCCATGACATAAGTTAATAACTTTAATATTCTACAACCTAGCTGTATATACACATACTCGTGAAACAATCAAAAAAGGAATTAAAAAATAGTTGTGAACTCTAGGAATTCCTGCATGAAGACAAAGCAAATTAAGGGGTGAGGCTTAGGATATCCAAGGACAATGTGACACTAGAATTTAAAAAGCCTTCTAGAAGCAAGTATAATTGAGAGTGACATAACTGGATCTGTTATGCAAGCCTACCTAAAAACTCTGGCAGAACCCACCGTGTCAACTGCCTAAACTGAAATTTTTGATATTAGTCTAAAAGAATTCACACATCAGATAAACAAATTTAATTCTCCTACCATCTGTCTCTGCTATCAAATCCTCTACTCTAAAGAAAAAAAGGAGGGAGGGAGAAACAGAGAAGCTCTACAGTTAGCACCCTCTTTCCTTTAAATAAAAAGGATTTTGAAATTCATTGATCTGTTAAATAGTCTTAATTGTTCTTATGTAACACTGATCACTGACAACTAGGGATACATATTTTAAAAAGGAATAAAATATTTACTAAAGGAGCAATTCAGTAAGCATTGTATGTGTATGTGTATGTATATGTGTGTGTGCACAGGTAAACACTGTCTCTCTTGTTCAGGAAACCAGACAACCATGCAGTGTTTCCAAACTAAATACTGTAAAAGAGCCGAGCTGAAAGGAAAAGGAAAGCTAAAATTCAGCGAGTTCTGTATTCCGTGCTCAGGAATTACAAATCTAAAACCTTTCAGAGGAACATCTTTTTCTAAGGCACACAAACGGGCTTAGTGATGGCTCTACTTAACACTGTAATGGAGGCTGCGCACGGTGGCTCATGCCTGTAATCACACTGAAAAGAAGCTAAAAGATAATTAAAATTACCCTTGTTACTCAAAAGGTGAGTACTAAGTTCAAGCAGAAGCATTTCTTCTATTAATACTCTATAGTATGTACATTCTTCAATAATCTTATGTTCTAAAAAATAAAAATAGCTGGATTTAAGGTGATAATAGTGCCAGACAACACAAATCATATAAAAGTTTAAAACCTAAGCCCTAACATAATTCTTATCAAAATATTTTCCACTGGCATTTGTACCTAAAATGAACCCAGGCCATCTTTTGTTTTTGGTACTAGGGATCGAACTTAGGACCTTGCACTTGTGAGGCAGGCATGGTGCCACTGAGCTAAACCACCAGCCCACCCAGTCCATCTTTTAAAGCTTCTTATAATGGGGCTCATGTTTCTTCCCTTGATGGGGGTCCATAGAGCCATTCAGTTCTAATGAAGAAAAATTTAATAAAAATTTAAAACATTACCTGGAAATAGCCTCTACATCGACCAATTTCTTTTTATTTTTATTTATTTTTGGTACTGAGGATCAAACTCAGGATCTTACACTTGTAAGGCAGGCCCAGCACCACTGAGCTAAATCCCTGGCCCCTCAATTTCTTTTTTTAACACAAGAAAAATGTCTTCAGAGCTTAGCCAACTGAACTTGCATCCTCCTCGGATGTTTACATAGGGGAACATACAACAATTTTTGAAGTCAATAAGCCAACAACTTCCTGAACTATAAGAAGGTACTTCTACAAAATTTTCAGCATTTTCTTTATATCTTTATATATTGCTGATACTTTCATTTTAGTTGTGACAAAGCATGAATGTGATCATTTCAAAACAGTAATGTATCTATAATGGCTTGGGAAAAATCCAAACCAAATTTCATATTGTACTTATATCACTCAACTATATGGCAAATATACATACTAATTCACATTTTTAAATACTGTAACACAACTGCATACATTTTAATATTACCAAGTATGAAATGTCAATACTTTCAACAACTTTAAAGAAAATGGTTCTAATTTTTACATATACAACTTTGGACTATTCTATTTCCTCAGTGCTAAGATGCCATCAATTTTAAGATATACCTCCAATTTAATAAAAGAATGCCTGGGTTGGGAAATAATATGATATTAATTATAGAAATCAATTATAAAGTACACTTCACTTTTAGAAACATTAAAAACTACCTAACCTATTATATACATATTTTAGAACCCAAGAAAAGTGTTACATTGAAAGTCTACATAAGTTTTCATAAACTGTGTTTTATCTTAAAGGTATGAAAATTTATTAAGTTTTTAAAAATAAGTTTAATGACATCAGTTCTAAAAAAAGTCCATTCATAAACAGTAGTTTGGATTTATCTAAGAAAACTTAAAATTGGAATTCATAGACTTTTTAAAATGTTTAGCTTTATTAAGGCTCAAATGACAAAAATTTATATATTTATGGAATAAAATGTATGTATTATGAAATTACTAAATGAATTTAATTAGCATAGCAGTTAACTTCCTGATCATTTTTAATGATGAGAACATTTAAGATCTAGTGTCTTAACAACTCTCAAGTACACAATGTATTGGAGGGTCCGTATTACTCAGTCATCATATTAACAATAAATCTCCAGAACTTATCCCTCCTATCTAGATGAACCTTTGACATTGTGACCAACATATTTCCATCACTCCTCACCCTGAGAAATCTCTCTGGTAATCACAAATCTACTCTGTTTCTATGGTTTGACTTCTTTTCCTCATTTAGGTAAGATCGTGTATTTTTTTTCTGTGCCTGACTTAATGATTTTTCAGGTTAAGCTATTTCTTTAATGATGGGATTTCCTGCTTATTTATTTATTTTTGGTACCAGGGATCAAACTCGGATCCTTGCACTTGTGGGGCAGGCGGCGGAACCACTGAGCTAAATCACCGGCCCATGCTTTTTAAATGTTTAGTAGTGTTCTGTTATATATTTTATTGTGAGTGAATATGAATATGGTAATTCAGACAGCTATTCAACATACTAATTTCATTTTCTTTGGACTCATCTCCAAAAATAGAACTAGTGGATAAAATGGTCGTTCTAAGTTGCTGAGGAAACTCCTATCACCATAATAGCTACACTAATTTATATTATTAATAGCATATAATGGTTTCCTTTTCTCTATATCCTAACACTTGTAATGCTTTATCTTATAATAGCCCTTGTGACAAATGTGAGACATTATCTCATGGTGCTTTTGATATTTCCCTTATGATTAGTGAGTTAATGTTTTTTTAAATACCTGTTGGCCATTTGCATGTCATTTCTAAATAGGTTCTTTGCCTATTTTTAATTGGGTTTTCTTGCTATTGAGTTCTTTGGATTCCATATATATATTAGATATTAACCTCTTAACAGATGTAAGGTTTGCAAATATTTTCTTCCACTCTGTAGGCTCTCTCTTCACTCTGTGGTTCCTTTTGCTGCGTGAAAGCTTTTTAGTTTGGTGCAATACAAATGTCTATTGTTTTCTTTTGTTGCTTGTGCTGTAAGGCCATGTCCCCAACACTAAAGTCAAGCTTTTTCTGTTTTCTTCTAAGAGTTTTACTGTTTCAGGTCTTATGTTTAAGTCTTTAATCCATTTTGTGTTGATGGGACATAGAGTGACATAAGGATCCAATTTTATTCTTCTGCATGTAGATATTCAATTTGCCCAACATTTGACAAGACTGTCCTTGCACATTTATGTGTTCTTAATATCTTTGTCAAAGATCAAATAACCATAAACACATGGGTCTATTTCTAGGTTCTCTATTCTGACAGGTATATATGTCTGCTTTTAATGCCAAGTCATGCTGTTTTGATCATTATAACTTGGTTATATATTTTGAAATCAGTGCCTATAGCTTTGTTCCTGTTGCTTAGGATGCTTTTGCTATTTGGGTTCTTTTGGGTTCTATGCAATTTTTGGATTTCCTTGTCTATTTCTGTGGAAAATGTGATTGGAATTATAAGGGTTGCATCTATAGATCATGTTGGGTAGTGTGGACATTTTAATGTTAATCTTTCCAATACAAAAAAACAGACTTGTATCACAGTTAAGTGTCTTTATAAAAGAGATATAAAGAACTTTGTTCATCTTTTCCACCATGTGAGGATCCAGCTAGAAGGCACCATCTTTACTAGCAGAGTATAAACTCATCAGTTGCTGACTCTGCTGGTACCTTGATATTGGACTTCTAGGCCTCCAGAACTGTGAACAGTTAAGTCTCTATCGTTTATAAACTCCCCAATCTAAGGAATTTTCTCATAGCAGCCTGAATAGGCTAAGGCAGGAGCTATCTTTATCTTCTTTCTAATTTTAGAGGGAAAAAAGTTAATTTTTCTCTTTTTTTGCTACTGCGATGTTAGCTGTGAATTTGTCACTTATGACTGTTATCATGGCAAGGTAAAATCCTTCTACACATAATTGTTATTATTCTTTAAATACTTGATAGAAATCAGCAGTGAAGCATCAGGTTCTGGGCTTTTATGGGAGACTTTTTATTACTGTTTCAATTTCCTTACTACTGGTTGGCTCAGACTTTCTATTTCTCCATAATCCAATATTAATAGGTTATATGTATCTAGGAATATTCCATTTCTTCTAGGTTATAATGTTCATAACAGTCTCTTATGATCCTTTTTGGTTGACTGATTTACAATGTTTCCTTTTTCATTTGTAATTTTGAGTCTTCTCTTTTTAAATCTTAATGGTTTTATCAATTTGCTTAAAACCAGCTCAATTTCACTAATCTTTTGTTGTTTTTCTTGTCTTTCACTTAATTCTGCTCTGACCCTATTATCTTCCTTGTATTAACTCTGGGTTTAGGTTTGTTTTGTTTCTTATTTGCGGTATAATATTGTTAAAACCTTTCCCCATTTTTAATATAGGCATTTTTATTGCTATAAATTTTCCTAAGATGCTTTTACTACATCCCATAAATTCTGGTATGTTGCATTGTCTATTTTCATCTCACAAGGTATTTTAAAATTTCTCTTTATCCACTCATCTATTGGTATCTCAAGAGCATGCCATTTTTATTTGTGAATTTTCAAATATTTCTCCTATTATTCATTTCTAGTTTACTACAATTTTAATTGGAAAAGATACTTGATATTTCAATCTTAAGTCTGTTAAGATTTATATTTGTGGCCTACCATATGAGGTATCCTGGATAATGTTTTCATGTGTTCTTCAAAAGAATGTGTGTTCTGCTGCTGCTGTATGGAATGTTCAGTATATGTCTGTTATGTTCACTGGGTTTAAAGTGTAGTACAAATGAAAATTTTCTTTCAAGATATTCTATCTAGATGATTTATCTGTTGTCAAAAGCCCTCTTCTATTACTGTACCACTCTCCCTTCAGAACTGTTAATATTTTTATTATCTATCTCCAATATATACCTACAATCTTACATCCTCTTGATTGATAAAGTTGACACTTTACCAATATATAATGATCTTTGTCTCATTTTACAGTTTTTTAATTTAAAGTGTACTTTTTCTCATATAAGTGTAGCTACTCTTATTCTCTTCTAGTTTCCATTTGTAGGGAATACTTTTTTGCATTTGTTTGCTTTCAGTGTAATGTGTATTTAAATCTGAATTGAGTCGCTTATATGGTGTACATAATTAAGACTTTTTGTTTCAATCCATTCTACAACTCTGTCCTTAGACTGAAAAATTTAATCCATTTACATTCAAGATAACTATAGGTAAGGATTTATTGCCATTTTTTAAAATGTAGATTCTTTGTTCCTTTCTTGTCTTACTGTTACCCTGTGTGATCTGACAATTTTCTGTAGTGTTGTGTTTTGATTCTTTTCTCTTTATTTTTTGTGTCTATTACAAGTTTTGCTTTATGGTTACCATGAAGCTTACAAAAACTTCAACAATGGTTATAAGTCTATTTTAAGCTGATAACAACTGTATTTACCATTTTCTATAGCTATAATGAAATAGCAGAGGCTAGGTACTCTGCAAAGAAAGGTTTATTAGCTCAGTTTTGGATTTGCAGCCTCTTCAGTTTGGCCTCTAGTGTAGGCCTTCACAGCTACTCCACAGATGGCATCCTGATATGCAAGTGGGAAAGATCACATGGTGCAATAGCAAGCTAAGACATGTGAGGGGCCACCCCTGCTTTTTTATTTTTTTTAACAATCCTCTCTCAAGAACTCATGAGAACTACCTTAATCTCTTCCAAGGGCAGTGCCCCAATGACCTCCACCTCTTAAAGCTCACCCCACTTCTTACTACCACCACACTGGGAACCAAGCTTCCAGCATATGAACCTTTGGGAGACACACTTAAACCATATCCAAATCATAACAATTACTTTACTTTGAATTCAAAAACAGTTCACATTTTTATGTTATGTACCCTACAGCAAATTATTAGGTATTATTAGTTTTGTAATTTAACCATCGGAGTAGAAATGTTAGTATAATTTTCATATCATTGTTATTGTACTGAAGTATTCTGAATTGACTATTTACATTTACCAGCAAGTTTTATAATTTCATGAGAATGTTTGCTACTACTTAACATTCTTTTCTTTCAGCTTGAAAAAGTCCCCTTACCATTTCTTGAAAGGCAGGTCTAGTGACTGACTCCCTCCGCTTTTTTGAGTCTTATCTCTGTTGTTTCTGAAGGATCACTTTACTGGTAAAGTATTTTTGGTAGGGAAGTTTATTTTTTTATTTTTTTTTGGTACCAGGGATTGAACTCGGGTCCTTGTGCTTACAAGGTAGGCACTGGAACTGCTGAGTTAAATCCCTGGCCCTTCTTTTAGTATTTTTAATGTCATCCCTTACTTTACTGGCCTGCCAATTTTCTGAGAAATATGATGATAGCCACCTGAAAGTTTCTGTGTATGTGGAGAACTTCTTTCCCTTGCTGCTTCTATTTCCTGCTGTTGTCTGTGTTTTTGACAGTTTAATTGTAACATGTCATGGTGTAGTTTCCTTTGGTTTGAATATGACTGGAGACCTTTGAACTTTCTGTACCTGGATGTATATATTGTTCCCCAGACTTGGGGAGTTTTCAGTCATTATTTCTTTAAAATCATTTCACACTCCTTTGTCTCTTTTTATTCTTCTTTAATTCTTAGCATGCAAGACTTTTAAGGATATCCCATAAATTCAGTAAGATTTCTTTAAAAAGAAAGCATATAATACATTACAGTTGATTGTAAGTAATTTTCCTTGAGTTTACTACACAATAGATATTACTTAGAAGTTCTATACACTCTGTTTTAAAAGAAAGCACCTCATATAAGAAACAAAATGGCAGTTATGTACTATGTAGGGGAAAATGGAATAGTAAAATCACAACTTGCATAATCTTGTTTAGGGTCTTTGCTTATTTTTTTCTTCCTCAGACTGGATTATTTTCAAATAATCTGTCTTTGAGTTTACAGATTCTTTATGTTTGATGAGTTCTGTTGTTGATGCTCTCTACTGTATTTTTTTCCTTTCAATCTGTTTTTCAGTTTCAGAACTGTTTGGTTCTTTTTCCTTGAATCTGTCTTTTAAACTTTTGTCCGTGTGTTTTTCTTCTGTTTTTGTTAAGATGTCTCTATGTTCTCTTATAGTTTGCTGAGCTCTCTTGAAAACAATGATTTTGAATTTTTTGTCAGGTAATTCATCTTTTTCTTTGGGGTCTTGTTACTGGAAAATTATAATCCTTAAGTGGTGTAAGTTAAGTTGCCTTGCACTGATGTTTGTATATTAGATGGAGCACTCACCTCCTCCACTTTTTTGTTTTTTGAGACAGGGTCTCAGTATGTGGCTCAGTCTAGCCTTGAACTATGTTGTCCAGGTTGGCCTTGAACTTGTGGCAATCCTCCTGCCTCAGCTTCCTGAGTGCTGGGATTACAGGCATACACTACCACACCAGGCATCCTCCACTTTTTATACATTGGCCTCAGTGGGTGCAAGGATGCAGTTGAGTGAAATGCAACAGAGTTGGCTCAGTGAGGACACAAGTGTCATTTCCATAAAGCGCTGTTATCTGAAGACAGCACTGGTGGAGACAGCAGAGATCTTCAGCATACAACACTGTGGTTGTTCACAGCAGCGTCAGTGGATGTTGGACTCTTGTGATAAATGCTGTTCAGGTTTCCTGGTCTATTTTTTTTTTTTTCAATCTGGGAGGTTGTGGTCAAGGAGGTCCCTCTGTGTACTGACAATGATGTGTGATGTACAGCATCTGTGCAACAGTCATACAGCTGGAGTACGGAACATAGGGTATATAGAGGGACCACGACTTCAAGGTCTGGGGCCAAGGTCACACTTATGCCTGGAGTGCAAGCACACCTCCTGCTGGCCGCACTGATGGTGTGTAAAACATGACTGCCTGTGGAACAGGTAAGGAGCTGGGATCTGGAGCACCAGTGAATGCAGAACTACTGTGGCTCTGGGGTTTGGGTCACAGGCCAACTCACTGTGACAGGAGAGTCAGTATCTAGAAAACAGACATGCACAGAGAAACCATAGCTCCAGAGCCGACTGAAGAGCATTCTATAGTTGCACTGGTGCTGATGTTTGAGGTGCAGATACACAAAGAGCTATAGAGGTTCTAGGCATGGGGAATGGGCCAGAACACTATGACTGAGGTGTAGGTGCTCACTGAGCAACAACAAAGCTAATGTCTATAGCTTGGTGCAGAGAGCCACCCAGGCTCCAGGGCTCAGGGTGGGGCTAATGCACAGCAGCAGTAGCTCTCCTGTTTGAGGCAAGGGTGTACACTGTGAAGCCACAGAGACAAGGTCTTGAATGTGGTCCTAAGTAAAACAGTCACAAAGGCAAGGTCTGGTGTTCAGGTAAAGGAGCTATCAAAGCTCCAGTATGGGGCACATTTGAGATTGGGAGGGTGGTGACCCCAATCCTGCAGCAGCCCGACAGCTCTTTCTTGTTGCAGAGTACAGCAACATCTGCCTCTCCAGAGGATCTTCAGCAGATGGCTCTGAATTATCCTGGCAGAAAAATATGGCGCTACTGATTATAGTGGCATCTACGACATGGTTAATATTGAGAGCCCACCTTTCTTCACTTCTAGCCTTTCCAGATGTCTTAGATACGCTTCTCTCCCTAGCTATCCTTTCTGTGCAGTTATATTCCCTTTTTCCCTTCCTCCACTGTGTTGCTGCAGGTTCTTTCTTGGTCCCTCTGGCTCTCTCAAGGACATTTTTATCCATGGGTAGATGACTGTACCTTAGCTTTTATAAGTGGGGAGGGGCAAGGGCTGGTATCTCCTACTCTGTCATTTTGCTGATATCACTCTCCTAAACTGTACTTTTATATCAAACCTAGGAAAACATGAATGGTGATTTCCTCCTGGGAAATAAAATCACAACTTGTATAACCACTCCAAAGTACCTTTCCCCTCAAGGTATATAACTGCTATTTTGTTTCTCGTAGGAAAGTGGTTTATTTTAAAACTGAAAGGATATAAGACTTTTAAGTGATACATATTACATATACCAATATTAAGGAAAATTACTTCTGTCACCTAGAGAGTACTCTATAAACAACATGGTCCCAAAAGATGTTTCTCCACTTCACTTCATCCCGTGAGAATCAAGGCAGTCAAAACAATTAATCAAATTGATCATCCTCAGTTGTGTTGGGGTATAGAAGAAAGAATTGTGACTTAGAGCAACATTTAAAGAAATTCATGAAACTGTAAGCAATGTGGTGCTTTTTTAATGAAAATCTTCAACTTTATAACAACACTTAAACTTTGCTAGTTCGAAGAAACAAAGTAAATACTTCTGCTTTGTTTTGGACACTAAGATACTAAAAATGCTTCAGTCTACCTAACTCTGGCCTAATCCATCTAAAATATTTAGATGTAACAGTATAGACTAAAAATTTAGTTAGAGGATGGAGGCTAAAATTCCAGCTGTGCTGTTCACTGACTTTACAACACTAAGCAAATTCACAGAACACACTAAGATCACATTACTTGAAATACCTTTTAAAAACAAATGAGCTTATTTTAATTGAAGTATTTCTTTCCTCAAAGGTGTTCACACAGTATATATATAATTTTTTAAGGCTAACCCACCTCACAATTATAATTCTGAAGTTCTGTCCTTGATTGGGCTTCTGCTTATCCTCTTACAAAATGGAAAAGGGTTTTCAAGTAACACTGCAAATTCTCTGGAACTGTTTTTCATTTAACTCCTTGTTTTCCTTAAAATCAAACTTACCTATTTCATTAGAGAATACGAGACAAATGTGAAAAGAATTTGTAAACTCTACATTATACAAATGTAGAGGTACTCATGTTTGCCATTTATTAATGGAACGTTAGCAGTCTCTTTACCATTTGAATCTCACATTGAGTTCTTATTCCTAGTTATCCAGCTCATCAAAAAGAAATATTGGATCACTTGGCTTTTTAGTTTTATTTTATTTTCCTTTCCATTGGCAAAACAGCAGCAATAAATCTGTGATTATTCATTTCTGGGGGCCTTTAAGAAGTTACTTTTTTCTTTTCTGTTTTTCAGTCTGAGAAGATTGACCCAACAGATCTACCTGGATTTTTTTCTTTTTTTGGTGAATGCCTACATCTGGTAAGAAGAATTTCCTTTTCAAGCGTGCTGATTTACGTATCTAAATGAAATTCAAAAAAAATTGAATATATATGGAGACCAATTTGGGGAAATTATGAGGTATTTTCCCTCAGCCTTTGAGGCAGTTATGTGATCTGGTAGAGCAGACTTTCTGAAATAAGATAAGGCATCACATTTGTTCCTTTTCTACAACTTTAGAAGATCAAAATACGTCTGTGTCAAAATATGTCAGTTTCCTCACTATATATTCTGGAAGAAAGTAAGCGACTGTTATTTCCAAAAGGAAAAGTAAATAAAAGAAATGATATAATTCTGAGGCCTTACTACCAGGTGAAAATAACGTAATAGTAGCTGACTCTTGTCGGTAAGCCACCTACACATCCCCTTACATTTAACCAGTTCAATACACCTGACTTCCCAACTGCCAACATCCACATTTCTTGTCAGACGGCTTCTTTTTGTTGTTGCCTGATCCTGTTTTGCTACCCAAGTGGTAGGATAGAAGTGCCAGAGAACTAATACTACCAAGAGTTGCCTGAAATAAAAAACTGATGGGGCCTGGTCTAAAACTACCCCTATTCCTAAGCTCTCACATGGGTTACCACTGAAGTATGTGTTTTCCATTATCACTCCAAGTTTCTCCCAGTAGTATTAAGCCTCAGTTCTCCACAGTAGTGAATTGTTTGATAATGCACACTTCATTGGCTGCCTTATTGATGCCTTAGTATGTACTGGCACTTTACAGTTAATATTCCATCTAATTATCTCTAGACTCTTTAAAGTAAATCAAAGAAAAGGAATCAGATTTAGAAAGATTAAGCACAATCTTGCTTAGGATCACAGAGCAAGCCAGGATTGTAACGCCAATTATTTCCAGAACCTGAGCTCTTTCACTTGTATTGAGAATGAAACATTGAGAAAAAAAATTTCCATTCATATTACAAACCTACAAAGAAAATAAGAAACTTGTATCTCAAACCTACAAAAAACATGAAACCTTCCTAAAATCCTGAAAGAAATAAATTTTCTTAACTTTAACTGCACACTACTCATTCCACCAAAACTTTTAAATTGCATCAATAACAATCATAAGAATTTATCTATTGCCTATATTTTTGGAGGGAAGGAACAAGGGGCAACTCAAATATATATTTAAAACAACAATATAATGGTAATGGCTAATGTAAGTTTAATTACCTGACCATAGTAAAGGAATTCATGTTTCCTATCAGATCATAAACTCAAGAAAAATAGAAGACATATAATAATATAATCTAAGATTTTTAAGGCAAATATAACACATTTTATTTAATGATTTTTTTTAAAATTGCAAATATTATAATAAAATCATTACTTTTAATGTTAATATTGTGGCATACTTCATTCATTCCTTAAACATCCTTTCATGCAGTATCTAAGATGTACATAAACATCTAGCAGCCAGTTTAGTATCAAAACCAAAGGAAGGAGGGAAAATGACATCAAGTAGCAACTCCAGAATGAAAGAATTAAAAAATGTATGCAGTCATCCCTTGGTAACCATGGAGCATTGGTTCAAGACCTCTAGAGAGAGCAAAATCCAGATATTCAAGTCCCTTATATAAAATGGCACAGTATTTGCATGTAACCTATATACACATCCTCCTATATACTTTAAATCATTTCTTGATTCTTTATGATATCTAGTATAATGTAAATATGGTCATTACACTATACTGTTTGAGAAATAAAGTCAAGAAAAAAATCTGTACATATTCAACATAGATGCAATTTTTATTCAAGTATTTTTTTATCCATGGTTGGTTCAATCTATGAATACAGAGCCCACGGATAAAGAGGGTCAATTGTATATAAGGACTGTATATAGAGACTGCTAAGCCCAACTTTTTATATGTATACAACCATATATACATATATAGAGATATTCATCCATTCACTCAACAAATTCCAAACAACAACCAAACAGAAGACAATACTAGGCAGTAGATCTATGACAATGGAAAAAGAAGCACTTGCTCTTGAAATACTTTAAGTTGAAGTCAGCTTTAGTATTTGCCACTATGGGATTCATGATTTTAAACTGAGAAGTCTTCACAGTCAGGAAAATGAAAATTTAATTGTGTTAGCATTCACTTAAAAATTTAGGTCCACAAAATACATTTCTATCCACTATTTTATGTTTAATTCAGAAATGTATAGGTTAAAATATTTAACTACATTTGAAAATGTAGTTTCCACAAATATAGAGAAGAAAGCACCAAAAATGAACTTTAAAAGAAAGAAAATAAACTTAGGATATTATACATTTTTAAATGAATTTAACACCTGAAATTGAACTAAGTCCAACTTAAGAAAAATAATTTTTATACACATACCAAAAGATAGAGAATTTACATTTGTGTTATTTGTTATCAAAGGTCAGTAAACTTCAAAATTAATCAAATGTTGAAGAATCTTACTCTCATGAAATCTGTTAATGTCAGCAAAAATATTCAAAACAAATAAAATTTAATATCTAATACATGGATTTCAAGTAGCCAAAACAAGTAATAAAAACCCAAACAATTATCAAATAATTCAGTGACTTGGGGAATTCTATGAGTTATATAAATTTAGCATTATCGATTATAGAAAATATATTATATATGTGTAGATCAGATGAGTTTGACCCTAGAACATAGTCTGACTTCTAGAAATACAGATACAGGCTTTAATAACCAAGTCATTGTAATTCTAAAAGGTCAACAATTCAAAACGCTGGAAACTGACATCAAACTGCTTAAGACTCATTTTTTCCTAAAATATATGTCTACAATTCACAAAGCTCCTCGAGGTAAGAGACAAGATAGTATAGAAAACTTTCTAAACCAGGACACAGTTTTTCCCCAAGTTACTTCAGTTTTCCTCAATAAACTTACAGAGCTAACAAGAAAATAAATGAAAAGTATATTATTTGATGTTTTACATAAAATACTTTTCAATAGTTTGGATCTCCACATTTATGTATGTTTTATACAAATGTGTGAAGTTAGTGTTCTTTCAGTAGAAAGAATAAATTTTGATCAATCAATAATTATATGCATGGGATATAAGAAATTAACAGAAAGTACTGAAAGTAGTTTCTACCCTTAGTAGAGTTTAGGTTATGTAAGATTAATAGATATATTAGCAACCCATATGGAATAAGATATTTAATGATAAAATGTACGGCAGTCTAGGGAACACAAGGGAACAATGAAAGCAAATACTAATAAAATCAGCATCACGGACCGAAAGTTTTAGGTTTCCTATTTCTCTTTCTAGCTTAAAAGAGATAAACTTGCCTTTGGCTCCTCTCAATAAAAAAGTAAATATTTAATTTGTTAAATTAACCTACTAAATTGTATTAAATTGAATTTTTTTAGGAGTATTTTACATGTAAAACCATATATTTCTGAGCTTATTTCAGAAAATATGTGCCTCACCATTCTGATAACTATAAGAATCAGTCACTGACTCTTATAGTTGAGAAAGTTATCATTGTACATGAAAACAAGCATGGGCTTCGAGTCATATGCATGTGGGCAAAAGCCTGGCTCGCCCAACTTATTTGGCTTTTTAGTCATAGGCAAATTACCTAAACATACCAACTCTGTTTCTTAAGTGAAATAAGGGTAATCCAGTAAGATCCCAAAGTTGTCGAAAGAATTAAATGAAATATCATGTATAAGTATCCAGCATAATGCCAGCCAGAAAAATTATCTGTGCTCAATAACTATTATAGCTCCCACATTCAAGCAAATTTTAATTACAGTGAAATTAGAACACAAAGAGACTAGACTGTCCAGTGTGCTATTCCATTTCACTTCTCACTATAAAAAATGCGATCTTTCATTTATGATATTCAAAAAACAGAAAACAAGCTTACTTATAGCTAATTAGTATTGTTATTCCTGCATGAGTTTTCCCTAAACAGAACAGTTGAATTATTTTTCAATAGTCAGCCCTCCATATCAACAGATTCTACATGTGCAGATTCCACCAGCCACATACCAGGAATATTCAGGAAAAATATTGTATAGTCTTTTGTATAGAGTTTTTCCTTGTCATTATTCTCGAAATGTTACTGCAAAACAAGTATTTACATGGATTTTACGTTGTGTTGGGTGATATAGGTAACCTAGAGATGATTTAAAGTACACAAGAGGATATACGTATGTGCTAATATTACACCATTTTACGTAAGGGACTTGCATATCCATCTGCAGAAGGTCCTGAAACCAATCCTCTGTCGATCTGACATACAATAGCTTAACAAAGGAAACATTTTAAAAACTCACTGAAGTTTTATAACTTAAAAGATCATGATATTAAGATTTTAGAAAATCTATTTCCTTCTAGCATATCTTGAAACCAACTGCTGCTATATAGAATAGGAAAAGGTCTAATAATAATTTTGCACTTACACTGACACATTTTTTCTAATGGTATATTCATCCAACTCGTCATCAGAGCTGCTATCAGTTGCATCAGAATCCAGACCCTCTTCAATATGAGACAACAGCCCTGTAGCAGATAGTGCAACTCTCTGGATTTCTGCAGCCATACACCGAGTAAAGCCATTTTGTGCATCATCCCACAATTTATTCTCTGCAGTCAATATGTTGACTTCTGGCTTAATTCCAGTGCACTTAGGTAAACTGTTATCCAAAATTGTGCCAGGTTCATGAAAACTCTTCATTTTGGGCAGCTGATGTTTCATAGAAAATTTCATTTGCTGACCATAGTGCTTAACAACATGCTTTGCCAGGAGCATCTGCAAATGTTTCTGCATTCTTCTAGCCTGGCTAAGTAAAATTTTCTGTTTGCTTACACAATGAAGTAAACGAGCATTCACTTCCTCCTCTTTCTCAGCAGCTGAGGAACTATTACGCACATTTGAGAGGCCAGGTCCAATTTTCTTTTGAGCACAGTACAATAAACCCTTTTTAATGTCAGCATCAGTAACTTTATCCAAAAGTGCATTCTTTTGGAACTGTTTACAGTTTTGCAGTTGTGCTTTATCTACATTAGTATCTTTGGTTAGATTTGAATCCAAAATGATTTGTGTATCTTTCATGAGCTGGCTTGTATCTGATAGAGGCTCCTTTTTAACAAACTCTTCAGAATGAGAATGGCACATTTTATTGAGCTGAATGTTGCTGCCATTACGCAGTATGTTTTTCAGCTTATTGCACTTGGGCTCCCCTGATTTCTTTTGTTTGTAATTCTCATTGTATTTATTTAAAGTAGAATTAGAACTCATTAAAAGAACTGTCTGATAATGTTTTGAAGGCTGAGGGGAGCCAAAATGTTTTAAATTTACAAAATTAGTGTTAAGAGTAGGTTCAGGAGTCGGAAATCCCAGCAACTGAGAGAAAGGGTCTCCCTTTAGATTTTCATCTATTGTTCTCGCACTTTCCATGCATAGGATCTTGTCAGACTCCATGGTACTTGGCAAAGATGAAAAGCAGATACCCTTTGCTGCTGCTTCCCTCAGAGCTGGGGTCATGGCGATTCCTGCAGATAATTACTGCAAACCTAAAATAATATAAAAATTAACAATCAAATGTCTCGAAAAAGTTTTATGCTTATACTTTTTCCAAGAGTAACAAATATCTTGATGATTCTAATTAAAATATAAATGGAACCAAACTCTTCCTTTATCTCCCACCTTACAACTTTATCTACTCAAAGACTAAGCTATTATTCTTCCCTCTGACTGTGGGTTTAATATCTAAAACTCAAGATGCACACTACTGGCTAGAAGTATAGCCTAGTGGTAGAGAACTCCTACAGCATGCATGAGGCCTTGAGTTCGACCTGCATCACTCTAAAAAAAAAAAAAAAAAGCTTAACTCTATCACAATGCTTAACAAATAACAGCGGATGGAATTATATTTTTATTATTTCAGAATCCCATTTTTTGATAATTCTTAGATCAAAAGAAATTATTCCACTTGGAATCTTGTAATTATACTTGAAAATGAGATTCAATCTCATAATTTCAGTGAAAAGAATTGTTTATCTTTGTGAAATATAATATTAAACTTCCATTTCTGAATTTAATTTTAAAATTTGTAAAGTATTAAGGATAAGAACTAAAATATAGTAAGTATTTTTCATAAGGAGACCTAAATAAACTGATCTATAAACAAAAACATAAGTTCATAGCTGTTAAAAATATATGATAGACCTCGCCTATCTCAAAATATATAATTTTTTCCTGAAAATTTATCTGCAATACGTTTTTTCCTTTTCAATGGATTTCAACAATTATCACTGTGGAAGTCATTACTTCCATCTGAAAAATACTGGAGACTGCCTGATGCCAAGTACACATTAATCCTAAAAGTAAATAAATTTCATTATATTTTATCAAAAGAAAAAGTATGAAGCCTTACATTCTGATTCACTGAAAGGGTAACCCACTACCATTAAAAATTATAAAGCTTGAATTGTTAAGTAAGTTTTACATCATTAACAATTATAAGTTTTTGAAGATATCTAAATAACTTGGAACTATGATATTCCATAATTTTTGTTCAAATATATGATAGTTGATAGTTATTTAAATAGCCACTCTTATACTGTATGTCTTCATATACTAGCTTTAATTCTTCCTTCATTCTTATTTTTGCAAAATCTTAGCAATGACCAAGACAGGAAAAAGGGCCCCAAAACTTCTGTGTTAAAAAACACCACAAAGGATTAAACACAAGTAATAGACTAGGAAAAGATATCTATCTACAACATATATAGCAGACAAATATTAAGATCCAGGATATATAAAGAACTCCTACAAATGGGTAAAGGATAGAGCCATAAGGCACTTCACAGATGATGACATCCAAATGGTCAAAAGACAGGTTACTCAATCACACCAGCAAGAAAAGTGGGTTAATAAGGCAAGAGTCTAGTTTTCCAACTGCAAATTGACAAAAATCTTTCAAGTCTAAAAACATCATTTATCATGAGGATGAGGGTAAACAAGATTTCTTACACTGAGACCATAAATTGCTCAGTAATTTGTCCATTAAATAGAAAATGTTTGTCAAAGGTACAAAAGACAGTGAAGTTTATAACAGTAAAACACCCTTTCAAAATATCCTAGCTGACTAATAAGAGAATGGATAATAAAATATGATGGAATAATGTGCTGAAAGTTAAATAATTTAGGAAAAAAACCGGAAAAGCAATTAAGTTAAAAAGAAAAAAAAGTATAGTAGTATATAGTATCATATAAATATGCAAACATAAAACCATATCATATCTATGTATGTAGATGTATGTTTACAAGAATAAAAAGTGAGCCAGAGAAATACCCACCAAACTTGTAACAGCAGTTGCATCAAGTTCCTTGAAACACAACCCAGAATGATGGTTTAAGAGGATTCATATTTTAACTACGATTTTTTTCCTTAGGGGAAAAAGAATAAATAAAAAATGCATAAATGTCAATAGTTAATTCTAGGTGATAATGTTTGTCATGTATATGTACATATACATATATATACTTTACTGTATAATGTCATCAAACAATGTAGAGATTTCTGTATAGTTCTCTCCATAATTTCTGTCCAAAAATTTATGTACTTTTGTATAAAATCTCAAAAATAAGCAATAATTCTATATATAATTGATTCCCATTTATCCTAAATATTTTACAAACTAGGAAAACAAAAATAAATTTTGTTTCCATTTTACAATCTACTTTTATGGAAATAGAAAAATTATTATAAAATATTAGGCAATTTTTTCAAGAAATGAGTTATTTGATCAACTCAATGATCTACTTTGTAATCGCCAAAATCCACAATAGTATTTACATTTAGTATTTAAATCATAGTATTTACATTGTTTTCTGAGGGACCCTGCCGTAATCACCACTCTTGCTGATGGTATGGTAACATTAAAAAAGTACAATATTCTTATCTCTCATCCCACCTACCTTTTCTCTCTCTAAAAACTGTGAAGAGAGTACTTTGGATATAATCAAAGTAGTTATCAGCAGAGGACAGGAGGTGAAATAACATGAGGCATGACAGTTCATCTTGGTCCCTAGATAAAGATAAGGGGAAACTAAAAATAAGTAGGGAAAAACATAGACTTTTAGTTGAGAAACATAACTGATAGGGAAAGAAATGAAGATTGAAAATGGCTAAGGCCCACTTACGATAAAGAAGTAGAATATATATAAAAAAACTGATGAGATCTCTGAGACTTAGCTGGTATGACAGGAATCTTCTAAAACAACCCTAATAATCCCCACTTTGGCATTCAACACCCCGTGTCATCTTCTCCAGTATGAACCAGATTTAGTGACTTAGTTCTGGTGACTGAATGCAGCAGAAATGATGGATGTGATTTCTGAGATTTAAATTATAAAGAAATTGTGGCTTCCATTTTGTTACCTTCTTTCAAGGAAGCTAGCTTCATGTGAGCTGCAAAAATCCACATGGCAAAGAAATACCTCCAACCAAAAAACAGCAAGGACCTGAGGGCTGCCAACAGCCAAGTGAGTAATCTGAGAAGCAGAATTTATCAAGTTTAAAATGACTGCTCTTCCTACCAACTCCTTGATGGTAGCCTTGTGAAAGACCTTCAGCAAAGACACCCAGCTAGGCATGCCTAGATTCTCAACACAAAGAAAACTATAAAATAATGTTTTAAGCCACTGCATTTTAAAATATTCTGTTACACAGCAATAGATAACTAATACACTTGAGTATGAATAAGGACTTTTAGGCTCTATCTCTGGAAAGTCTAGCTATATCACAGCCTCTATTCTAGGATTTCCTTGAAGTCCTCCTATACTGCATTCCCAAGTGTATTCTTATTTAAAAAAAAAAATGAAGTAAGTCTCTGTTGCAACCAATGAGATTCACAAAAATAGGTATTTCTCTTTAATGTATTTTAAAATAAAATGAGTAGACTTATTCTATTTACTTTAATTATTTAGATATGCCATCATTCTGTATAACAATGTTAGCCACGGCTGGCTACCTTTATATTGAACAATCACATTTATCACTAACACTTATAAACTCTGGGAAGGCTTTTTGATTACTGTTTTTTAAAATCCTATATATGTGACATATAGCATGTGCACAATAAATATCTGGCGAGTAAATAAGTAGTTGCCACCATGTGTGGCTACAAATTCTATATTATCAGGAACCTGGTTATTTCTTCTACAACCCCCTCCATGGATTCCTAAACTCCAGAAACACTGGCCTTTTTACTGTTCTTGAAAAACACCAAATTCCTGACACAGTGACTGTGCTTTCTATTCTCTTTGCCTGGAACAGGTGTCTACAAATAAGATGTCTAGCATCCTCACTTCACTTATGTTTCTGCTCTAAGGACCTCTCATCAAGTCCTTCCCTAATCAATATATTTAAAATTGCTTTATCTCTTCATTTAATTTATCCTCCATTCCCTTACCCTGGTTATTCTTCATAGCATAATTACTACCTGGCACTGTATTGCATTCTAGGAAGGAATATAGCTTTAGAACCACTGTGTTCAATGTTCTAATCTCCAGCACCAGAATAATGTTTAGTCCATACCAATTGTCATGTATTTGTTGACTGAATTAATAAGACAATGGGTTGATTTTTAAACACATTTTATGTAGGTGTAAGTAACAATATTTGTTTTAATTACTATTTTAAAAATAAATGTACAAGGGCTGGGGATTTAGTCCAGTGGTACCACACCTGTCTTGCAAGCGCAAGATCCTGAGTTCAATCCCCAGTACCAAAAAATAATAATAATAATAATAATAAATGTACAAATATAGCTATACATAAAGGATAATATGTCACAATCAAATATGGCTTATTTCCATGAAGTCCTTCTGTATGACAGGCTCAACATTAAAAAAAAAAAAAATCACCTAAATTCACCATATCAAAAGACTTTTAAAAATATGAACTCCCTAGATGCAAGAAATGGTAGATAAGATTCAACTATCAATTCATGATAAGAAAAACAAAATTAAACTGTAAAGAAAGAAATGTCTTAACTTGATAAAAAGTGTCTCTATAAAAGCCTATACCTAAGATCACAATTAGTGGTGAAAGAATCAATTTTTCTTGCCCTCAGCTGTAAATGAGGGAAAGTATCTGCTCTCATCACTCATATCCCATGTCATTCTAGAGATCCCATTAAGTGCAACAGGGCAAGAAGAAATGAAAGGCAAACAGATGAGAAAATAAACTGTATCTGTTCACACATAACATGATTTTCTATGTAGAAAATCCCAAGGAATCTTAAAAAAAAACCTCCTAGAACTAGTGAGTTTAATAAAGCAACAAAGGCAAGGTCAACGTACAAAATCATTTATATTTCTTTACACAATAAATGAAAACCTGAAAATTTTAGAGAGAGTAATGATTCCAAACTCTCCCAAAGCAGTAATAATTCTAAAACCTCAAACATTACTTAGGGAGGGCTAGGAGTGTACCTCAAAGATAGAGTACATCATGCAAAAGGCCCTGGGTTCAATCCCCAGCACCAACAAATCAAAATGTAGGGATCATGATTTATTTATACCACCAAGGAAAAATCAAGGTGATTGTAAAGAAACAACAATACACTATATTTGTGTATTATACTGTTCAATATTATAATTCTTCTCAGACTGATTTATAAGATTAAACATAATCTCAATGAAAAACTGGGCAGGATTCCAAGCTGATTCAAAGATTTAATGGGAAAGCAAAGAAACTATAGTAATCAAAACAAATTTGAAGAACAAAGTCGAAGGACACACACTATCAATTTACAATAAAGGACAGTACTTTATTGGTGAAAGAATAAGCATATAGATTGATGGAAAGAATAGAGCACTCAAACATACCCACATATATATGGTCAGTTGACTGCTATTTTGCTGTTTTACTAAATGATTTGGAACAACTGAACAAACATATGCCAAAATAAATAAAAGGACCCTAACATGTACTACATACTTTGTATGAATATGGTCAGATGCATCAGAATGAATCATGGACTAAATGAATACATCTATACTAGAAAACTTCTTTAAAAAGAAAAAGAGAATATTGAGTCAGGCAGAGGTTTTGTCACATCAAAAACATTATTTATAAAAAAATTGATAAATTGGGCTTTAAAATAAATACTAAATAGACTTTTAAAAATTAATTTAAAATAGCAGTTTGGGAGTCTTTGACATATATATTCAGAAGGTACTGTAACACTCAGGAGTTCGTGGAAATTAGATGTGATTACTAATAAAAGTCAGTGAGTTTATCTTTTAGGTTAATTCAGCAATAACAATTTTGACCATTATACAGTTTTAAATTGCATTTATTCTTGAGTATTACTGCATAAATATGCATAAAGGATAACTGGCTAGAGGCAAAAATAGGTAAGAAAAACTAATTGGAAAAGCACAAAATAGTGAACAATAATTCTATTGAGTTCAAGATGATTTCTATTAGTTTCACAAGCTGTAATCCATATGATTACAATTTGTTTATAGTACTTAAATGTGTCTCCAGTATTTCAGAATACGATTTTTTTAAAGGGCAGTGAGAATATCTAGCTACAAATAAAGCTAATCTGGTTTTCATTTGATGCATAAAGACTATCTATATCACAACATGTTAAAGAAAAATGCTTATGAATGATAGCTAAAAATATATTTTATCTTTCAAAAATAAAACAAAATTAAAATGAACAAATTATGGAAATCAACAGTTCACCTCTTTAAAGTAGAAAATGAAAAATAGCCAATGTTAAAAGTAATTTTGTATACTTTTGGTAAAAGATAGATTTTCAGTCTCCACTGAGTATACATTCAACCTAAAAGCAAACACTCACTAATTCAGTTAATACATATTTCTGAGTAAAATATGAGAGCAACTATGCTAGGAAGTGTAAAGATAGCACCAAACATGACAAATAAGGCAGAATTCTCCTCATACAGAACTGACATTTGAGCAAATGGTAGCTATGAATAAATAAGAAAATATCAAGTAAATAAGGACTTCAGAAGTATTACTATGAAAATTAAACAAAATACAGAGCATGACTGCACTGGGGTAGGAGTAAATTTAGATTTATAGATGAAGATAGGCCTTTTTCGCGTGATATCTGCTCAGTGACCTTAGTAAAAATAACTAGAATTTAAGGTATGTGCCTTCCAAGTAGAAAAGGTAACTATGGGGGCTTTGAAGCTGAAATAAATTGGGCGTGTCAGTGGAACAAAAATGGGAAATATGGCTAGAACTTAATAAGAAGGGACAGAGAGAGGGAATGAGAGAGGGAGAGGAAAATGGAGGGAGAGAGTTGTGGGAGGAAGAGAGGAAGAGAGACAGAGTAAGAATGTAAGATTAGAGAGGTAGATAAGGGAAAACTGCACATTTTATATAAGTTAAAGAATAGCCACTAGAGATTTAGGTGAGATAGTAATTTAATATGCTTGACATTTTTATTTAAAAAAAAATACTCTGAGCCAGGCATGGTGGTACATGCCTATAATCTCAGCCCTCAAGAAGCTTGAGGCAAGTGCATCACCACCAGTGTGAGGCCAGCCTGACCTACATAAGGAGACCCTGTCTCAAAACAAAAGAACACTGGCTCTTCTACAGAGAAAAAAAAAAATTGTAACGGAGGAAGACTGGAAGCAGGACAGGCAGCTAAAGAGGCCCAAACAAGAGATGCTACTATTGGCTTGAATTAGTGAAATGGTAGCAGAAATGAAGAAAAACAAATGAATTTAAAACATATTTCAAGGTAGATGGAACTAAACTTTTGATGGGCAAGATTTTGCAGTGCTTAAGAAAGGAATCAAGAATGACTCAGGCTTTTTGGCTTGAGCAACTAGATGGTGAATAGTGCTGTTTTCTGAAATGGGAAAGACTTGGGATCAAAAGATTGAAGGAGAAAAAAATAAGTCTTGTTTGGGTAAGTTATGTTTGAAGTACCTTTTGGCCATCCAAGTGGAGGCAGCTAAAACAAGCAAGTGACAGTTATAATTAGAGATATTATGTTGGGGAGTCACTACATATAAATAGTATTTAAAGCCAAGGGACTAGATAAGTTTACCTAAGGAGAGGATATAAGCAAAGAAGAGTAACGAAGCCAGGACCAAGACTTGGTATTCACTTACATTTATGTGAGCAAAAGGAAGGAGGTACAAAAGGGATGGGCCGAAAAAGGAGAATGAAAAAAATCATCAGTGAAGGCTGGGCTTGGTAGCACATCCCTGTAATCCCATCAACTCTGGAGGCTGAGGCAGGAGGATCATAAATTGCAGAACAGCCTGGGAAACTGAGCAAGATCCTGTCTGAAAGTAAAATAAAAAGAACTGGGACGTAGCTCAGTGGTAGAATGCTTGCCTAGCATGCATGAAGTTCTGGGTTCAAATCCATGGTATGGAGGAAGGGAGATCACCACCAGGAACACACAGAATCAAGAGATCAAAGTGTTTAAAAATGTATGAAGAATATATGGTCAGTCCTGTGCAATGCTACAAAGTCAAATAAAAAGATAAAGAAGTGACTAGTGACATTATTTTTAAAGAAATCTTTGAAAAGTCTTACTTTTTTTTTTTTCAGTTAAATGTAAATCAAAGATATACCCAACTCCAGCATGCTGTAGCCTTCCAATGATAGAAGGGAAATACCCCAACCCCAATCCCCTCTAACCATGGTCCTATCCTATCTTAGAGGAAGAAAAACTAACAAGCCCTTGTGAAGATCACAGAGGTACAGAATCACTAAAAGACAGACCTAATCACTAGACCAAAGAATATTTTTACCTCAACATCTCAATAAATGCCAACATACTGGAATTCCTTTTACTCAAGTACACATTGTGTCCATTTCATTAAAAAATTACAAGGTACACTAACAGCCAAAGAAACAGTTTGTAAAGACAGATGGTAGGAATGATGGGAGTTAGCAGATGAGCAATGTAAAACAAGTATGATTAATATGTTACGGTCTCTAATGGAAAAAATAGACAATATGCAACAACAGTTAAGTAATATAAGCACACCGATGGAACTCATAACAAAGAATCAGAAAGAAATGTTAGAGATCAAAAATACTGTAGCAGAAATGAAGAATGTCTCTGATGAGTTTACCAGTAGACTAGACATGGCAGAGGAAAGAAGCTCTGACCTTGAAGATTTATCAATGGAAACCTTTGAATCTGAAAAGTACAGAATGGGGTGGGGGTATCCAGAAAGGAATACCTAATAACTGTGGAACAACTATAATGGGTATAAATATGCATAATGAGAACACCAGAAGAAGTCAGAAAGAACAGAAGAAGATATTTTATACAATAATTCTTAAGAATTTCCCAATTAATGTCAGCCACCAACCAAGAGATTCTAGAAGCTCAGAAAACACCAAACAAGATAAACATGAAACTAAATTAGACAACATGTATCACTTGATAAGTCAATCACTGTATTAAAATATTACATGAAATTACATACAACAATTAATAGTATGGTTACAAAAAATAAGTCATTTAAAAATTCATACTGAAAATTTCTTCTTTACATATATTTTTCCCAATACAATGAGCCTGATTAAGACAGGCTCTGTATATTTTCATTTACTGTTATATCATAGAATACTGACATATAGTAGGCACTTAATAAATATTGATAAAATAATAATATCCAAAATTACAAAATTACTTTCAAATTTCAAATTCATGAGCTATTTTAAAGATTCCATCAGAGGAATCTTTAGGTAAGAAAGTTAGGAAACATTAGTACAGAATTGTCACTGTCCAACAGAAATATGGGCAATTTAAAAATTGTTAGTGGATATATTTTAAAAAGTAAAAAAGAAACAAAGAAAACTATAATTTCACCAAGCCCAATATATAAAAAAATTACCATGTCAACATATAATCAATATAAAAAATCACAATGTATTTTACATTCTTTGTGTGTGCCAGGTCTTCAAAATCAAGTGTTTATTTTATATTTATACCAGTCTCTATGTGCTCAATAGTTACATATGGTTAAGAACTATTGTACTGGATAGTACATAGTATAAAATGCATGGTCCCCCAAGTAACCAAGAATTAACCATTAACTATGATACTTTAGTCCACAAATTTTTTTAGCCAAACACATATTTTTAGGCAACTACAGTATTCTAGGCAATAGAAAATATGGAAAAGGCAAATTCTAACAGCTTTGTTAAAAAGTATGTTAATCTTTACTGATACTTAGATTCTGAATTATACACATAATTTTTGGGGAGGCTATCTGGATCCAAGATAAATCTAAGAATGTCATTCTAGCTATTAAAATTCTGTATCTGTAATTCCAGATACTACTATCATCTTGATGGCTATTTCATATAGACCAAAGATACTCAGATATAATAGGGTCCATTTTCTAAGAGTTTTAATGACAACAGAACTTCAAAGAACTTGGAAGGGTAATACAGAAAAAAAATTACTTTTTGGTAACAGCATACAGGAACTAAAGAATCAAGCTAATAGGTCTTATGAAACAAAACTGCAAGTTAAGAAACTATCAACAGCCTTTCAAAGAAAGCAACTAAACAGATAATCCTGATTTCTCTGTCAATAAACAATAGTTCCTCGTAACCCAAAAACCAATCATACTTCTTGGTATGAATTTCATTACATTTTCATAATGGAATTTTCAACTTACATTTTAGTTTAATTTTTTTAAAGAAAATTCCTTAGCACTATAGTACCCTAAATATTTTGCTGGTGGTAACCCCCCCCCCAAAAAAGTCCTCTGTAAAATCATTATAGAAAACCCATCAAGTAAATAATCCTTCAGCAAACAGCCCAGATCTCAACATGTAACTATTGTTCTTAGATGTCTATAAAAAAATACCAACCGGAGAATTTCAGTAAAGCCAGCCAAAGTTTACAACTTTAAATAATAAATGCTGTTTTTCATTACAAAGATCAAAACATTTTTCTTCTTTTTGGTTATATTAAATTTCATTATTATAAATAAAACCAAACTAATCCAGTAGGAATAATGGGCTGGATTACATAGTTAAATGTACTCCATAAATTTTAATTTTTAGTCAAAAATTTAATCCAATGAGAATTCATTGAGAATTAAGGAATTAGTTGTTTTGAAGTTGTATTATTATAAATAAAAGGCTTTGCCCTTGTCTTCAGAATGTTTCCATTAATGACTTAATCTGATTTAGGGGTGAGGTGGTTACTAGGGATTGAAATCTGTAAGATTCATAAATCATTAATTAAATGATCTCTTATCCCCTGGACATCATGAACTATAGTAAAAGCTGTCTTCTCACAAAAGGTTCATGTACATAATGAGATAATTACCAACATAATAATTACTGAGTTGGTTCAGATATTTAATAACTAACTCTTCAGAATTTCATATATGTCATATAGTGTAAATATCTTTGACATATTTTCCAAAGAAAAATAAAAACTTTGCTAATGTACTCTATCATCAGAGTTGAAATTAATAATCTAAATAAGAACCACTCTTCCTCCTGAGAACAAATATTAAAGATTAAAGACTGGATATGATTCATCATCGCCTAAAATACATTATTTTTAAATTTATATTCTAAAATACATACATATATTCCATATAGTCCATAGAAAATATACTATACAAATCTACTCCTGAGCATTAAATTTACTTTTAATTATAATCTTAACAAACCCAGTTCTTTTAAATGCAGAGCAGTAAAACTAGAATAAAAGTATCAAGAGCAATACACTTTTACCCTTAAACAACAAAAAGAGGAAAGACTGCCAATACTCTTAAGAGGTGAGAAGCCTGAAGAGTGCAATCTTAAATTATTTCCACACTTACAACTTAAATGTTCAGATTTGTTAATCCATGCTAATAACAATAAAAACAAGAGTAGGAAAAAACAAATCTTTTTAGCAAAAAGATGTGCTTTTCCACACTGCCAACATCCTAGAGAACTCACTTTTTCTAACTTGTACACATAAAAGGAAAATCCTGTTAATACAACACAAGTAATAAGAATGAGTTGATGTTGGTACAATTTTTTTCCTCAAAACATAGGAACTACTGTAATGGAAACTAGAAATACAAAATACAATACTGTGGTTTCAATATTTGTCTGTTCATTTTAAGGAGAATTTTCAACTTACAGCAGAAAACACTGCAGTAATTGGCATGACCAGGGTGTAGTTAAGTCTCTTCTTTGTATTCAAAGATGTTTATAAGCAAGAACTGCTTCCACTTTGAAAACTATGCCTAAAAAGGAATTCTCTTTGAAGACTAAAGGAATTTAATTAAAGATAAAGCCACTTGGGTGGCCACATAACACATCAAACAGGTCATACTTCCAGTAGAATTATTACTATTCAGTTATAAGTGCATGACTCATAGAAATATAAATGAGTCATTGTTTTTCTGTGTACATCAATTTGGATGCGAGAATTTACATTTAAAAACACAATTTGCTCAATCTATGAATTTTGGCTTCAATTTAATTTCACATAGCTAAACACAATAACCTACTACCAAATATAATTTTTAAAAAGTCATTAAAAGTGACATGTCTTATAGGACTGCAAAGAAAGCCTCAACATTACAAAGAAAAAGTTCATAAACAATTTAAAAATATTAATAAAGCTTCAATATAATGAATGAATTACAACCATGTAGAAATAAGTGTTTCTAAGAACCTAAAAATAGCATTAAGTAGTAAAAATTTCCATTATGAATTGTCTTCGATTTTCACAGTAGACTCTGTACTAGCAAGTATACTATTAACACTTGTTGAGTGTTTACCCTACAGGATTAGGGAGTAAAGATCACAATTTAGAGAAATATCTATTCAGGACAACATTTAAAAGGAAAAAAAAAAAGAAATTTTTTGGAAATAATATAGCTTCTTTGCCTTTCCAAATCTAACACACTGAAAGTAAGACTAGATATTGTATTTTTTACACAGGGTCCTTATTATGTGTTCTATTACAATACCGTAAGGCAGTAGGGACAGTAAAAGAAATAATATGCTTTAACGTCAGTAAAATGGTTAATTCCACAGTTACCTGTGTCGCAAACCAATCCCATTTCTTGCAGTTTACAAAGCAACTCTAAATCTGAAGTAAACAGTTTTCTGCCTCTTTCAACTAACATCTGATACAATATGGACAAATTTAAAAGGACATAACAAGAGACAACTGAATGAATACATGAAAGACATAAAGACAAGAACTGCATATTACATGAGGTTCATGTGATAGACCTATGCTACAGGCAATAACAGGTGGGCTGTCAAGAACAATCTGAATAATAAAACAAGGAACTTTAGAAACCAGGAATCTTTTTTGTTAGAGAAGGCTACAAATGAAATTGGAATGATCAGAGTGAAATTTTTAACAACACGGAAGACTGATGAATGAGTAAAGAATGTGAAAGTCTTAAGTTATGATAAATGGCAGCAAAACTGCATGAAGCATTTGAATTCAGCAGTTAGACAACGGGAGGTTGGATCTTTTAATAGACAACTATGATGACATCAGTGAGACCCCCACCTGAAGGAACAAGTATGCAAGGAAATCAAACAACAGTATCTATTGTTAACAATGTAGTCCTAAACTGAGTAAGGCAAAAAGTGAGACACAATTTCTAATCTTTCATAGATTATAAAAGGTAAATATCAATAGCTAATTGGGAATTATTTGTGTACCCACTATGCAATTTGCAGTATGTCCTTTATGAAGCATTTTCCTCTCAAGTGCCTTTCAATAATTAGGAAATAAGATATATCCCATAGATACAAGTGAAAAAAAATTTAATGAAGACAGTAAGGTTTTTCCTTTTAAAGGTAATACTACATGATGAACAAACAGAAGGCATGTTCATATTACTATATGAGCGTTATATGATTATACAACATTCTGAGAAGTAAATTGGTGATGTTACAAAAGCCTTAAAAACAACAAATAAAAGAGACTCTGACCCAGAAGGGGAAAAAGAAAACCACAAAAACTACAAAACTAGTGAAGCAGAAGGGAATTTCAAAGATTTATATAAAAGGCCATTGCCTACATAAAATTTACACTAGTAAATAGAAACATCCCAAACATCTGCCAATAGAAAAACTTAAAATATGATACTTTCATGATGAAATGTTAAGCAACTATTAAAATATTTTTTTCAAGATACTTAATAAAATGGAATATTTTCTTAGTAAAAATTAAATGAAGATCTTGTATGATCTGCTTTAGGAAAAATACACACATGGGAAAATAGAGAAGAATATAAACAGTTTTTGTTTTTATTTGTATTTTTCTCTACCTTCCAAATTATTTTGTAGTAAGATTTAACAAGATAAGCAATTTTTATTTGAAAAAAGCACATATCATGAAGCAAAATTAAAATATAAAAATCAATGTGATAGAATTGCCTTGGATTAAAGAGTTTCACATCATAAAAATTATTCTAGAAAGACTAGAGAAAGTAATGATAATCTATGTAGATTCAAGACATAAAAAATAGTAGCAGACTTTGACACTGCTCTAAGTGAAAACGGAGTAAGAATTAGACAGCAGTTACACTAGATTTTGAGAAAGTCACATATATCCTATCCCATAATTTAGGCATTGTTTGTAGTCCACCAGCTTTTTAAAAACGACTTTTGTAATGCCACTGTATTACTTGGCACTTTCTGTATTTGCAGTATTGGTAAAGATTATAATGACTTTTACTAACACAAGGCATTTGCTCGTCATAACAGTCTCTTAAGATAGGCATCGTATTATGAAATGATTTATAGGAGGAAACGGATCTGAGATGAGAGGTTGTGACTTGCCCAATCAAAGGGCTTGTTAAGAACCACAAGAGGCAGGAACCACTCAAGGAGAAACCTTTCTCAAGCAATCTGAGTTCCTTAACATCAGGGTTTTCTCCAATATTGAACTGTTAGAGCCACTGTTTCCTAGTTAAGGACACTGGCTATTTTGCCTGTAGCATTCACAGATATATTTCACTCAGGTTTTGTTGCGAACCTGCTTCAACCAGGGAGTATTAAACAATTTTTCTCTACTGACTCAACTCAGCAAGAAGTAAACCGGTTAAGGAAAGATGAAGGAAGCTAGTTTCCTTAATCTCTCCAACACATGACTGTTCTTAAATTTAGGGGGATCAAAGCCATCAAGTGCTTCCCACCCTAAGAGAGCAAAGAAATCTCTCCAACTCCTGATCGGAGGGTAGACCGGGCAGGGGAAGAAACAGAATGCCTGCTCTTAGCTGTAAAGCAGCCTCATCCTTTCCTGGGATTTCTGAAATGATCAAAACATGCAGCTTTCTAGTCTTCGCTACCAAACAAACAACTCTAAATGTTTCCAGCAGGACCGGCCCCTAGCTTCAGAACATCCAAAAACAAACTTCAAGGTACTATTCCTCAAAAATCCTGTAGGTTCCCCTCAACCCCAACTAAATTTAAAGGTCAAATCAATGTCCGCCCGAAATAAAATAAGGTTTGCGCCTAACAGCAGGCGCCGCCTCGGCGCAGCCAGAAAACAGCGCTCACCACGCCCGCCCGAAAAGAGTCGCGGCCGCGGAACCCACGGGCTGGCCCCGGAGACCACGTGTGTCGTGTGCCGCTTCTGCGCACGCGCCAGGGAAAACAAAAGGAAAGCGAGCCAAGCCCCACCCCCGCCCACGTGACTGTAGCTAGGCCCGCCCTCGCCCCGCCCTCCCCCTCATCCGCCCTCCCGCCCTCCCTCCTCCGCACTCCTGCCAAGGCTGTTGGATTTAGCCGTTTAAATTTGGTTGAGGTCCGGCCGCTACCCTAGACCACGATCCAGTGCCGGAGCCCAGAGTCCAACGGCCCAGGGGACTCAGGGGACGAGGGGCCTGCCAGGGCACGCGAATGCCCCCGGCGGTCTTCGCTCTCCCTCCCCGCGCTGCCCCAGCCCCAGCCGAGACCCACCCCCGTCATCCCGCCGCGGAGCCGCCGCCGGCAACTCGCCTGCTGGGGCGCTCTGGCTCCCCGCCGCGCCCCACCGTCGGTCCGGCTGTGGCGGGGCTGCTGAGACGGTCTCTAGCTGCCGCCCGCCCGCCTCCCGCCCGCCTCCCGCCCGGGTCGCCGCCTCCTCTTCTCACGGTGCGCCTCGCTTCTGCCCCGGCCGCCGCGGTTTAACAGTCCGCCCGCTGTCCGAAGCTCCGGACCGTTCGGGGACTGAACCCTGGCGCGGCTGGGAGGGGGTGGAGCCGGCGCCAGCCAATGGCCGTGGGGGAGGGGCCGCGCCATGCAAATGAGCGGGCGGCGGGGAAGCCCCTGCGGGGGCGGGGCTTGCACCGCGGCCCCAGCTTTCTAGAAGTAGCCGGGGCGCGACGCCCGAACCCTGGCAGAGGCGTCTGGGCGGCCTCGAGCTCAGTGCCCGGCACTCCCGCTTCCTGCTCCGCCTTCCCCTTGCCAACCCGAAAAAATAAAAAAGGAAAATTAGGCCGCCGACTTCCCGCCTCTGCGCAGCTGTCCTGCCTCGCGTCCCGCCTCGCTAGGGCTCAAGTTTTCCCTGGGTCTCCTCACAGCCTGCGCCTCTCGTTGCGTTCGGGTCCTGCGCTCAGATCTGAACTCCTAATTGTCTACGACCTCAGAGGGGCCCTGAAATGGGTGACAGATGAGCCTTGGATCTAGCTGGGTCGGTTTATGATTTTAAAAAAAGAAACAATCAGGATTCGCCAGAGCAGGCGTTTTTATGTCTCTGCAAAGAGCAGCGACGAAGCGGTCACAGTAACAGCGGGGTTTCGGGCGCGGGGCGCAGAAAACCCCGAGTCCTGTCCCTGTCCCGCTCCGCAGCCACCGCTGAGCTCCACCCGGTAGTCTCCCAGCTCCACGCTCAACTTTTAAACTAAACTCTGAACAGGTCCTTACGTGGTGGATTACAAGCTTTCCTAAGCACCTAATTTTCACCAGAATGATTTAGGGAGTGAAGGACAGCAGGATTTTAGATCCAGAATGCCAGTTGCCAGTATTTCCACTTTACTAATTGGATAAGATCACGGGGGAGGGGGTTTGGAGGAGATTCGGGGAATGCAGTCACAACAAAACATAATCCCTAAGGCAATACTGGAATTGGAAAAACGACTCCTTGTTCCCTCTATTCCCCGTAGACTGACATTATTGGAATAACTGTCTTTGACAAACTGCATTTAATGAAAAGAATAGTTTTTAAAAAGTGACTCAAAATAGTAATTGCACCTCAATATGAGGGAAAGGAGTTTTAGAAAGTTGATTTACCTTCATTGCATTAAAAATTGTGAACTAATGGAATGTTGTGAAAACAAATCAAGAACTGTTTCCTGGATACTTAGCATGTATGTATCTTAAGGGTGCCTTAGGTCTTAAGGACAGAAACACAAAAATGAGAAAGGTATTAAAAAGTTTTTTAAAATAACAGTCTAAGTCAAATACACGTGTTTATATACTTCAAAGAAAGATTTTAGATTTCAGCCAGCATTTTAAAGATTTCAGGAAGGAAAGAGAGGATGGCATCTATAGTTCAGGAGGTACTATCCTTGAGAGGCTTGAGAGGAGGTAGTGTGTCTTGTTATTGGGGTAGAAAAGAATATTGCCAACTGGATTTGTTAAGCCTTGAATGACAGGTATTCAGATTATAACTTGAGGGAAATGTAGAGAAAAAAAATATTTGATGGTAATATGTGTTCTCCTATAAAATACTCATTACCAAAACAAAATATTTTTATACTTTTCATGTTTATTGAACACGTTTTGTGATGAGTAATGAAGCTACAGCAGTAAACCAAGTCCCTGCTCGTGAGACATTTATAATGACACCAGTATTAAGCTTTACAATTATACAAGCAAGTCAGAGTATTTTTGGCATACATTATCTACTTTGTTCATCATACACCCTAGGAGGTTGTTTCCAATACTCCAGTTTAGTTCTTTTATTTTCTAACCAGTTCTTCATTCTGTCACATTGTATAGACCTTAAATATTTCACTCTATGAAGCCATCATGTTGGTAAATTTTTCTACTCTTTTATATTGAACTTATACTTTAAAATTAATAGGAGTATGGGAATGATTAATACAATAATATGACCTTGATGTAAAATACGCTGAAAACACAAGAAACATCACAATTATCTGGAAGGCCTGCTAAATTTTATATGTATAAGATGGACCTGCGTACTGTTTTATTTTACCCCATTTAACTATGTATTAAGCATATTGTCCCTTGACACTGAATACTGTTCTGAAGCATGACTTTAATTATCTGTAGCATATGCATGCCAGTTTTCCTGACACTGTAGAATCTCAAAATTCCTTATAAAAACTGACAAATCCGTTATCAAATTGTTTTCTGCATTACTCATTCAGCAAGGGCTTGAAAATGCATGTACCTTTAGAAAACAAAAATATATCATAATTTAGAAGGTATAGTAAAAGAATTCTGAGTTCCAAGAAAAGGTAAGAATAGGACACTTAAAAATCCAGCAAGAACAAGGATAATGGGAGGGCACCATTCCTGCTGACATAAATATTACCTGTCTGGAAGCAAGTAAAAGTGTCCAGGTAAGCAGTATCACAGTGATTTCATGAGATAAACTTCTCAACACCAGTTTTCAGTCAGTCATTCCTTCCATTCTGGAGACACTGGCGCAGAACTAAAAGTGCAGCTGACACTGAGATAACACAAGAGATAAGGAGAAAGATCAATCTCTAGTTTCAAGCAACTCTCAGCCAAGAAGGGGTTATAGCCTTTTGTCTCTTCCCTGCTCTATTTTTCTCCATAATACTTATCACCATCTAATCTAAAATATATTTTGATTTTGGTTTCTATCATCACCCTAATCTAGAATATAAATAAGCTCCATGAAGTCAGGCCCTTTTGCTGTTTTAGTCACTGCTTTATCCCCAGAGACTAGGACACAGTTCTCAACAAATATATGTTGAATAATGAACTTTAATTATCATATTCTTCAGTGGTTTATTCATTTTCCAGCTGGGAAAAAAATGAATCTTAGTGAAGCTGATGTACCTAGATACTTAATAGTGATAAAAAGCTCATCTAGAATTCTTTTCCTGCTACCTCTCATAAAATGAAAAACTAGTTTGATAGCCTGAACTATTTAATTCTCTATGCTTCTGTGCCCAGGACAACTAACTGTGTTGCACTATCATTCTAGTCTTTTTTTTTTTTTTTTTTTTTTTTTTAATGATTAGGTTTAGAAAGTGGAATAGAAGCAGCAGCAGGGCTAAGGGTGATAGTTTTGTTCAGCATAGAGTCAGCTTTAACTAGCCTGTATTTACAGACACGAAGACAAAGGGTAGCACTAGGTAGCAGAAGTCATAGGAGTTTTAGAACCAGGGCTGGGGACAGAACTGCCAATGGCTGCAAGGGAATTAAAAAAATATTACTCCCTGTGCATACAAATATCCACAGCTGGTTTATTCACCATAGAATCAAACTGCAAGCAACTCTTATGATCCATTACTCATGAAAGGCTAAATAAATTGTGGAATATCCATATATTACATTATGGAATACTACTTAAAAACAAAATGAAACAAACTATTGATTAAAAAAAGAACACAGAAGTGTCATAAACAGTGTGCTGAATGAAAGAAACCAGACACAAAAGAGAGTAAATACTGCTTGATCCCATTTACAAAAGGCTCTAGAAAGACAAATCTAACCTTAGTGACAGCAGATCAGTACTTGCTGATGCCAGGGCTGGGAAGAACTGACTGATATTAGCATGAGAGGTGAAGAAAGTATCTTGAATCTTGATCATGGTGGAGGTCAAATGGGTGTGTGCTTTTGTCAAAACTCATCAAAAACATATATTTGAGTATATGCTATTTTGGTTGGGTTCAACTTCAAAAAAGTTGATTCTTAAAAGAATGTTGATGGTGGATTCAGAAACTTCAAGGAGTTTCTAGACCAAAATATAAACAGAAAAAATAAAAGCTAGTTTGTAATAGGATAAAGATAGATTTCCTGTCACAAATCAGAAAGACCAAAATAAAAATACTGTAAAACAGTTAATTCTCTCGTATTGATTCTAAGATACATTTTTTAGTTTAAAGTTTCAGAAATCCAAATGACCTCACAGTTCATGTAAGAAGAAAGCATCATATGTGCAGATTGGCAGTATTTTTTCATCTTAATTGTGGAGAGCGGTGTTAGACAAAGAGGCTCCATTTTGAATCTTACCCTCCATTGTATAGAGCAAGGAGACTATGTTATGAGGAACCGCATCCTTGCCGAATTAGATTGCCCTGGAACGTGATGAATGTTCTGTAACCCCGAGAAACAAGGAAGCCCATGAGGGCGGGGAATTTCCAAAGAACTAGAAAACAAGGAAGCAGGTGTCTCTGGATGAGGGTCATGATTAACAAGCAAACTCACCTGTTGTAGAAAAGAGAGGAGAAAAACTTGGGCACTCGGTCTCTGGGAGCCCTCCTGACTCTATCTCTTTGTCTTTATTTTTCTTCATCCTCACTCTCCCATTCAGGTACTGTTCGACAAGTGACGGCGGGCTCCGTCACGGGTGGCGCCCGAACAGGGACCTGAATACGGGGGACCATAGTGAGGGACACCGCGGGTCGTGAGCTCGGATAAGTAAATTAAGGGCGGTGAATGCACTCGAGAGTAGCAAGATGGGTATTGGTAACAGCTGAATGCTTTTTGAACATATGCTTAAAAATATGCTTCGGTCTCGTGGAGCAAAGGTAGGGCATCAACAATTATGTAATTTTTTAGAATTTGTAGAGAAAGTTTGTCCTTGGTTCCCTGAAGAAGGCACAGTAGATTTAGAAGTATGGAATAAGGTGGGGAAGCGACTTCAGGAATATTACGATAATCATGGACCCACTAAAGTCCCTATAGATACTTTTAGTTTATGGGCTTTAATTAGAGATAGTTTGGATCCTCGGCATGAGAGAGAGAGAGGGTTGAAGGACCCTCCTCAAGTCCTTCCTCAGAGGAGCCCGACAAGGCTGATGTTCCCGAGGTTGTCCCTCCGCCTCCTACAGAAAATGAAACTAAGCCATCTGCTCTGCCAGTATATGCTGATGCAGAGCCTGCACTAAGGAAGGGTTTTTTCCAGATGAGGGACCCCTAAGCCCGGGAGATGCTGATGATTTGGAAGAAGAGGCTGCTAGGTATAACAGTGAGGACTGCTCCCCCTCTCCCTATCGTAGCCGTGGCCAGGAAAACAGAAAAATCCTGACAGCCAGCGAATGAGGACATGACCGAAAGGATTGCTAGATTGGAAAAGAGATTGGAGTCTCTTTGTCAGCTGTGGCAGACAGGCTTAACGGTGGAAGAGGAAGACCAGAAGACTCAGGGCGAGGGAGGAATAGTTCCTAGTATAATTGCTGGTCTTGATCCCCCGCTGGTTGCAGGTCCAAGATTAATGAAAAAAACTGACCCTCTTATAGCCATGATCAAACATCCCCCAGGACCCAGGCCTTTGTCTGTCAACTCTCGGTCTCTGTCGCTATTACAAGCTACCCTGCAACATGCGGTTGACAGAGGGGAAGATACCCAGGGCTTTCATTTAGCTTGTCCAGTATTTGAGGAAGCTGATGCTCAAGGGAATATGGTCAGAATCCATCGACCGATTCCTTTTAAGCAACTCAAAGAGTTAAAAATGGCATGTGCGCAATATGGCCCTACCGCACCTTTTACTCAGGCTATGTTAGAATCATTGAGCATGGAGGCGCTGCCTCCCAGAGATTGAAAACAGCTTGCTAAGGCATGCCTGTCTGGGGCAGAGTACCTCCTTTGGAAAACAGAATTTTCGGAGCTGTGTCAAAGAACAGCTGAATTAAATCAGGCTAATAGAAATGATATTGATTATAACATGCTGGCAGGAGAAGGGCGATATGCGGACCTCGCCAATCAATTATTGTTTCCCGCAGGAGTATATGCACAGGTCAATACCGCTGCCAAGCGGGCATGGCAGAAGCTGCCTTCTACAGGTAGGCAGACAGAAGATTTATCCAAAATTAGGCAGGGACCTGATGAGCCTTTTCAAGACTTTGTAGCCAGGTTAATGCAGACTGCCAGTAGATTGCTGGGAGATTCCAATGCGGGATTGTTACTGGTCAAACAACTGGCTTATGAAAATGCCAATACCGCCTGCCAGGCAGCCCTAAGACCATTTAGAAAGAAAGGCACCATTTCAGATTATATCAGAATGTGTGCTGACATTTGCTTATACTCAGGGCCTTGCTATGGCAGCAGCTTTGCAGGGAAGAACAGTTAAGGAAGTGTTGTTCCAACAACAAAAGAGAAATCCCAAAGGCAGGGTTCCGGGTCCACCAGGGAGTTGATTTGGATATGGTCAAATAGGCCATCAGGTGCGGCAATGTCCTAATAAGACTCCTCTAGCCAATTCAAACAATGCAGGGAAAGAAAATGGGCCTGGATTGTGTCCCAGGTGCAAAAGAGGCAATCATTGGGCTAATGAGTGTAAATCTAAAAAGGATGCCATGGGAAATATTCTCCCGCAGGGAAACGGGAGGAGGGGCCCGCCCCAGGCCCCGCGACAATGTTATGGGGCACTTCAAACATTCGTTCCCCAGCAAGGAAATCCATTCAGGACCTCTTCAGAGCAACCGCAGGCAGCACAGGACTGGACTGGACCTCAGTCCCTCTGCCTTCACAGTATTAACCACAGAAATGGGGATGCAGGCCCTACCTACTGGAGTTTATGGGCCTCTACCATCAGAGATGATAGGCTTACTTTTAGGTCGAAGTAGCGCTACTGTGAATGGTATTCTGGTTGCTCCCGGGGTCATAGATGGGGGTTTCACTGGAGAAATTAAGATTATGACTCATTCACCTACTGGGATTTCTGTGATACAAGCGAGACAATGTATAGCGCAGCTGCTGTTGCTCCCTCAAATGCTAACAAATAATGTAGCAAAAAGAGAAAAAAGAGGAGATGCTGGATTCGACTCTTCAGATATTTATTGGATACAGTCAATAGGAGCCCAATGACCTGTACTCACCCTGACCATCAATGGGAAAAATTTCCAGGGTCTACTGGACACTGGGGCTGACGTCTCAGTTCTAACTGCAGACCAATGGCCTAAGGCATGGCCTAAGCAATCAACAATGACACAATTGCAAGGAATAGGTCAGAGCCATAGCACTGAACAGAGTAGTAATATGTTATTTTGGAAAGATGCTGAGGGTCATCAGGGTAGATTCCAGCCATACATCGTGCCGGGGCTGTTGGTTAATTTATGGGGCAGAGATGTTATGAAAGAAATGGGGGTGTATTTATATAGTCCTAGTGAACAGGTCACCCACCAAATGTTTGATCAAGGGCTTTTACCTAATCAGGGCTTGGGAACTAAAGGTCAGGGGATACAGGAACCTTTAATGCCGATCCAACGATCTCCAAAAACAGACTTAGGGTGTTTTTAAAGGAGGCCACTGATCAGCCTGTACTCCACGAGGATCCCATTACTTGGAAAAGTGACGAACCTGTGTGGGTGGATCAGTGGCCTCTCACCGAGGAAAAAATTAAAGCTGCTGAGCAGTTAGTACAGGAACAGCTTGATAGCGGACATGTAGCTCCTTCTAATTCTCCTTGGAACTCTCCTATCTTTGTCATTAAGAAAAAATCAGGGAAATGGAGATTATTACAAGACCTTAGAAAAGTCAATCAGACTATGGAAGTAATGGGAGCTTTGCAACCAGGATTGCCTATGCCATTTGCCTTGCCTAGAAATACTTATAAAATCATTGTAGATTTAAAGGATTGTTTTTATACTATTCCACTTGCCCCTGAAGATTGTAAGTGATTTGCTTTTAGCGTACCCTCGACAAAATTTTAAGGAGCCTATGAAGAGATATCGTTGGAAAGTATTACCTCAGGGTATGGCTAATAGTCCTACTTTGTGTCAGAAATTTGTAGCTCAGGCAATAAATAAAATTAGGCAAATATATCCTCAAATCTATACAGTTCATTATATGGATGATATACTTTTAGCTCATAGACAAGAAGGGCTCTTATTGACAGCTTATGCTCATTTACAACAAGCTTTGAGGGATCAAGGATTAGTGATTGCACCGGAAAAGGTTCAGACTGAACCGCCATATTCCTATTTAGGACATAAGTTATATCCCAAATCTATATTATCTCAGAAGGTTCAAATTAGGAAAGACAATTTACACACTTTGAATGATTTTCAGAAAGTTAGGAGATATTAATTGGCTTAGACCATATTTAAAAATCTCCACCGGAGAATTGAAACCTTTATTCGATATCCTCCAGGGAGATTCTGATCCTACATCTGTTAGAAAATTAACTGAAGAAGGTCGGATGGCCTTGTGTGAGGTAGAACAAGCTATAGAACGACAGCAAGTTCAATATACAGATTATGCTTGAGGATGGGC
>NW_004624765.1:6058656-6072300 GCF_000247695.1 Heterocephalus glaber | reverse complement strand
AGATAACCATATCCCCAAGGATAAATTATTGCAATTTGTTAATATTCATGCTTTAGTGTTTCCCAAGATTATGAAACAGGAACCCATAAAAAATGCTCAAGTAGTTTTCACTGATGGGTCTTCCAATGGTATTGTGGCATATGTTATTCAAGGAAAGCCACAGATTGTTCATACAGCCCCTGCCTCCACTCAGATTGTTGAGCTTCACACCATTGCTACGGTGTTTGAACTTTTGGCCCATTATTTCAATTTGTATACAGATAGTCATTATATTGTTAGGGCTTTGCAGGCGCTTGAAACAGTTGCTTATATTGATGCTGCCAATAATCAAATACAGGAGCTCTTTGCTCAGACACAACGATGCATACCTGCCCGGACCTGTCCTTGTTATGTGGGTCACATTAGGACTCACTCTGGGCTTCCTGGACCCCTGGCAAAGGGAAATGATCTTGCAGATCAGGCTACATGGCTAGTAGCTTTCAGTCAATTGGAATTAGCTCAGCAGTCTCACGCTCTGCATCATCAAAATAGCCACAGTTTAAGAAAACAATTCCATATATCTCGAGAAGCCGCTCGGCAAATAGTTAAGCAATGTTCTGCCTGTCCTACACATCATTCTGTCCCTCATTATGGGGTAAATCCCAGCGGCCTTAAACCTAATCAGTTATGGCAAATGGATGTTACCCATATTGCTGAATTTGCAAAGTTAAAATATATACATGTAAGTATTGATACCTTTTCAGGATTTATTATGGCCACTGCACAAACTGGAGAAGCTACAAAACATGTGATAGCCCATTGTTTAACATGCTTTGCCACAACTGGGGTCCCTACTGTTCTTAAAACTGATAATGGCATGGGATATACTAGTAAAGCTTTTCAAATCTTTTGCAAGCAGATGGGTATCGCCCATAAAACAGGTATTCCTTATAACCCGCAAGGCCAAGGGATTGTGGAAAGAGCCCATGGTGCTCTAAAAAATCAATTGCAAAAAATAAAAAGGGGGAGTTATACCCTTTATCCTCACAGAATTATTTACATCATGCTCTCTTCATCTTGAATTTTCTGATTGTGGATGCTCAGAAATTTCCGCAGCAGAACGGCTGTGGCATCCTAACGCTCAAGTGAGGTGGAAAGATCCCCTCACGGGTGTATGGAGTGGCCCTGATCCGGTATTAATATGGGGACGAGGGCATGTTTGTGTTTTCCCGCAGGACGCTGAAGGTGCCAGGCGGCTGCCTGAAAGATTGGTCCATTTTGCAGGAAATTTTCCTGCCCCTTAGGATGATCCCGACAACTGTCCTGATGATAAATCTAATGATGATGCTTAATGAGAATGTTTATTGGACTTATGCACCTGATCCACCTGTTGTACATCCAACGAGCTGAAAAAATGGACAAGTAATGGTATGGATGAACAATACCAGGCTGTTGGATGAGCCGGCAGCACCTGACAAGAACGAGGTCCAATTGTTCAACTATACAGAATCAGAAACCGGAACCCCCCATATGTTTCTTCAAAATCAACAGAACTGATTGTATAAGACTGAGTGCTCGCACCCTGACAGGAAGGCAGGTGGATCAATGCAAAGGTGGGATCACTGGAGTCCATCTACATCTACCTGTGGGTATAGAGACCACTGGTGTAGTGCCTCAGACTTTTAATGCTGCAATAAGACTATTCCATGGAAGGGATGTGTGGCAGATGCCTCTGTGAGATATAATATTACTGGACTTGATACTTATGTTTTGGACTGGTCTGAAAATTCTTGTCACCCCAAAAGAAATGTCATTGCAAGCGTCATGCGCTCTTATGTATTCCTTGTAAGAAATATTAGTGTTCAGAAAGGTTATGATTATTATAGTGTAATTTGCTTTAATTGTCAAATAAGCAGTTGTGTCACCCGAACAGAAAATCAGATAATGGTTTTGCGAACGTGTTCTTAGATTTGGATATTATAGATCCCCAAAATGCAGAACCCCTGGAATTTGATGCAGCCCAGGCTGCACAGGATTTTATCGAACAAATTAGAAAGGTTCTGCCATCTACATCTGCATTTACGTGGTAACTCATTTCCATAGTAATTATTGGAGGAGGGCTGCCTCTTAGATGCATGATCCTTCCGGCACTACTGCAGATGTTTGTGCATTCTTTAATGAGGATGGCTGGAAGTATTCATGGTCTATAATTACATGCTACACCGCCTAAACCCATGGTGTAATTCCCTGCAGAGGCTGGTAGTCAATGATGGGTAAGTGGAGTATAGGAAATCACCAACCTAAGACAAAGCAAGAGTACTGTGATGCTCTTGACTCCATGACAGGTAAGGGATTTCTTTATATTCCTCGCCTAAGACAGGCACAGTCTATCTGCGTGATCAAGGGACCTTGATCATAATATATAAAACGGGGAGATGTGGAGAGCAGTGTGAGGAGAGCGGTGTTAGCCAAAGAGGCTCCATTTTGAATCTTACCCTCCATTGTATAGAGCAAGGAGACTATGTTATGAGGAACCACGTCCTTGCCGAATTAGATTGTCCTGGAACGTGATGAATGTTCTGTAACCCCGAGAAACAAGGAAGCCCATGAGGGTGGGGAATTCCCAAAGAACTAGAAAACAAGGAAGCAGGTGTCTCTGGATGAGGGTCATGATTAACAAGCAAACTCACCTGTTGTAGAAAAGAGAGGAGAAAAATAAACTTGGGCGCTTGGTCTCTGGGAGCCCTCCTGACTCTATCTCTTTGTCTTTATTTTTCTTCATTCTCACTCCCCCATTCAGGTACTGTTCAACAAGTGATGGCGGGCTCCATCACTTAATAATATATAAATAAATGGTGCATCTTAAAAGTCAAAGAAATGTCGTAAAAGAAGTCCAGAGCTAACATAACAGTTCCATAAAGTCACCACGAACCCAGGGTCTTTTCTGTTATTTTCTTCTATCATTCTCAGACCTGAGCTCCACTTGTAATTTCATGGTCCCTGGTGGCTACTGGAACTCCAGCCATTATTACTCATTTCTTAGGCAGCAAGCAGGAAGAAAAGCAGAAGACTACACAGCTTTAAGGTGCCCCTCTTCGAATCCTTTCAACAATTTTACAACGTTATCTTGTGGATGTATCTTGTTGCTAGAAAGGCTAGGAAATGTGGGTAAAGCAAACTATGCTATCATTCAAATAACATAAGAATTATTACTTAGGAAGAAATAAAGAATAGATCTAGCAGGCCGGGGATTTAGCTCAATGGTTTCGCTGCCTGCTGTGCAAGCGCAAGGACCTGAATTCGACCCCCAAAAACATTCGACCCCCCAAAACAAAAAAAAAACCCCAAAAGAATAGATCTAGTTTGGACAATGAATCTTACCAGTTTCCAAAGCAAAATGTCTAAAACCAGCAAGATGTATGAAGTCCTCTTTACCCCTAGGGGTAGGGATTTCAAACAGAAAAGCAGCTTAAAGGAGATTTTTTGTTATTGCATTCTGTTTTTCAGGCTGTGTGCCTATGTCCATAGGTGTGAAGAATGCTAAACATATTAATGAAATTTTAAAAAATAATGGTGCAGAAGTATGTAAAGGTAGATTTGGAACAAACAATAGAAGGCTTTGATACAATGAAAGGCTTTGATGCAAATTAAGTAAGGAATGTTAAGTTTATATTTCACAGGCAATAATGAAGCCGCTGAAGATATTTGCATAAGAAAATGAAATGATGAACATATTGCTTCTAGAACATTAATTCCATGGTATATAACTAAGCATATCCTGGAGGAATGATCAGAAACCTCTGCAATTGAAACAATATCCCAATATCATTCACTTCATATGAAATATGAACATCAGGGCAACTTCTTGAAAGTCACTGAAGATGTTACATATACAGTCGGTGTGACAGTTAACTGTTTTGTCAATGTGCTTAAGAAATGCCCAACTGATTAGCTTAGCATAGTCTTAGGTGTGTCTCAATGATGGACTTACCAAAGAGTGAAGACCCACTCTGGGGGCGGGTGGCACCAATCAAAAAGCTTGTATCCTGGATGGAATAAAAAGTGAAAGAAGAAGCAGTCTCACTTTTGTTTCTTTTTTCTTTTTGGAGGGGGGTTAACTGGGGATTGAATTGGGACCTCGGGTGGCAGGTAGCGGCACCACTGAGCTAAATCCCTGGCCCTCTCACTTTTGTTTCTTTGGAGGCACTCCAGTCTTCACCATCACCTTGGATATCTGTCTCCTGGCTTCCAGTGCATACTCTTCAGCTTTCCAGTGCAGACCCTTCAGCTTCCTGATATAGACTCCAATGGGATTCTGCAGTGAGTTCCAGATCTTATACTTTTCACTGGATCACTGGGCTAGCTAGCACACAGAGAGCCCTTTTGAATTCTTCCACACCTGACTTTGAAGATGGCCATTGTAAGCCTACCTCATAAATCATATATATAATATTATATATTTAATATATATGTTAATCATAAATGTTATATATGGTATATATGTGTTAATCACATATATATGTAATATATGGTATATATTAATCATAAATATTCTAAAAAGAGAAATTGTATCTATATTGAACATTTATATATTTTTTCTTTTCATTATTCTCTAAATAGTAGAGCTAATAACTATCTAGTACTTACTATGTAATGGACATTATAAGTAATTTGGAGATGATTTAAAGTATATGGGAATGTGACAGTTTCCAGGCCTTGACCCCAACAACCAGGATATAGTTTGTAGTTGTGTAGTAGGTATTTCTTAGTTACCTGTTTGCTTTATACTCCATAATTTCCATTTTGTACATTTTCCTAGTTTTCTTGATGGTATGGAGACCTCTACCCAGCTCATGTGCTTTGAGTGAAGCTGTTCCTACTTCCATTTCCCAGAGGACCCAAACTGGCTTATATAAATTTTATTTCCATGGGTATGATCATTGGTTCATAGGTTGCCTCGGGACCAAAATTAGACCCTTCAAAATGAATTTTAGTACTTATACTCAAAATTTTGGGCAGAAGTACATTCTTACCTTGTACAGGAAAAAGAAAGTATATCTCATATCCATTAAAGGAGCCAGTTTCAGAGTTAGGGGTACACCATAATTGACAGAATGGAGAGATCGAAAACAACTGGTAAAGTGGGTCCATCATGACAAAGGTAAGCTGGTCAACCAACTTTGAACTTTCCAGATTCGTGAGCCCTTCCTTCATTGTTTGTTTCTAGTGAGAGAAATCTTTCTGATATAATTTTCTTCTGTAAAATGAAATATAACTTCTCTTGATATGTTAAAATAAATAGCTGGTTGTTTAGCTTTAAGGAAAAGACTAAAGAAAAAGTACAAATTTTAATAATCAAAATGATTTCATGAAACAGAATGCAAAAGAAATAAAAAATTGATAATAGGTTGGAGTTGAAAATATTCCAATAAATAAACTACAGATCTTCAGAGATGTATCTGATACTGCTCCTCTGTAGAAATTGTAATAATAGGAAATGGAAATTTTGTTGTGTCAGATAACAAAGACACTTACAAATAATGGGTCATATCAGTTATACTCAAGATTACATAATGTATGGTATTTATTTTTAAATAATCTATGAGAGGTATGAAAAAGTATACACAACTAAAGACTGATCATGAATTGATAACTGCCAAAGCTGGGTAACACATATTTGGCAGTTCATTAAACATTTCTCTATTTTTTTATGTTTTAAATTTTCCCTAATAAAATAGAAAAAATAGGAACAAACTTGGAAGGGCTCTTATTGGCCCAAGATGAAACAATTTATACATTAAAAAGAATAATCATTGCAATTAATTAAAAAGCATCAAAATCTCCAAAGTCCTTGCCAATGGAAGTTGCTACAATGCCCACTCAATATGTCAAAAATTGATAAAAGGAAAGAATCAAGAATTTATTCTGACTCTCATTTACAAATTGTATCTTAAGATACGATATCTATGTACATGCTATTCCTAGATTTCCCTTGGAGAAAGACCATGCCATTTTACTGTAAGGATACAACTGACAGCCTCCAGATGTTAGCACCTATGGGATCCACAACCACTTTTGAGCACAGGCAGCCTTCTTCTAGGTAGTCCTGGGCCAAAGGCTGAGCAGAAGACAGGAATTAGTGACAGGCTTTTCTACTTAATGTGTAATCTATTTCATAGCTCCCCACTGGGCTGGGCAAGACTGCCAAATACATTTCATGGTCAGAGATTCTGTTTTCCTTGCCCATCCAATATGACTTCCTCCTCTTTTTATTTTCCACAGGTATTACCTCTCAATAAATCTCTTAAACTTCTATATCTCAGCTTCTGTTTTCTTTGTGGCCCAATGGACACACAGGCTAACCACAAACTTGATAAAAGTTCTTTATGAAAGTTAACAAATGTGAAAGGAGTGAAAAATTAGTGAAGCATTTTTTTTTGCAATTCATAATGAAATAACAGAGCTTGTAAATAATTATGGGCAGAAACTGAGATGCTAATATCTTTATAGGAAATTTTATGGAAGTAACAGACTAATACTATCTGAATCTACTGATCAATTTCAGAATTATTAAAAATGGTGAAACTAGTTATGTGTCTATAATGTAATATAGAATATTCATAATTACAGCTGTTAAATTATGTGGGCAAAAATATTGAGCCTGAATCTAATTAAGCCTCTCAATCTATCAGTTTTCAGGAAACATAGGAAATAGAGGAGTAAATAGAAACCATGAAAGATCAATGAGGCAAATCAATAATCAATATTCTACCAAATAAATTATCAGGGTTTTTTTCCTCTAACAAATCAGCTACATGAAGGAAAAGGGAAAAATAATCCCCATCCTATTTTATGAGATCAGCATCACCCTGATAAAACCAGAAAAGGACAGTGCATGAAAAGAAATTTATAGACCCAAAATTACAGCCAATGAACTATTTTTAAACTAAAACAATGTGTATAAAGAATAAAACATAATGACCAAACAGGGTTAATATCAAGAAGGCAAGGTTCATTAAAAATTCAATCAATACATTTCAGTGCTATAGTTTAACTGTTTTGTATCCTAAAGTGCATATTGAAACTTAATCCCCAATGCAACAGCATAAGGGTTCTGCCCTCATAATGGGATCGGTACCCTTATAAAAGGGCTTTAGGGAAAGCTAGTCTGCTTTTGCCCTTCAGCCATTCTGCCATGTGAGGACGCAATGTTCATCCCCACCAGAGCACACAGTGTTCAAGGTGCCATCTTGGAAGCAAAGACTGTTTCTTTACCAGATACTGAACCTGCCAACACTTTCATCTTAGATTTCTCAGGTCCCAAAACTGTTAGAAATATATTTCTACTATTTATAAGTGATAGATGCATTTTCTTATGCCAGCTGGAATAGACTAAGACAGTATATTAATAGCCCAAAAAAGAAAAACTGTATGATCACATTATTGATGTAGAAAAATTACAGTATTTGGAGAGTCATATCTAATAATGATTAAAACACATCAAATTAGGGTAGATTAGGAACCTCCTTAAACTGATAAAGGGTTCCTATTTTTTAAAAACTTTAAAAACTCATACATAATGTGACACCTATGTGCTTTCCTCTTAAAATCAAGACTAATAAAGATTTCTCTCTAGTCTCCCCATTCCTGTTTAACGATGTAGTGGAAGTCCTAATCAGTAAACTAAAACCAAAACAAATGGGAGATATAAAAGATTTACATATTATACATACAGAAATATAACTGTTTCTATTCATGGATGGCATTTTTGTCTATGTAGAAAATAACAAGGAATCCACAAAGTAACTTCTAAAATTAGGTAAATTTAGCACACCATGGGATATAGATCAACAAAAAATCATCAGTTATCTTGGCAATGAATAATTATAAACCAGAATAAAAAAAAGATAATATACAGTAGCTCCAAGAAACAAAATACTTAAGTATAAATGCTGGAAAACATGTACAGAATCTTTATGTTGAAAACTGAAAAATACCAAAGAACTAAAAAAAGGCCCAAATCGAGATATTTCTTATTTATGGATTGGAGGACTCAATATAGTGATTCCTCAAACCAATATATATAATACATATATATATATTTACTTCATTCTACTCAAAATCCTACAATGATGTATTTGTACATAAGACAAAATGACTCAGAAATATATATATAGTGCAAAGGGAATTGGAATAGCCAGAACAACTTGAAAAAACAGTGGCTCAGGGATATATACAGAAACCAATTCAACAATATAGAGTCTAGAAACAGACACACAGAATATGGTCACTTTGTTTGGGACAAAAGTGCAAAGGCAATTCAATGGGCAAGAACCCACTCATCACAGGTTCAAAGATATAAAATTGTAAACCTTTGATTTGAGATAGTATCTCCAGACCCCCTGCTCAAGAGGGGCCATCTAAAAGCCAGGGATTTAGCTCAGTGGTTTCGCCACCTGCCGCGCAAGCGCAAGGACCTGAGTTCAATTCCTGGGTACCCAAAAAAGGAATGTTTGGGCCAGGGATTTAGCTCAGTGGTTCCACTGCCTGCCTTGCAAGCAGAAGGACCTGAGTTCGATCCCTGGAACCAAAAAACCCAAACAAACAAAGAGGGGCCACCTAGGAAATTGGTTTCATGGAATTCATTTCACCATGCTCAGGCATCCACAGATTCAGAGGCCACTGCAATCATGGTCCAAGGGCCTTGGTACTGCCCACACTAGTGGCAGACCCTGGAGTCATTCATGTGATGCTGGCTTTAGTGGCATGAAAAATCCAAGAGTTGTGAAGTCAGAAGGGCTTCCATTCTGATTTTAAAAAAGGGCAGGGAAGGCCAGGCAAGGAGCCTCTGAAAGGGCAGTCTGTGAAGCTATGGGAATAAAGCCAAAGGTGCAGTAGGGATGCTGGGGTGTTTTAGATGCTAGGAACATGGAACATATGCCAAGGAAAGCTGCAGGCCACAAGTGAAACCAGACCAAGAGAGAGACCATATGGGCTGCAACCAGCATGGCCATAGGGATGGGACCATCAAGCCCTGTGGAACTCATCTTTCCCACGTGACCTGGATGCTGGATGTAGAACTACCAGACCTAATATTTGTCATGTTAGGTTTTGATATCTTGGGTCCAATTCTTTTCCATCCTCCTATTCTTCACTTTTCCTATATGTTTTATTAGTTCATGTTTGCAGCACATAATGATTAAATTCTTCATGGGGAGTTGCTTCATGTACACAACACATCTTAGTTCATCTTTCATCTCCTTGCCCTCCCTAGCCTCTTCCCTGCATCTCTTGGCCCTCTTCCCATTTGCAAAATATCTACCTTTATATTTCCTATGAACTAACTTTAAATTATCTATTTATATTTTGGGTTTCTCATATAAGATGAAACATGATATTTAAGTTTGTGTGTCTGATTTATTTCACTGAACCTTATGATCTCAAAGTGTAACCATTTTCCTACATATGACTCCAGTTTCTTTTTTATAGCAGTTTCTTCTTTATACTTCATTGTGTATAAGTCCATCTATTGAAAGACATATAGGCCACTTCCAAAATTTAGCTATTATGAATTATGCTATTATAAATATGAATATGTATGTCTTTAATTCTTTTGGGAAGATACCTTGGAGAATAGGTGGGTTCAATAGAATTTCTAGTTTTAGATTTCTGAGGACTCTACAGGTTTCCATAGTATTTGTACTAGTTTAGATTTCCACAATGTAGGTTTCCTTTCTCCCTGTAGTCTTGCCACAATTCATTTGATTTCTTGATGCTAGCCATTCTTTCTACAGTAAGATGGAATTTCATTGTTTTAATTTGCAATTCTCTGATGGCCAAAGATGATGGACATCTTTTCATGTATTTATTGGCCATTTGGACTGCTTCTGAGAAGTATCTATTCATTTTAGTTGCCCATTTTTTGACTGGATTTTTTGAGTTTGTTATATATTCTAGATATTAGTCCTCTGAGGAATAGCTGGCAAAATTTGTTTTCCCATTCTGTAGGTTGTCTCTTCATTTTGTTGGCTGTTTTCTTTGCTATGGAGAAGATTTATAATTTGATATAATCCTATTTGTTTATTCTTGATGTTATTTCTTGTGCAATTGGGGTTCTGTTCAGGAAATGCTTGCCTTCACTTATGACATCAAATTTTACCTATTTTATTATTCAGCAGATTAAATGTTTGTGTTTATCATTTAAATTGTTAGATTTTTATTTTAGTTTAGCACATCATAAGATTCATGAGTCTAGATTTAATCTTCTGCATGCAGATAGCCAGTTTTCCCATCACCATTTATTAAAGAGTATTTCCTCCAGTGTATATTTTTGGCCCCTTTGTCAAAGATCAGATAGCTGAATGTGTCTGGAGTTGTTTCTACATCTTCTACTCTGTTCCACTCATCCTCATGTCTGTTTTTGTGCCATGCTGTGCCATGCTGTTTTTATCACTGTAGCTTTTTAGTATAACTTGACATCTGGGATTGTGATGCCTTCTGCTTTGCTCGTTACCCAGATTTGCTTTTGTTATTATTGGTCTCTTCTGGTTTCATATGAATTTTTGAATTTTCTCTAGTTCTGTGAGGAATGTTCTTGGTGTTTTGATTGGGATTGCTGTTCCTTCATTTTGGAATGGAAATTTTTACCCCATGCCGCTGAACCTTGGGATTCTGCAACTATTTTTATTTTTACAGCTAAAAGTTTATCTTGAGTCTCAGAGGACACTTTGGACTTGGACCTTCAGGATTGCTGAAACTGTTACAACTCTGGCAACTCAAGAGGTGAATTAACTGAATTTTACATAATGAGACAGAGAGGAGCCTTATGAGCACCAGGAGAGAATGTTAGTTTAGATCTATAACATCCCTTAGAAGTTGTATGTGTTCAGAGGTAGGCTTTTGGAAGGTATTCATCAGTGAATCGATCCATTGATGAGTTTATAGCTAAATATGGTCTTATGAGGTGGCTGACAGAGGTATGTCATGGAGGGGGATGCCTGTGGAGAATATCTCTGCCTTCCCATAACTTCCTTTCTCTCTATAATTCCTGGACACCAGGAAGTAAGCAGCTTTCCTTCACCATGCCACATCTGCTTTGGAGCCAGCTAACCATGAACTGACTCTTCCAAAAGTGTGAGCCAAATTAAATTTCTCCTCCTTTCATTTTTGGATGTTGAGTATTTTTACTCACTGACATCAAGGTGACTAACACAACTTGCAAATGTTGAAGCTGGAGGTTCATTATACTGTACTCCGTTTTTTAGTTTAAGTTTTCCATAATTTTTCTTGAAGATTTCTTAAAAGAGAACTTCTTTTCAATATTGTTGCAAAGCAGCAGACATAGGCCTACAATTGGCTTTAATCTCAGTGTTAAATCTCTTCAATGACTCCAAATAAATAAATGATAAAATAATACTAATATGAAAAAGTCACCAAGAAACCTTCTACTCTGAGCAGTAAACTACTGAAATGATTAGATTAGTAAAGATTTGCAGTGACATCTTAAACTAGCAAGTGATTTTTAATGACATATCAAAGACATAAAAGGAAAACATAATTTTAAGCAATGATTGTGAACCTAAAAATCTTAGCCAAAAAACAAAACAAAGGGACCTTTATAGTCTCATTAATACTTACATACTGTTGTTTTCTTGCTGTGTTGTTGATCCAACCTATTCTTTTAAGTGTTATTATTTATTGTTTCTTGAGCACTGTCTTACTTTCTTATCGCTGGGGCAAAATACAGTGGTATCTCAGTTCACAAACTTAATTAGTTCCACAATTCTGGCTGCAAACTTAATTGATTCCATTTTTGACCAATTGGTTCATGACCTGGCACATGGAACAAATTAAATTCATGAACTGAAGTACCATTGTACCCAACATCCACAAGTTAAGGGAGGAAAATTTTATTTATCTCACAGTTTGTAGAAGTTTCAGTCCATAGTCAGCTGGCTTCAGGGTACGGTGGCTTGACAGAGGGGCATTACAGAGGAGAAACAGTTCCTGGCATGGCAGGCAGAAGGCAGAGAAGTAGCAAGCAGCAACAGCCTGCTCTCCTTCTGTCCCTTTTATCATATCCAGGCTACTTGCCTTTTGGGGGGTGCCACCCACACCCAGAGTGGGTCTTCCCATTATCTACACCTATAACTATGATAATCCAATCAGTGAAGTAATTTAGTGCCACACACCCTTAACCCCAATATCACATTCAGATCAAGCCAGCTCCCAAAAGCCCCACCCATAAGGCTTTTGGGGATGCCTAGATTCAAGCCATAATAAGCACTAAACACCACGTGAGATACTGATGTTAAATTCCCTCCCTAGGGGATAATAGTTAAAGCTGATCAAGCAAAACACAAAGATTAGCTGTTTTAGAAATGAAAACTGCCATCATTTGTTTTAGAAATGAAAACTTGGACCCTGACCAAGTTGGATTTATCCCAGAGATGCCAGCATGGTTCAACATCCATAAATCAATAAATGTAATACACTATATTAACAGAGTCAAGAACAAAAACCATATGAACATCTCAATGGATGCAGAAAAAGCATTCAACAAAATTCAGCACCCATTCACGATAAAAACCCTACAGAAAATTGGAATAGATGGTCTTTATCTCAATCTGATAAAGGTTATCTATGAAAAACCAAAAGCCAACATCATACTAAATGGTCAAAAACTAAAAACCTTCATGCTAAAATCAGGAACAAGACAAGGATGTCCACTGTCACCACTCCTGTTCAATATAGTTTTGAAAACATTAGACTACTCTCAGCTCAGAGGAAGGGGCTTCCAGACCGCCATTCTACCACTCCCAGCTCAGAGAAGGTGAGCCGCATGCACCCCTGATGCCCAGCACACCCGGCTGCCATTGAAATAAGAAGACACGTAAATAAGTCTCAAAACCAGACTTCCATATCACCTACAACAACCCCAAAGGGAAGTGAGATGGAACACTCCGATACTCAACCACGTGGACTCCCTGAACTGGCAGCCAAAAAGGATCTGGAAAAAATGAAACCAGAAACAATTTCTCAGATAACAGCAGAGATTGTGCTCATAATCCAAGACATGATTAATAAATCTAGAGATGAGCTGAGGAACATGATGGAACTCCAATATAGGAAACAAATGGAATCCATAAAACAGATGCAAACAGATTTCCAGGAAATCAAAAACTCCACTGAAACTTAGTAGAATGAGCCAATGTAGGACAGAATTTCAGATATAGAAGATAAGATTGCAATTAGTGACCAGGAAAAGAAAAATTGTTTTGAAATTGTAAGGACCACAAGAATCAATCCAGCAACTGCTAGACAATGCAAAGAATAACATAAGAGCGATTGGAGTCAATGCAGAAATAGGAGAGAGTGCAGATGACATAAAAAAAACTGTTCACAGAAGTAATGGCAGAAAACTTCCCAAGCAGGGGAAAAGAACTTGACATATGGATAAGTGAGGCATATTGGACTCCAAATAGCCATGATCAAAAAAAATCTACACATAGCCATATAATTGTTAAGATTCCAGAAATCTAAGAGAAGAATACAGTTCTACAAGCAGTTAGAGAAAAGAAACAAATTACATACAAAGGAAAGCCCAACAGAATCACAGCAGACTTCTCAACGCAAACCATCAAGGCAAGAAGAGCTTGGAGTGAC
>NW_004624765.1:6006611-6051072 GCF_000247695.1 Heterocephalus glaber | reverse complement strand
AAATGAAATATTAAGGCTTCTAGGGTTAAAAAAAAATCTTTGACTTCTACATAAAAAAATTCTAAATTATTTTTATTTTCCCCTTTACAAGTGCATGGTCAATGTTATTAATGTTTTTATACCAAACATGACAATATAAAATTAGTTCTGCTTCAATTCTAAGGATTTATATAATTAATACTTTTCAGAATTTTAGAGATAAATGAAATATTAAGGCTTCTAGGGTTAAAAAAAAATCTTTGACTTCTACATAAAAAAATTAAACTTTTTATGAGAAAATTTTATATTTTGGATTCAAAAATTTCTCTTCCTCTGTGTTAATCTGTATTTGATTTCTTTCTCTATAGGACAGAGCACATAAAAAGCACTTGCCATGCTCCTCCTTTTCCAGTTTAGGCTTTGTCTTCAGTAGATTTAAAACCTGATTAGCTGTAATAGGATTCCAGGATGTGGGCAGATGCCTACTGGTCACGGACGATAGATCTTGCAATCAGTTCCTTCATTATTTCATTGGTACCACCATAGATTGGCTGAACTCGGGCATCCACATAAGCTCTAGATAAATTAGAAGATAATTGAATTTATATAAATAGAAGATATTAGAAATTTAAGAGTTCATTTTACCAGGTAACTTTTAAAGTATACATTTAATGAAATTCAAGCAATTAAAATTCTTTGTAACTTATTTTCCCAGTATAACATTCATCTTAGGTTGATATACTTAAAAATTTATTAAGGCATTGATAATTTATATAGCTTTTTTTTAGTTTGCTTAGAGATTACAAATTCAAAATATAATTTATATTGATTTAATTTTATAAAATCTAGCACCTATAAAAGCATTCTGAAAAGTATGTTTCAATTTTTGAAATGCATGGAAATCTTAATTTTTTGCTGTCTTTTAGTATTTTCTCAGGAAGTTGAAATATACTGGTTTTAAAGGAAAAGAAAAACTAGAGAAATTAGTTATTTTCTGTTATTCTTTTAGTTTACATCATGACTACCACCACCAGGAGTATAAACTGATGCTTTACAAAATACTACTTCCATGAAGATAAAAGTAAATTACTCTTTGGAAATGATTAACAGCCACTCTGGTGACTTACGGGATTAACATACTAAGTCGGAGTCCACTGCCACCCTCATACAGACAGCCATGCTGTCAGCTCATTTTTAACAGCCACAATGGGTACCATGCCACTGTACAGCTATTTTATTTTTTCTCATCTCTATTTCACCTCTTAGCTCTGGGATTAGGAGGATAAAGATTATGAACATTTTGCATGTAGAAGAACCTAGATTCAGAGGATCTACTAATTAATGGTTACGATACCATTTATTGGTCACAGATTGCAATGAGAATATAGCTCTTTGAAAGTATTTTTATTATGGCACAATTCTTCAATGACTGGGCATTTGGGGCTAATTAAGCTTTAAAATTTTCTAGTAGACAAAATCTAAGGCATTTTTTTCTCAATTAAAATCTTTTGCTAATTATCTAATTATCAAGACAACTCTGAATTTAGGCTTCTTCATATTCATCAAGGTACCTTGCAAACAGAAATGGGCACTCAGTAAATATTTATTGATATGATTCAGTGTATTACAAAAGAAATTTAGAACCTTAGTATTTTCTGATGGAAGTTTTTAAATCTAGACATTTATGGTTTTTATACAATACTCTTTTCTGGATGGATTTTGTTGTTTTCCTCAAAAGCAGGCACTTGCACTTTGAGAACCTTCCTGGCATTTTAGCCTACTTCAGCAATTCCAATGCTCTTAGACAATTTTAGACAGGGCAGGGCACTTTTTTCTCACAATAAAGAAGTTCCAATGGGGTATGTAATGACAGAGATCAGTGGACTTTTTATAGGTTACTAATTAAATTTGGTCATCAACTAAAATTAACAGAGAATAGCAGCAGAAGAAATGTTTAACTACACTGCAATGAAGCTCTTCATCTCAGGCTGCCTTTCCTAGCAGACAGAGAAGTCTTCAAATGTCCATGATTTAGCTTCCATTACTCACAGTCTCACTCCAACGAATAAGACAAATAAACCCACATGCTGGGTTTATTAAAGAAAAAACAGATATGGGGGAACAAAAACCTCTTTCACCTGTGAAACCAAGACTCAGCAATAAATTATATATGTATTAACAAGCAATGCAGCTTAATCTGGGGGATGGAAGAAGCACAAATAGATGGATTTTCTTCCCTTAAATCAAAGTCTGCACTCTACATCCACATATTACCTTATGTGTCTAATCAGCTTATTTGATTTTAGGTAACATTAAGAATCCCTTTGCCTTTGTGGAGAGAAATAGTCTAAAGAGTTGTACAATCTTTGAACTAACAAGGGTGCCAAGAAGATAATTATTATTCCCTACGGTAAATACAAGTCTTTCAAACTGAAAACAGGAATTTGAAATAAGTCATAAAGTCTTTGTTGCTACTGATATGAAGGCAAGAACTCTGAGAAAACAGACCAGTTTATACCATGCTAATCTGAAACGATTCAGATGGCTGACTCCTCTGCATCTGGTGTGTCTTTCTTGGAACCTGAACTGAAGTACACAAACATGAAACCACTCCATTCCACTACATTCCTGGCTGCAGTTAAAACAGTTAAGCAAAAAAATATAAACTCTACTTCTATGTTACTTTCTAAACACAGTGAATATTATGAATATTATGGATGAATTCTCTGAATAAAACATATGTACAGAAAATGTACAGGAAACATTCCAGTGACGATTAAGTTTGTGCTAGCTCACTCAATATTTATTTCATGACTATACAAAGATTAAAAGTATCTGCTAGCTGGGTGTGGCAGCACAAGCCTGCAATCCCAGCACTCTGGGAGGCTATGGTAGAAGCATCACAAGTTCAAGCCCAAACTGGGCAACTTAGTGACTTATTGAGAACATGTCTCAAAATAAAAAAATAAAAAAGGACTGGGGGTGTAGGTTCGATCTCCAGTACCACACACACAAAAAATCTGCCTTAAGGTCTATTCAAAGTAGTTCTGAAAGGACAAACCAAAGCTCAACTCCAAGGATTGATTAAAAAAACAAAAAGGAATCATTCAGGTATTTCATGACTACATTCTTAAAGAAAGTAACAACCCTGGTTATTGCTGAGCTTTTACAAAGGTTTATAAATGATATCTAGTAAATGAAAGCTTTCTGAGTTGCCAGTGACCAGAGAAAATTAGCAAATTATATCTATGTTACAGCTTCTGTTCTTGAGACTCCAATAAAATGTTCATCTTCCTTTGTAAGGATTATAAGCATATCACAGTTTTTAAATTATACTTGTAAAACTGATATTTTCAAAAGCATTAGGCAGTTTGAATACAAATTTGATAATTTTTTATTTAAATAGCCTATATTCAGATAAAAATTAGCAGAAGTTTTTAGAAGCCCATAGCATTCTTATCCTCAAATTCAGAATTAAGATGGACATTTCTAAATATATATCCAAAGCTTCCTCTGCAAAATTTTATAAACTGAAAATACTGTGATGAAAGATAAAAGCAGGTGTGGTGGTGCATGCTTGTAATGTCAGCATTCTGGGAGGTGGAGGCAGAAGGATGTCAAGTTCAAGTCTAGCCTGGGCAACTTGGTGATTTTAGCAAGACCCTATCCCAAAATAAAAAATTTAAGAAGGGCTGAGGATGTAGCTCAGTGCAAAGGCCCAGGGTTTAATCCCCTGTAATGCCAAAAACAGAAAAAGGGAAAGAGGAAAAATATAGATAGATAGATAGATATAGATATATAGATATATCTATATCTATATATATATTTTGGTACCAGGGATCGAACTCGGGTCCTTGCGCTTGCAAAGCAACCGGTAGAACCACTCAGCTAAATCCCCGGCCCAAAAATATATTTTCTAAGGTGATGATGAAATCTGTCATGAGAAGACTGAGACAGAAGACCAAATGAAGAAGGAAAGAGGAAACGATGGAAATACAGGGAGAAGTAAGGAAGATGTCATTCTCTGTTTACAAACTGCTGTTGTTTCAAGCTAACAGTATTCATTTGTAATACAATAAAGAGGTGCATTTAATTTCCTTTAATTTGAAGAGATGAAAATTCTATTTGGAAAAAATAAACACTTATTTTTCCAAGCAAAATAATCAAATATCTAAGGTATGATATATCATATCCTTTTAGTATACAAGTTAATTATTCTGTTTTGCTACTTTTGTTTGTTTGCTTTTAAAAAGTTGCTCGGAGTGTAGCTCAGAGGTAGCACACACTACCTAGATGTGCAAGGCCCTGGGTTCAATCTCTAGCACTGTAAAAACAAAACAATAGTGACACAAAGTGATATGTATTCTTCAAAGCCAAGCCAAGCATCAAGTTTTTGGTATACTGATCTATTTACTTTCCTTAAAAATAACAATTCTAGTGCTGAGTTGATAAAAAAAAAAGCTGCTTCCATTTGCATTGAACATACTCTGCAGTCACCTGAAAAATACAAAACTTTTGTACTTTCTCTCTACACTTGATGTACAAAGTAAAAAAAAATTTTTCTTTTACATCTTTAAGAAGAACATAAGCATCATACTCACTTTGCAATCGGGTATTCCCACATGTATCCCCATCCTCCATGGAGCTGTACACAATCATATGCTACACTGTTTTGTAGCTCAGATGCCCTGGATGACCAAAATAAACAGCAGAAAAGTGTAAAATAAATATTAATGAGATGTCTTATAATCATACTAAAAAAGACATGATAAAAATTACATATAAAATAAATGTCAAGAGAACTTTCACATAAAAGAATACCTTCCTTAATTTTTATTTCAGGGTGAATTTTTCTTAAGGCTAGAAACAAAATGTAAAAACTTAAGACTATTAGGTTTTGGCTATTTCCAGCTTGAAAAGGGTATAGTGAAGAATGAATTAGGTGTAATTTGTTTAGATTCTCTGTATGATCTAATTTACCCTGCCATCTAGTTCCTTTTCTCTTTGTAATGTTATTTTTCAAAGATGTTTCTTTCTTCCTAAAGATTACAATTCTGAATTCCAAAAATGGTGAAAAAAATGTTTAAGTTACTGACTTGCCAGAAATAAACTGAAGGCAAAAGTGAAAACCGAGGAGGGTAGCCTACTAAAGTACATTCCATTATATAGGAAACATCAAAAAGTTATGTAGGGTTATTCTTCAGAGGAAGACTACAAAAGAACGTGAGAAAAAGTTTTTTCTGACCTCATCACACAATTCTGTTTGCTTTGCAGTGCTGGGATCACACCCAGGGCTTCTCACATGTGAGATGAGAGCCACTACCACTCTTAGTAATAATTTTAACTATAATAAAAACTCTAATAGTAGGGATTTTATTCAGGTTAAGATAAAAATATAAGTTCATTCAAAACCCTTTTCTATTTTTCAATACTTGAAAACGTAAGGCAAAGGTAACCATAGACATATTTTTCTATTTAAAGTAATTTTAACTCAAGCCATAGGACAGGTGATGTTTCTAAACAGACAAATCTCTGGGTTGCAATGAAACTTAGAATTCAGTAATTTTCTATATCTGGCAAGTATTTTAGTGAAATATTTATTGAGCTATAACTAGTTGCTCTCCTTACTTCTATGTTAAAGAACACTATGTCTATAAACCTGGTGTTTTCAAGGAACAGGTTAGTAACTATGCAAACTTTTTTCTCCAAAATATCTAAAATTTTTATACTTTTCACACTAGTCAAAGAACTTGCTATAAACATAGAAAATCTCCACTAAAAGTTCTAATTTCTAGTAATTTCATGTTACTTTTCAAATTGTCATATTTCTTATGTGCAATCATTATATAAAGCACTATTCTGCATATTTCCCCTATTCTACATATGACCTAAGCTGAACCCAAGTTAATGAATAATGACAGGAATTTTTTTCAAGGCTACTTTTGGCCTAATGAGATGTAAGAATTTCTTAAAGAGGAAACTAAATCCACTTCCACAATCTGATTTAAATTCTATGTTCTTGCATTTTAAAATACATAAAAGTCTTATAGGGATCTTTTTTCAATTAATTCATCTTTAACACCATTGTTAATCATCTTTAATTCAAATGAAAGTCTTTCTAAACAGAATACCTTGTTCTTTTCATTTAATAAAGCACGTGTGACTTTTGATTAGACAGTCACTCATTCAATAATTTTTTTCTTAGATCTGGAAAACACTTCAAATAGAAAAATCCTGTCTAGGGCTGGGGATTTAGCTCAGTGGTGCTGCTGCCTACCTTGCAAGTGCAAGGGCCTGAGATCGATCCCCGGTACCAAAAATAAAGAAAAGAAAAATCCTGTCTAACCTAATCATTTCAGATAGCAAAAAGCTGTCCCAGGAAGAATGAAGTTTGGTTAGAATTACTTAATGGAAGAACTGTGACTTATAGTATTTCGAGACTCCTAACTCTTCCTGTTCTCTTTCAGTCTCACTATACTGACTCACTTCAGATAATTTGAAACTAAACTGTTACTTGAATGAACTAATCAGTCATCCTATTTCAGTCTCAATATTTTATTTTCAATAGCAAGTTATGAATTAAATACTAACTTGAGTAATTTTTAGCACATATAAATAGGCCTAATGGGACTTTTCAGCAGTTTAAAAAAAGTCGATCCTTACTCCTATTTTCATTTATACCCCCAAAGCTGAGTTTGGAGTTGGCAGAATCCCATAGCAGCCTGAGCACACCCCATGTTTTAATTCCTGTAGCAGGCATACCAATATTTCGCCATGGAAGCAGAGGCAGAGTCCAGATGTTTCGTTTCATGCAGCTGCAGACAGCTGTCCACAAAAGCTCTGGTTACACATATGTGTGTTTTTAATTCTGCTAGTTTATGCTGCACAGTCTTGTGTTTAAAGAAGAGGAAAGAATAAAATGAGCTTGGCAAAAGTACATATTTTGATTCAGCATCTCAAAAATTACATAATAAAAGATATTGAGAGCAAAATAAACGTGGAATTGCTGGCTTTATCTTCCAAAACAAGGTATATGTTGAATTAATCATCTTAAATTAAAAACACAAACGTATTTAAGTGTTAAGGAAACCTGCACTAAAAGATGCAAAAACAGATAAATACCAAAATCCATCACATGTTTTAGACTCCAAAGTTTGGACAATTAAAGAAAACTGCTTGAAAAACAGATGACTAACACAAGAGCACCATCTCGTGGTACAATCCTTTAGGTACAGCTGTTGACCACACGTATTTTCCTCTGGAGACCAAATCTTTGAAGAATTATTCCTTATTAATGAAATTAACTATATACATTTCCTAATTCCGTCTTTTTGTCTTGGAGTAAAATAATAAAAGAGTACTACATATTTTCATAAATGCATCAAAATATCTATTATGCCAAGAATTATCTATAAAATTAATAACAGAATCAAGCACTCAGGAAGTCAAACACCAGTATACTACAACCTTTTCTACCCCTCTTCAAACACTCTCATCCCTGTGAAGAATATGTAGAACACTCTTCAAATGAAACTGAATGGTCTAGAACTGTCAATGTTAATATACTATCTACCCCTGGAAATTGAGAACATCTTCAATTATTCTTGACTGCTCTCCCTTCAAGTTACTTTATTCCTTTTTTTTGGTACCAGGGATTGAACTCAGGACCTTGTGCTTGCGAGGCAGGCACAGTACTACTGAGCTAAATCCCTGGCCCGAGTTACCTTATTCTTGATTTTTGGTTTTTACATCATGAACTTTGAGTTTAGATTTTGTTTTCTTTGGCACCAACTTAAACCTCCTTCAGGAAATTGGCTTGGACTTAAAAGTACTGGCATGGTCTACTTTGAGAAGCCCCCAAAAGTACACTCTAGTCTAGATGACTACTTAAGATTGAGGCCCAGGTATGATCAGCTGGTTCAGTCTTCATTATGGAAATTCAGATAGAAACAGAGTTCTGACCATTCTGCTGCGGCATTTATAAGACATAAGTTAACAGCAGCCACACACATGGAAGTTGATCACAAACTTAGTGCATTGAAACACAGATATTTAATGCTTTCCACCTATATACTACTGCCAAGTCCAAAGCCATGCCTGAGTTCTCAAAAGAAGGGCAGGAAGTTAGATTTTTTAGAGGATCCTGGGCCTACTTTTACACTATGGGCCACAACAATTCTCAAGCCACAAAACTAAAGTGTCGTTTATTTCTGGAAAACTGAATGGTAATATAATGACCCAGGACCTGGCCAGACCTCAGTGTGTCATGTGAAATAGAAACAGGAGATGCGAGGGACAGTTTCTATATAGATGTATCAACATACTTACAAAGCTGAGCAAAAAAAAAAAAACACCACCAACTGTCTTTTCCTTGGTTTTACCCTATCCCATTCTAAGAACAAAACGTAACTGGCATCTAATGATTCCAAAGCCAAGCCTTGGGAAGGCTGCTGCCATACACCTTCCATCTCCCATGTGTGCTGGCCTCTAATTCTGAACAGGCTGGGCCGCATGAGAACTTTCATGTCCTCTTTTTTTTTTTTCAGGCTAGACTGAAACTTGCTACGTACCCCATTCTTGCCTTGAATTTGAGTTCATCCAGGCTTAGCCACTGAGTGTTGGGATTACATGTGTGCCACCACACCCAGCCTTTCTTCATCTCACATTCTTTCCCCTTAATCTCTACCCTTTAATTTGCACAAAGTCTTCCCACTACAACTTCACACATTCAAGTTTATTCACAGAAAATCTGCAAATGGAACAAGAAATGAAAAGAGTAGGAAATCAATCATGTCTATAAATTGAGAACAGATGAGGAAATATTCCATGAAAACCCCTGAAACTGAGTTCTAAAACCATTCTTGGCTCAGTTCAATGATACTTCACTTGGAAAACAAAGAAGAATGTTGTAAGGCTCAAGACATTTGTCCTAAATGATGCCACGCTTGAGAACTTATGAGCTATTCATAGTATGAGAGAAGCCTGATTCTCTCATACAAGAGCTATTCCCATGGGAGTGCTGAGAGATTCTAGAAGCTGAAGTTAAATTTCACAGCAGAACAGAATCACTTAGAATCCTTGCTTCAGTGCACTCACAGAGGTCCAGAGGTCTGAAAAAAAAACTAATGCCTCCAAGAGTACATAATTTACTGGGCAGAAAAAGGGATTGAATATTTACATATTCTTGGGACTGAGCTGAGTGCTGCCAAACAGAACTGGCCTTTGCTCTCCACTGTAGACACTGCATTATGCTCTCTGAAGTCATTCTCTAATGAATGACAGCTAATAACTGTACCACACATTATTAGCAAGGCATTTTTGGTGAATGATCATTATGTTTACAGAAATAACTTTAAGAGTCATTAATATTTGCTAATAGGTAATACTGCAGCTAGCATTTTAAAAGTTATCTTTAAGTTACTAAGAAGACTAGACAGAGTCTCTTTCAGAGTTCTGAATAACAAATATCTTAGACTCAGAACTGGAAGGCACCTGGGAGAGGTTACCTGGCCCAGTAGTCATTTAAACAACACAATTCGCTGTATTGTCGTATGACTTACGATGTAAAATAAAACACATTAGGTTTATTACCTAATCTTATAGTTAAGAAATAGATATTCTTTCTAGAGGAACAAAAGGGAAAAGTGTTTTCTGCCACTCCCCCATCCCTTCCCCTAATTCTCTGTGCCCTTAGAATCAAGAACATGTATCATATAGAAAATGACTAATCAAGAGCTTGACTTAGCAAAGCACATTCATTTTTATTTCACTGCCTGTTGAGTGAAAGAAAATACAGTAAGAAAAATAGGCCATCCACTTAAACTTCCGGGGAAGTAAAACTTGTGTGGTTAAGAAGATAGGTTCTGGAATTAGAATAGCTGTATAATTCTGAGCAAGTTATTTAAACTTTCTCTGTCTCAACTTCCTTATCTATAAAATGAAGATAATTATATTATTTTTGTAGTTGTGAAGGAAAAAAACCCATTTCATTTAGCACAGTGTCTGGCATGTACAGAGAAGTTAATAAATGATATTTTATTAAAATTTTTAATGTTTTATGGTCTATTCCAGGGAAAATCATGAGATGTGATATCCCATATTATCATTATAAAGAAAATAAAAACCTGTAACAATTGCTACTTTGGTATGATAGCTCTCTATTAAAAAATGGAAACTTTGTGACATATATCCAAATGGTCAGAGAGACCCAAAATGTTCAAAATTTAAGAATTTAGAGAAAAGAAACTGAGTAGCCACACAGTCATAAACTGACGTTAAGCTAAGTAAATTGTGACTGACACAGGTCTTCTTTTTCAGTTGAATAACTAGAAACATAGTGCATCCAGTTCTAGAATAGGAGCTATAAGCATGTATTAATCATACATCATCTCTACATATATTCTTAAGTTGAAATATGAACATTTTATTCAAAGACACTTATTTAATGAAACAAAAATTAGAAGAACAGCTCAGAAACTTCAGTACATACTCCTACTTGAAAACAGTACTACTCAAAAATGAACCTGTGGGAACAAAATGCTACTGCCCTCTACTGAAAATTTAGTGAACTGCTTTTGCAGGAAGGTAACAATAAAATGATACTCGCTTTAAAAAACAGAAGGATTAAAATTATTTGTTTTTTGCTATGAAACTACAATAAATAGATACAACCATGTATTGCTTAATTGTAGGTGTACATTCTGAGAAATATTCCATTTAGACAATTTCATCTGTTGTGTGCTGATTATGAAGTGTACTTAACATAAATCCAGATGGTACAGGTCAACTGCTTTACCACTTACTGAAATCAAGAGACTTGGGAATCACAAGATTATGATGCTAATATTGGCATAAGATAGCATATTATTTTATAGTAAACTTTAATAAGCAGGAATGTACTCTAATGGCAAAGTATAATATAATGAATATATAAACAATTAGTACAGTCATTTATTACCAAGTATGCACTGTACATAATCATAATGCAATGTACACAATCATACTTTTATATGACTGATGGTTTGTTTACACCAGCATTTCCACAAACACACTAGTAATTCACTGAGCTACCATTTTTTGATGGATACATCAGTGTGTCACACATGCACTCTGTCACTGATAGAAATATGCTGTACATGACTGTATCTTTAAAGAACCTTTTTCTTTTATGAGAAAATATTACATATAGATCAATTTCCTCTGTCCTTCATGGTTATATGGCAAATCACATGCTTTCTGAGCTATTCCGGCAACCTGAATAATATAGTCATCTTTACTACAATGTAGCATGTAATCTATAAACAGAGAAAATATACATTTTCAAAGAGATGGAAATTATGTCCAGATGGTTGAACTTTTTTTTTTACAGAATAAGCCTTATAGCCTTATTCTGTAAAATGTCTTAATAATATTTTTGATTTGAAAATGGCAGTGGTTGAATATCAGAGGCAAATATTAATGATGCCACTTTGGGTACAGATGAGACAGTTGCAGAGTGACACCCAGTGGTGTAACTTCCCTCACACTCCCAGGAGCCTTCCATGTGTATTTCCCCAGTTGTAACTATCAAATCATCCCTAAATACAACCTCAGAAGGCAACTAATAAATAAGTGCTCAGTGAAACAAAAGGAGTAAGTCATATATGTCAATATTTCTCAACAGGTGACTACAGGTATTAGTATTTCTCTGAATTACAAGGTATTTAACAACACTCTCCTCCAGGACCCTAAACACAAGGTACACTTCTAGTTACTGCCCACTGCCCCATCTCTGACATTTCCAGATGCCTAGTGGGGAGAGGGTAGGCATTGAGACCCACCAACTACGATTCATAAATGAAAGGAAATATACAGTATATCATCCGGTTCTTAAGAAAACCAGTTTAGTCAAGTCCCTGTCCCTCTCCTGTCCTGTCTTGTCCCATCTCCTCCATTCCCTTCCCTTCCCCCTCCTCCCAAACTTGGGATTAAACCTAGGGCCTTCACATTGAGCTATATCCCCAGCCCTTTTCCTATTTTAAATTTTGAGACATGGTGTAAGTCATTAAGTTACCCAGGTTAGGCTGAAACTTCAGATCCTCCTGCTGCAGCCTTCCAGAGTGCTAGGATTATAGTCATGTTCTACCATGCCTGGCTTGTTTGTTAAACTGTATTTTTGACTGAGTATGTGCCTCATTTTTACACATTTGGAACAACTGCTTTGGTCTGTCATATATGCAAAGACATTTTTTCACAATGGAAAAAAATTAACTTGATGAAGATACAGGTAGTAAGTAGTTTCCAAAAAGACAGAAGGCCCACATCAGGAGCAAGACCAAAAAACTGATAAAAAGTCCCCTTTATATTGGAAAAAAATGGAATAAGGATTTATATAAGGCAAAAATAAGAGCTAACTGTAATGAGGGCCTATTTTAAATCTGTTTATCTTTTTTTTTCTTGGTACAGGGATCGAACTCAGAACTTAGGACCTTGTGGTTTCAAGGCAGGTGTGGTGCCACTGAGTTAAATCCCTGGCCCTTGGGCTTATTTTACTAGGCAATATTCTAAGCACTGTACCATTATCCCTCAAATCCCCACAGCAATCCTATGAGGTAGCCTCTGATATTTTTCAGAAATACAATTTTACATACCAAGTAAATTTTTAAAAATCTTACAAACAGGAAAATATTTCTGAGATAACTTGCCTGGACTACAGAAATTTCAGGAGCTGAGCTAGGATTTAAACCACACTTGAACATAATTTGTATAATGCTGGTCTTGAAACTCTACCAAGGTGTTTTATCTCTGTTTTTTTTTTTTTTTTGGTACCAGGGATCAAACTCAGGACCTTGTGCTTACAAGGCAGGTGGCGGAACCACTGAGCTAAATCCCCAGCCCCCTTATCTCTGTTTTTATCTTCAAGAAACCTTTCAGTCAAAAGTCACTGTAACTGAAATTTTAAAAGTGGAATTCCATGGGCCAGGGATTTAGCTCAGCGGTTTCGCTGCCTGCCGTGCAAGCACAAGAACCCGAGTTGGATCCCCAGTACCAAATAAATAAATAAATAAATAAATAAATAAATAAAAAGTGGAATTCCAACTCAAGGTTTTTGGCTAGTGAGATGTTTCACCAACTTGATGACTACAATGCTTATAAACCATCCCTTCATTTAATGAGAAACTAGAGGGTCCAAAATTTGTATCTGGTGGTTGTGATCACCGTACACTGAGTTCTTTTGCAAATACCTTAAACTTCCTGGAAATCCAACCTAAAATAAACACAACCATCCATTTACTTTCTCTGTTTGTACAGGCTATGTTTGTACTAGTAATGCTAATACACAAAATGTAAAAGATACACTATAAACTCACGATCCCTAATCTTATGGGGGTCCCCAAAAGCGCTAGCTGGCTTCTGGTGTTTCTCTAGTTAGTTGAGTTGCTCACTCTAAAAAGGGCATTTCAAACCTTCCTCACTCTCCTCAGATACCTTCTTTTAAGAACCAACTTTCTCTGTTGATATTTAAAGAAATTAAAGCTTTTTGACAAAAAATTTTCATTAGTTGTGACCAACAGAGCTACATATCAAAGAACCAAGGCAATTATCACCTCTCTAGCCACAATGTTTTCCTCTACTAAATCCTTTAAGTATTAAAGTATGCTCCAATATTCCCATCAACTATAGGAACAAAAAAAATAACCTCTCAATATTTCCTTTGACTCCCACATCTACCTCTACTCTCCCTTCCCCTCCATTATTATCTTTATTCTCAACTATCATTCGTAGCCAAAATCAGAAGTTGTCTGTCTTTACTATGTTTACATCCTATTTCCACTGACAACTCTCACAGACTTTGGCCTGTCACTCCACATCAGCATTAACAGCTCTTACTAAATACTAAATCATTATGGCCAGTGAGTGTCCTTTGATCTTTCTGTTTTTCCTTCAGATACAACTTGATCCCACTCCCTCCTACTTTAAATCCTCTTTCCTCTTGGCTTTTACAACACTCTTTTGATTTGCTTTCTTCTTTCTAACTCAGTCATCTTTGCAGGCTCTGTCTTTCCTATTCCATCTTCAGATCTTGTAGAAATTCTCCAAGGGACTCTGTCCTAGGATCTCTGTTCTTATTTTTCATTCTCTTTTCCTTAAGCATCTCATTCATAGACACTACATATCAAAATTACACCAAATTTACATTTACCCTAGACCCATTTCAGATGAGTAAACTGTGACCATCTAGTACCAAACCATAACAACAAGCTTACCTGTATGTGTGCAACTGTTTTCCCAAAAGCTTTTCTTTGCTTAACATAGTTCCTGGTTTCTTCAAACATGAATTCACAGGCAGAAACTGCCAAATCAGCAATTAACAACCTTTCCTATAACCCAAAAATTAAGTCTTAAACATTATTCTAATTACACAAATGATTTTCACACAATTTCATTATAATAAATCCTACAATCTTTATAATGAACTCCTAAAGATTAATTTAACTCTTTATAATAAAATGCTCCCACAAAGATTTGAGATTTTGACCTACCTAAAAGAATAATTCTCTAAAAAATTCTTTATTTTTATGAAAGATTGTCATTACTATATGTACTCTACAGTTTCTTTTTTCTATTCATGTATTAGTAAAGAAAATCCACTTTTATTTATTGATCTCTGTACTATATAACAATGTGTCTGTACAAATAAGTATCTTCCAGAATATAGGTTAAATTCTATCTACTAGTACAAAAGTAGCCTTAGATCAAATCCATCATGCTAGTGATTTTCATAGTGTTTCATACTATTTAAATGCTAGGTTCCTAGCTCTTTTTCCAATTTCATATTTAGCTTATGCCATGGACATTGTAAATGTATCCCCTTATGCTGACATATGAGGTCCAATGATCACTAGGCAATCATATTCGAAAACCGATGTAAAGGCTAGCTTTTACACTACTAAAATTTTTCAGTTTGAACTTAACATCTTTTTCCCTTTCATTTTTTTTTTTTTTTTGGTACCGGGGATCGAACTCGAGACCCTTTGCTTGTGAGGCAGGTGGCGATACCACTGAGCTAAATCCCTGGGCCTTCCCTTTGATTATTATAGTTATTTAAAAATTGCCAGATGTTTTCAGTGTTACTTCCTTATAAAAAGCTAACAGTTCTTGACTTCTAGTTATTAGGCTGAAACCATTCCAAGAAGGAATCACAGAACTGAAGAAAATCTATTTTTCCCAGTCACTTTATAAGTTTTATTTGGATATTCCTGAGTTCAGTTTAGCATGCATGGATTCACAAGGGCTAATCAAAAAATACAGTGTGTGTTTGAATTAAAAAATTATTACAGTAATAAAAGACACATTGCCATTATTCCCCCTCAACCCCCCCCCCCAACATAATTATCCTGTTGTTCTTGCCACATTTTGAAGCAGTTCTGGAAGTACGTTTTCTTATCTTTCCAAGGTGTGCAAGGTGGGATAAATAATGTGGTTAATGTTGCTTTTGTGTGTCACCCAGCAGAAAGGCAGGCCCTTAAAATATTGTGTTGTATGCTCATTCAGCAGATCTTATTCATCATGTGCCCTCTGGATCTTCCCCAAAGTAAAAACGATCATGAAAGGTAAATCAGGATATCGAGGTAGGTTTGATAATGCAACTAAAGACACTCACAAAATAGGACTTCCAGAATACTTCAGAAAGTGGCCAAAAGGAGTGGATAAGCGTGTTTGAAGCTTGGGGCAGGGGATATACTGAGGGAGATTAATAGCAATATTCTTTTTACTGTAGTAAATTTTTAAGAATTTAAACATTCACTGTATTTTTCAATCATACTTTGTATATGGTCCTGTATTACTCTATTCCAGCCCATTATATTATTAAAAATGGTAGGGGCGGGGATTTAGCTCAGTGGTTCTGCTGACTGCCTCGCAAGTGCAAGGTCCCGAGTTCATTTCCTGGTTCCAAAAAAAAAAAAAAAGGTATCTTTAATTTCTGACCTGTGGAAGTTCTTGCATGAGGTAATAGAAGCCTTTATTCTCTTCTCCAAGTAGGGCACTAGCTGGCAATCGGACATCTTCAAAGAATAGTTCTGCAGTATCCTAAGAGAACATACAGTTAAGTAAAACAGAATGAGTTCATTCAAGTTTTCCAATAACCCCATGTTATTATTTCCATTGAAGATTTTTTAAAAGGGACAAACTGGAAGCCACACTGGAGTGGTCAGTGAACACAAAAAGTAAATAGTAAGTCAGGGAGTCAAACTAGGTCCATGTGATTCCCAAACTTGGGACTTTCCCACTGCAGTATACTGTTATTCAAGCTCCCGTACTGTCCAGTTCTCTAGGGAATAAGAATATCTAACACAGTCAGCAAAACTTGTTTTTGGTAATACACAGAAACATCTTTTCTGTTCTTAATTCATAATTTTCTTCAATACATTTCAAAAAGAGACAGCTTAATACTGTAAAGTTTGCCATTTCTAAAATAGATATTCAAAATACCCTGATCCTTGTCTTTTGCTGACTACCAGAAAGAGATACAGTAGCACGACTGTGAATAATCTTTCTGAAACCCTTATTCTATGAATTCAGCACAGGAAGAAGGTATGACTTTGCCACCTGTAATTCTCTACATGTCTTTTCTCTGATTTGACAGTAACAATTATTACCTGAATACGAGTTATATTATGGCTTACCTGGGCTTTTAATCCCATTTTATGTAGCTTCCGTCCCTTGATAAATCCTTTCATTCCATTTTCCACCAGAAAAAGGCTAATGCCATGGGCAGGTGACCGAGCTTCACGATTTGTAACCGCAACTACAATCACAACATCACTTAACCAGCCATTAGTGATGAACACCTGCAAAACCCCAAGTACACTGTCATGCTCTGCAATACTCAGGTCCATGCAAGTTATGATTGGAGAAAGCATAGTTAAGAAGACTAAAACAAGCAAGACATGCTTTATTTATCCCTCTCTGTACCTTATTCAAGTACATGCAGAGTTGATATTGATATTTTTTCAGCAGTTGCTCCATTATGTCACTTTCTTGTTCAAAAAACTTGCAGGACTCCCAATTTTTCTACCTTTCTATGATAAGACCGACCACTTTATGTAGATGACATAGTTAAGTTGCTAAGTGTTTTTTTGGCTAAAGTATTCAGGAATCATTATCTGTATGTTCTAAAACCCATGGTCTCGGGTTGCTAAGTGTTTTTTTGTTTTGGGGGGGTTTTTTTTGGTACTGGGGATCGAACTCGGGACCTTGCGCTTGCGAGGCAGGCAGTGGAACCACTGAGTGAAATCCCCGGCTCTGCTAAGTGTTTTTGTTTAAAGCATCCAAGAATTAATATCTGTATGTTCTAAAACCTATAGTCTCAGAAGTGTATTAACTATAGATAATAAAATGAACAATAGACTGGAAAGAAAGAGCAGTCTATAGGGCAAAAATCATTCACTTGAACCCCCTGATCTTGCACTGGAAAAATCAAGTGATTTCTCCAGACACTGCTGTTGAAGTAATTACAGAACAAGTTTAATGGATTCTAAACTATTTTCATCATGACTGATCTCCTTTCTAAGAAAGTTATAAGAAAATTCTCTTTGTAAGTGGTCTTTCTCAGTTTGCATTCTAATTGTGAGAGTCGAAAGTTTGAAAAGGGCTGGGATTATCCCTTAGGGATTTTAACTAAATGCTTATAATACAACACTCACTGTAATACAACAGCTCACTGTAAATGTTATATAGATAAGATATAGTTATTTAAAAAAAGGAAAAAATAACTTTCTGAGTCTAAAATACAAATATCATTATCATATCATTATGAATTTCCTTTCTCATCTCTCTCTTTTTTTTTTTTGAGACAGGGTCTCATTATGTAGTTCAGGCTGGTCTCCAACTGGCAGAAATCTTCCTGCCTTAGCCTCCCGAGTTCTGGGATTACAGGTGTGTGCCACCTCACCCAGCTTTTTTATTTCTATTCTTATAAATGAAATTATTGTACATCTGTATTCTGCATGGTGTTTTTCCACTTAATGTTAACATATACATAGTTATGATAATATAACATAGTTGTTGATATTTTATGGATTGGACATTAGTTCTGATGTAATACACATTTATTTCCCTATTCCTTTACTTTCACTTGCTTTCCATTTTTTTAATATTCCTAATCGAGTTTTTGAAATAATCAATGGTATCTTTAGTGAGTGTTTCTCACAGAAGACCACAACTGAGCAGACTGTGCTCAGATACTTTTTTTTGTGGTACCAGGGATCTAACCCAAGACCTTGCACTTGCGAGGCAGGAGAGGCACCACTGAGCTAAATCCCTGGTCCTCAGATTTTTTTTTTTTAATAATAGGGGCTGAACCTAGGGCCTTGTCAATGGTAGGAAAACACACTATGGCTGAGATACATCTCCAGCCATTTTAACTTAGCGATATAGTCTTGTTAAGTTGCTGAGAATGACAGGCCCTGAACTTGTGATCCTCCTGCCTCAGCCTCTGGAGTAGCTAAGGTTAAAGGCATGAGTCACAGTCCCCAGCCCCATCACTTTTGACCAAACACCCCACTCTTTTTTCAAAATAAGCTTTTTGTATATAAGGAGTTAACTGTTAAGTGAATATACATTGGAATCAGCATCTACTATATTTATAATTTAGAATAATATTTCTTTATGTACATTTAAATAACATAAGTGATTTATGGTAGCCTACAAAAAATTCTTAAAACATAAAATATATTGTTTCCAACTTTTAGAGATGGCAGTACACATCAGGCTATCAGAGTAAGAAGCTATGCACATTTTCCAAATTTATTTGACCATACAGGTATTATTTTTCTGTCATACAAAATTAAGGAATGTTGTTTACAATCAAGATTCTCAAAGTTTATTCTGCATACCGATGTCAGTCCATAAACTGAACAGCCTCTGTGCAGTCTGTGAACATAAGTATAGACATTGAGAATGTAGAATCTCCTAGAAATTTGATAGTGCCATGATATTCTTTAAAAACATGAAGATATTAGCCTGAAACTAATTGGAAATAAAAAGAATTTGTAATAAAGAAAACAAGGCTGGGGTTGTTGTTCAGTTGTAGGGTAGTGCATGCTTTGTGTTCTCGAGGCCCTGAGCTCAACACCCGGCACCAAAAACCAAAACAAACAAACAGAAAAACTCATCTTTCAATAGACCCTGCTACACATTTTCAGTAAGACTTCCCTAGAACAGTGTAGAAAATAAGCATCTTTTCTTCACTTACCACTCAGTTCATAAAACATATTTACCAAGTATATATGAGACATGATCTGAGGTAGACATTATCATTAGCCCTCAGTGATAATAGATTCAAAGGCCATTTGTAACCATGTTTGGGGGTGGGGGTGGGGCTCCAAGTCTATCAGTGGGTTAATGCTCAAAAACACCAAAGGGCTCTCAAATTATAACATCTGCTACCTTTCTGTCCTAGGCTATTTGGAAACTCTTTGATATTTATCAGAAAGATTTTCCCCAAATCTTTTATCAACAACTCAGCTATTGTTTACCCTGTGTTTGAGCAACATGGAAGTTCCTTCTCCCTTTTCTGGTTTAAGAAAGGACTGTCTGGAAGCTAAAATCATCTTTGCATTATTTGTGAGGGAGCACACAACATCAAACATAGAGGCTGGTACTACAGATCTTATGACATATAAAAGTTGTAGGTCTCTTCCTATTTCTAAGCACTTAAGAAAGTAATTTCTGTGAGTCCTTAGGTCCATTAGATTCAATAATGAGTAATATTTTAGATATTGTTACCCACTGCATGGCTCCGGAGAGAAGGGCTAGAAAGCCCCTCTTTACACACCTTGCTTCCATTGAGAATCCAATCACTTCCATCTTTTTTGGCATTTGTTCTTACTCCTTGTAAGTCACTGTAATGGAAAGAAATGATTAAAAAATTATCAGTAGGTAAAAAACCAGATTACACAAATACTGCTATGTAAGTATATGTATCATGTTATCATTCAAATTTGATACATTATAGAACTCCTAATATTAGTAATGTTCACACAATTGCAATTATGTCTGATACATTATCTTCTAAAGGTCTTTCATGAATGAATGGTATAAACTCTCCAGACTTTAGAGAGTACAGACTCCCCAAACTGGACTAAGATGGCATTCCAAGGCTTACTATATTACTAAGGTTATATGTCATCACACATTATGTTTTTACCTTCCTTTATATCCCTTGCTTCTTTTTCCCTTACCTCTAATTCATCAAAAGATTAGCTATTCAAAAGTCTGTGTCTCAAGTGTCATTTTCTAACAAATCTACTAAACTAAAATATAAAAATACAAAGAGTATTCCAAAGGAGAAAATAATTTTTAAAAACTTTCTCAATGAACATTTTAAAAATACATCTTTGCAAAATGTTTGCTACAGGTACACATACGCACATTTTTATAAAATTGTAACCAAACATATGATTTTGATCTCTTAATAATATTTACTTTTTTCTGTAAGATAATTTTTATCTACATGGAATATCATATGAATTTACTATAATTTTTTTATTAGTCCATGTTTGCTGTGCATAATGTTTTTTTTTCCTTGTATGGAGGTGGTGCATGTACATCAAGCATCTTCATTCCTTTTTTCATCCCTTTCCCTCCTCTCCCTCCCTTCCCCCTCCATTTCTTAATTCTCTTTCCTTTTGAGAAAGATACTTTTCATACTCCTATTAATTCATCTTTTTTCATTAAGTTTATTGGTATATTTTAGGTATACAATATGACATTCATAATTGGGAATTTATACCTTTACATGATATGTCTTGGTTATTTTTTTCCCCATTCCCCTGCCCTCCTATTATCTACCTTTTATTTTGCTCTTTATTTATACTTTGGGTTTCTCACATAAGAAAAACTGTGATATTTAAGCTTGTGTGTCTGATTTATTTCACTTACTATTATGGTCTCAAGGTGTACCCATTTTCCTACATTGAACACTAAGGTTTCAATATTCATGAATTGCCTACAGTGAGTAGCATCATACATAAATAGTCCCCATCACTTATTAGGAAATTTTAATGATTCTTCCTGTGTTCTTTATGTTTTTGTACTCCATGGAAGTTTTTAAAATCACTCTTTCCCTTGCTCTGTCCTTCCTGATTGCCACAACTTGAGCAGCCTTCTATGCTCTCTTGCCATGTTGTTTCTGCCTTGGATCCAGCTGAACACAGACTGAAACATCTGTGACTATGAGCCAAAAATAAACTTCTTGTTCCTTTAAGTTGTGGGTGTCAAGTATTTTGTATCGGCAATGGGAAAGCTCACTTTACAAGAAAATAGAATCTTAAGCTGGGCATGGTGTACATGCCTGTGATCCCAGTACTCTGACAGGATGAGACAAAAAGATTGGAAGTTGGAGCCCATCCTGGGCACCTTAGATTCTTCTCAAAATAACTGATACAGTTCAGTCAGTGCAAAGGCCCTAGGTTCAAATCCCAGTACTTTAAAAAAAGGATCTTGCAGAAATGATTAATTTATGAAGGATGTTGAAGTGGGGAAAACACCATGAATTATCTGGATGAGTCATAAATATAATCACAAATGTCCTTAGGAAAAAAAAAAAAAGGAGAGGGAGATTCCATATATAGGAAAGGAAAAGGTAATCTGGCCACAGAGGGACTAAGCCAAAACATGCTCTAGCCACCAGAAGATGGAACAGGCAAGGCATGGATTCTTCTCTTTATCCTCAGGAGGGAGTCTGGCCTTACTGATACTTTGATTTGGGCTCAATGATACTGATTGTCGTTTTATGGCCTTCAAATTAAATTTGTTGTTTTATGCCATGAACTTTATGGTAATTTGTCACAAAAGCCATAGTAAACTACTGTATTCTCTTAAAAGTGTTTACCTTAAATTTCAGTAAAGATCTTATCTTTCCTACTTATCTCTCAAGCTTTCTGTGAATATGGCATATATATGACTACATGCTCCTTGCCTAACATATTTCTTTTCACATAACAAGAATTCCATAAACATTTGATGAATTACATAACTAAAAATGCCAAGTGAATTGAAAAGAGATAATAAAGCAAGCAGGAGACTGCTATCTTTAGAAAGGCCTGATTATAAAGCTGTCCTTGACTGGCATCTGAGAATTTGGATTTCAGGAAGATTCTCACCATTCTCAAAACTGATAAAAGAGGACTACTATTTCTACACAATTTGTGCAAACAATATGGCTAATGCTGAACAACTACTTTACTTCTGGGACTCTCAATTTTGAAATACGGTAGGCAGAAGGTGCCTATGTGATCAACCTTCAGTAACATCCTGGGCACTGAGTAGCTAATGAAATATATCCTGGTAGATAATATCTCAACATGTTGTTACAACCTGTTGCTGATGGAATTAAGCATATCCAGTGTGACTTCATTGGGAGAAAACTAAAAAACTGCTCCTTATTTTCCATGGACATCACTTGGAGATTTCTTTCTGTGGATTATGCTTTGTGTCTTTTTACCCATAGATATGGAAAGCTGAGTGTACTAAGAAAATGTTTGCTAATATGGTCAAGCAAGGCCATGACATATCCTGATAGCTGACACTGACAGAGGAGCTAAGAGGCTCTATGCATGGTTCCAAGACAGTGCCTGTGGAGACTTAATTGACCTTGTTAGACAGCAAGAGATTGACTTTATTTAATATTCGTCTCACTGTAACTTGGTCTTGAACGTCGAGTAGAGAAGTACAACTAAAGACAATAGCTATTTGAGTTCAACAAAAGTTTTAAGTTTTTTTAGCTGACATTGTTTAAAAAAATTATTTGATTTTTCATCCTTTTACAGCCCCAATTAATAGAAATTATGCTTATTATAGATAGCCAAGCCAGTCAAACACTATAGATCCTCACTATATATAGGCTCAAGCTATTGTTGGGTGCGCTTACTTTTCCTAAAGACACCTTCACATAAAACAAAAAGAAAGGGAGATATGTTGGGAGCAATGCTACATAATTCCAGGGAAAAATCATTTGAGTAGGCCTAGTTCTCCTGCCTACAGGCCAGCTATAACATTCCAAGACATAATTCCATTTTGGCCTCAGGTCACAACTGAGATCTCAATGATCTGGTGATGCTGTAATGCTCCAAGAGAAGACCACACCTGCGGGAGACACCCTGGGAAGAACCAAATCTTCATCTGTGTAGTTCCTGGGAGGAACCAAATCTTCATCTGCATTATTCTGAGATTTGTGCCGAACCCCCCTCTCCCAGTCTGTTATACCTTGTTTATCCCAATGTGAAGTACTGAAATCTACATATTCATTTGTTACATTTGTTTCTCCTGATGTACTAAATGAAAGGTGCTGCAAGCTAGGGTTTCTTGTCTTTGCTGCCCAGAGCAGCACTGATCAGACCCAAAGCTCAGCTTCTTCTCATTTGTCTACCTTTCCTGTAATTCGCCGTGTGCTGCCGTGGCTTGCAGGAGACTAGGACTTAAGGCAGAGGTTCTGGTAACATCCCCTTCCCCTGTTCCCTACACTGGCTGTTGGGAACCATTCTATGTAATGTTAGGATTAGGGCTGTCTGAGGCCTCTGTGGCCCTGTGACGCTGATCTCTCTATCCTAAACAACAGAAGCTCCTCATAGACCTAAGATCCTCGTGAACTTAGAATCACTGCAGCCCTCTGAGACATCTGATCCTCCCTATGAGCCCAATAAATAGCGGCCAGCTCCGAGAAAAAAAAAAAAAAAAGAAAGAAAGAAAATGTTTGCTATTACAGTTCTGCTTCCAAGAGTTAAAACCAACTGAATCTTAGGGCCAGGGATTTAGCTCAGTGGCTCAGGTGCCTGCGCTGCCTGCCTCACAAGCACAAGGACCGGAGTTTGATCCGCCATACCAAAAAAAAAAAAAAAAAAAAAAACCAACTGAATCTTGACTTACCTCCCAGCCCCAGGCTCTGTCATTGCTATGGCACCAATACATTTGCCTGCAGTCATCTGGGGGATGAAGTGCTTAATCTGTTCTTCTGAGCCATAGTTTGCAATATAAGGCATGACAATATCTGAATGAAGACTAAAACCTGGACCTGAACAATTTACGTAGGATCTTAAAGAAAAAAGGAAGACAATTTAAAATATAAGATACTTATTGTGGTATATTTTAGTTTCTTTAATTTTTTTTTTTTTTTTTGGTACCGGGGATTGAACTCAGGTCCTTGCACTTGCGGGGCAGGCAGGCAGTGAAACCACTGAGCTAAATCCCCAGCCCCTGTTTCTTTAATTTTTAATCAAAATGACTAATATAACAACAAACCATTAACGATTTATCATACTGGGTAATAACCTACCTCCTCATAAACCTGTGACATTCTCAGTGTTTTCTCTCTGCTTTTACTAATCTTTTAATTGCCTGTTCTAACATAACAGGAATGCTCTAACACCTTAGCAAATACATATTTAATGAATTAAGAGATAAAATGCTGAGCCCCTAGAATTGTATTACCCTAAAACACCAACTATTTTTATTTATGGCAAACTACTTTCGGATATACATTAATACCTTGGTTCTTGAACTCTGCAAACAATTTGGTTCACAAACAGAATCATTTGGCAAAATTTTGTTTTTGTTTGCAAACTCTGCATCAAGCAACAAACACAATCACAGCCATCTTTCCCACACAAACACGGCCATCTTTTCCAAAATCATAGAATAAATTAAGTTCATGAACTGAGGTACCACTGTGTTCTAATATGGTCAGGTTATAAATTTTGTACCTTGCTGTTTTCTTCTTAAATTGTAACATAATAAAATTCTATTTCTTACATAGATTTTTACAATTATAATCTTAAATAGCCACAAAATATTCCAAATTGTTTGTGCCCCTAATTTATTTATTCCCCCACTGCTGGATATTTAGATTGCTTCAAAATTTGAGGGAGTACAATTTAACATGACAATGATTTCTGAACATAGCTTTTATTTTTCTTATTCAATTGCCTTCTTAGGATAAACTTCCTAAAATGACATTGTATATCAAAGAGCAGTAGGGCTGGGGATTTAGCTCAGTGGTTTCGCTACCTGCTGCACAAGCACAAGAACTCGAGTTTGATCCCTGGTACCAAAAAAAAAAAAAAAGAGCAGTAACATTGTCATTTTTCATATATCTATATATTCACCTTTTTAATACAAAATATTTATTTTTCTAATCTGCAATACCACCAAAATGTATGAAAACGCCACTTTCACTACAACACTACACCCCTGTCAACACTGGGTATTAGGATTTATAACTTTCACCAATTTTGTAGATATACAAAATGACATCTACAAGTCAATTTAATTTATATTTGGTAAACAGTAAGGAAGTACTTTTTTCACTGAAAAAAACTAATTGCATTTCTTTTTACATAAAATGTTACTCCAAAACTTTGGCCCATTTTTAACTGTTATCTTTATTTGTTCTTATATATTAAACTTTAGTATGTTTGGTGGAAATATTTTTCCATTCTGCTATTCCCTTTCAAATATGTTTTTAAGAAGGAAATACCATGTAAGCTTACCGAAAATGAGGCTCTCTCCTTAATTTTATTTATTTATTTATTTATTTATTTATTTGGTACTGGGGATCGAACTCAGGACCTAGCACTTGTGCCGGAACCGCTGAGCTAAATCCCCAGCCCTTCTCTCCTTGATTTTAAACAGCTCCTACTTCAACTTAAAAGAGGATTTCCTTTTCTTCCCACATTCAAAAAATGCCCAAGAATATGTGAATGGTATAATCATTCACACTTTATACTGAATTTTCAATCATCCCAGGACATTTAGAAAGCATTTTAATTATCATTTCAGAAAAGTGAACTCCAGACCGAGCTTCAATGCCTCCATACTTACTGCTCCTCCCAAACAACAGCTGCTGAGTACAAGTCACCACCAATCCCACCATGACGTTCTGCAATGTTGACACCAAGCAGTCCCTGTTTTCCAGCTTTTTCCCAAAGCTCCCTACTCACTTCTCCAGCTTTCTCCCATCTGCAAATAACAAATATTTTAAAATCAAACAAATTTCTTTCAAATTATTTAAATGGCCACACTCTGAATTTGTGAATGATTTTGTGCAGGAATGCATCCTTAACTTAAGGTTAACTGTTGACAATGCCATATCCTTCTATTTGTATCTGTCTTCCATTATTTCTTTTTCTCTTCCCTACTTCTATTTGCCACTTTCTGCCTCTTTCCTATTTATCAGACCTAGAAATCATACCCACAGATATTCACAGGTGTAGTTTCACTCAGTTGGTGCTCTTAGGGTACAAGATTAGTTTTGTCACAGTAAAGGGAATTTGATCAACTTGTAAAGAAAATTTTCCTCTGCATATTTTCTTAAAATGCTGAACAGGAAAAGCTTATCAAAGCTGACAAGAGCAAGCAACCTCACTCCACTCAAGAGGAGCAACAGGAGTGCAGGCACACCTTCAATTTCTGAAAAGTCTGTGTTTCTCATCCTTTGCACTAGGACCAAACCCGGCACCTTTAAGCATGCTAGTTAAGCCATGTGCCCACCTGAGCCATATCTCTATCTAGCCCCAGCTTTTTCCTTTAAAAATGAAAACAGTGAAAGGAGGAGTAGATGGCAGAAACAGTGAAAGAATCTAAAAATTGTTGTTTTTTAAAGGAGTAGATCAAGTCAGTAAGATGCATGGTAGTTGAAGATACTGGCTGAAGGTAGATACAGATACAAGAAATGTTAGAAGAAAGGTTTCGATTATCCTGGGTATTTTGATGTACATAATTATTGCCTAACATAGCTTTGGAAATATTTTTAGTATTGACTCAAAATGTTTTCACATCAATTATTTACTTCAGTCTCTTTCAACAATTTTTCTGAAAAAGTATTTTTCAGAAACAATATTTCTGAAACAAAACTTAAAAACAGTGAAGGGCCAGGGATGTAGCTCAGGGATGCCATGCCTGCCTGGCAAGCACAAAGTCCTGAGTTGGATCCCCAGTACCAAAAAAAAAATTGCCGGGCATGGTGGTACACACCTGTAATTCCAGCACTTGGGAGGCAGAGGCAGGAGGATTGCCACAAGTTTGAGGCTAGCCTGGGCTACATAGTGAGTTCAGGGCCAGCCTGAACTATAAAGCCCTGTCTCAAAAACCAAAACAAAAAGGCAGTGAAGCCAAAAAATAGATTCTCCTAGAACAAAGTACACTACACTTCTCTTACCTTTAAGAAGCTAGTTGTTTATCACCAAAGATTAGTCATAACTTTAGACTTTAGCTAATTTTGGTCAATGTAACCAAGAAAAATATTAAAACCTAAACAGGTCATGGACCATTCCTGTACTCTCAGCATGGGGGAGACTGAGGCAAGATGATCTTGAGTTTGAAGTCAGGTGGGGCTACATACTGAGTTCAAGTCCATCCTGTATTACAGCGCAAGACCCTGTCTCAAAATAAAATAAAATTAAGTAAAATACAAACACTCTTATGAAATGTTTCTAAATAAAAATTTAAAACTATTCTAAATGTAGCACTGTATTGTAACTGAGTGAATCTTGGAAACAGGAAATATTTAGTAGAAATGATAGTTTTTTGTCAATAAGGTAGTCAATGATTAATCAAGAAACATCTAGTAGTAAAGTACTTACAAGTGGCCAATCTCCTACCAACATTTGCACTATGCTGGACTTTTACATATTTTAATTCATTCATAAAACAAAAAAAGAACATGGAATGGACTAGTAGTTTGGTGGCACTTAACCACAGCTTTCAAAAATATTATCCTTAGATTAAATTGTACATTTTCAAATTTTCCCATTATTGAATTATATATTTTAAAGTCATTTAAAATGGCTAGGTGTGGTGTAAGCCTGGAGTCCCAACTACTTGGGAGGTTAAGGAGGGAAGACTGCTTGAGCCCAGGAGTTCAATACCAGCCTGGGTAGCATAGGCCCTAACTCAAAAATAAACAAAACAAACAAACAAAAAAAACAAGAACTCATTTAAAAAGCTAAAAACCCTATGATCTTAGAATATTATGGTGAAAAGCAGTAAGAATGTTATTAAAAACTGAACAGTAGTTTTTCTGTGCAGTACACAGAATTTTATGCTACTCTGCATCCATTAAAGGAATGTGTGCTACTTACTCTGCATGATTAGGAACCACTTCTTCTTGAAAAAACTTTCTTGCACTTTCCCGGAAAATGTCATGCTCCGAAGAAAAGATTCTTCTAATTCCTATATCTGTAAATCTTTTAGCAGAAGAACTTTCTAGACGTGCTTCCACTCCAGAATGAGAACACCTTTAAAAAATATGCATTAAGAAAATCAAGTGAATTATTACTCTAATTGTGACCGAACAACATGGAACCTAGATAGCTTTCCTGGAGACACTTTAAACATCACTACTTTTGATAGGCTCTTCCTTATTTGCTGGAATTCAACACTTTACCATTATTCATCTCAGTTTGGACTTCTAATTCTGTAAGAAGGATAATGCTTGAAACTAACCACTGATGAGTTGTGAAACAGATAGTGTTGTCACACGACACATAGATTAAATTATGTGGAAGTCAAACGGTACCATAGAATAATACTCAAACTTTCATGTCATATACAATGTTAAAAATAATGCAAATTCTCTATATTTAGTATTTTATGCATGATCACATAATTTCAAACAGCAGCTGTATAAAATGTAAACTGTGTTGATGACATTGCCATCACAGAGCCAGTCTGGGTGGAAATCAAATTCCCCACCAATCTCTATGTGGATTTATATAGAATTATTCAAGATCTTCAAGAACTGACTGTTACTGTGCTTGTTAGCTTCCCCTTTCAGGCAAGAGCCCTTGCCACACATGCTAAACTTAAAATGAGACTGATCTTCAGGTCTTGTAGGTCAATGGTCTTCAGTTTTGTTTTTTTTAATTCTGAAAATCTATGTTTCTGTAACCATTTTCAAGATCACATCTAGTTCACGTTATCATATATTCATATATTGCCAAACTATATTTTTCTGTTTTGTATTAAATCTTGATTTAGGTTTCTCTTTTCCTTAGATGAACCATGCTTTTTCTCTTCTTTTAAGTCTTTTGTTTGGAAAAGACCTATAATTAATCACAGCAGACTCAAGTTTTTGTTGCTTGCTTTGTTTTGTTCTTTGTGGAACTCAGGGATTTTATACTGAGCTATATCCCCAGTGCTTTTAAATTGCCCGGGCTGGGTTGGAACCTGTGATCCTCCAAATCTGAGAGGCTTCAGCTTCCCAGAATGCTGGAATTAATAGGCGTATACCACCATGCCATGCCTGGCCTTTTCAGAGTTTTTAACTAAATGTTAAGACATGTTTCTCCCTCCTGTTGGTGGCACATGCCTGCAATTCCAGCACTCTGGGAGGCTCAGGCTGAAGGATCGAAAGTTTCAGTCCAGTATGGGAAGGAACTTAGTGAGATCATCTCAAAATAAAAATTAAAAAGGGTTGAAGATGTAGATCAGTGTGAAAAGGCAAGGTTCAATTCTTACTACAGAAGAGAGAAAGCTTTCCAAGGTCTTTCTAATTAGCAACTACAATAAGTCCGCTTACTATACTCTTATTAATCAGTCTTGTTTGTTAACATTTAAGTTGTTTCAATCATTTTTCCCCTTATAATTAATCCTTTTGATCTTGCTTGATTTTTGTATCTTCACTTAATACTCCCTTAAAGAGTCATATGTTGAAGCCTTAACACCCAATAGGACAAAATTTGGAAACACAGTTAAATGAGGTCAAAGGGTGGGGTCTTAACTTGGTATGATTGCTAACCCCTTAAGTAGAGGAAGAGATTCTTTCTTTCCCTCAAGCAAAGGCCATTTAAGGACAGTGAGAAGCCAGGACAAGACAGAACCCATCAGGAACTCAATCAGTTAGCATCTTGATCTTGGACTTCACACCTTCCTTGCTTAAGCCATTAGCCATCTAAACATACAGCTTTTAGTTGAGGTTTTTTTTTTTTTTGGTACTGGGGATGGAACTCAGGACCTTGCACTTGCACTTGCACTTGCGATGTAGGCATGGCAAGTTGAGTTTTATAATACAACCTGAGATGACTCTTTTTTTCTTTTTTTCAGTGCTGAGGATCAAACCCAGGGCATCATACATGTGAGGCAAGCACTCTACTCTAAGCTACATGCCCAGTCCCTGGTAATCATTAACTGTGGACATTTAACATTACACTTTTCATACTTGGCCTGCCTTTTGTCTTGAAAAACATTTTTCTGATTACTACTCCCTGTCATCAAAATCATAATTTTAAATAGTTTATCTATTTATTTAACAAATACTAAGTACCTATTCTATGCCAAGCACTGATCTACTAGTTTCAGGATGCAAGAGTGAACCAAAGATCCTTGTCTTGAAGCTTACATTCCAACAAGGGAAGACCAAATAACAATGAAAAGCTCAGTAAATAAGCAAATTATATATTAGAGGTAGTAAGCCCACAGAAAAAGCAAAGCAGGGAAGGGATCAGGAGTGTGTGTCTGGTGTAAGGCAGGGACAGAGGCTCAAGTACAGAAACAATGCAGTCACAGTGGGTTTAAGGCAAAGGTGAGATCTAAACAAGCCCTTGAAGGTCACAGCCTAGCACATTTCTAGAATAAAAGAATTAAGACAAAAGAACAACTAGAGCAAAGGTTGTAAGTCTATATGGTACCCACTGTGTTCTAGAAAGAGCACAAAGGCCAAATGTGCCTGGAGTGGAATGAACAAGATGTACAGATAAGAACAGAGGATAAGAGGGGGACCTCTTTAACTGTCATGTTGCATAGAATAAACTAAAACTTACTTTATCTCTATAATTGAAATGTCTGGCCTCAATTTTTTGTGAGTAGAAATAAAACTATTAAACACATAGCTGTCCACACAGATTTTTCCATATGTGGGATTTTTTTCTCTCTGGGGAAAAATATGCTGAGGCTTGGAAACTGGGGCTCTAAGATACAGAATCATATGTTAATATAATGAGTAAATAAAGTCAGGTTACATGCAAGTCTGCCTGGATTTTAAATTTTATAATCCTTATTATATTAAGGAAATATCTGGAATATTTCTAAGTAAAATACACAAAGACACAACAAGGTGAAAGAAATAAAAAAAGAATAAAGACTTCAAGGTTAAAATTGATCAAGGCAGTATGTAGAGGGAAGATATCAAAACACATGACAGCAAGTTTGCTGGAACCAAGAAGCTGCTCTCCCCACACACCCAGGCATTAAATTAGAGGCTAAATTCTAGAATTTAGAGGTTAAATTCTAATTGTTTTGTAAACCTATTTTGCATTTTAGAAAATGAAACAATCTATCACTACATCCCTCAATACCTGAGGACTGGTTATTCATACACAAGCTCAAGGCTCGCTCCAGACCTTATGGAATTAGAATATGTATTTTAACAAGCTCTCTCAATGATCCATACCCACATAAAAATTTAAGAATCTTGTTAAATAAAATTATAACCCCTGACGTATTTAGAGGGTGGGTCCTTCAGGTCTTTACTTTTCTGATATTCTTTTTGTGAGGGCAGATTTTTCTTCTCATACTTGAACCAAAATAACTAACGCAACTTTGAGCTTCTCTAATTTTAAGAGCATAAAGGAGTCCCGTTACCAAAAAGTTGGAGGATCAGTGTCTTATTGAAGGGGAAGAATTTAGAAAAACGAGTGTAACCTAAAAAAAAGCTACCTCCTCCGTGAAGCCTACCCAAACCTGCCCAGGGAAGAGTAAACATTAAGATTTGCAGGTCTCACAGCACCTTATTGTATTCCACAACAATGTGCTAATTATAATTAGCTAATTTACCTATCCTGTGACCCTAATTAAGTATGAATCCTCCGTGCTTCCAGTTCGTTTAACCAATGAATGGATTTCACGCCTCATGCTATCTGAACTTCTGATCTCACTATAAATCCATTTTAATAGTCACTGAACTACGTAGACGCTCTCGTTAATCCCTCAGCGTTTAATTGGTTTGGAAGATTTGTTAACGCAACCTAAGGCTCATCTTGTCTGATGGGGTCCTCTCCAGCTCTGCCCCGCAAGGCTCAGCGCGCCGGGATCGTCTTCCGGGGACGGAACCTCTCCCGAGGTCCCGGGCACTCGGTTGACACAGCGCGGCCCCAACTAGGACAAAGGTCGCCGCCAACATGTCGCAGCCCCACCCACGGGGCGACCACTTCTCTTGTGCCTGGGCACAGAATCAGCATTTTGGCTTCCGGGGCCTTGGAGGGGCACAGCGGACAGCCCCGGCCCCACGCCGCGGCCGCCGCGCCCAGGTTCCGGAAGGGAGTGCAGCGTCGCCCCGCTCGCGACCCAGGCGCCTCCAGGCCCGGACAGGGGGCTTCGGCGCCCCACACGCCGGCCTCCCCGGGCGGAGCGCAGGCGGCCCGCACTCACCTCACGGCGGGCTGGCACCAGGAGCGGCAGGCGCCCAGGAGGCATACGGACCCACGGACGAGGCGCACAGCCATGGCGGGACAGCGAGGGGCGGCGGCGGAGCTCAGGGACGCGGCTGCGCTCCACGCTCCTCAGTGGCAGTGGCAGGCGCGGGGCGGGGTGGGGCGGGCGCCGGGGGCGGGGCAGTCCGGCAGCGGGGCCCCGAGCGGGAGCGCGCGCCCTTGCCCCACCCCTCTCCGAGCCTCCCGTCGCGCCACCCGGGGGTGGGGCCGCCTTGGTCCCAGCAGCCTGGCAACCATCGCGGGTCCAGAGCCACCCAGAGAACCCGGTGAAAGGTAGAACCCCGAGGGGCGCCCTGACGCCTCACCACGAAACTCCACTTGAAATTTCTTTTGTAACTTTGGAAGTTGAGTGCATATAGCCAACTACACAGAACTATTTTGGAAAAATTGTGCTGTTATATTGTCTTGCAAAAGTTGGTGATGACTTACTGAAAAGAAAAATCTGAATGTGTTTTATAGACAGAAATCCTCAACTTTAGCTCAATTCTCCGGTAGTACTTGAATTCATATCTTGCCATTTCCTTTCTATGCAAATTACCACTAGTGTTTAATGACATGCACTTCATTTAAACAAAGCCTTAGTTATTGGAGTTTATGTGATTTTTTGTTGTTGTTCTTTTTGTTTTGTTTTTTGGCAATGGAAAATATCTTAAGGTTCTTGAACTCTTAAAAAATGTGCAGTGTGGATTTCTAAGTAGGTAAAATGGGGCATCGAAGCTGTTCTATTGTAAGACCGCTGTCTTTACCAAAAGCTCTGAGGAGCTGACTATAGTGAAGCAAACCCAGGGATCCCACTGGTGCCTCCAGAATGTAAGACCAAAGGCCTTACCAAATGCTCCAAGGAGCTGGAGTGGAGCACACCCGGGGATCCCAGCGGTGCCTCCAGAATGTAAGACCAAAGGCCTTACCAAATGCTCCAAGGAGCTGGAGTGGAGCACATCCGGGGATCCCAGCGGTGCCTCCAGAATGTAAGACCGCTGTCTTTACCAAATGCTCCAAGGAGCTGACTGCAGCGAAGAACACCCGGGAAGGAACACACCGGACAAGTTGGAAAGTGAAACAGACCTTAGTCTGGCCAGACGGCACTCCTAAAGCAAAGTAGCTTAGAGAGGTGTAGTCCAGAGTTGAGGCTCTTTTTATAGGGGCTCGAAGGGGAGTTAACAGGCGAAATTTACAGAAGAAGGAACAAAGGTTTAGTGGTCTTACATTTGTATGTTAATTAGCCTGACAAGTACTGTTAGCAGATGCTTTGTAGATTGGTCTATAGATAGTGGTGTCTGGAACAAAGGGTTGGATAATTATGACTGATAGGGATCTTATCTAGTGTCTGGGAACTAAGGAGCATCTTTATCTATTTACTCACATTCAATCACAGGTGGGGCTAGGGGAGTTCTATGATTACAGAGTTATGCAGTCTTAGAGTATTATTCAAGGACAGTTACCAAGCACCTGAAATGGTGAAAGTGAGAGATATTTTGTGTTAGAAACAAACAATTTAATGTAGGACATAAGTTTTAAAAGGAAAGTTTTCATTCTAAACGGAAGAATATGAATAGCATTAGTTGACTGGAAGCACAGAATTCCATCGCTCTTGCTAGAATTCTGGATGTGCTGGCCTGGCATCCTTATCTCTAACCTATAGTCAGTGTCAGACTATTTACTAGCTTCACAGGAAGAAAGTCTTGGTGTGTAGGGAACAGGGGAAGGGGATGTTACCAGAACCTCTGCAGTAAGTCCAAGTCTCCTGCGAGCCACGGCAGCACACGGCGAATTACTGGAAAGGTAGACAAATGAGAAGAAGCTGAGCTTTGGGTCTGATCAGTGCTGCTCTGGGCAGCAAAGACAAAAGCCCCCCATGCTTGCAGCACCTTTTATTCAGTACACGGGGAAACAAATGTAACAAGTGAAATGTAGAGTTCAGTACTTCACACTGGGATAAACAAAGTGTAACAAAAGACTGGGGGGCAGTGGAAATCTTAAGAACAATGAGGAACTATGCAGATGAAGACTTGGTTTCTCCCTGGTGTCTCCCGCAGGTGTGGTCCTGTCCTGGAGATTACAGCATCCCGGGATCACTGAGGTCTCAGTTGTGACCGGAGGCCAAAATGCAATTATGTCTGAAATGTTATAGCTGGCCTGTAGGCAGGAGAACTAGGCCTACTCAAATGATTTTTCCCTGGAATTATGTAGCATTGCTCCCAACATTGGTGTCTCAAGGTGACAGCTAACTGATCTCATAACTTGCTCCTGTGGTGCATTCAAGGATCCCTAAAGGAAAAACCAAAACTTTTTTTCTCTTTATTCATACTCAACACCCTTTATCACTTTGGGCCCCAGAAATGTGTGGGTATGTTTCCCTACATACCAAGCAATTTTCCAGCAGTCATCGTGCTTTGTCAGGTCCCTTAGGCTAAGGACTCAATCCCACAGGCTTGCCTCCACTTCAGAGGCCATTTCCAAGTCCCAGGTTGTGTCCTCAGCTTCTGGTCAACCAGCTGTAAATCAGGGTACCCAGGACCAACCGCCTCCAGGGAAATGCTTACATTTATCAGTTCATTATGAAGGACTTCGTGAAGGAACAGCCATATAGAAGAGATAGATAAGACGTTAGGGGGTGTAGCAGAGAGGTTCTGTACCCACTCTGGCTCACGCCTTCCCAGCAGGTCCACAAATTTTGTAACCTGGAAGGTCATCAAATATCCTTGTTTTTAGAGAGCTTAATGGGCTGAAAGTCCCAATTCTTGAATCCTCTAATCACTTGTATATTTGTGGAGACAGGTTTATTTTGGGATATCTGGGGCCCTACCTTGTGACTTGAACTAAATATTATGACAGGGACTCATTGTGAATAACAAAATACACATCCTATCAGGAAATTCAAAGCATTTTAGGAACTCTGTGATGGAATCAGGGACAAAGACCAAATCATATTTCATACTATCACATAGGAATCATCTGCTGTGTAGTTTTACTGAGCCTCTGAAAAATGAGGATGATGATATAGACTATGTCAGCATGTTAATGTGGCCTGAGACTCATTATCAGCAACACTCGCTGTTGATCAGAATATCTGATGATGAGGTACAGCATTCTCTGCAGTTAACAAGTCTCCCAGGTGAACCTTATAAAATACAAGCCTCACGAATCCCTCCTAAGTTGCTTTAAGTAATGAGATGGTTCATGTAAAGCCATACCACAGTGTTAACTCAGAATGTTAGCTGTTTTTATTCTCCACTTACAAGCTCACAGGCCTCAGTCCTTTCAGGGAATGGTCACATTTAATGTAACCTTTTCTAATCAAATAGACATAAATCAGGATTTTCCCCATTCAAATAATTGGCCTCAATAGTGATATTTCAAAGTAGGTAGTCCTGGGGGAGAACTGTGGAGGGCATTATTTTGGACTTAACAGGCCTGGGTGATACTCCTCAAATCAAAGCATGTGGTGACTGTTTTTCTATACTGAGTAGGGCAGGCCAGGGATGCTCCCTGTAGATGATAGAGGCAAGATTTCTCTCAGGACTGTAGGAATTACAGTGTCCTTAGGAAATATGGCAATGTAAGAAATTCCAAATCTTCTAATTTCAGAGGAAGTAAATAATGATTTATGTAGAGAGTTTATTACAAATGCATTTATATAAAAGGATATAAAACACGTTTAGTGATTTGTCTTGCTACTTTTTATACATCATTCATATATAAACCTTTTCCAATGGGAAAACACTTTGGTTAGGATATTTGCCATACCTGTTTTTGAGTTAAAAGTTTTGAATGAATGTTCCTTTTAACATGTAACCTTGTTATTTTGCACCTTTATCTCTTCTTAAAGATGCTTTTGTACTTTTTCAAAACTAAATGTTAATTTGAACATTTTAGACTCAGATTATCATTATTTCATCAAACTTTTTAAAAATAACCTAATATGTGGAGAAAAGTTGCAGATATAGACTAACTCCCATTTACCTTTTTTACTCACATTTTCAATTGTTAGCATTTCGCCCTGTTGACCACATAAATGTATTTTTTTTGAAACATTTGAGAATAAGTTGGATATATCATGCCCTTTTCCTTCTAGTATTTATTTCCTAAGAACAAAGGAGTTCTCTTAATAATCAGAGTAGAGCTATCAAACAAATTTAACAATGATATATGATTCTTAAACAATTTATTCCACATTCCAGTTTCAACAATGTCCCAATAATATCCTTTCATTACAATGAAATCATATCCAGAACCTTATCCAGGATCTTTAATTTTTTTTTCTGGTGCTAGAGATCACACCCAGGGCCTTGTGCATATTTGCCAAGCACTATTACACTGAGCTGTATGTGCTTACCCCTCACAATATAGTGTCATCATGTCTCCTTGGTATTCTTTAATTCAGAGCAGTTCCTTTTAGCTGTTCTTGTTTCATTTTTGGTTTTTGATTTTTCTCTTTACCGTGACAGTTTGAAGAGTAAAAGCCAGCTATTCTGTAAAATTAATTTTCCTAGTGACAGAATTTTTGCATAAATAATGTAGTGTCAGTTTAGTTATACCACATCATAGTGTCCTTCGTGCCTGTTCCATTCTTGGTAAGGTTATTTTGAGCTACATTTAGTTAAATTGGTGTCTATTGTTAGACCCAGCGAGAGAGAACCAACCAGAGACTGATATTAAATCCACACAGGAGTTTATTACTGGCCGGGACCGGAGCTGAGCATCAGACTTGAGCCCCGACTGGGGGGAGACAAACAAGTTTGTTTTATACACCTTTGAGGCCAACAGTTTCTAGGCCCCCCTATGGGATAGAAGTAGCAAAGCAAGCTAAAGGTACAGAAGTGGAACATCCTGCCGTTAGAACATTTGTAAAACAATAGTTGATTAATTGTTGTTTCTAAAGAGACTTTCTAAGGGCCAAGGAGGTTTCTAAGCTTCCTCTCTCTGAGTTCATCTAAAGGGCAGGCAGGTGGGTCAAGCAGCAATATGGAGTCTGTTTTGCTAACTAAGCTCCTTCATCTATCATTTTACTGCACAGTAAAGTTAGTTTCCTTTTTGAAATAAATATGAACACATGTTTCTGAGTATTGAATTAGCTGTATTAAAATGATATGAAAAGTCCAACAAACTCTCCTGATAATTTAGGCAAAACCTACCAGATTTTCTGAACCCTTTGAGCCATTTCCTGCCATTTGGAGGAATATGGCACATCTTTTACATGAAGTTTCCACAGCTCATGTATTCTTTTTATTTCAGAGGGTGGGAGATTAGGGGGGTGATGGGGGTGTGGGGAGGAATGGACAGAGCTTTGCTATGTTACCCAGGTTGATCTTGAGCTCCTGAGTTCAAGTGATCCTTCTGCCTCAGCTTCCTGGGTAGCTGGGACTGCAGATGTATGCCAACACCTTGGCCAAGTACGTGTTTATTGATTGAAATGTCATTGACTGCCAGAGTAATCAGTCAGTGGATATACCTGAACTATGACCTTTAAGAATTAATGAGGAGGGAAAGACAAGACCCTGGAAGTGGGTGTAGCAAAATCAGGAATGCTTTGGGAAGGTGGGAGCCCAATAAAGGGAACAAACCAGTCTGACTGACAGAGGGTGTATGTGTTCAGAACTGGGAGCTTGAGAGCATAAGAGCAAGTGTAATGCGCAGATTTAGGGATGAGATCATTAGGGTTTAAATTCTGATTCTGCTGTTTATCAGTTATCAGTTGTCGTACAGTGCACAGATTTGCTACAATTATTTGCAGCCATCTATTGTTGATCTGCATTTTCATGATTACTGAATATTAAATGCAAGGAATTTAGATTTGATGTAGTAGGAGGTAAAGAGTCCCCGTGGATGAGGAAAGCAAAATATACTCATTCATTTGTTCTCCTATTCAATAAATGCTCATTGAGTTCCTCCTAATATTGAGGGTCCAGCATTGTACAAGATAAAATTTCTCATTTCAAGGAGCTAAAAATACAATTATGAAAATAAGACTGGCATGAAAATACAAGACAGAGTGTGGTTAATGGAGGAGTAAAGCAGTTGTGCAGAGCAGGGGGGTTGACATGGTGGGTGTCCTTCTTGATTTGTTTCTTTTTCCTATTTACGTTTTATGGCATAGTGGAAAAAATATGAGATATAGCATTCAGCAGACCTAGACTGAGGTTGAAAACTCTCTCTGGGAGTTCCTTAATCTCTCCATGTCTCTGTATATTTGTATCATGGAGATATTAATAGTATCTACCTCAGGGGCTGTGGAGGCTAAAAGAAGACAAAGTATGTAAAGCATGCAGTCTGGCAGGACTAGGACCCCAGAACACAGTAACACCATGACTGAGTTCTTTACGCTAAGTCTAAGCAGAGCCCATGTTCTACTCAAGTTGCCAGGAAAACAAAGCCCAGAAACTCTTCCTTCTGATTTAGTTCTTTATAATTAATTTGAAAAGTGTCTGTGGAAGCTGCTCCTTCTTGTTTGGAATGATTTTCAGCCAAAATCTTTTTTGAACATTTTATAGACCTTTTGTTGTTTCCAGACCCTAAGGTGAGCAAGGCTTACCAGTGTCAGCTTTAAGTGTCTACTCTTTGTTGAGAGCAATTCTTCATAATTTTTTTGGGGGGGGAGATTATTTCATACTTATAGTATGACTATAGCTGTCTAAGGCCCAATGTCACCTTTTGCAAAAGCTGGCTATGGCATGTGGAAACTTCACTCCTTGTGCCTCCGGTCACAAGTTGAGGCCTCAATGGTCTTGTGATGCTAAAGGGTAAGAGTACATCAGCTGAAGACATCCTGGTTCTTCAAGAAAGTAGTGACAAAAAAGAGAAAGGTTTCACCTGAGAGAAGGACAAATTCTTTATTAGCCTGCTATCTCATCCCACCTACTATTTTAAGAAAGCTGTCCTTACCACCCTCATAAGCTAAGATCCTCATCAACATAGGATTACCGCAGCAGCCCCCTAAGTCACCTGAAGCTCCCTTCAGTTACTGTGTGCACCCAATAAATAGTGGCAAGCTTGGACTGTCTTTATCTTTGCCCACTCTGAGCCACTGACCTCGCAGCCCCCCATGCACTTGGAAATTACACAAGTCCCTATTGTCTTTCTTTCTTTAACCCTCACAGTCCCCCTTTTTAAGCAGTCAGAGGATCGGTCACCCTCTAATAACTCTTCATTTCTTTCAATACCTCTTCCCATTTTAGGAAAAGCAAGAGAGAAAATATCAAAGACCTCTTTACTAATATCATTTAAGAAATGGCTGCCCTTGGAATCCTTTCACCCAGAGTTCATAAGCAACCCTAGGGATTTTTAAAGCTAATACAAAAATAGGTTAAAGTACAAAAGAATTTCATTTGTTTAGATTCTAAAACAGTAATAATTCTGGATAAATGTTCTGGTCTTGTACAAGCAACTGTCAACAATATTAGAATTTAAACTTTTTCACCTGTAGAGGATCAGAATATTAATTCTTCAAAGGAGAGTATAAAACTCTAGACCACAAAGGGACAGAAGATTTGTCCAAATACTTGAAAGCTTTAAAAGTCACTTAGGACAATTAATAGAACAGTGTCATAGGATCAAACGGCAGATAGCAAGAAATTTCAAAACAGTGGAGCCAATAAATGGGTCAAAGCTAAGCGTTTATACCCTAATTAAAATAGAAGCAAAGGAAAGTGAGGAAGGATAAGGCTCAGGTAGAGTATACCATATATCTGGAAGCTTCTTTGGCTTGCCTGAATTTTCTGAAGGCCATTTTTGGGGTAGATTGTTTGAAAAAGGCCACCTACTAGGGGGCATGGACTTGATAGGTAAGTTATGAATTATCTAAACCTCTGCTTACTCACTGTAAATGGGGAATAACAGTACCTGTATCATAGGACACGGGAGAGGACTGTTCAGTGAATGGAGGTAAAGTAGTTAGCATAATGATAGGATTAAAATAAGCAATCAGTAAATGGTAATTAATATTGTTATCAATGAGAAATACACATATTTTGGAGTACAAAAACTCCAAAAGAAATCCTAATGAAGAAAACCTACTTAAAAAACAACTCTATGGTGAAATAAGAAAAAGAATTAACCCTATAATGCTCATTTGATATTATACAAAGATACATCATCTTAGAGCCAGGGATTTAACTCAGCAGCATAGCGCCTGCCTGGCAAGCATGAGGTCCTGAGTTTAATCCCCAGTACCAAAAAAAGATACATTATCTTACAGATTCAAAACCTATTTCATGTATATTCCAAACACCTCTTTATGCTTTTACTCTGCTTATGCTTTTATTCTGATACCTGTAATAAATATGATTCACGCGGTCCTTCCCAAGCCTGATACAAATGCCAGGTTCTCTAACCTTAGCCACCAGTATCTGTCTCTAGATCACTGTAGAAATGGAATGATTAGGAGGTATTATTTTAGTATTACTTTATATTTGATTTGAACTGTACCTTGATGGTATCGAGAACCTGAAACTCACATTTGTTTTCCTAAATTTGTCTGAAATATTTTCTTTTTCTTTACTGAAGACAATATTTTCAAAACTAGTTGCTGTTTTATGTTTTGGGGTATTTTCTTTAAAAAGAAATAAGCTGGGTGTGGTGGTACAGACCTGCAACACCCATGCTCAGAAGGCTGAGGGAGAACAGCTTGGATAAATTCAAGACCAGCTTGGACTGTTCAGTGAGACTGTCTCAAAAACAAACTAACAAACAAAAAACAAAAAAAATAAACAATTTAAGTATCTTAAGCCAGCAAAATTTTTACAGGAAACTTATATATCAGGATTAAGAATGGATTTGTTTAAACTTCAATGTTCAAACCCTGATCTGTTTCTAAATTGCTCCCCTCTGGCCACACCAATAATATGACCAAAATATTAGCCATACATAATTTTAAGCAAAAATTGCTCAAAAGTAAAAAGTAGTATAAAATTTATATTCTAGGGCTACTCTGTCCTTTACAGCCGTGTTATCTAGCTCACTAGAAAAAGTATGCCTGTCCACTGGTGCAAAGCAAAACTGATTTAATCATGTGTAGAAATTTGATATAAATTTTACTGCATTACAGTCGTCTATTAAAAGAAACGTAGCAGCTGTAATTCTGTTGCATGGATCCTGGACAATGTCAAGAAGATGATTGCTAGATCATTTTGTTTGTATAATACAGAATTATTACTTTGTATAGGTGCTTTGTATTCAGGGTAAGATAAGCCTTGATGGTATGGTTTCTCTAAGAATTCATGGCCTTTGCCATAGTAATTGTGTCTGGTTTTAAATGGACAACCTTGAACTTTATTTGAGCAGATAAGTTTGATATAATTCTCATAGAAACTTGAATGTATTTGCTGAAGCCCCATTCTAAACTAAGAGCATCATTCCTTAGGCAATTGGTGTCTTAATCAAAGAAAAAAGCCTTAGTGAAATTAATCTATAATTAAAAGTTAATATTGTTGAGTATCTATGAACTGAAACTATATGGACCATGAATGATGTTTTCAATTTGAGCTTTATCTATTTTAAAATTTAGCCATCCTGTGGTCATCTTCATTTGCCATGAACTCCTTCAGCTTCCTATATTCTCTCTTAAATTTATCCTTGTGCCCATCCATTCTTTAATCAAGAGAAAGAATTATCTGTTGTCCTGTCCAAACAGTTGTCAACCTTTTTCTTTAAGCATTTATTTATCTGACGGCTCTTTCCTTATTTCAGGTACACATGAACATACACCAGATGTTATAGCTTGCATCTAGATGTCCCTCAAAACCTCAGGCAGTCATATGTAGTGCTTTTCAGAGGTGGCTGGATCTAGGGTGTGTGACACTGGGATTGATTCATGGTGTAAGCTTGGATAAAGGGCACTAGGATTAAGGGTGTGAGTGCTACCCGCCCTAAGGGCAGGTAGTCTGGATAAGATATAAGGGGCAGGAAGAGGCTTCTTACTTGTAGCTTGTACCTTCTGCCTCCCATGAATTTTTCTCCTCTGCCATGCCATCTTGCCTTGGAGACAGACAACTATGAACTGAAACCTCTACAGACTGTGAGCCAAATAAACATTTCCTCCTTTAACTTTGGGTGTCGGGTATTTTGTCTTAACAATGAGAAAACTAACTAAGACACTAGATAAACATAAACATATACCACATTTCCAAAAGTTCTGGTTGGAAATGTAGTTTTATTGGTGAAAAACTGCAGTGGTTTATGGAAATAGACAGGAATTCCCTAACCTATGACCACAGAAAATTTCTCAGATGGTTTGTATTAGAAATTTTATAGATTCGTTTTTATTGGATATAATTATTGGATCTGAATTTATTTTGTTATAATGATACCTTTTTTTTTTGGTACCGGGGATCAAACTCAGGTCCTTGCACTTGCGCAGCAGGCGGCGAAACCATTGAGCTAAATCCCCGTCCCATATAATGATACTTTTTAAAATCAAAGACTAACCATTTTTTTTTCCAGGCCCAATTATTGGATACTTGTTTCAATCATTTTGGGATTCTATAACAAATACTTAGAGTGGTTGGCTTATAAACAGCATATATTTATTTCTGATAATTCTGGAAGCAGAGAAGTCCAAGATGAAGGAACCAGCAGATTCAGTGCCTGGTGAGAGCCCATTGTAGAAGGAAATCTTCCCTCTGTAACCTCAAGGGCTGAAGGAGCAAGGAATTTCTCCAAAGTCCCCGATAAGGGCACTAATCCCATTCATGAGAACTCCTCTCTCATGACCTAATCAATTTTCTTTTATAAATTTATTTTATTGGTACATAATTGCACTACATGAAGTTTACATTCACCTTGGGGAGTAGGTGCATGTACATAACACGTCTTGATTCTTTCTAATTCCTTTCTCATCTCCTCCCATCTCCCTCTCTATCTCTAAATTCCCTTTCACCATTTTCATTATTATGTTTTTATGTTTACATTCATTATGGGTATTTCATACATGTACATGATGCATCTTACATCTTTTTACCTTCCCTTTCCCTCCCTATCCATCTTGCCCTCTATCTCCTGGACCTCTTCCTATTTCAGTTCTCAAAGCCTCTACCTACTACTACCTGATGGTTAGGATTTCATGCATGAATTTTGGAAGGACAAAAGCATTCAGTTCATTGCAATGATTCAACTTTTCTACTGATTTAAAGAGCTAGCTCTATCATTTGCATTTCTTTATTATTGGGATCTTCTTCTAGACTTTTTATTCTGTTCATCTCCCTATCATTTATTCATTTATTCAACAAGTATTTATTGTAAGCATATTCATGCTCTCATGCCAGGTGATCTTCCAGGTACTATAGAAGAAATAAATACAACTAGTTTCTTTTTGTTTTCCATAAAAGCTGTTTTTAATTTTAATTTTATTTTTCTAGTAGCACATATTTGGAGTGCATAATGATTACATTTATTTTGAGGAGTTTGTACATGTATATAACATATCTTAATTCTTATTTTTTGTGTCCTTCCCCTCATGCCTCCCTGTTCCCTCCAACTCTTCTTCTCCTTCACATTTGCAAAAATTCTATTTCCACTTTTTCCTTCAAATTTAAAAAAAAATCCCTTTCCTCTTCCTTACCTTCTTCCATCCTTGTTCCCCTTCCCATTTGAAAAAGATTTTCCTACTTCTTATTATCTTTTATTTAGCTCTTTATTTATACTTAGGATTTCTCATGTAAGAAAAACCATGTGACATTTAAACTTTTGTGTCTGATTTATTTCATTTCTTATGGTCTCAAGGTGCATCCATTTACCTATATATAAATACCACATTTTCTTTATCCATTCACCTGTTGATAGGTATATAGGCTGTTTCCAAGATTTAGCTATTACAAATTGTGCTGCTATAAACATGGATATGCATGTATCACTGTAATATGATGACTTTAACTCTTTTTTTATTGGTACTTTTTTTCCCTTAAATTCTTTTATTGGTACATTTTAGGTATACAATATGTTTACATTTATCATTGGGTGCTTGTACCTGTACATGATGTATCTTGGTTCATATTTTTTCCCCATTACCTGTGTGCCCTTCACCC